>JARUPZ010000039.1:1543605-2143605 GCA_031213475.1 Nereocystis luetkeana
AGCCCCCGTCCACCCTTCCGCGAAGTAGGACATACTCCTTCCGTGAAAAAAACCCGCCAACTTACGCTTTGCTGAACTGCCATCCACGGACCTCGCCCCTCCCCCCCCCCCCCCCCCCCCCCACCCCCGCAACTACGCTACCCCAAAGGCGAGAAGCAAACAACACAAAGAGAAGCAACGGGTAGGGGATAAATACACCGAACTTCGTTGTGCTTCGGCAGCTCCAACATGAACTGGCACACCCAGGATTGCTACTGGTGGTACTCAGACTCAGGTAAGCATCAGGGCATCATAAAAATTGAAACGCAAATATACCAGGCAAAAAAATGTCGGGCGGTCTTGAGCACCGGGCTCGGCTCGACTCGCCTGCGTCACGCCCAGCTGCAGGTCGTCCACATTGCTCAGGAAAGACCCGTCCCCCGCGTAGAACTCCGGGATGAGCTCCTGAGATGAGGGCGAGCACGGAGTCGTTACGCGCGTAACGGTTTTATATGACGCGAGCAGCCGCGTAACAGTTGCACAACAAGTTACGCGCGCGCGAACAGTTACATCCTATTGCCATTACGGGGGACCATAGTTAATAGGACCAAATATTGTTAGTAAAAATGGTTAAATATAGGTTTTTATGTATACAATAGGTCTTGTTAACTATGGTCCCCCGAAATAGTGGGATTAATGAAAGCTACCCGAGGGCCACCAGGTGCACACGTAGAAGTCACAGAACGGTTACAAGAACAGATACAGAGCACTTCACACGGCGGACAGACCAGACAGATGAGATAGATCATCTACAGATCACATAAGATCATATAGATCATTTAGATCCTAACCTGACTCTATGATATGGTTGCGCAGGATCTGGGCAGCACAAATCCAACCCAGGTAACATGTGCTACACCAGATCATGCAGGATATACGGATCCCACCCGGCAGCATGAGCTAGATCAGGAATCTATCCGCCTTTCGTGATACGGATGGTCTGCAGACGATCTGTTCGAGATATGGAACAACCACAGAACGGTTACACAACAGGCGCACTAACAGTTAAAAGTCGCTAGGGAAGCTAACCTCAACGTCCGGGTGGTTTCTCCACGGAAGCGCCAGCAGCGGCCCAATACTCACTACCAACGACGGTACCCAATACGTAAAGTAGTACCAGGTACCAGTTATCCAATACCCAATGCCACCCGATACCCGATACCTGGCACCGAATACCAGGTACCCAATACCGAACGTAACACATAAAATACCTTCGTCATACCCATTACCCAACACCTACGATCCAACATCCAAAACCAAGCACCAAGCACCAAATACCCAGCAAGTGGTACGAAATACCCGATACCCGATACCAACATTCCCTGGTACCCAATACTCAACACCCATACCCAACACCCAATGCTTGCGCATGCTACCAAATAGGGCGACTAACCCAAACATCGAGGTCCATCAAGAAGCCCCAACAGCGGCCCAATATCCAAAACACAATACCCAACATCCAATACCCAACATCCATTACCCAACATCCATTACCCAACATCCAATACCCAACATCCAACTCTGCGGCCAAACTAACTAACCTTGGGGTCAGCGTGGCTTACCAAGATAACCCCAACAGCGGCCCATTATCCAACACGCAATACCCAATACCCAACATCCAATACTCGTCTAACCTTGAGGTCGGCGTGGTTTTTCAAGACCGAGTCCCAAGCCCCCCTAACGCTGATGAAGCTCCGGTCCGGATCGTCGAAGCGACCGTTTTGCAGGCAAAGCATCTCCTCGGGAGCAGCCCTTACGAGGAAAAACAGGACGTACCTTTAGGGAAGGGAGAAGGGAACGAAGCAGGCGGCGGCGGGGTGGGGTGGGGGGGGTGGGGGGGGGGGGCGGGTACTCATTGTCATGTGCGTGGCTGTGGTCGTATGGCCATAGATCCTGGCATCCCTACTTATAATGCCGGAGCACGTCGGGTTTTCACCGACTGGGCAGGCAGATTTGGGGGGGGGGATAGGGGGAGGGGATAGGGGTGACGAGCGGGTGTTCGGGGTCTACATGAGGCGAGTGATTGATCTAACCATCCATGCACCCACCCCACCGTCGCCCGAGACCAGAAAAACTGCCGATTCGTCAGCCAGGCCGCCAGCAAGCTTGCTAACTATTAATAGCTAGCCAGCTTTGGGTCATTGGGTTAGCCAGCTGACTTATTTACACGATCAAGCCAGCCAGCGACCGCTACGAACCAGACTGCCACGTAGACCACTAGCCCGTTACGTATCCACTCGTACTCGAAAACGAAAGTAACGACTCCGATGAAATTCGATCCGCTACCCGTAAATTTGTAAACCGGTCAGGACTACGTACACTACTAGCCTTTCTAAAATGTAGCACGTCCTCTCGAACGAAATTCCGAGAGAGGAGATTTTCTCCAAGCCATGTCTTAAGCCCTTAAGGGGACACACACAACGAAATCGCTAGTGGCTTTGGACATATTTCGAGATTTTTTCACCTTCCCCTGTTGTCGAGAAAACCGGCTATAGTTTCAGTGACATGTGTCCCAGGGGGGGGTGTTTCGTGTTATCACCCGTGTGCTATACCGGCTATAGTCTCACTGACATTCATCCCGGGGTGTGTGTTGTGTCATCACCCGTGTGCTATACCGGCTATAGTCTCAGTGACATTTGTCCCAGGGGGTGGGCTATGCTATCACCCGTGTGTTATACCGGCTATAGTCTCAGGGACATTCGCCCCAGGGGGTGTGTTGTGTTATCACCCGTGTGTTATACCGGCAATAGTCTCAGTGACACTCGTCCTAGGGGGTGCGATATCCTATCACCCGTGTGTTATACCGGACATAGTATTAGTGGCATCCGTCCTGGGGGGCGTGATATGTTATCACCCGTGTGTTACACAGTAGCATGCACGTGCGCGTGAATACATGAAGCCACATTGCTGTCGGCAGGTAAACCTGTCCCAGTTAACACTCATCAGCTCCTCGAACCAAAAATGATGGTGATGGTGATGGTGATGGTGATCATGACGACGACGATGATCAAGAATGAGCCGTTCAAGCAATCCATAAACACAGATAGGAAACATCGTGCCGGACTGACCATACGTAGTGTGTGATGAGGGGGGGGGGTACTCATTTTCTGACTGCGGCGAGACGAACTGGTTGATTGCGGAATACAACCTCCGCCCTACTACGTATTCGTACCAGGGGGGGGGGGCGGAGTGTACTCGATAGAAGAAATGTACTCGATCTAATGCATGGCCGTAGTAGTATGACCATAGGGATAAACGGTCAAGGCCTACATTTTTTTGGAGTTGACCCATTCCAGGGGACACTCCAGCCTCGTCTTGGGGACAAACCACACAAATCGTACATCAGGTAAGTAGTTGAGCGCGTTCCACATCATGATATAGGAACAGATCATCTACAGACAGGTCATCTGCAAGCAGATCATCTGCAGCACATCCCCTCCCCGCTATGAAATGCTGCGCAGGATCTGTAAAAAAGCACAGATCCCACCCCGCAAACACGCAAACACGTCCTCTCCTGTAGCGTACGCAGGTTTTTGTAAAGAGTCCCACCGGGCAACCTGAGAGGCGTGAGTTAGTAGGGGCGGCACTCACACTTCGGGAGGCTCATCATTTTATTATATTACAGTAGGACAGCAGCGGTGCGCCGGAGCATCATGACCCCCTTATTTGGGGGAGTTCGCCTTGTTCAGTCCAGGTCATGACTGCAACTCCCCGATCGCGCCTAGCGGTCCGTTTGGCGGCCTTGATATCGGGATACTGCCTTCCACAATCAGACCACCTTGTCGGGGGGACCCCTGACGTGTAGGAGCTCTATACCTCTTTCCCCAAAAGCCTGCCCGGACCCCTGACGTGTAGGAGCTCTACACCTCTTTCCCCAGAGCCTGCCCTCGAGGGCAAACAAAGTGCAACCCGCCCGAAGCCTATATATTGTTTGTAGGTAGCATGACGAAAGATATCGTAAGACACTGAAAAGGGTGGTCTGATGATATTGGGTTATATTGAGCACGGCCGGTCAGAGATAATTGGGGCCACAAAGTGCTACCTTTATCGTAGCAAAGCCTCATGAGCTAGAACATGCAGGCCATACAGGCCATGCAGACTTTACAGAGCCTACAGATCATACAGATACAGATGATGCAGATCCCACGGCTCCCACCCTATAATCACATGAGCTGAATCATACAGGCCATAGAGATCATGCATAGCATGCGGATCCCTCGGCTCCCGCCCTATATTAGCATGAGTTAAATAAATCATGCACATCATGCAGATCATACAAAGCATACAAATCCTACAGATCATACCGATCATACAGATCCTACAGATCATACAGATCGTATACATCATACAGATAAGGACAATATCTGCTTCGAAAAAAATCGATCTGATGTGTCCGGGGTTAGGGCCGGTCTCAACGAGGGCAAAAAAAACGAAAAAAAAACGAAAAAAAAACGAAATAAAACGAACAGACTTTCGTTTTTCGCAAAAAACAGCAGGTTGAGTCCTAACGAGGGCAAAAAAAAACGAAAAAAAAAACGAAACAAAAATAAGAAGCCGAGTAGAATTTTTACGCGGTGCAATTTTTCGGAATGACTCAACCGCCACAGCACGTGGTTCCCGGCGATAGCGCTCGACAGCGACGGTGGATAGACACAACTCGTACACGTCAGGCACCCTCCACAGCAGGCGGTTCTCGTGGTCCAACCCGCTCCCTACGGAGTGCTCTAGAACTTGAGCATCGGCCATCGCTGTTCGATGGCAGACGTTTGAATGTTGAGTGGGACTCATGTCGAAACATATACCGCCACAGCCACTTCCTGATCCCCCGGTTTCTTGCGAGGGCACCCCATGGTGATTCCCTACCCATATGTGCTCGCGCCGTCAGCAGACAAGCCGCGTGGCAGCCACATGCACTACCTCGGCCATCGTGCGCTTGCCAACCGGTCGTAGAAACTTTATCGGAACTTCATCTCAACGCTTCGAGCTCCTCCTATGTTCCTCTTCGACCCTGGGCATCCCATTTCGTTTTTTTTCAAGTCATCTGGGACTTGAAAAAACGAAATGTGAAAACGGAGGTATCGGGATCTCTACTTCTAATTTTTACAATTTAACCAATAAAACTCACGTAGTCTTTAGTTCTGTTTTTCGTTTTTTCATTTCGTTTTTTTTCCGTTTATTTTTCCTCCGATAAGACCGGCCCTTAGAATCAAAAACATTTCCGCAATCCCTCCAACGGACTAAGCCGCCGACCAAGGCTCGCCTGCCTGCTCCCCGCGCCCCCCTCCATTCGACGCTGTCGTCCATACGCAAGAGAGTCCGTCTCGCAAGCGGTTCCGAGTAGGACACAGCTCATCCTTCATGCTATTCTCCGAACACCTCACGGCGCGTCACGCTATTTGGTGCAAGAAACCAATCTTATCCTTGGCCGGTCAAAACCCGACGTGCTCCGTCCCGGCATTGCAAGCATGCGATGGTCTACGGATGTACGACTGCGGCTACGCAGGCCATGAGCAGTGCCCTCCCCCTCTTCCCCCCACCCCCCACCCCGTTTCTATGTGATATATGGAAACAACGTATTGATCGCCCGATTGTTGTAGGTGTCTCTATCAGGAGTAGGAACAGTGCTCCCTCTCGAAAGGGATGCGTGGTCAACGGTCAAACGCAATAAAAAAATGAGTACGCCCTCCCCCCCCACCTCATCCCCCCGCAGCGCTCGAGCCTGAGAAGCGCCTCGCACATGCCTCGACGCGAACCAACACTCACCCTGGCGTGGAATAGTGGGTGCCGTACAAGAAAGGAGGCGGGATGCCTTGTCCGGGATGCAGGGCTGGGTCCGGCATCGACCTTAGTCGAGTCTGGAAGTACTCCAGCCGCTCGGCGTCAAGCGCTCCTATTGGTCGGCTCAGGTCCCTTCAATGAGAATTAAAAAAAAAAAAACACACGAACCATGCACCCCAACGACAACGTACACACGTGAAAACAAAAAAACATCAAAAAGTGGCGGGGGTTCAACGAAATACGCCTTAAGTAGGAGGACGTGAAAGACAAACCAACCACCGAGTAGATGTAGTAGTGGTGGTAGTGGTACTGGTAGTGCGATGGGAGGCGTGAAAGGAGGGGGGGGGGGGGGGGGGGGGGTGGGGAGAAGGCAGAAGAGGGGTGACCCCCTTCAAATATGGAAAGGGACGAGAGCGCGCCCTCTCCTGCAGCAACTGCAGCAACGAGAGGGCTCATTTGCGAAGTTGGGCTACCGTAGAGGGCGTACTGTGCCTTATTTTTGTCAATCAGGTACCTGACAGGAGGGGTTTCGACACCTTATACCATAAAGGGGTGATATACCTTTATTCGTCAGGTTCCATTCCAAACGTGGGGAGCTTTGATACCTCCTACCCCGGTACCATATAAACGGACTGTACCTTTTATTTTGCTAAATTCCTAACATGAGGAGCTTTGGTACCTCAAACAATAAAAGGCTGCTGTACCTTTTCTTTTTGTCCAAGGTCCCAAACACGAGGAGCTTTAATACCTCATGAAAAAAAATGTCGTTCAGAAAAATGCAATGTGCGCAACCTGGACGAACAATCCCATCATCTAGGCAATGTAACGACTCTTTTTTTTTTAGTAAAAAGCAAACGTGACTAGAAATAACCCTTCTGGCAGGGAGTATAGTATCCGTGTAGACTCTTATTGGAACGTCACACGTGGCTTATGTTCCCGTCCGGCGTGGTGTTGGGTAGGGCCTCAGCACTGGAGTGCTTCGTCAGTCATAATCCCTCGGGTCCGAAACTCGCTGAAGCCTTGTACTATACGACTCCAAAAAAACATTGCCACACAAATTGCAAGTGGGATGTCCGTATCAGACCACACCGTATCTCGTACGATACCACACCACACTACGAGTACATCAAACCACACCACACAAAACCACACCATATCCTACATCAGACCATACCATAGCACCATACAATACCACACCACACCAGACTACACCATACCACACCACGCCATACCATACCATACCATACCACACCATAAAATACATACCACACCAGACTATACCATACCCCATCAAACCACACCATACGATACCATACCACACCATATCACACATATCATACCATACCATAGCACCATACCATACCACACCCCACCAGACAATACCATACCACACCATACCATACCATACCATACCATACCATACCATACGATGCGATATAATACCATACCACACCGATCCATACCATACCACACCATACCATACCACACCACACCATACCACTGACCTGTAGACCCGCTCATCGTTAAGGTCGAGGGTAGAGCTCTCAAAGTCCTGGATAACCCAGGGAAACACTGGGTACTGCGTGATATCGTTCACGGTTCTGCCGGCCACCGTATTCAGGAAAACCAGGTAGTCGTAGTTCGACACCTGGCAGGAGGGAGTATAAAACCGTCCAATCACAAGAGTGCGTTGGTTGACGACCTTGTCCAATCAAAATATTGGTGTGGGGTAGCGGTAACACTGACGGTAGCAGAAACGGTACTGGAAACGGAAAACGTAACGGCACCGGGTGCGGCAATGGTTGAAGCAAGTTCAACGGTAACCGGAACGTCAACAGCAACTGCAACGGTAACGTCGAGGGCAACACCGACAGCAACGGTAACATCGACCTTAACGATAACGACAGCAGCAACATCAACGGAACCGGTAACGTTGACGGTAACACCAACGGCAATGGCAACCGTAACGTCAACGGCAACGTCAACGCCAACGGTAACATCAACGGTAACGGCAACGGTTTCGCTAACAACAACGTTACCAATACCGACAACAGAAACAGTATCGCAACCACCAACAGCAGCGGTGGTGACAGCACTAACGAATACAGTGCGCGAGGGAACGACAGGGCTCGGACAAACACAAACCCTCGGCGAGCTAGCTCGCGCCCCCTTCCCCTCTTTCCTCTTCTCCTCTTCAACTCTCCTTCCCACCTTCCCACTCTGCCATCGCCGCGTCTCCGACTCGACGTCCCTCGCAGACCGCGCCCGCGGGCCCACGAGTGGCTGGCTCATCAGTACGTCGAACAGCTGAGTGGCAGTTATCATGAGAGCAACGGGACGTGTACGTTCGACAGCGTTTGAGAAAATATCACTGCAGGGGTGGGGAGTGGGGGCTGGGGGAGTGGGGGCTGGGGGCTGGGACGTGGGGTGGGATGGGATGGGGTAAAAGTCGAAGGAAAGGAAAGAGGGGCAAAGAGTACCACGAAACGAAAAAAAAAAAAAAAACAGAACACCAACAAAAACAGAACAACAAAACAAAACGCACAACAGTGAAACAAAAACAAACAAGGCGAGGAACATCATCAGTACAACCGCTTTATTTGCCTCGCACGCGGCGTAGATATGTAGCTCACGTCTCGGAGCGGGACGTGCCCGTTTGTTTCGCTCCACCGACCGGAAACCCCCCCTCAGCAAAACAGACGACCAATGAAAAAAAAAAGAAAAAAGTACACAGCTTCGCCCGACGGGTGTCCGAATACATCATTGCACGGACTTGTAGCGAGCGGTACGCGCTGTTTGTTCATTTGTTTGGCTTGACACGTGAGCGGTACGCGCTGTTTGTTCGTTTGTTCGGCTTGACACTTGAGCTTCCTTCCTGGAGCCCACCTCGTCTCGTTCCTTAGGGGACTCAAAGTTGAAGAAAGCGGAGCCGCCGTCCCCTTGCATGAACATTTCCAGCCCAGTCTGTCGAAGCATGTGCCTGCAGGCGGAGCAGCGATTGGTCAATGGGACAGTTCACCCGACCAATCAGACGCGAAGGGACAATCCAGCTCAGTCCCCCGCCAGCCAATCATTTGTGAAGCGAAGGGCCAAAATCCAGTACAATCCGGTCTAGTCCATTCAGCCAATCAGATAAGAAGCGAAGGAGCAGTCGAATCAAGCCAGCCAGTCGATGGCAAAGGGGGTAGTCTATGCAATTCTAGCCAAATCAGAGGCGAACTGTTGCAAAATGGTCGAATCATGTTGGCCAATCAAACTCAAAGGAGCAGTCCAGTTCAGCCAGTCAATCGTGCCCCGGTAGTCGGCAATAACCCCGATTGCCTCCAAAACTGCTATTAATAGAAAAAAAGGTTTGACTCCTTGACTGGCCGCCTCCCCTACGCTATAATTATTACGGGGACCATAGTTAATAGGACCAAATATTGTCAGTAAAAAAGGTTAAATATAAATGTGGTTATGTGTACCATAGGTCCTATTAACTATGGTCCCCCGTAATAGTACAATAAGGCCAAAAGAGGCCTTGACGCGTTCCAAAAGACCGGTCTTGATTTTTTTTTTAAATAAAATAACAACCCACGGCTATGAGATGGAGGATTTCGTCGAAACTCTCGCCTTTGCAAGCTGCGTGTGCCAGCGTTCATAGTGATAGGTGTGGTACCGATAACATGATCGTGCGTACTACCCGCGGGTTTTCTGTGACTTCTTCAGCTAAAGCTAGGCTTCGACGGACTGATCGCACCGAGCGTTCCACCTCTTGATAGTAAGTCCAACAAAAACCTGGATTCACATCGTTGATTGGGTCGCGATTTTTCCACCCCGTCTTTAGGGGAAATGGCACCAGTAGAAATTCAGCGGGTACGCCAACCAAGTTCGTATATATACGTACTATTTAATACTGTAATACCATTAATATACTCGTAGCATGTATCCCCACGCACTGAAACTAATATACTCCAGGCGTCTCCACGGGTCGGGTCAAAGCTCGCGGGTCGGGTCAGGTCGGGTCATCGAATCCGAACCCGACCCAGCGCGTGAGATTTTGAAGAACTCCTGGCCCCATCTGGGGGACGGGCCACGACCCGTGCACAGCCCTGGTTAAATTTCGGGCGAAAGAGGTCTTGCTTGACACGTCCTAAAACCTCGGTTTCCTATTATATGGTAGCGTGTTTTCTTGCCTTCGTTTGAAGGCTCGGAGGACCTCCGCGTTCGGAAACGACGCTACCGGTTCCCCGACATTGTTCAGGTCTGCGGGCTGGAAGTACACCCTGCTCCAAGTCAAGGCACCAAGGTATCGTACAGAGGTAAGATAAGTTAAGGGAAGGGAAGGGAGGGGAAGGGAAGGGAAGGGAAGGGAAGGGAAGGGAACAATAGGTAAATGCCAAAATCTCAAACATCGGGAGGGGGACGGGGGTCTGTCGCGCTGTCTACCGGGCGGGAAAGCTCCGTGGCTGTTAAACAAATACAAAGCCCCTTTTACACTCCATTATCTTGAACATAGTATCACGGAAAACGTGACAACCAAAACAGCGACTACAAACATCGGCTGCTTATTGTTCGGCGGAAGCGCTCTACGACAGAGGTTCACCCAAAAAATTCTGAGCTCCTCGCTTCAGGGGCTTCATACCTCTCCCGAACACTGGCTTCCGCAAAAATCGTATTGCATCGCGATGAATAACTCCGTAGCCCAAGTACACAAAAAAAAACACATTTTTCGAAACAAGATGGGTATTCCGACGATTTTGGGTTAAGGAACCCCGTTCTTCAGAAAACGTTTTTAGCGGACATGTGCCCCCTCTATCGTAGAACGCGTCGGCGGCTTATTATTTGGCGGGTGACTTGACATAAGCAACCGAAGTACGGCAACTCACACCCTCGGACCGATCATCGATTCTCACTCCATGAGCTGTCAGGTAGATATTTCAAGGCAGATAGATAGATCTATTCCCGATCTTGTATGATCTACCGTACGAGTAGATCATAAAGCCGGGTGAGAACCATATCATCTGCGTGATCTAGGGCATGTTTTCCTTGGTTGAATCTGTACTATACGGATAGATCCTGCATACCTGGTATATCATAACGGCAGGTGAGGAAGGAGCTAGATGATCTGTAGTAGATAGATCAGATAGATCATGACCTGACCGATTCAAAGTGTCCTACAGTAGGACCGGGGGGCAGCAATAAGCCGCCTGTGCTGAATCGCAAGCGCTCATGCTCTGTAGGCGGTCAACACAATCCAAACGAAACAAAAGCGCGCCTTGAAAGGCAAGAAGAGGCCCGCCAGTCGAAAAGAGAAGGGGTACCGGTAAAAGAGGCCAAAGTAAAATACTGGCAGTAGGAATCTACCGGCAGTAGGAATCTGCTGGCGGCAGGAATCTACTGACCGACCCGGCCAGTATATTCGCCAGTAGTTCGCTAATACGGGGGACCATAGTTAATAGGACCAAATACTTTTCGTAAAAATGGTTAAATGTATAGGTTTTTATGTACACCATAGGTCCCATTAACTATGGTCCCCCGTAATACTGTAACTTGATAATCCTGCTCTCACCAACTAGTACGGGGGAACGCACAGCAGTGATCAGAATCAACCATGGCGTGTAAACATGGGGGGATACCTGTTTTTGTGTTCCAGCGTGGGTTCTGAATCTTCTTACATTTGCCCACCCCGTAACAATATAGTCTGACAGCTACTACGGTGGCGCTTCGTGCTCGTGCAGTCAACCCTGTCTGCTCAAACAATATGAGGAGTGGGAAAATAGAGCACACGCGGTCATGCCGAGCCCGTGGCGGGTTTGGAAGATGGGACGTTCCTCCCTAGGCAAAAAGCCGCCGCCGCCGCCGCCCGTACAACCCTGAGCATCGCGTCTGCTGGGTGGAGCCTGCTGGGCCGGCCCTCCCTCCCTCTGTCCCTCCCTCCTCCCTCCCTCCCTCCCTCCGATGCCGGGCGCGGCGGCCGGCGGCCGGCCCCCGCCGCCTTTGCTCGCTGCGTTCTCCTACGCATGAGGAGCTCGATATATCACCCGAAACATTACATTTTCGAAGAACATTGGTTCGTGCGACCCGAGCAGAATTTCTCGCGCGCTACGCACATACAGGCAGTGCCCCCTAAAACAAACATACTACGTTTGGTGAAAGAACGAAGCGAACAAAGCGTGGCGCTACGACTAAGCAGAATCGAACCGCAGGACTTGGTGGGAATAGCTGTCGTCCGCTACACCTGCTGAGCTATGTCCCGTAGAATTTTGTGCGGAAAACAAAACGCGACAAAAAACGTAGGGATTCCGACGGCTGCGCCCAATATACCGGGGGGGAGAAGGGTAGACACCTGTGACCACGGCGTTTCGTCCATAAGTTTGTTGAGGGTAAAACCTCTTACGAGTTAGGCTGGAAAGTAAAAGTGATGATTAAAAAATAAATAAATAAAAATAATGAAATCACATTTGAAAATGCTTGCTGAGCAGGTCCTGCGAGGAGTCAAGGAAAGCTGATATCATACGTGTATTATATTCCACCAGGCACGGCCATCCTATGTCTTGCATGGTTTTCGCAAACTACTTTCAGAACTACAGTAGTATTACAGCGATTCTCCCGAGATAACTACCAAAAAAACCGCCAAACAGTAAATAACCCGTATTTCGTATTTCATACCGGTACTGTCTGTGGTCAGGTACAATGTCTGTACGGCGGTACGGCAACATGCATATTTTACCTGGCATCGGTGACCATTAGGCACCCCGGGTTTCTAAGCAGCGGCGTTATTCGGTCCACACGGACCGGGGAGGGCAGCAGAAGCGTCTCCCTGACGGGGTAAGTAAGACCCCCGGTTAGGACACGACCAAAAAAGGAAATGAAAACGAAAAACAAAACGACAAAGCAAAAAGGGTTCGTGTAGGTTATGACGCAATCAGCGAACCAAACCGTAGCGAAGGGGCAGCTATGGCGTCAGTAAGCAAACGCAAGCAAGCGAGCAAGCGAGCGAGCGAGCAAGCAAGCGAGCAGGCCACCAACAAGCACGCTAGCCACCAACAAGGAAGACACAATAAAGCAAGCAGCCCAACCACCTGCCCCCCCCCCCCCCCCCCTCGTGCCTCCAAGATCAGGTGACACGTTTTCGGAGGCATTTCCCTCCTGGGGATTCCTCTTCGTGTCTTCCGTTTTGGGTTTCCACGTGTATAGATGATATTTTTGAAGGGTGGTATACTACCCCCCCCCCCCCCCCTCGCGGGGACTGAACGCAAGCAAGCCCATAACCTAGTGCCCCCATCTCCCTTCCCCTTCACCACCCGCGTTCAGTCCGCAGGTTCTGTCTGCCTAACCTGAAGTCGACGAGGTGCATGGTGTCGAACTTCTGAGTGGAGTCTCGAAGTCTCTCCTCCAGAAGAGGTCTCAGGAGCGGCCCCTCATACCTGTCATCAACGTCACGGCCATCGTCAGCGGCATCAGCCTCGTCGTTATCATCACCGGCAATATCATCATCATAATCAACATCATCATCATCCTCATCATCATCATCATCATCATCATCATCGTCATCATCCTTTTAGCGTCAGCATGGATAGCGTCATCAAAACCATGAAGTGTTTACCAGCATGCCATCAGAGTCACCCGGGTCATCAGCATCACCACAAGTAGATTCAACAGCTCCCTCAACAGTGTCGCTGGCATCATCATCCGTGCTCTATCAGCGCCAATAACATTGGTTCGGTTCGGTTCGGTTCGGTTCGGTTCGGTTCGGTTCGGTTCGGTTCGGTTCGGTTCGGTTCGGTTCGGTTCGGTTCGGTTCGGTTCGGTTCGGTTCGGTTCGGTTCGGTTCGGGTCGGTTGGGTTCGGTTGGGTTCGGTTGGGTTCGGTTGGGTTCGGTTGGGTTCGGTTGGGTTCGGTTGGGTTCGGTTGGGTTCGGTTGGGTTCGGTTGGGTTCGGTTCGGTTCGGTTCGGTTCGGTTCGGCTCGGTTCGGTTCGGTTCGGTTCGGTTCGGTTCGGTTCGGGTCGGTTTGGTTTGGATTGGTTTGGGTTCGGTTTGGTTCGGTTGGGCTCGGTTTGGCTTTGTTTTGTTTCGCTGTGGTTTGATGTTTTCGTTAGGACTGGTGTTCTTCCTTCCAATCCCCCCTATCCACGCGAGGGGAAAAACGACGCACAACGCCACTCTCAAGCACCTTAACCCTTAAAGAACTTCATCCACGATTTTAGCGACGAACTACATGGTTTAAGAGTAAGTCATTTTGGCAATAGTATGAGGGTTCACAATGGCGAAACCGCCGAGGTACGTACCTATTGATGCAGCAAAAAGCCTCATAGGAAGAAAAAAAATGACCTACCAAAAACGGCCGATCAAAGTCCGAAAGCGAAAATGCAACCACCTAAACAAAAAGCAACAAATGGCCGCGCCGCTTCACGATGTGCGCAAATAGAAAAGGGGGGGGGGAAGGGGTCTTTGAGATCTACGCCTACCGACGCGCTCGTCTCACCCGTGTCCCCTCTCCTTGACCCTAAGAGCCACTTCTCTCAAACGCCTCGCCGCCCCTAGGAACTCCTCGAGAGGCGTGTGAAGAAGAGAGAACGAGAAGGTCCAGTCGCTCCACTCGACCTTCGTTCCACTGTCTCGGGCCCTCTTGGTGACATAGGGACCGACCTGGTAAGATCAGGGCACGGTGCCCGCGCAGAGGAACGAGTCACGAGGCAAGATTCACGAGACAATATCATTAGATGATACCATGAGACAAGATCCTTCCACCATATCTTGAGGCAAGACCATGAAATAATACTGAGAGGCAGAGAAAATGATGAGACAAGATTACGAGAGATGGATAAGATCATGAGACGAGAAGCTCTGACCACAATATTAGGCAGCATAATCAGGTGACGTAATCCAACAAGGTCACGCCACAATATCTCATCATGAAACAGGATTCTCGGACTACAAAGGACAGAAAGGCCAGATAACAAAACCCGACAAGCTTCTGCCACAGCATCTCATCAAGAGACGAGGGCAGTATCATTGGACAGCAATACAAGGCGACAAAGTCCGAATAGATTGCAAGAAAATATTTCACCATGAGACTATCCCCGGACAAGAACAATAGGCGGTAGTATCAGGAAATGTAATCTTACAAGATCATGAGGGAATATGTACAGAAGCAGGAGGTGAGCCCACAAGACAAGGTGCCGAGACGACATCATGAGATAGGCAGTCAAGATCACGGGACAATATCAACGGACGAGATCCTTAGCCAATATCACGGGACGAGGTAATCGGAACAAGGCAATTTCAAGATCGTGGGTCAAGGCCATCGGCGGAGACCAGATGCCAAGATCATGCGACAAGATACTCACACAAGATCATGAAAAAGATACGTCAGACGATAATGAGACAATACCACTGATACTACACACGGATTATCAGCCAATATCACGAGACAAGGTAATGTGGCGAGATCAACGAGACGAGGTAGCTAGACGAAACAAAACGAGCCAAGAAACCGAGACAAGACCCTACGACGAAAAAAATGCACCACTGTACAGAAGCGGAGAAATCAATCGCACCGCACGCACCTCATCATTCCGCCGGCTCTCGACCACAACTGTGCACCGAAACCGAAATCCCCCCCCCCCACTCCCACCCCCACTCCCACTCCCACTCCCACCCCCACCCACCGCCCCCCGCCACATTTCTGCCTCTCCGGCGGCGCCCGCCCCCACGGGTTCCATCTGGGTTTCCATGTGCCTGAAGGGATACTTCACCAGGGGCAGCAGGCGGTCTGCTGGCTCGAAGAGCAGTCCCCGGCTGCAGAGCTTAAGCCTCCCTTGCTGCCGTGGTCTGTTCTTGAGGCTGCTGCAGCTTCCTCCGCCTCCGCTGTTGAGGTAGATGTTGTTGTTGTTGCTGATGTTGCTGCTGATGATGTTGTTGTTGCTGCTGCTGCTGCTGCCGCCGCCGCCGCTCAGGGCGGGGTAGAAGTACGCGCTGTAGTCCTGCCGCATGTACGTACCAGGTACGTACGTACGTACGTACGTACGCACGTAAGTACGTCGAATAAAATGGGGCAACATGTGTGCAGACAGGCAAGCATGTGGTAACCCATTTACTACTTGCTGCACTGTACATAACCAAGAGTCATACAGTAGTCTGAATCCAACCATTGTGTCCCCAAACAATAGGGGTGCAATCCTGAAGGGGTTCCTAAAGAGATAAGGCGGTGCGTCATGGGGGGGGGGCAATTGTGTATAGGACGAAGGGTATAAAAACCGAAGCTGTGAGGTTGAAAAATTATGCAAAATTCACATTTGACAACCTTGGTGTGATACTGCAGTAGTGAAAATTCGATCGCACGTACTACGGGGTCTGCAGGTTCATGGAGAGCTCTCCACGAATTATTACAGCCTTGAAAGCATCGAATCACTACCTACCTAGTATACCACAAAGGCGACTGCTGTTCTATATAAAACCGTGACATATACGTCGGATGTGAGTCCGACCGATCGAGCGGTTGATACAACCCTTAGTCTTTTCCCAAGCCGTTTGTACATGTTGCCGAAACGCCTACGCGCGCCTGCATATGCATGCATGATGAGGGTTCCTTCGTTCCCTTGACGAAACTTCTTGCTTCTGTTGCATAAACGAAATTCCGCTAGTTTGCTTTCAGTACTTCAAGACGACGTTTCCGGTGAAAAAACAGGACAAAACCGAAACCGCTGTAAAACACGCCTCTTTTTCTTAGTTGTTCGGGAAAAAAACAAAATGAGGGAGAGCCCGAACCGAACGCGCACCGCGTGAGCCGTGCCACCACTTGCGGGCGCACAAGACTGATCAGAGTGATCCCCAAGGCCCTTCGCAGGCCATGGCCGATCGCAGAAAGCACAGTGGGTTCTTGGGCTCCCCTCGTCGAGTCAACAGAGACAACGTATCCACGTAGCCGAGCGACTCGACTCGCTGAGCAGCACTGAGGGCGATAATTGATAAAAAAAACCTTGTCGCTTTGGGCGGTGTCACGCGGAGCGTTGCCGATAGACCCATCGCCCAAGGCACGGATGCCTATCTCCTAGCCAGGCCGACGTGCATGGGTCTCCGCGAGCGCGGCTGCTAGTACAGCGACGGTTCTGTGACGAGTGGGCGATATTTTTTTTAACGAGTTTACACACAGTAGCACATCGCTTCTGATCTCGTTGTTGTTGTCTTGCTGTCGTTGTTGTTGTTGTTGTTGTTGTTGTTGTTGTTGTTGTTGTTGTTGTTGTTGTTGCTGCTGTTGTTGTTGTTGTTGTTGCTGTTGTCGTCGCTGTTGTTGTTGTTGTCGTCGCTGTTGTGTTATTACGAAACGAGCACAACGACAGCGGTCGACGTAAAGTCAACCAACTGAAGGTTTCGGCTGTTGATGTCGTTGTTGTGCTGTGACGAAACGAGCACAAAGACAGCCCTCGACGAAAAGTCAAGCAACTGAAGTTTTTTGTTCGGTTTTTACGCCGATCGCATCACCCGCAACAAAAAGCGCCACCAGATCTCCGGTGGGGAACACAAAAATAAAAAAAACAAAGCCAAACACATCCGCATTTTCGTCACCAAAAACAGCACACCGGCATGTGACTCATTTTGACTCTCCATTGTTGCTTATCTTCACGTCGAACCGGTTTTCCTTATACCCAGCGACATCAGTACACACCCAGTGTCCGTCCCGATTCCTCATCCTATAGAGATACTGATCCTGTAGTCACAGGCCTTGAGACAGAAAAAAAACAAAATAATCGCAATTGGAGCAAGGTAAAAGCATATGATGTGACGACGTACCCGATCCGAGAACACAGCAACACAAGTCAACCAAGACAATTCACAAGAACCCAAAACAATTTAAAACAAAATAAATCGGAAGCCTGAAAAAGTCAGAATACAACATGACGCAAGAAAAGCAGAAGGGGCTGTAGGAAGAACTCGTACGTGCTTGTCTCTGTCAAGAAACTCCATTTAGCAGCTCGGGTTGATGTTGCCACGGGAGCTATGGGCTAAATTGACACACGACACGAAATATGAACGTGGAAGTGTGGTGAGCTTGAGCTTTATTTTTACCAATCCGCCGGAGGATAAAAAAATAAATAAATAATAAAACATTTTTTTCCGCTTTTCAGAAAGAGGCGAATTTTCAGGGACGACCGGCACAAAACACAGGCCGCGTCGTTGAAAGCTGTTTTTTGCGCCAGCTCGGTTAGTTTCAGTTAGATTTGTTCGCTTCTCACAGGTGTTGCCAATTTGGGCCCGCAAGGAGAGCAAACCGGTCGTTCTCTTCTCGAAATGAGTCCTCCCACCATCTCAGAGACACCCACGGGCGAAAAATCCGCTTCTCCATCGTCTCCATCGCAGTATTTCGCATGTGTGCCCTTTTTGTGACATTTCCAACAACTTTCGATCGAAACTGAATCGAAGGTACAAATTCGCTTCTTCATCGGAGTGCCGTAGCTTGGATTTTTGCCCGTCGTGCCATTTCCAACAATACCCAATGTAACGAATCGACTCTACTTCCCAGCACCGTTTCTATATACGTAGATTCGAATGTTTTTTTATTGTGTGTTTTGTGCCCGGTATTGCGCGCTGGCATTTCATTTGCTTTTGCTTTTATTCGCTCGCGACTTATTTTCTCCGTTTCACAGCCTATGACCACATAATCTGCATCACTCCGGGATAAACCATCAGGACGGACACCGGGTGTACCGATGTACCAGGCAGTCGGGTAGAACAAACGGTTCAACATAATGACAACACACACTGACGGTAAGGGTCCGAAACCAACTCTGATTAGGGACGATGGTACCGTGTGTCAAGGGACCTCCGATCCCAAATGCACTAATTTACGGGGGACCATAGTAAATAGGATCAAACACTGTTGGTAACAACAGGGAAATATATACCCTGGTAGGCTTTTGTGTGTTCGTAGGCCCTATTTGCTGCTGCCCCCCGCAATAGTAACAGGGTCCTTTGAAAGAGGCTAGGACGTGCGGCTGTATACAAAATGTTGGTATTCGAGCGTTTTGGGTCATTTCCCAGGTGTGGACGTCGGGTACACGGGAAGCTGAGAAAGTCGGTGGGTTCGTCAAGCGACGGCGGGCGAACCATCCAACGTGCTGAATCAGGACACCGCTGCCAGCCTTCTCTCGAAGGTCAGCTTCCTACTGCTGTAGGAGTTGCGCACTCGGGGGATGGCGCTGGTGCAAATACGACGCATTCATGTGAGGGAACTATTACGGGGGACCATAGTTAACAGGACCTATGGTATACATAAAAACCTATATGTTTAACCATTTTTACTAACGATATTTGGTCCTGTTAACTATGGCCCCCCGTAGTAGGGGGGCAACTTACTCCATCGTCACACGCCATTCCACACTTAACTTTAACCATCGACATCAGCTTATAGACCCACTACAGTTCGAGCATGTGGAGCCGGTTTCAGCGCCACCCCTTACTCGCACACCATGCATGTGAGCGCGGAGGCTGCAGCGTCGAGCTGCAGCCTCAATTCCATGGCGTGCCCGCTGCCGGGGCGTGGGGTCGTCGGAGCATTCTCAAGGCTTACGTCTGCATTTTGGCTTCCTGCGAAAATTTACTCTGCAGGCCCTAAAATTCCTCCTACACAAGCCCGTTCGATCACGCGAAGCACGCGATCACCATGATAAGCCCAGAGGGGTGGTCACATCCTACTAGCGAACCCTTAAGGAGGTTAAGAACTTGGCGTCTAAAGTCGACCCTGCGACCCGATCCCTAACCCGAATCCTATGGCAGTGGTCAGTACTTGGATGCTATTCGCAGAAGGACTCTCAAGTTGATTTGACCGGCCGGCTCGGGATAATGACTCTCTGGGAAAGACTCGAGGTTGATCCAGCCGCAAATGATACACCCTTAGCCAGTCAGAGTGACAAAATAGCCATCTCAGGAATATTCATCATCAATCCTTGACCTAGTACTGCTGTATCACCAAGCCTGCGCGGTGAGCCCATTCACTTCTCCAAAATGCCCCCAAATACCCTGCATCCTGGAGGCTGACGAGGGGCAAAATCTAGCTGGTCGAACTACAACTGCGTGTGCATTTTGGGCGATGTCCGAAACTGTTCATGCAAACACACAAGTCGCGCAAGGAGTTCATGACAGTAGTCGGCGGTCACACGCACATAAGGACGCTGATCACACCGCTACTGGTAACTTCCACTGATGTCATGGTGCCGTAGGGCAAGACTACCAGAGATCGTGTGTGTGTCCCCGTTGCAACCAGTGCGAATCTGACTATTAATATTAATAACCTGTAACAATAGCTGAAAAGCTGAATTTCAGCAAGCATTCTACAGGGTCAATTATTATACAGTCGGAAACCAGGATAGAAAAAGCCAGTTTCCGATCGGTTATTTTCCCGACTGAATTGGGAATAGCTACCCTTCTTATCGTCCGTCGGATCGAATACACAGTCAGTAGTGGTTGTGGATGTACGAGTAAGGAAGTGACTTTCAGCTCCAAGAGAAAACGGTAGGGCAGGCGCAAGTCGGTTCGAGACTGCTTCGCCGTAATGGTCGTGGGGTCAGAGAGGTGGTCTTCATCTTCCAGCAGTTGCGCCCAACCACACATACATGCTGATGTCTCGCTTCTTCCTCGAGCAGCGTGTGAGCTACACACGCGGGACGTTCTCCTCCATCTCGTCCTCGAGGCCATCGCAGCGCTGGATTTCTCCGAGAGTCGCCAAAGCTACAGCCCGTGCAGCAGTTGGGAAACGGTCATCGATATCGCGCACTGCGGCCATCGGCTGCTGTCACGTGCTGCTGACGGGCGAATACAACCAAGGCTTATCACAGTGACTGAGAATCGTGGCGGGACGGGACGGGACAGATTTTTCTTGTTTGGCGGGAAAAAAAATGACAGCGGGACGGTAAAATGAAGACATAAAAAGTTGGCGGGACGGGACGGCGGGTGCACAATTTATCGACGGGACGGGACGGTAAAATTCAACGGGACAGATTTTCACGACGGGACGGGACGGTAATTATTTTCCCCTCCGGCGGGACGGGACGGTAATTGTTTTTTTCCTCGGCGGGACGGGACGGTAAATATTTTTCCCTCGGCGGGACGGGACGGTAAATATTTTTCTCACGGCGGGACGGGACGGTAAATATTTTTCTCACGGCGGGACGGGACGGTAATTTTATTTTCCTTCGACGGGGCGGGAGGGATATTTTTCTTCCTCGGCTGAACGGGACGGTAAATATATATTTCTTCTTCCCTGCTGCAAGGTCGGCGCGGTTGTACGTGAAGGCTTTCCCGCACTGCTGATTGCGCGAAGGGAGCCGGCCCGACGCAGGCGTTGTTCTTCTCGGCCCGCGGCCCACACGCTCCGAGAAGTTCTACCACTACACGGGCGACGTTTTTCCTGATTGTTTCCCACTCCTGCCCCAAGTACTCTTCTTGTTGCGGTGCCAGCTCATGGTGGCTGTTCTGATGATTATTGTGCTTGCGCTGGGTTACTGGTGGTTGTTGTGGAGGTAGGTGGTGATAGGTGGTGGTGGAGGTGGTGGCGGCGGCGGCGGTGATTCTAGTGCCGCTCGCTGCTGATCGATCGGCCCAGCCCGTGAGATATGCATCCATGGCGTCCGTACCGGTCATACCAAAGATGCTACCAGGTAGGAGGCAGCATTTTTACGTATGACCATGTGTCACGCAGACTCGCGCCAAGCATAGCAGAAGTGACAGCAGCCAAGCCAGCGTCGCCGATGTTGCGGTGTGGGGTGGTGTCGTGTGTCGTGTTGTTGTGTGGGTGTGTGATACTCGTGCGAGTACGAGGTATGCGGCGGGACTTTCTAACATTTCCGATGCATGAATCCGACTGGCGAGTTGGATCGTAAATCTCAGTTTTTTCGACTGTCTGGTCCAGTTGGAAATCATAGTCGAAAAATCTAGGATTGAAAAGGCGCTTTTTCAATTGCATACGCTCACCATTTTTTGCCTCCGATCGGAAACAGGCTTTTCAATCCATGTTTTCGACAGCATAAGAAGTGGCTCTTCTGCAGTCGGAAACTAGGGTTGAAAAAACCGGTTTCCGATCGGTTATTTTTCCGACTGGATTGCGAATAGCTACCCTTCTTATCATCCGTCGGATCGAATACACAGTTTTTGTGTTTTTTCTGGAGATCAGGAGACGCTTGATGTAAGTGAGTGAGCGTAGCTTGACCACTGCTGTAGCACCGAGAAAAAGGGTAGGGTAGACGGAAGTCGGCATAAGCTTGCCACTTTTAGTCTCAGATCGGAAACAGGCTTTTTCAATCCATGTTTTCGACTGCATAAGAAGTGGCCTAATACTGACATGAACCAGCATTTCATTGGTCCTGGCCTCTGGCGGCATTGAGACATACATTTTGTTCTTGTAACCGAAGCAACAAGCAACAGCAGTTGGTTGGTTTGGTGAAAAACAGAAGACGTTCTCTGGGAAGAACAACAGAAAGACCCCCCCCGCCCCTAAGGTGAAATCCGCGTGTCCGTTGACCGCGGCTTGCAGGTGGAGTGGAGACTTACCACAGGCACCAAAGACAACAGGCGGGACGATACCATATATCGATACATCTCTCCCATAAACACTGCTGCAGTACTGTACCAGGTAGGAGTTTATTTTTTGAAGTCGGCATCCCAATACCGCCATATATCGTACTCTGTTACTGTTTGTTGTCCTGATAAAGGTACCAGCCGTAATATCGCGCTGTGGCTGTCGCTGCTGCTGCTGCTGCTGCTGCTGCTGCGGTCGTGCGCATTGCACGCTTCGGGGGTACTGCGAGAGAGCGGGGTCACGTCTTTCACTGAGCTTGCAGCGAGCTGCCAGCGCCCGCCGTGGGGCATCAGCAGATACGAAGGGCGGGCGCTGCGACGACTGCTTCCTATCCACCGGGTCATACTTCGCGAAAGGGCTAGCCCCGACGTAAGCTCCGTCCCACATGCGCGCAGACGCCCTTGCCTTGTCCCACGCTTGCACATCGCCCTCGTGACGCAGCACTCCTGTCATCCTACTGCTCTATACGAGTAGTGAATCCACGAGAACACGATCTGCGTTTCTTACAGGAAATTTGACATCGCGTATTCACCTGGAAGTAGTACTCGTCGTGCTCCAAGGCCAACATGTTGAAGCGCGCCCGCTTCTGCGATCTCTTTGCATCCACCGTGAAGCTCCATGGCTCCCCCATCGTCCCGTGCACTGCCTTCTAGCGCTGGTTTGCCCGGGTTCTTCTTGGCAACTGAGCGGGGCATCTCAAGTGCTTCCACCCCTCAAAAACACGCCATTGAAACATATTGAACTCCGTCATTATGATCGATACAGATGGCAATGACTCCCATTGATGGCAATACATCCAAAAGTCGACTCTGCTGTTGTGCTGTCGTGTTACCAAGACGTGGCCTAGCTCTTCAAGAGAGAGGGACCCAATTGGAACGAGAGCAGAGCACACGGGAAGTGCCGAGGAAAGGAGTGGGGGGGGTGCGCCACGTGTGCGATGCCGAAGCACAAGAAAGAGAAAGCTGGCCCAGGGATGAGACATCAACCTCTGGCCACACAGGTGCGTCGATATATTTAAAACCTCTCGTGCTCTCGTACGTAACAACGACCTCCCTGGGCCACGAGAAAAGCCCCTGCGGCCTTCGGCCCTGCCCACCTTGTGGTATTTTTTGTCGTGCTGGGCACCTTGCTTCGGCTATTTGAGGCATGCGGTCAGTTCTCTGCTTTGTCTGCTGCCCAGCTCAGGGAGTACCCGCTAGGGGGGTGATGGTTGTATGGCGGCGGTTCCGCCGCTTTGCCACGCTTGTGTGCTACGTACAGGAGCAGCAGTGTGTGTTACGAGTTGTGTGTAGCTGGTAGACACAACAGCGCAGTACATCCAAGCGCAGTACATCCAGGAGTACTGCTGCTGTGTTGTGCTTTGCTTCTTGTGGGCGTATGATAGCATGCACCCCAAGGGTACCTGGTACCTGGTACAGCAGTACCTGATATCCCATTGGGTGGATGTCGCAGTTGGCAGTTGGTGGCCCTACTATTAATATCTCGACCAACTCGTAGCAGGCGGTCTTGGTCAAATGTTCCTCGTACGGTGTGCTGTGGTTGCGCGTGCGCAAAGAAAGAGGCTGCGTCTGTCGCGTTTGACGTGTTTTGCCTGGCATGCGGCGGTAACCGCGGTATGCGTACTTCGTGGGAAGCATACCCGTATAACACGCAAGTTAGCACACCCGAATTTCAGACCCGGTGTCCTCCGAAACATGCGCGACACGCACAACGAAAATGTACCTGGTCGTGGTTTTGGGAAGATATGATCCAGATTTCGTCGAGAGGGTTGCATAGATAGACGCATCGCTGGTCGTATTCAGTACGCCCTGCTGCCTCCCCGTTGTCAAGAAACCCAGCTTTCAAAATCGTCCGAGGGGGGTGTGTTATCTTATCACCCTATTACCGGGAACCATATTAAATAGGACCTACGGTAACACAAAAACCTACCAGGTATATATTTCGCTATTTTTACTAATACGGGGGACCATAGTTAACAAGACCTATGGTATACATAAAAACCTATATGTTTAACCATTTTTACTAACAATATTTGGTCCTATCAACTATGGTCCCCCGTAATAGCACCAAATATTGTTAGTAAAAACTGTTGAATATATAGTTTTTTATGTATACCACAGGTCCTATTAACTATGGCCCCCCGTAATAACAATATTTGGTCCTAATCACTATGGCCCCCCGTAAGTAGTGTGATAATGTTATACGGTGGTCTATTAATAATACGACGGGAGTCTATTAATAGATACCTGGTACCAGCCAGGTACCTGATACCATTAATAGATACATGCTGTGGTTGGTGGCCCTATCTTTTTGTTGACGTCAGCTGGTGTGCAGGCGCCTCGCTTTGAGGTGGTCGGTATGGTTGTGTGCACAAGTGCCGAAAGTCGTTGCTCTGCTGCACCTGGCGCGTTTGATAGGACGGCCTCTTGGTCGGTTTTTGGGTAGAACGGTCGTGGTCAAGCGAGAGAGAGAGCCCTGGCGGCGCTTGGAAGGGTTTCGTGTTCGTGCAAGTGCAGCAGTAGACATGTTACAGAGATCGTCGGGGTTACCAATACCAGTGAGCGCCGGTCGAATCAACTCCTGGTACTCCCGATGCTCGCGAGGACTCAGTCATTTCAGCTTCTGGCGCCCTTGGGTACTCGCGAGGACTCGGTCGCTTCAGCGTCTGGTACCCATGGGACTCAGTACTCCAAAATGACTCGGACTCGCGAGTCAACGACTGAGTCCTGATGACCTGGACTAGGTATTTATTCGGACTCTGACGGCTTTTTGCAGCTTTTTTGTACGGTATATATCATAGCCAAACACACGAAAAAAAAAATGTTTTGTTTTTGTTTTGACCCTTTTCGTTCGTTCCAGCTTCTGGTACCGTTGTTACTCGCGGGGATCATAGTAAATAGGACCAAATATTGTTAGTGAAAATAGGGAAATATGTAGGTTTTTATTTTTAAGGTAGGTCCTATTCAAAATGGAACCCACAAGATAGTTTCTCGCGACGACCCAGTCATTTCAGCATCTGGTAGGTACTCTTGGGACTCGCGAGTCAATCAATGACTGGGTCCCGATGACTCGGGGTCGGGCTCTGACGACCCTTCGGACATCTACTGCTGTATGAGCATTTCCACTTTTGAAAACGAGCGCTAACCCTTTTTTCCACTCTAAAAGCGTGCAGCCCGTGAAAATTGCCGCACTCCAATTCCGAGGACTTTGTCCCCAAAAATAATGTTGCAGCAAGGAGGGCACACCGTCAGACACACGGGCGGACTCACCCGTACTACTATTACGGTGGACCATAGTAAATAGGACCAAACATTGTTAGCAAAAATAGGGAAATATATAGGTTTTTGAGGGTACCGTAGGTCCTATTAATTATGGTCCCCCGTACTACTATTAATAAAAACGAAACGGTTAATACGTTTAACGTACGCACACACGGCTGCAGCAGCAGCAGCAGGGTATCAAGAAGGAAAAATCCGAGGGATCAGATGGCAACGCCCCCCGCGTCCCCTCCGCCCCGCATCCACCCCCCGATTTTGACTACCCGCCCCCCTTGCCCCGTCGGCATTGCACCCCCGAGTCACATGGAAACCCAACCCCCCCCCCCCCCCCCCCCCGCATCCCCCCCTCAATTCAGATGGCCTCCTCCGAGGGTGGAAAACCCGGGGGGCGGTCGAAAAAGAGCGCCGTCGTGCCAGGCAGCAAGAGGCAGAAGAAAGCTAGGGCTAACGCTGCGGATACGGAAGAAGACCAGAGAGAGCAAGATGGCGATGCCTATTTGCCCCCCAAGATGACGAAAAGGATACTGGAGCAGGCCCGCGAGCAGCGGGATGAGATGGAAGAGGAGGAGGAGGAGGAGGAGGGGGGGGGGGGGCGGGGGAGGGGGCGGAGGGGGGGCGGGGACAAAGAAAAAGAGGGGGGGTGGAGGGCTGGCTGCGGATCAGGTTCGTTTTTTGCATCTTTTTTATTTATTTTTTCCCTCGAAATTTGTTTCGATGATCCTTTGTTTGCAACTATTACGAGTGATGTCGAGTGTGCTTTCTGTGAGAAAGTACAGGACTCGCAAGTAGATTCGTTTGGGTTCGGCCTATGTATGTGCGTAGAATACTATTTTCAGCGTTGAAGCATTGCGGTGGTTTTAGACCCCGAATGCAAAGGAGTCGGTCCATCGACTCTCAGAATCTGGGTGCACGAGTGATACCATCCGAAAGGTAAGGTACCTGCACACCTGATAAAAGTTATCTTTGTCCATCGCCGCAGTTTATTTTTTGGACGGCTGTGCCTTTTTCAATAAGCTTCGTCAAGAACATTCCGTACCGGGTACCTGGTCATACGCATCAACAAGATACTCGGAATTTTCCCGATATGTATCACTTGTTGTTGTTGTTGTTGTTGTTGTTGTTGCTCTGTTTATGTTGTTGTTGCTCTGTTGCTGTTGTTGTTGTCGTTGTTATTGTTGTCGTTGTTGTTTATGTTGCTGCTGCAGCTGCTGCTTCTGCTTGGTGTTGCTTATGTTGGTGTTGATCGTATTGTTGTTGATTTTGTTCTTGTTCTCCTGTTCCCTCGTGTTTTGTTCTTTGTCATATTCTTTTCCCCGCACTTGGTGTTCGGGTCCTGTCCCTTTTCTTCTTGTTTCTGTTTTTCGTTTTTTGTTCTTAGTCTTGTTCATGCTTTTGTTCTTGTTCCTGTTCGCATTATTAATAGTAGGGCTGGGCACTGGCACAGCAGTATTCACTGGCGGTTAGTCATCTATAGTAGGTAGTATTCTCCTGATTGACTTGGCCAGCATATTCGGAGCAGTTTTTATCTCGCGCACGCCCAAAAAACACGCTACATTATAACATTCTGTCTCATAATATAATCACCGTTTTTTGCCCTAATTGTTCAATAAAACGTTTATTATATTTATGGACAGAGTGGAATTGATAGTTCGGAAACCCACTGAAAGCGTTTCGGGAGGAGACAAGAGAGAGGAAGAGACCGCACACTGCTGCAATCCAGCATTCCGATAGGTTTTGACGACAGTAAACAATCGCTACCGCCTGATTCACCCGCCTGATTCACCCGCCTGATTCACCCGCCTGATTCACCCGCCTGATTCACCCGGTGTCCTGCCCTACTTATTATTATTAGTGTTCTCGTTCTTACCGTGATTTTGTTCTTCGGCCTGTTCAACCATTCCTTCTTTTTTTTTTTTTTGTTCCGGGCGGTCAGAGATTTTCCTTCGTGACCCCAGCGAGAGGCGAAGGAGCCGACTCCTCCGACGAAGAAGACGGTGAGGGCGACAGCGAAGACGAAAATGAGGACGAGGGGGACGAGGAGGACGTGGACTTTAGCGGGGGGAACGCCGGCGTGGGTATGTCGGAGGCGGAGGAGAGGCTCGTCGCCAGCTTCATGAACGCGGGTGAGCTCCGTGACCTTGGTGATGTCGGGGGTGGTAGTGTTGATGGTGCTGGTGCTGGTGTCGGGGGTGGTGGTGGTGGTGTCGGGGGTGGTGGTGGTTGCGGTGGTGGTGGTGGTGGTGGTGGTGGTGGTGGTAGTAGTAGTGTTGATGGTGCCGGTGCTGGTGTCGGGGGTGGTGGTGGTGGTGGCGGTGGTGGTGGTGTCGGGGGTGGTGGTGGGTGCGGTGGCGGTTGTGGTGGTGGTGGCGGGGATGGTGGTGGCGGTAGTAGTAGTGTTTAATGGTGCTGGTGCTGGTGTCGGGTCGGGGGTGGTGGTGGTCGTGGTCGTGGCGGTGGCGGCGGCGGCAACGGTGGTGGTCAATGTGATGGTAGTGGTAGCTGCTGGGGTAGAGATGCGCCCGGAGCGCTCTGTGAAGGGCCCTACGACTCGCGCGTATGCACACATCATGTTGATACACGTCCGACAGCAGTGTTGCGCCCTCTCCCCATGAGAGAAGGAAGGCCTATATGAACATGGCAAGACCTCATTTGCCGCTTTTTCAGGTCGCCGTGTCTGGGTGTCGAAACGGTTACATTTGTTTCGGCGGCGTTGTGACCTTTGTTAGGTAGTTCTGTTGTCTTCGTCGGGTTTTTTTTTGTGGCCGTTAGTCGTGCCGTCTCCCCCCCCCGCTATCCTGGGCGATAGATGGTGGCCACAGGCGGCTAAACAGGAAGGGGATAAGACCAGCAAAAAGTTTCTCTGTAATATATGGAAACAAGGTAAAGAGCGCCCAATTGTTGGAGGTGTCTCTATTAGGAGTAGGAACGGTGCTCCGTCTCGAAAGGGATGCGTGGTCAATGGTCAAATGACTAAGGCAAGCAGCAAATGAGTACCCCCCCCCCCCCCCCCCCCCCGCACGTCCGCCGCCCAGCCCCCATGCAGCGGCGATCCCTGGCCGACATAATCATGGACAAGATCCGAGAGAAGGAGGAGGGAGAGGCGAGGGCGGCGGGGGGGGGGGGGCGACGACGAGGATGAGGAAGGCATGCCCCGATTGCCTCCCAAGGTGCGTGTTTGTTCTAGCCCAAGACGGATGCTATTGGTTCCTGGTAGAGAGCTTGGCGAGTTGATCGGCTCCACGGCCCTCAAAAATATTGGGCATGCTTCCTAGGGCATGCCTTACTTTTGAGCTGGGTGAAACCGGAGATCCTATGGGACAGGGCTTTTCTCGGATCGTCCACGACCCGGCAGGTGAAGGATTTGTTTTCGAGATGTCACGGTTCGGGCCGGGTCCGGAGGTGTTCAAACTCTCACGGATGGGATCGGGTCGCCCTCACCCGGCCCGACCCGACCTGGCCCGCATGGTTTGACCCGACCCTCAACCGCCCTGCCCATGGAAACTCTGAATCCGGAGATACGTGCCTTTCGACCGAAAATATCCCCTTCTTTGGGTGTTCTTGTGCTTTCCGCCGGCGCAAGTTCCTACAGAGCGAGGGTTACGTTTATGCCAGTATACTTCGATTTAAAAAAAAAAATCCGGTATTATCACACTGTCCGGAATTTCAAGACCGGTGTCGTTTATTCTTATAGTGACAAAAGTGGTACCGGTACCCTCTTTGGTAGAGTATAGATGACATTCCAGGTACTATATAATGATACACCCCTATGCCTGGCCTTAAGACAACCGTCCCTTGAAAGCTATGTACCTGGTACCTGATGCAGTACACGGTAGTGCGTGACAGCAGGTAAATATCTCCTGTTTCGGCAAAGGCTCTCGTGGCTTGTCGTGGTGTCGGCGTTCCTTTAAGGCTGATTTATATATATATATATATAGGATTTAGAGTGGCGTTCCTGGCTGAGTGCAAGCGCTTTGGCTGTGTATTTTTTTAGTTTATTCGGAAATTGAAAAACAAAACTCAAGCTTGAAGTTGCTGACTCTCAAATTATTCGCACATGTCGCTTGCTTGTGTTACGGGGGACCATAGTAAATATGACTACGGTACACATGAAAAACCTATATAGAACTACATACTTAGATCACAACCCCTGAGCGTGCTCGGTTGGTGCATCCCTGGCCTCTCAGAGCTCCCACTTCCAAACCGCCTCTTTTCATTACTTGCCGGACCTTTCCAGCAGTTCTTTGTTTTCTCCATTTCTCTTGGCACTCTCGGTCCTTTCTTCCTTTTTTCTTCTTTCGTTTCATGTGCGTGCGTGTACTCCGAGTACGGCATCGCGGAAGGACCCGGCACCGTCGCGGGTGTCAGTAGGTGCTGGCGGGTAGAGGGGGGGTTGCAAGGAGCGCGGTCGCCGCTTTCGTGCCTAGGCGTCGCGTGTGCCTCGAGACGCAAGGGATGCATGAACGGGCTTTGTCTGGCTTCCGTTTATGATTTTTGATAGAGCATGTACGAGTTATCAAGGTCGTTCGGGATGGCAAGATAATGTTCAAGCGGTGCTTATTTTTGCGACCACGCTGAAGTTGAAAGAAGGAGGTGTGCAGTTTGAACACCAACGTTATCGAGCTGGCGAACGGAGGTCACGGTGAGCACCGGACTTCACGCGAGGCGGGCGACGGGGCTGATTGTGCCAGAGAGTGATAAAAGCTTTACCCGGACCGAATCGGTGGCGAGGTGGTCGCGAGAGGGGCGGGCGGCGTACGAGGCTGAGAGAGAAGCTCTTCTGTGCGATTTTCTTTTCTTCTTTTTGACCGGGTGTAAGGTGTTCCAATCAGGCAGAAAAGTATTGCACGAGAGGGGATGGGGATGTTTTTTGTTTCCGAATTTTCGGTTTCATTTTCATTGTTTTTGCTGCTGTGCCGTGCTGTGCTTTCGTTTTCTTCGTACATACGAGTACAGACATGAAGCATATCAAAATAAGAAAATAAGTACAGCAGTAGTACCCTACCTGGGGTATGTACGTACGTACGTACGACATCCGCGACGCGAATCGTATGATGTGGCGTCCAAGCTGACGTCGGAGCTGTTTTTTCCTGAAGCATGGCGGCGGGACTCTTGGCATTATCAAGTCGCTGGTTAGCTGACGTATTTCATCATTTTATATAAAAAAAAATACGATCCACACAATTCGATCGTGGACCACTGTTCGCTTCGCATAATTTGATGTACTTTTTTCCTTCCTGAGCGAGCGTAGCGGGCGGCGTAGGCCGCCCGCGGAGCGAAGCGCCTTGTATATACCTATTTTTACTAAGATTTTTTGGTCCTATTTACTATAGTCCCCCGTAATAGCCTTACTATTAATAGTCTCCACGTTTCACTGAAGGCCTACGATATCTGCCACCACGAATGCTATTTTTTTGTACCTGCAGTCCCGATTTTGGGGACAGACTTACCTAGAATCTGGGTGGATTGCCCCCAAAACGTGACTGCTTATTTTTGCCCTTAAGCGAACAAAAATAAAAGGCGATCGAAATCTCTTTGATGTTCGTTCGAAGCCCGTGCGACAGAACGCCTCTAGGCCTTACTTAACCCTTTCAGGACCGCAGTCCCGTTTTGGGGACAATTTACTTGAAATTTGAGTGGTCTGTCCCCACAACGGGACTGCGGTGCTAAAGGGGTTAAGGAGTGCTCCCCCGTTGCGGTGGACTATAACTCTTGGCAGGAAGGATGGACAGATTTTTTGCGTCTTAAGTGCAGTGCCGGACTGCAGTAAAAACCCGTTTCGGACTGCAGTCCCGTTTTTTTCGGAAAAGTGACCCAGAAACTTGACTGGGTCGGCGTCCCCTGGACGGGACAGCGGTACTAAACACGGTTCGAAAGGGCTGTAGCTGCTGCGTTCAGTGTACCCGGCAACGATGGATCGAAACATTTTTACCGCGCTCGCACAGATCGTGTACAGATCTTTCAGGGATGCTGTAATCCTGATCCGTGTGATTTGTATTATCTGTGTGATCTGTATGATCTGTAGGATGTGTTTGATCTATGTGCTATGTATTATCTGTGGGATATAGGATTTGTATTTTATGCATGTTCTGTAGGATGTGTATGATCTATATACTATGTAGTATCTGTAGGATATATCGGATTTGTATTGTATGTGTGATCTGTATGATCTGTATGATCTGCATGATTATGTTTCGTGGGTGGGATCTGTAAAATGGAAAGGGCAGGGGGGGGCGGAAAGGGGAAATAAAACGCACCATTAATACGAATAGACTGGCATATTGTCAGGATTTGTCGTGGCTTGCTCGCTGGCTGCAGGGGAGGTGTTGGTGCTGTCAGTGGGGTTGGAGGTGTCGGCGTCGGTGTCTTTGGGTGCTGAGGTTGGTTCTGGCTGTGTTATGCTGCAGGGTTGTCGGTGTTGGTGGGGCTGGTGTTGGCGTTCTTGTTTTGGTGTTGGTTGTGGCTGTTGTGTTGGTTGTTTGGTGTTGGTGTTGGTGTTGTTCGAGCTGGCGGTGTTGGTTGCCTGGTGTTTGTTGGTGGTTGTCGTGTTGCTGGCATTCATGTGTGTGTCGTTGCTGGTGTTGATGTTAGTGTTCATGAGAGTAGTAGTAGTAGTAGTAGTAGTAGTAGTAGTAGTAGTAGTAGTAGTAGTAGTAGTAGTAGTAGTAGTAGTAGTAGCATAGCGGTCGTAGTAGTAGTAGTAGTAGTAGTAGTAGTAGCAGTAGTAGTAGCATAGCGGTCGTAGAAGTAGTATTGACGGCGGCCACCGCTCCACCCAGCACCTCAGTATGCTGAGGGTGACAACTCAAGCACGTTTTCCAAACAAAAAAGTTGGGGTCGTTTTTGGCCTGGAGAGCCCCGTCGGCAAGCCCCCCCCCCCCCCAACCCAAGGTAACTTGTTCCTTCTGAAGTGATGCCAAATATGAAAAATGTTCCTATCACGAAGCGGTGTGTGGGGGTGGGGGGAGGAACTCGCACGAGGAGGGGGCGAGCTGTCTGGGTTGCTTTTTTTTCATTTTTTTTTTTGGGGGTTGTTTCAATCATCACTTTCACTTTCCAGCTCAGCTCGTAGGAGGTTTTACCCTCAGGAGTCTTATTCCGGGCCAACTCACGCTTTTGCGCTTTTCCGCCAATCGATTGTTATGCAAGAAAAAGCCCGTACGAGTATGCACTCGGTGAGATTGAACCCACGAAATTAGTCTTAGTAGGCACGCGGACCACCTACCAGGCCACCGGGGACTCAACCCTCCGACGAAATGGTACTAGCATGTAGCTGATAATGTAACCCTATTAGAGCTGCGCTTTACAGAAACTTAGCATCTCAGTTTAGTCTCAGATATGCTGTCCCCATAACTTACCCGCATAGTAAATATAGTGCGGTCTCACACTGGCTAAGCGCACCACACTTCCACGTATTAAATTCGTATCTTGTGTCGATTTAACGGATTGTCTGCCCCCCCCCCCCCCAGCGGTCCTGATGCAGCTCACCCTTCATGCGAGTCGCCAGACACCTCACGGCGCTTCGCGCTTGATGCAAGCAATGTCTGCCTGGTCGGTGAAAAGCGGACATGCTCCGTCCCGGCATTGTAGGGAAGCGAGGGTCTATGGTCATACGACTACGGCCATGCATGAGATCGAGTACATCTCTCCTATCGAGTACACCCCCCCCCCCGCCCCCCCCGGCGTGTCCCCACGCATACCCTGCTCTGACTGTGCACACCTCCCCCTTCCCGCTCCCCGCCAACTCACGCCTCGATATTTTTATCGTGACGCTATCGACCTGCTGGCGGCGCTGTCGGCCCCGCGCATGGAAACAAAAAAAGGTGGTGGAAGTGTACGGTTCGATCGGGAAAATCTTGAAGAGCTACACAGCCGGCAAGCTGCCCAAGGCCTTCAAGATGATCCCGTCCCTCTCCAACTGGGAGCAGGTGTGTCGTGTGCTCTTGTTCCTGGTGTTGTTGGTGTCGGTGGTGTTGTTGGTGGTGTTGGTGTTGTTTGTTGTTGTTGGTGTTTTTGTTGTTGATGTTTGGTGTTATTGTTGTTGGTGTCAGTTTTTTTGTGTTGTCCTGTGGCGGAGAAGGGGCGATGAATATTAAAATAATACGAGAAATCACTCGCGGTTCCCGACGGCGAAGTACTTTCGGTTGGCCGTTGCATCGATTTTCGCTTTTTTACTAGTATCTCGTTTTTTTTTTCGTGACAAAATCTCTCGTTGTGACTTTGAATCCTGTCGGTAAGGTCTTCGGGAGCAAATAGGCATAGTAACACTGACGGACCCGGACTACCAGAGGTAGTGTTTGAAAGAAAAAAATCGAATAAAAGTTGCGAGATCGGGAAGTTCCTCAAAACTCATCGATACGTATCATACCAGGTACATCTTTGCTTTTTTTACAGCTTCATTTAGTTTCACTTAAAAGTAACATTTTTCATCTCTGAACCGTCACCCTTTTTTCGTCTTTTTTGTTTTTTTGCAAAATATTTGTCGACGGGTCGCGTTGAAGATAATATGGTTGACGAAGCCGGAGAACTGGTCCAACCATGCCATGCTGGCCGCTACCAAGGTTTTCGCCTCCAACTTCAACCCCAAGATGGCCCAGAGGTTCTACAACATTTTCTTGCTGGTGAGGACTGTACCTTGATGTTGGCCACCTTTTGCACTTGATCCCTCTCGTTGAACGAGATCGGGCTTGCAGTTGCTGTCGTCGCTGGTGCTGCCATCGCTGTTTTGCTTACGCTGCCGTACCGGAACGGACCGGACCGGACCGGACAGGACCGGACAGGACCGGACAGGACCGAACCGGACAGGACAGGACCGGAACGGGGACCGGACCGGACCGGACCGGGCCGGTAGCATAGCGTGCCTTACCGTTCCGTTCCGTTCCGTTCCGTTCCATTCCGTTCCATTTTCCGATTACTTTTCGCCCTGCGATTTCCAATTACTTTTCGCGCTCGGTTCCGTTCGGTACTGTACCGTACCGTGCCCGTCATACCGCACCATTCCGTTCCCCCTCCTGAAGGACCGCTCCGTTCCTTGCCGGGTATCTCGTGAGGTTCCTTCCCGTTTCGGTTTTAGGCGCACCGTCCCATCTCGTACCATACCGTACCGTACCGCTGCTCCGTGTCGTAACCGTGCCGTACAGTATCCCGTCCCGGGTCGCTCCATTTCGTGCCCGCCCGCACCGTGCCGTTCATTTATATCCCGTTGTATCCCATCCCATCCCATCCAATCCAATCCAATCCCATATTATCCCATTTTTTTACTTTCCACATCAGGAGGCGTGCCGGAGCGACATCGCGGAAAACCGTCGTCTGAACTACCACCTCTACGAGGCGCTTCGCAAGTCTGTCTACAAGCCCGCGGCGTTTTACAAAGGGATGCTTCTGCCCCTTGCCTCCGCTGGCGACTGCACCTTGAGAGAGGCATCCATCTTCGCCAGCATTCTCTCCAGGGTGAGGGGGAGGAAGGGGGAGGGGGGTTGGGGGGGCAGGGGAGAGACGAGGGAAGGAAGGAGGGAGGAAGAGCGTGAATAGGTTAGCCATTGAGATAGCGCGGTACCTACACGGTACCTGGTATACCGTCGCCCCTGCCCTGAGCTCGGTGCAATTACCGGTGACAGTTGCCGACACCGGTACTGTTGCCGTTTCCGTCACCGCTATTACGGGGGAACATATTTAAATAGGGACCTACGAGTACACATAGAAAAAAAACTATATATTTCGCTATTTTTACTGACAATATTTGGTCCTATTCACTATGCTCCCCCGGAATAGCGTTTCCGTAAAAGAATCCCCTCGCCGCTGTCTTCGCCGTTGTCGTTTCCGTCACAAATTCCGTTTACTGCTTCGATTACCTACTGTTACCGTTGCCGTCAGTGTTACCAATATTGTTACCGTTACCGAAACCGCACAGTTACCTGCCGTTACAATTACTCCAATAGTATCTACCAGGTACTGTCGTTGCCGTTACCGTTACCATGGGTGCCACCGTTACTGTTGTTTTACAGTTACTGTTACAGCAACGTTACCGTTAGCGTTCCCGTTGCCTGGCGTCACCTGCCACTGTTACCGTTACCGTTTGTCTACCGTTGCAGTAGTATTACCGGTACCGTTACCGCCACTTTTACCGGTACTATTACCTGCCGTTACCTGCCACTGTTACCGTTACCGTTAGTCTACCATTACAGTTGTGTTACTGGTACTGTTGCCGCCACTTTTACCGGTACTATTGCCTGCCGTTACCTATCACTGTTACCGTAGTATTACCCTTACTGTTACTGTTGCCGTTACCGTTACTGTTACCTGTAGACGTTCCCTTGTCTTGCCGTTATTTTTGCCTCATCGTCGCCGTTGCCGGCTTTCCGTCGCTTGCCGCACACGTGATCTCAGGTGACGATCCCGGCGAACCACTCGGCGGTGGCGCTCTTGAAGCTGGCGCAGCTCCCGTACAACGGAGCATCGTCCCTCTTTATCCGCGTCCTTCTGAACAAGAAGTACGCGCTTCCCTATAAGGTAAGGCCGACCCTCCTCTCCCCTCCCCTCTCCTCTCCTCTCGCCCTCCAATCAATCAACCAACCAACCAACCAACCACACAACCAACTGCCGCTCTGTCCGGAAATATAAGCATCGTTTGATACTGACGTCAGAGTCCAAACGGAGGTTATACTATTACGGGGGACCACAGTAAATAGACTAAATATTGTCAGTAAAAATAGGTAAATATATAGGTTTTTATGTGTACCGTAGGTTCTCTTTACTATGGTCCCCCGTAATACTGGCTATACAGAGTTTCATCAATCAATCAGTGAATCAATCTTGCAACCGACCAAGCAATGGACACATCGATCAACCGATGCATCAGTCAATCAGACCGATCAATCAAACGATCGGCCAGTCGACTCACTGCTCCGGCGCAATGCCCCAAAAGCGAAAACAGAGCTCCAACGAGCGAACGAACGAAAAAAACAAGCCATGCAAATATGGGAGTGGGCATGGTCAGTCTCATCGAAAGTGTGTACTTACGCAGCACTTGAAAGACACGGCGGCGCTTGGCCCTTATGTTGACTTGCTTATAATTTAGAGACAAAAAAAACAACGAGAGCGACAAGCCTATCCTAGACAAACACGCAGTGGTACCGCTATCAGGCTGCGCGCGTGTGGTGCAGCACCTCCTTATGCTGCCCTCCGGACACATGCATCCTCCTTAGCAGCTCGGACCGCTTGGCGTGGCCGAGGCCCGTCATCGTCGTAATGTGTCGGCACTTTTTTTGTTTTTATTTTTGCATGATTGGGCCTGACTTTCCCGAGAGGGTTTGTATTTGAAACAACCATGTGCATGAAGGTAACCCAAGCCGAACCAACCCAAAAGCCAACCCAAGCTGACCCAAGCCGAACCAAGCCGAGCCAACCCAAGCTGAACCAGCCCAACCCAGTCCAACCCAACCCACCCCAGCCCAACCAAACCCAGCCCAACCCAATCCAACCCAACCCTATCCAACCCAACCCTATCCAACCCAACCGATAGGTAATAGACACGCTGGTGGATCACTTCATGACTTTCACCACCGAGACCCGCGACCTGCCGGTGCTGTGGCATCAGAGCCTCCTGGTGTTCGCACAGCGGTATCGCGGTGACATCACCAGGGCCGACAAGGACCGCCTCAAGGAGGTATCTAAACTTGTTCTACTCGGTAAAGTTGTCTTTGCTGGTCGTAGTGGGTGTTTGCTGGTCGTTATCACTACTTGCTGGCCGTTACAGGTTTTCACGGTCTGGTCAGTTTTTTTTCCCCGACAAGCGGCTGCTGTGACATCAAGCCCTACAAATGACGAGTCAATTGTACTGGTACGAGTATGGCGTTTCTCTGCTCTACTGTATTTACAAAATGGAAGTAGTCGTGCTAGTAATAGTAGTAGTAGTAGTAGCAGTAGTAATAGTAGTAGTAGTAGTAGTAGTAGTGGTAGTGGTAATAGCAGTAGTAGTAGTCGTGCTAGCAGTAGTAGCAGTAGTAGTAGTAGTAGTAGTAGTAGTAGTAGTAGTAGTAGTAGCACTAGTCATAACGGTAGACGCAGCAGCAGCAGTAACAGTGGTCACCATACGACTACGACCATGCATGATAATGACGACACCCTCCTCCGTCACCTGCACCCTCCCTGAAGCAAAACCCTCCCCCCCCCTCCCACCCGTGATCCTATACTTCTCCTGGAACACCCCCGTTTCAACAACTTGCAGCTGCTAAAGGCACAGCAACACCACCAAATCACCCCGGAAGTGCGAAGACAACTGTTCATGGGAGGCTGCAGAGGAGAACCCAAGGGTAGCCTCGCGTCCACTCCGAGATCGACCGATGCGATGGCCGTGGCGTAGGAACGCCGCCGGCGAGAGAAGGGTGTGTGTGTGAAGGGTGAATGGGGGGGGGGGGAGAGGGGGGAGAGGCGTGTCTGGGGGGTGTTATATCCTTGTTCCCCAAGAGACCGAGGGGATGGTAGGCTTTCCCATTGCTTAGGTGGACGGGGGGGGGGGGGGGGGAAGCACATCTGGGGTGTACTAAATCCTCATTCCCAAGAGACCGAGGGGATATACGAAGTAAGGGTTTCCTAGTGCTTACCGGGGGGGGGGGGGTGGCTTATTCTCAAGGGGATGTTGAGATTCCCTAGTGGTGAGCCTGGGGGGAGGTCTGTAGGAGGAGCTGTATCTTCATTCCCAAAAGACCGAGGGAATTTTAGGGTTCCCCAGTGGCCAAGTCGGTGGGGGGGTGGAGTTGTGTACTCATTGTCGTGCATGGCCTTAGTCGTACGACCATAGACCCTCGAATCCTTACAATGCCGGGACGGAGCACGTCGGGTTTTCACCGACCAGACAGACATTGCGTGCACCAAGCGCCGGGGGCTTTCCGGGGAATTGTATCTCCTCTTTCCCCAAGAGATCGAGGGAAAGTTTGGGTTTCCCTGTGGTTAGGGAGGCGTGCGTCTCTAGGGGGTGTTATCTTTCATTGCCAAGAGCCCGAGGATACATTAGGTCCCAGTGATTACAGGGGGGTGGGGGAGAGGGGTTTCTGGGGGCGCGATGCCCTCACCCTCGCTAGACCCAGGGTATTTTTGGGGTTCCCTAGTTGTAATATTCCCCTGGGTGGGGACAGGGGATGACTGATTCCGTTTTTCCTTTCGATAGGGGATGAGGGATCAGTTTTCTAGTGACATTTTTCGCTTTTTTTCGCCCCTGGGCGGGGCATGGGGGTGGGGTTTTCCGTCGGTCCCTACGATAGGGGCTTGCTAGTGACGATTATTTTCTTGCCTGGGAGAAGAAGCGGGGTTCCCATTGTTCTTTGCCGTAGTTTTTTAAATGTAGTGTCCCCCCTGCTGGAGCCATGCTGGTGCACTTCGCACTCGAGGGCGGTATGCAGCAGTGGTCCATATGGCTTGGTGTACTTTTTATAGGGGGCATGCAAGTGCTGTATTTGGACAGAGAGGCAGTGGCATACCACAAGGCGTATCATAGAGACACATTGATGTATCACCAAAGTATTGGGAGGGACTGGAGTGGGATGGATTGTCTTGCACACCCCCACGTTCGCCCTCTCACCCCCGCGCCTGACCTTCTCGCGGTGCATGGTCCCTACATGAGCTTTTCTTGGCCCACAGAGCGCCCCTTTCCAGCGAACATACATCGTGTACTTGGTGCACATTCAGCGCTGCTCGAGGTTTTCTGACAACGACTCCTGCGCTGGCCTAGAGCGCCATTCGTTGGCGCGTTTGAGTGTTCAACTACCGTTTTGTACTACTGCCACATCTTCCAGCGTGTTTCAAGCCCCGCTAGTTACTGTACAGCGAACAGGAGCAGTGGGACGTCTCCTGCCGCGGAGCTATAATCTGGCCATTCTGGAAGACCATCCTAAGCACGCAAGCTCATGGAACTCGACCCGTGAGACGCCCCGTGAGATGTTTCACGGTGAAATCGAGAGCCAATCAAAAATGGAACCAGCGATGGTACAGAGAGGGTTCCACGATTGACGCGTTCTACGATACAGGTAGCACATTTCCGCTAAAAGGTTTTTCAAAATGGCGTGGTGCATTAACCCCAAATCGTCGGTATGCCAATCTTAGTTCCGAAAATTGACGTTTTTGTATAATTGGGTCATGGGATTCTTCATCGGGATGCAACTTGATTTTTGCTGAAAGTCAGTCTTCGGGTAAGGTATGGAGCTCCTCAAGTGAGGGTGAGCCTCAGAAACTTTAGGGTGAACCTCTATCGTAGAACACGCTTCGATTTCCGGATGCGCCCCGAAATCAATGCGTGTATCAACGGCCCCACCGCGAAACAGTCGAGAAGTTGCGAGAGAAAAAATACTGACCACCCCCCCCCCACCTATATAATAGCTTAGCATTCTGTGCTGTCCATATGCGGGTCCTAATTTTCATAACACGTTTGGCGGCCGGGGAGCACTTCTGCTGTGTGGTCAGCCTAAATTCGCTAGACCCGAACTGAGCGCGGAAGGATACCCACCAAATTTTGTTCAGTACGGCCTTGAAATAATGGGCGAAGGCGAAAAATTGGAATAGTAACTCCCCACGCTATCAGATCATATGATTCCCGAGGAATCAAATAATGTTTCCAGAGTAATTCCAGAACGAGTACCTAACCTACTCAATACGCAAGCCTAACAAGGTATACAATGGTTCCCGACATTGAACTTAACAGGTGGCGTCGACGGCAGGACAACACCACTAATACGAGGAGTTTGTCCAAAAAAATGGGGGTGCCATACTCAAAACGATTCAGAGAGGTCGAACAAAGCCTGACCCCCCCCCCCCCCCCCCCCCCTCCGTCTGAGGCCATGACTCCCCATTATGCAGCAAACTATTACGGAGGGGGCCATACCAGGTAGTAAATCAGGACCAAAAGATTGTTTACAGTAGTAAAAATAGGTGCGTAAATATATAGGTTTTTGTGTTACCGTAGGTCCTATTTACTATGGTCTCCCGTAATAGCATGCTCAAGCTTTCGTGAGTTCCCATGCTGTGTGTTGTGTTGAACACGGCTGACTCGTAGCTGAGAACCTTGTCGTGAGTAAAAAAAAAAAAAAAACGGCGCTCTTTCTTCCCGCCCTACTCAATCAGCATCAAAATCATTGAAAAATGAATCGCATATTCCCTCAACATGTACACTAATAATTTGTCGGTGTGTTAAAATAAAGTTTGGCAACCATGCGCCATCTACACACATACGAGATAAGACGTATGCAAGTAACCGCGAATAAATGTAAATAAATAAAATGGGCTCGGGCCTCAACAAGCCTCTGTACGCCGCGTGGCTGGCTGGGCGAAGTGCTTGTCGGCTACGGTTTTTCCTGCCTTCCCAGCGGCCATTCTGCCACTCCACACCTCGCACCATTCCCGGATACCCGGTGCGATTTTAACGTCTCCGCCGCCGTCGCAGCAACAGCAGTACGAAATAGTGTAGTGAATCAACTGCTACACAAACCTTGCGTTTCGTGCGCCCCTCCTCGCGACCCACGGCCTCCTTTTCTCCACTCACATGTCGACACGGTTCGTCTGCTTGGGGGGCTACCGCTCGTGTTGCCTGGGTGGTTCAACTCAATCCCACCAAGAAAGCGCCGCTTTTGCCGACGGAGCTAGCAGGTGAGCGCCAACAGCTCAATCTGTAGAACTTACAGCTGACGCATTTGTGCCCGGTACATAAGAAATGGTTTTATTAAAAAGCAGAAGCCCAAAGCAACTCGTTTACCTCACTCGCATGGTACTCGTATCATATCGCGAGAGAGTATCCGCGAATGTGTGTGTGTATGTGCTGCGTGAACCTCCCCCATGTACGCAGTGTCCGTTTTCAAGTGGCAGGACAAAAAATGTGCACCAACTACTATAAATAATATTAGTAGGTCAGGACGACTGCCTTCCTATAGTACTACTGTTGTCGTTTTCTCCGTATCGCAAGACGGATCGAATGATCCACCGCGCGTAGTTCCTACTTTTTCACGGACATCACGCCGTACGCGTGGAGAACTGCTTACGCTACTCGTCCACAGCTCCCCCTCCCCCTCCCCCTCCCCCTTTGTCTGAGAAAACAGCACGTCAAAAATGACGTGCCTTTCGCGGCTACAACGCAGCTTCTACAATAATAGTTGACGTCTCTGTCATGTAATATACTATCTAGTGGTTCGACAGCCATTGAACCAATTTCCTTTTTTCCTCGCGCCTTCAGCCGAAGGGGGCAACATAGACGGGCTCTCATGAGCTGCGCGATCATCTTTTTGTTGCTAGCGGCGGCTGTCGATACGCTCGGAGCTGTCTTATCTACCAACATCTCGTACCGTGCGATTTTTCATAAAAACAGCTAAACACGTAAAAACATAATAATAAAAAAAAGTCCAAGAAGTGGCTGGCGTTTTCAGCCAAACGGACTACACCGGAATACCTCTTACGTGTACTCCCACCCGACTCCACTCCACGCCACTTCACTCCCGCCTTTCGCGCAAGAAATCAAACGCCCCCTCAGCGACTGTGCGACTGATGTAAAAGCAAAATCTATACATGGCGGCTTTCAAACTGCAGCAAGCAAACCTATTTCAGGGAAAACACAGGAATCGTACCCAAATGGCGTCTCAACACAGGGGATACCTGGCTTTTGCTATGCCCCCCGGCAACAGCACACAAGACCAAGCCTCGCACGGCGCGAAACATACCAAACCTCACAGAACAACCCAACAGGTAACACCACCACTACCACTACCACTACTACTACTGCTACTACTACCCCCGCCGTCATCGGGCGCTTAGCCGCGACGACTCCTCTAGCGAAGAGAGGAAAGCGCAGCCAAGGTTGTGAGCGAACGCGGGATAGGCTAAAAATAACACACCCTACTACGTGCGGTTGCACAGACACACAACAGACGAACGTGTCGGGCACAGATACAGCTTGTTATGCTCTCCCCCTCCGAGAGAAAGAAAAATGTATTGACCCAAACTCTTGCTCGGGAACAATAATCCCGCTCGAAGAATCGCAACGTGCGCAAACAGCAGCAGGGAAACAGCAGCGGCAACAACACTAGCAGCAGCAGTGCACGAAGGAAATGCCACCGCGCCGCAAGTACTCCGCGGCCAAACACAAAAATATCAACTAATCTCCTTCACCCTTCCTTTCCGTCGAGTCACGGCCAAGCACCGACAGCATCAATGCGGCCAAAAAAAGACGACCGCCGCAGCGTCTACTCCGAAGAATCAACCACCTCCTCCTGCTCCTGCTCCTCCTCCTCCGCCTCCTCCTCCGCCTCCGCAATTTTTTGCTGCCGCTTCATCCCCACTACACGTGTCGCGCCCACGACCACATCAAGCGCTGCCTCCGCTGCGGTCGATGACTTCAAATCGTCCTCACGATCATCTTCTTCTCGGTTCACCCCACTCTCGAAGTCATCCTCGTCGATCGCGTGCGGGGACGCCGGAGCGGCCGTCGCGACTCCCGAATTGTGCCACACGGCCTTTCGGGCCAGCTGGGGCATCGAGAGTCTACGCTCGAGTACCTCCGGGTCGGGCGCCCACTGGGTCTCCGACCCTAGCTGACGCTGTTCCGGCACGGGGAGCAGCGGCTTGAAGGGGGGGAGAAGAGCAACGAAAGGCTGCTCCTCGGTCCTGGGCATGGGGGGAGGGCTAAATCCGTCGTCAGAGAGGTCGTCGTCAAGGGGGTCCCACTCCTCCTTTACCTCCCCTTCCTGCTCATCTCTCTCGTTCCGCACCTCAGCCGGCCCGAGTGCAAGCGCCCTGGAAGAGCGGCCGAACGGTTCCAGCTGCACCTCGTCCGGGCGCTGCCTCGCCGTGAACGGCCCGACCCTCGCGCCCCTCTTGCCCCCGCCGCCCGACTTGTTCGCCGCGAACATCCGCGCCCGCGCGCCCATCCCGGCCATGCTCATCCCGGCCGCCTGCACTGCCGGCGTCGGAGCCTCCCCCTCCTCCCCACCGCCTTCCGCGTGCTCTTCCGGACTTTCACCGGCCGAAGCAACCGACGGCGTGTTAGGGTACCCAGGGGTGGGTGGGACGTTTGGAGGCCCTCTCCCCCTTAGCATCGTCGAAGGCCGAGCGATAGACAGGGCCATGGAAATCGGCCGAGGGATGGCCTTGGACGGCGACGCCGCCGGCGCCGGGAGAGGGAGCGCAAGGGGTGGAGGCATGTCCACGATTCCGGGGGCTCCGGAGAAGGAGCCGTTGCCCGAGGACCACCAGCCCCCGAAACCGCGCACGAAGCGGAGGGGGGACCGCGAGGTCTCGTACCCGCGGGCTAACGCCTCTGCCGTGATTCGGGTGGAGGTCGTGCCGGGGGTGTAAGGCATCGGCGATGCTTCGTCGTCCAGATCGAAAATGCTCGAGAATCGCGGAGAGGACGAGTTGAAGCAGACGGAAGGCTCGGAGGAGCAGACGGAGGAGTCCGGAAACTGCGTGGAGGCGGCCGTGGACGTGGAGCGGGCGGCGATAAACCCGGGCCATCTGAACCTGAACCCGCCGAAGCAAGAGGGGCAGAGGTTGTTTTCCGGGTACTGTAGGCTTTCTTTCGCGACCGCCGTCTCCCCTCCGCTCGTGCTGGTGCTGTTGTTGCTGCTACTGCAGCTTCTGTTTTTGCCGCCGAAGGCCCTGTTGCCTCCGCCATGACCGGGCTGCCCACCCCCACCCCCACCCCCACCACCGCCACCGTCGATGCCGTTTCCGTTCTCTACTCCTACCATGCCCCACTCGGGCAACGAAGAAGAATGGGGAGCGGTGTTGCGCGTGGAGCGCCCTAGGCCGTCCAGGATCCCGACGAAACGGCCGCGGATCTGCACGACGCTAGCGAAAATAACCAGGCTGGCGGCCGCGAATGCTGCCACGGCGATGAAGATGAATCCGGTGGAGTGTTCGTAAAGGTCCAATCTGTTCGCGACGACATTTCCAAGGCTGTTTGGGCAGTCTGCGGCGGACCGAACGGGCAGGACACGTTGTAAACATGAGGGATGTTTGAAAAAAATAGATGGGGGGGGGGGGGGGGGGTCCACATAAAAGCATGTGATGGGTTCAACAATTAGCGTGAGGTGGATCCAACAAAGCGTGTGGCGCGGATCCAACTGAACATGTGGTGAGGTGGATTCAATTGAGCATGTGGCGGATTCAACTGAGAATGGGCTGGGTTGAACGATTGAACGTCTGAGCGGCGATGACAGCCATTTGCTTCTTCCGTGTACCCAACCCAAGCAGCCCCAGCCACGACTTACAGAGCTGGCCACTGAAGTCGCAGCCGTGGGTGATGTCGAGGCCGTCAAGGAGCACTCGAAGCATGAACGACGACGACCAGTCTGCAGTACGAGTTCGGAGCAAAAATTGGAGGAAGAAAAATAGACAAGAAAACGAAGACATGATCAACGCGCACATGGGGAAGAGCTGTCAACATGACCCCACCGCAAGCACGGATAGGATAGGAAACAACAAAAAAAAGGAAAGACTACCGGCCAATGCCTATTTAGGTTAGGAACACCATGAACATTAGTCACGACGCCGTTTGTTACTTCTTGTTAAGTCTCTCGACCACCTCGTAGACTTGGAGTACCCTAAACCCTAACCTCCGTTAGCACGCAATTCAGTTGGTTGGGGGTCTCTCCAGCCCCTCTCTAGCCTCTCTCCAGCGACGAAGCACAGGCGTGGTGTAGTTCCATGGGGGTCTCAACCTCTCAATAACCGCACCCCCTTTGTTTTTATGGGTGGGGGACTGCTTGAGATTAGCGACCGAAAAAATGCAGTAGAGAAAGGGCCAGCACAGCAGTTTTCCGAGGGGGATGCCATGGACAGCAATGCCATACCACCCCGGCCGGAAGTTTCTAGGAGCGGATGGACGAAGCGGTCCTTTTACTTCCGCCCAGAGTGGTCGCAAGCGGAACCCACAAAGGACCGAAAAATCACACTCACACACATCCCTCCATGTGTGTACAACGCCCTCCTTTGGTTCTGACTACCATTGCGGGGGACCATAGTGAATAGGACCTACGGTACACACAAAAACCTATATATTTACCTATTTTTAGTAACAATATTTGGTCCTATTTACTATGGTCCCGCCCGAGGTACTCAACTTGTCGCGCTCTAGGGGAGGGAGTCAGTCCGTCCGAGCCGAGTACAGTCGATGTCAAGACGACCTACCCAAATACCTGGTACCTGGTATCATATATCGATACCGATAAACGAACAACTTGCGTTCACGCCGACTCGTGGTAGGACTAAGATATTGGGGCAGCATTGCCTTGCCTTGTGAGGCAATATTTCTGACCCACGCGGTTCACCCAATACTTGTTTTGTGTTTCGTGTCTCGTGTTTTTTTCTTCTGTTTTTTTTTGTAAAAAAACCTCGGCAATAATTTCAAAAATAAAAACCCATTTTTTTGGATGATGTAAAAACTTGTAGGACAACTCTTAAAACCTACATACACACACCCTGTAGGAGAACGCGCGATCGAATCATCACATAAAAAAACTTCCACAGATGAGTTTTGAGTATTTTTTCGATCTCAGGCCATCTCTTATGGCAAACCGGTTTTGGTTTCTGGAAATCGAGGTTTCAGCACCTTCGCAGGCGTGTTTGAACAGGGAAACTGATGAATCGGGCCCGCTTTTCTTGGAATCCCACCAGCCATTTGCGAGAGGCATGCAACGCCGTTTGAAATTGCCGATACACTCCAGTTCCCTCTATTATTCAGTTTCGGACGCGATATATCTGAAAAAGAGGCGTTTTTTTCGTCTGAAACGTTGATAAATATCTGAAAAGGCCTAGTTGAGTTTCTTGTCTGAAAATGGCAACAACGTACAAAAACTCGAACGACACCCCTGGAGAAGAGAAAAACGGGTCTAGATACCTCTGCAATTATTCTGAGAAGAGCGAGCCTGATTTGGTCGGACTCCGGGTAAAATACGTGAAACCACGTATAAAACACAGTGCCGGGTAAGTGTTTCGGTTTCCAAAACCCTCCCATAAGAGATGGCCTCACAGCAGAGCTTCGTTCTTTTTTTCTTCTACTTTTCTTCGTAAATATATGGAGCTCCGAAAAAAACAAACAGACGAAAGAAAAACGTGAGCAGCCTACGAAAAAATAGGACCTAGCGCGTACCCCTGCCGCTGCACGTGTCAACCATACCAAACAGACCACCTACTCGAGGCAACACAAGCCCGGTCGCAGAATTGTAATCATCGATAAAAAAAAGGGACACCAACTGAATAGCCCACAAAATTGAACTGCGAGCTCGGCCGGAACGTTTCACAACCGCGTCGGCGATTTTTTTTTTGTTTTTTGTTTTTACACAACTCACGCTTGCTCAGAACCGGACTTTTTTTAGAAGCGGACTCACACGTTTCGGGATTCACAACAGCGCTTTGAACTATTTGCCGCGAGGGAGTTTTTGTTTGTAGTGTGTGAGGCCAAACTCGCAGGGACGCCCGCCAAGATAGATGGGTGGATACAGCACTTTTTTTTTACCGTTCCTGACCCAACATCGTCGAAATTGAAAATTGCCATACGCCTATACCTGGTATACACAAGTGTTTTGGCCTATAAACCTACATGTATATATTTGGCAGGCCATGGCATATATTCATCCATTTGCGCGTTTTCCGTTTTTTTTTTTCTGACAAAGTCACCACTTCTTGGGGTGGAGGAGGCGTTCTACGATAGAGGTTCACTCTTTTTATTCTGAGGCTCCTCACTTTAGGAGCTCCATACCTCACCCGAAAACTGACTTCGGCAAAAACAAAAAATTGCATCCCGATGAAAAATCCCATGGCCCACGTATACAAAAAAAAAAAAAAAAAATCGAAACAAGATTGGCATTCTGACGATTATGGGTTAAGGAACCCCGTCATTCAGAAACGAAAATAGCGGAAAAGTGGTACCTCTATCGGAGAACGCGTCGGAGGAAAAGGAGCCGCTCAAGCGAGGAGGCCTCGTAACTCTCAAGTACTATCCCTACAAGGCATACGTACGCGCAAACACGCGTCGCGATGGCAAAAACTCACAGTAGGGTGATGCGTACGTAACGACCTTGAGCACGGTGGGAAGGGAAGACACGGGCAGCACGGTGCCTGAAAACAATACCCACCTGCGCGAAGGATCGCCGGGGAGCGACGGCTGTTGACTCGGGGGTTTTGGCGGACGACACGGGCTCCACCGCGTCGGCTCTGCGGTCCGCCGGAACAAACCCGAGCACAATCCCAACAATGCAACAAATAAAAACACCGGCATACCTGCTAAAGCCTACATGACTACGAACGTACCTGGTACACCTTGGAAAGCACGGCACGAGCTCTCGCTATTTCGTTCTCACGAACCTATCGTTTCGTAATACTAAATGTATCATCTACGTCAACAACCGGTTGCATTATTGATAGGGGGGGGTGAACATACTACATATACTTCCTTGAGCTACGTTTTGGTACAGCAGTGTGGACGTTTTGTTGTTGTTGTTGCTTTTTCGGGCGACGATGGTTTACAGGTTGTTGCCTTTGACCAGAGACCCGTGAAGTGCCTCTTATCCCACCGCGTGTTCGACTTCAACCGCCAGAAGGTGGTAAAACCGGCTCATTTATCATACGCAATGCAAGGCAATGCGCGCGTGCGTGCGTGCACACAGGAAATGGCAACTTACGTGGCGATCAAGGAGGCCTCAATCGTGAATACCCGTCCCGGATTGAGGCTAGATACGACCAGAGAGTCGAACAGAGCGATCGTCACCCATGCCACGAGCGTCACGCCACATGACAGCTGGATGACCATGCCGAGCCAGGACGCCGGGAGATCTGCGCCACCGAGAAATGCAGACGGACGGGGGCGGGAGGGGGTCCCGAGGTGGAGGGCACAATAGGAGGCTGCCGAAAGGACGCTCTTCAAATACCTTGTACGGGTGTTTCTGTTCGAATCATTCGTCTATGGATGCATACATTCTGTCAAAACATGCTTTTAGGTATTCGTCTGAACACACTTTTTCATTTCAAAGTTGAACCGCGCAGTTTTTTCCCCACAAAAAACAAAGTTAAATGTAAAAAAGCGCATTTATTATGTTGTCAAAATGTTGCCTCGTTGTGCTTTTTATTCACAATTGTTTCGGGGGTTGGCGGTTGCGGTGGTTTTCCACATTTACGCACACCAGTATTGCTCTGCGCGCGGCGTACTGACTTGTGATGCGACAACTACTCGATAGGAGAGATGCACTCGATCTCATGCGTAGCCGTAGTCGTATGACCGTAGACCCTCGCATCCCTACAATGCCGGGACGGAGAACGTCGGGCTTTCACCGACTAGGCAGGCACTGCTTGCGCCGAGCGCCGTATGGTGTTGGGCGAGTCGCATGAAGGGTGAGCCGCATCCTACTGAGGGAAGAGGGGGGTACTCGACAGGATAGATGTACTCGATCTCATGCATGGCCGTAGTCGTATGGGGGAGGGGGGGGGGGGGAGGGGGCTACTAAAGCCGAGTTACGTAAGCATGTTTAATTTCATTTTACTTTAGTCGTCCGGAAATATCGCCAGCCTGTTTTTGTTTCTTCTCGTTCGGATATTTGGCCAGGAAAGGCATCGTCGTTTTCCCTCTTTTCTTTCGAGTGCTCTTGTCGTGTGTCCTCGTCCAGATGGCCAGTCTCATGGAGAACCAACCCCCCTGGAAGTTTCAATTTCCGACCCGACCGCCTCACCTGGTACACTTTGTTTTTTCACTCACTCCCAGGAAAACACACGCCCACACCTCTCTTCCGGTACATTGCGCGCTGCGTTTGTTGGGTGTATAAGTACCCTTCCGAAATCACCACCACCACCACCACCACCACCACCATTGTCAGCACAGTCACCACCTCCACCACGAACGGGACGTACCGTGTATGGAATGGTGCCAAAGGATGCCGTACATGATGCCGGCAACCGAGAAAGACCCGAAAACGCCGACCGCAAGGTGGTCGAACACCACCCTGACCGCCGCGCACGCTGGCGGGTAGAAGCCGTCCGCCACTTCGACCTCGCTGAGGGACCAGTCCCGCCTCACCCTCGCGAGCGTGGCGGGGTGATCTGTCGTACGGCAGCGCGGAGGCGGCGCAACCAGATTGAGGGGGGGGGGGGTGTGCTCATTTCATGCATGGCCGTAGTCGTATGACCGTTGACCCTCGCATCCCCTACAACGCCGAGGCGGAGCACGTAGGCTTTTCACCGACCAGGAAGACAACGCTGGCAACAAAGCGCGAAGCGCTGTAAGGTGCTGGGGCGAGTCGCATGAAGGGTGAGCTGCATCCTACAGAGAACCGCTTTTGAGGCAGATTTTCTTGCGTACGGATGACCGCGTCAATTAATTGGTTTCAGCTTCTGGCGTGGCCACTTCCGGAGACAGCAACGGGTCTACCAGAGAGGGGTGTACTCGATATCATGCATGGCCGTAGCCCTATGACCATAGACCCTCGGGGGAGGGGTGTGCTCGTGATCATGCATTGCCGTAGTCGCATGACCACAGACCCGGAAGGGTAGGTTTTCTTGTTGAGCGCAAAAAGCAAACAAATCGTGGCAAGGCAAGAGCCTGCACCACCTGACTCATAAACTCCCTGGTATTGTGCTAATCAGGACCCACGACGAACTCCTCAAACACCAGGTACCCCCCCCCCCCCGTCCACATTCACACGCCATATCCGGTTCTGGTCACAACTTTTCTCCCTGTACTATGTACCCGGTGGGAAGTTTTCGATGTCCGGCTCGGCTTTTGGACCTATCCGCAAGAAAAAATACATGTGTTCGTGTGTGTTTCTTTTAATAATGCTGAAACGCATCGAAGTGGGAGCGGAGAACGCAATCACATTCGAGGCTCGCGGGGACCCAGTCAGAGCGGAAGCGGGGGGTCCGATCAGATTTCGAGGCGAGGACGCGGAGGAAAGGAGGCCGGGGGGGGTTGATATTTTTAATTTTTTCCTCCTTGTGAACCCGTCTCGGAATGATTACAGCAACACGACCACTTGCCGTGTTTTTCGAGGTGATACAATCGCGGGGTGATACAAAAAAACAGTGTCCAAGTTACGATGGTTGACGCGAGGAAACCGTGCGGGACAGACGGCAATATCTTCCTCCGCGTGCTGCTGCTGCTGCTGGGCGTTCACGCTTTTCCTCGTAGGCGATTGAGAACACCGAAGTTTATCAACCATTGTTTTTACCGCTATCTCCCCCCCCCCCCCCGAGGGGAACACTATGAATATATACGTGGAAATGCACACTTCCGGCATGAAAATGTCCATTCCCACATGATGAGATGGGAGAGCACACTCCTACACGAAAGAAATACGCATGAGACGGCACACTCGTGCACGAAAGAAAACGCGTACGAACGAAGCTACTCCTGCAACGAAAGGCACACCCGGACGCATGAAACGACGCACGTACAAACTAAAAAAAGTGAAGATGCACTCTCAGGGTTACATGAGTTAGAGCACACGCCTGTTGTGCACAAAAACAAACAACCCACGCGCAACATGAAAATATCACGGCAGTTACCGCGTGAAAACACCGAAGAACTTCGACCTGAAAATCGCACATTATTATCATGAAAACGCACACTTCACTGCAAGAAAAACTCACACTGGATGGCTACGTACTCGAAAACGCACATTTTTTGTGCGAAAATGCGCATGCCTACTGGAAACCCCACACTGGCTTGACGGAGACACATGCTAAAGTAGAGTTAGCACCTGTTTTTCTGAGGTTCGTCGATTGAGGAGCTCTGTACTATTAACAAGTATTCTATACTATTACAGTATCATCTGTACTATTTGTAATATTTCTACACTATTAGTAAGTCACCGTTGTTACTCTTACGGGGGAACATAGTTACTAGGACTAACTATTGTTAGTAAAAACGGTGAAATATGTAGGTTTTTATGTATGCCATAGGTCCTGTTAACTATGGTCCCCCGTAATAGTAAATCACACCCAAACTGATTTTAGACAAAAAACCGAGAGTGCAATGATGGATGATCAACGAATCCCATGTATATACATATACTAACATCGCCAAAAACCCCCCCAAAAAACAGCCCGTTCTGGCGATTTTTTTGGTCAAGGTTTCCCCTTCACCCAGAAAGTATGTCGGGCTAAAGATAGCTACGTACCCCTCTCTGTCCGAGCACGCCTCCGTACAGATATGAAAACGCACGTTTCTACTCGAGAGTAAAAAAAACACCCTTGCGAGGATAGTGAGGGCAATTAGTCACGCGACGAGCCCACTCACGCATGAAGGCCACAGGCAGCAGCATGGCCAGGAAGATGCTGAAGGTCAAGTCGACACCCCTCGACTGCCCAGCTGATGCTCGGAACGAGGCCGTCAACAGGATGGCGACACCCTCCAACATCAACAGGTGCCACAGAACCCGCCTGAGGTGTCCATTGCGATCGACGGGCGCATGCAATCATCGGACATACAGCAGTAGTCGAGGCCGATAAGAAACTTGACACGATATCGATAGACTTCGAAGTATACTATTTCGGGGGACCATAGTTAATAGGACCTACCTGGTATGGTATACCTTGTACACAAAAACATACCAGGTATAATATTTACCTATTTTTACTAACAATATTTGGTCCTATTAACTATGCCCCCCCCGTAATACCGGGTATATTTTTTACGGCATCGATAAGCGAACGATAAAAACGATACGACTGCGATCGTTGATGCCATACGATACCTATTGACAGCAGGATTGTACGAAGTATGTGTACCTACGTAAATAGTCAACCTTTTGTTTTCCCCCCTACGTTACGCTTCACGTCTAATACACTCTTCTTACTTTTCGCGCAATTTTTGTGCCGGATAATGTTCCCCAAAAACTCCCAACTACTACGCTACTTAAACTTTCCGACACAGAAGCCCATGATACCACTGTACTTATTTTGTGCGCTTTAAAAAAGAGAGAAAAAAAAGCGGAATGCTGAGCCAGCACAAGGAATTCCCGGACATAGAGCACTACGGTCAAGCGCTCAAGGGCTACGAACAGCGTCATATTTCTCCCGGCGCGACGCTCGGTTGCCGTGACAAGACGAGACTGCCCTCACCCCTCCCCCCTCTCCCCCCCCACACCCCATCCCGCGCCACCACGTGCTGTCACTAAATATACATTCTAGTGCCGGTCGAGGAATGCCGGCTGCCCTCTATAATAACGCCTGTCAAATCGCCTCACATAAAAGGAAGCACCAACCAGTGAGGCAATGTGCGGAGTAGTAGCAGTACCTTTAGCGTCGGTCTCGTCGACTGGCGCATATGTACCGACACTGTAGAGGGAGGGAACCTCTATTACGGGGGACCATAGTAAATAGGACCAAACATTGTTGATAGAGATAGCAAAATATACAGTTTTTTGTGTGTACCGTAGTAGACCCTACTAAATACGCCCCCCCGCAATAGTTTGTGCACTCACTTGCCGTAACCGCTCCTACCGGACCGGGCCAGTAGGATGGCCGCCACCTTCCAGACAGGGTTCGCCGGCCTCGACACTCCATCCTCCTCGACCTTACCCCCTCCCGCCCCCCCCTTTCTCGCGGCAGGAGCAGCAGCAGCAGCAGCAGCAGCAGCAGCACCAGTCTTCGGCCCTCCCCTCGTGGAGTCGACGCCCTCCCGAGACGCGGTGGAGTTTACCCTGACGGTTGAGCTCGTTTTCGCGCTGTCTTGTTTTCCCTGCAGAAACAAGGCACATAGTCGTGGTGGAGGGGGGGGGGGGGGGGGGGGGGGGGGGGGGCACAAGAGCAGGAGCTTGTTGGTATGAGACGGGAGGGTGGGAGGGGAGGGAGGTCGTCTGGTCGACAAGTGTGGCTGTCTCCTGAAATAATGCCATGAAGCGCCACTGCTCTACGTACACGACGACCAGTCGGACAAAAAAAACACGTATCACACTTAAAATAACGTGACGAAGTAGTAATAACGAAGCGCAAGAAGACTATTTATAATGTGGCTGCAGCAGCAGCAGCAGAGCATACCGTCGGCTCTGCTCTATACAACTCACCCGACGGTAGACACCGTAGGGGGTTTCCACTTTTTCTTGCCTTCTGAGGCAATTTTTTCCGACCGGTGGAGCTCCCCATGAGAGCAACTATACCCGTTGGGGCTATAATAGCAGGTACTACTGGTATAGTTTTACTATGAATATGAGCACGAGTATGTTTGTTTCAGGATTATCAATAATAGCGTATACCGGTAGAAGCGTTGGTCGGAGTTACTCCGACCTAAATCAACTTCTTCCGAGTCACGCTGCGGGGTGAAATATCGACCTCTCCTCATGCTTTGATGGAGCTCGGAAAAAAAGAAAGCCGCCGCCCTTGCTAGGCCTTGCTCCGACAGCAACAGCATCGCCCTTTTTTGGGCTCACTATTCCATGACCGGTCAAGCCCTTCAGAGAGGCTGACAACTACAAGTCACGTGCACATGACACTTTTCCCACCGTAGTTCACCTGGTATTTGTTTTATTAGTAGGAGTGCTTTGGTACGAGCGCAAAGACTACGTAGGACGGGTTGCTTGCGCGGAAAAAAAAATACTACTCCGAAGGCACGTACGTATCGGGGTGAGATATCGAGCCTCTTTCATAGTGCCCGGGGTTGAGAAAATCATAAGGCACGAGCCCATGAGGCATCGCTCCCTACACCAAAAACCCTAACCCTAACCCTAACCCTATGAATAGAAACAAACTGCGGGATGTCTGTTGCTTTGTTAGAGTGATGCAGAAGAGAGGGGATACTACATACTATTAATACATTCCAGGTACCAAGTAAGTACTGCTGCGGTATATGACGATGTTCGATATAAGTCGGAGTGAAACAGGTGCGATACACGGTCGGGGAAAATAATAATAATACATTTCCTTTTGTTTCCGAGGTTTTTCTTCTTTCGGGAAAGGTTAGGACTGATCCATGTTGAAGATCATGCTGCACATTGTCGGATGGCGAAATAAATAATAGGTAATAAATAACAACAACATACGTGCTAATTAACTACCAGGTAGTTACTGGAGCTTACGCCTTGTGAGGCACAGCAGTCGTTCATTGTTGTTTTTTAGAAGACGACGCCAAGTAGAGTCGCGAGTCGGCACGACCTGCACCTGAGTCACCAACTGCTGCTGTAGTTATCAGCCGGCCAAAAGCATTCGCCCGCTGTTCTCTGAAACGCCGACTACCCAACTTATTGGGTTTCCACATTTATAGAGAGGATTGTTGAATGCGGGGGGCACTTTTTCTAGCTTTGGGCAGGGCCCTCTGGGCCGTAAAAGCGCTCGTTTTGGCTCGCTTCGTTCGCCTGGCATGGATCGGTGAATCAGTCGGCCATCTGCTAGGTTCGCGAGTCGACTTGCCGACGGATGCAACTTGTTAATAGTTGGATAGTGACAACCTGTCGACTGGCTAAAAGCCGTGAAATCCTGCCAACCTGCAACTCTACTAGTATGCGCACGGAGATCTCTGCTCTCAGACGAATGTTCACCACGAGCTCGCTTTCTTCCTTACAAATGGTGGCCGCAGACAACACAAGTCTACAGCGGCCCTCCAGAACACTCTAGGAGCGATCTGCAGTAGACGGGACATTGGAACGTGTCGCGACCACCCCCAGCAGACTAACACACACAACGAAGCGATCCGCAGGACGACGAGCACGCTTACCCTACAGCTGCGAGTCAGGAGGAATTCACGAGGTTTAACAAACGGTAGGTGCCGTTAGTCAACTATTACGGGGGACCATAGTTAGTAGCACCAAATACTGTTAGTAAAACTGGTTAAATAGAAATGATTTTATGTATACCATAGATTCCATTAACTATGGTCCCCCGTAATAGCCGAGTTCAGCCTTCAAGTAGGCTGCGTGAGCCGGCTGACGGCCGGCACGACTGGCCAACTTAAGCCAAACTTGCTCCAACCGGTCGAGGGGACCCCGCCCGAAAAAAAAAAAAACGCAAGCCAGCAGTTTCAACAATCTTCCCTACTTCTGGAAACCCACGAAGGGCCGTGATTTATCGGAGAGTTTTTTTTTTCAGTAATTTCAAAAAAACAAACTGGAATGAGAGTCCCTGGTATGTAAAAAATCACACATTTATTTGGAGATTATTTCACAAATACCTGGTATGAAAATTCTGGGGGAAAAAAATAAAACTCTCCGACAGTATCGACACCACGTCCGATGGTCGGCGCCTCCAGGAAGCGATCCACGGCTAGACCGACTAAGCGACCAGTTGGTGACTTCAGCCGTGCCGACCCACAGCTCTACTCCGTTCACACGTTCCAGCCGTATCGGCACCCACCCCCTTCCGTTCAGCGACATCCCTCGATCGCCCCCGCTTCCAGCCGTTGTGGCGAGGAGGCGCCCCTCGTCCATCGACCCCGCCCACTTTGCGTTTTACATCCGCCGATACCTGGACACCGTCGGGAAAAAAAAAAGGAGGGAACCGTGGCGTTTCGCTAGCGTGTATGATGGAGCGCTCGTGCAGCCAGGCCTTGAAGGTTTGAGCCGAGCGATAAGGCATTCTAACATCGCTGAAGCGTTCGTAGCCCCCCCCCCCCCCCCCCCCCCCCCCCCCCCCCGCCCCCCCTCCTTTTCAGCGCCCATTCTCTCTTTCTCTCTCTCTCTTTGTCTATCGGCCGGGGCTTTTCGCGCCTGCCTGTTCGTCCCTGTCTACGCGTATCCGTCGCCGTCTCCTCTATGTGAATGTCTTAGTCCTGTGTATATGTCGCGTGTACTCTGTTTATCTCGCCGTGCTGCCTGTCCGTGCCGTTCGGTTGTCGGTGTCTTACCCTCTCCCTCTGTGAGCTCCGAAAAAAGATCTACGGACCGGCTGCTGCGCAAGATAAAGATGCACCTGTGTACAGGACTTTGGCCTTCTGAGGCTCCTCACATGAAGATCTCTATATACTAATAGCGAGTCGAATCCCTGACCCCGGGAAGAGCTGAAACTGCAACCCAATAAGCAATGCAACAGTCATGCAAGGCATGAGTATATACCCCCGCCCCCGGTACCTGCCTTCGATTTCATCGTACAACGGGGTGATTCAACCACCCCCCCTGCTCGTCGAGCCGTCGCCACACGAGTCTTTCCCCCCCCTCCTCTTATCATACCACTACGGGCATGCATACTGTCGAGTACTCCCCCCCCGTAATTGGCTTTGCTTTAATCGGGCATAGGGTCCATCAGCATTCCGTCTTTCCATCGAGGACTTTGGCCTTCTGAGGCTCCTCACATGAAGATCTCTATATACGAATAGCGAGTCGAATCCCTGACCCCGGGAAGAGCTGAAACTGCAACCCAATAAGCAATGCAACAGTCATGCAAGGCATGAGTATATACCCCCGCCCCCGGTACCTGCCTTCGATTTCATCGTACAACGGGGTGATTCAACCACCCCCCCTGCTCGTCGAGCCGTCGCCACACGAGTCTTTCCCCCCCCTCCTCTTATCATACCACTACGGGCATGCATACTGTCGAGTACTCCCCCCCCGTAATTGGCTTTGCTTTAATCGGGCATAGGGTCCATCAGCATTCCGTCTTTCCATCGAGTTTAATCGATTTCGAGTTTAATCGATTTCGAGTTTAATCGATTTTTCTGAGTAGTGTCTTGACGACTGCGCCCAGGTTCCAAAAAGAGCGTTCGACGGTTCACACTACGTGTAGCACGAGTAGCTCAGTCAACAACACCTGTTCATTCCGACAAACACTGTTCCTAACACCCGCTCGCGGTTTCGGGGTTTTGTACAGTTGGCACGCCGACTTACGAGAGGTTACGCCAAGAGAATAGTATACAGTTGAGAGATGCCAAATCGGCTGGACCCGCCTACACAAAAGGCGTACCATTCTAGGCAGAAATTTAAAGGTGGTTTATAGATCAATACGAATACCGAGCGGTTCTTAAATTTCCGCCCAGGGCTTGTATGTTTCCCGCAGAACAGAAGCGAGCACGCTAGCCAAGAGAGGTGCTTTTCGGCCTGCACCACGTATATCTCAAGTCGGGCTATCCACTGCTGTGTGGGATTAATAAAAGTCAAGCGAATTCCAACCATGCTGCCCATACTGTGCCCCAAGGTCTACACGAGAGCGCTGAATTTTCAAAAACAGGTACGAGCCCGATCTCAAGCTCTCACCAAGATGCCCAGTATCGTGTCCGGAATGCTCCGCCGGGCATCTACCCCCGCGAACTCCACCGCCTCCAGGCCAGGTCCAACTCCCGCCGTGCTCAGCCCATTTTCCTCCTCCTCCTCCTGACCCCCACCGAACGACGACGACGACCTGTCACGCCCCAGAAGTCGCCGTCCTGCTCCTTCTTTCGTCGGTCTGCAGTCTCCTCCTCCTCCCCCTAAATTCTGCCTGTTCGACGGACGGGAGGTCTTACTCATCCCGCTCTGAAGTACCACCTCTTGCTTCCGGTGGTGGTCCGCGGCGGTGCCCACAGAGCTGCGGATGCGACCGCCGCTGTCACGGCCACTCGCGCTCGGCTGAGCACCCGATGGCCACGGACGGGGGCGTCGAAGATGCGGCATCGAGTGCTTCCCCTCTCCCGAAACCCCGCCGCGGTCCCGGGAACCGTCCTGGGAACCGTGAGAGGCGAGATCGCTCCCGAAAGACCGGGTAGAAAACCGACTCGAGAGCGAATCGAGGCTCATATCGTCACCATCCTCACTGGGTCCACTGGGTCCGCTACGCGCGCTACGCCCGCTACGCCCGCTACGCCCGCTGGCCCCGCTGCGCTCGCTGGTCCCGCTGATGGAGCTGCTAGTCTCGCTGCGTCCGCTGAATCCGCTGCGTCCGCTGACCGAGCTGCGCGAGCTGAGCCCACTGCGTTCGCTGCGGCCGCTGAACGAACTGAGGTTACTAAGCCCGCTGAGCGCGCTTCGCTCGCTGGCCTCGCTCAGCCCACTACGCTCGCTGAACCCGCTACGCTCGCTTAGCCCGCTGCGCTCGCTCATCCCGCTTCCCCTTCGCTCGTACACTCTTACAGGCCCTGAAGCGCTGCGTCCTACGCTGCCACCCCGATCAATCAGATTAAGGGGGCCTGAAGCGCTGCTGCCGCCCTCGCTGCTTCCCTCAATCCGACCACCATCTCCTCGCTTGTGCGCCGTTTCGTGCGCGGATAGTAGCGGTCCTGAAGCGCTGCGCCCGCTGCGTCCCCGCTCGAGCGCGTTCAGCGGTCCTGAAGCGCTGCGCCCGCCGCCGCCCCCTCGCTCGCTCGCGTTTGACTTTCCTGAGGCGCTACGCCCGGCGCTTCCCCCATCGGTGCGTCCGCTGCCCAAGCTGCGCAAGCTGCCACCCCGATTGTTCGCGTTTGGCGGCCTTGAAGCGCTGCTGCCCTCGCTGCCTCCCTGCCCGTGGGCGTCAAGCGGTCCTGAAGCGCTACGCTCGATGCCTCGCCGCAGCACGTGCGCGTTCAGCGGTTCCGAAGCGCTGCTGCCCTCGCTGGCTCGTCGTACGTGCGCGTTAAGTGGCCCTGAAGAGGAGCTGCGCCCGCTGCTGCCTCCGGTGCTGCTTCCTCGCTTGCCGAGCGCGGCGTTACGAAGCGGTCCTGAAGCACTGCTGCGCCCGCTGACTACTCGATCGCGCGCGTTTAGCGGTCCAGAAGCGCTGCTGCCCTCGCTGGCTCGTCGCACGTGTGCGGTTACCGGCCCTGAGTTGCTGCGCCCGCTGCTGCCCCCGCTGTCTCTTCGTCTGTGCACGTTGAGCGCTCCTGAAGCGCTACGCCCGGTGCCCCCTCGCTCGTGCGTGTTCAGCGGTCCCGAAGCGCTGCGCCCGCTAGCTCCTCGCTCCTGCGCGCTTAGAGGCCCCGAAGCGCTGCTCCCGCTACCTCCTCGCTCGTTGGCGTTTACCGGTCCTGAACCACTGCCCCCACTGCTGCCCAAGCTGCGCCCGCCGCCGCCGCCGCCCCGCACGGTTGCGTTTAGCGGCGGTCCTGGATAGCTGCGCCCACTGCTTAAGCTGCGTCCACTGCTGCCCAGGTCGGGTGCGTTGAGCGATCCTGAACTGCTGCGCCTGCTGACCAAGCTGCGCCCGCCGCCGCCTCGCTTGTGCGCCTTGAGCGGTCCTGGTATTATTATTCCACAAGAAAATAATGACGAAACAAAAGTTTTTTTGGTAAATTGCGTCTCCACTGCGAGAATATTGGTGAGAGCGCACACAGCAGCGGTACACAATGCCGGAACACGAGTAAGGGCGCATGCTGCAGTAGCCGTAAAACTCCTCCTACTATACCTGGTACGTTTTCTGAGCCCCCCCCCCTCTCTGTCTCATCTAACCCGACCTGACCCTCCAAGAGGAGCAGGTGGGGCGGAGATAGCCACCGGGGGGAGTAATTTCCTCCGGATACCGTGGAACTTGCGCGAACTCACTCACGCGTACGAGCACATTTGATCCCAACCGTATATCACTGATGCAGGTCCTCCGCTGGAAAGCTACCCAATGTCGCCGGATCCGATCTGTTTTTTTACGATCATGTACTAATCAATCCATTGTGAGCTAGGATGCCGACTGATTCTTGAAAGTGTTTTACCTACTGCAGGATCTGTTGCGTTTTCACATGAAACTTTTCTAACATACCTCGAAAAGTCGATCGACCGATTCTTCAGAAGGTTTCACCCAGGGTTTAGTGTCGGACAGCACAACGTCATGCGATCAGAATCGATGTAGAGCACCCCAAGAAACAGAAGCCTAGGGTATCATAGGCTTCGACAAATATGATCTGTTAACTTCCAATTTATTCCCTCCTCCGCCAACAGGCCCGCCCCCATCCCTAGATATTCATAATATAACTCCGTATCGGGCTCGGTTAGTATGTTTTTGACCAAGATCGGATGTTGGCGCTCCTCGAGGCGAAGAGGCTCAGAAAATTGAGGTGCTACGTACTGTACGCCTCTCGGAGCACAACTCAATCTCTCCAGAAAAAAAATGCCCCATACCACATTCCAAGCAGTTTCCCCCTCAGGCGAGGACGCAGCATCATTAAAAGGGGGCAACTACAGCGTGTTCACCTGCGGGTACCGCGTCGGTTCCCCCCGCTTCACCCAGAGGGGAAACTCCGCCAGGCAAATTGGTGGGCCCCTCCCTCCCCCTCCGGGCTTGCTCTTCGCTTGCCAGCAGCATCACCGCCTCTGACTCGGGAAAGTGTCTTCAGGGGGTGTAAAAGCGGGACGGGTTTAGTCAGGCGCCGGGCGACGGAGGGAGGTAAGTTATACCCTGGTACGTCTTAGAGGTGTGCGAACGAAACCGAAATAATCAGCATCAGCTGTGACACTGGGAAAAAAATCCTAGAAGCTCATATTTCGCAAGCTTGGGGTTGATATTTCGATCGCTCGTGCCACGGGGCACATATTTTTACGCTGCCTGGTACTATTTAAAAGGGTTTCGGTGTGTTTCTCACCGCACGGACGCACTGTGACGCTTTGTGCACCAAACGAGCTCTCGCTACCCACGAATGTGCCGTACTAGCGGTAGCTCAAGGCTCCAGCCGTTGTTACGGCAAGCCACAGGGTGACCGCGTACAACATTACACTATTAATACCACTCCCGCTCAAAAATACAAGGCGTGCGCCATAATAGAGCAAGGACAGCAAATGAAGTAGACGAGCCTAAAGTTGGTACAGAAGGGAGGTAGACTTGGTGCATGGGTTTCCTTTTGTTTCCGAGGTTTTCTTCTTTCGGGAAAGTTATGAGAGATCAATGTTGATTATCATGCTGCACATTGTCGGATGGCAAGAGAAATAACAAAAATAACAACCTCAGTCCAGACGGGTTTTAAGGGGGAGGGAAATAAGAAATTGGAGAGGCGCAGGAAATACCGGAGGTGCACGCTTTCCAAAATACCTGGCAAGAAAATTATAGACTACTGGTATTTACGTAGCCTAGCCCAATGACGCGTGCGTGCAACTACTGCTGTGACACATTTTGGCAAGACCTTTTTCGGACTGACCGGGGGGAGGGGCTCTTCAACCGAGGAGCTACGGTGAGCGTTTGTCCTACAGGAGCGGTGGATTATTTTCCGAGCTCCACTGGCATGTGGAACCCGATAACCCTCACCCGAACCGAGTCCTGGAACGTTATTTTGCGCAACCCGACCCCCATTCCTCGTATGCTCTGCGTATTCATAGCCCCAAGACGAACACAATTCGTACGTGCAGTATAGTGTAGCCACCATCGCACGAGGCGGTAGTTGGTCACTCGGAGAGCTCAACCGGTCTGAAAAGATTGAGCGAAAAAGTGCGACCCCTGTGTAGCGTGGGGTTATGAGTCGGTAGGGGCACGTCACAAGCACCTCAACTCTCCGAGGCTCAGCATTTGACAACAGTTTGAGGAGTTCTACTCTATGACAGACCACCACCCGAAAACTGGTTGTTGAGACTAGCCGAAAGTGAAAAGCCGATTAAACGTCTCAACGTCTGCAGTAAGAACATACATATATATCGCGGATAGTACTGCCGCGCTTTTGATCTGGAGAGTTATTCACTTTATGTTGCTTACCTAGTATTACGGTGGACCATAGTAAATAGGACCAAATGATGTTAGTGAAAATAGCGAAATATATAAGTTTTTGTGTGTATCGTAGGTCCTATTTACTTTTTTTTTTTTTTTTGCTCATCCCATTTATTATCTTCGCACATCTTCTCTCTCCTTCCAACTCGTAACTCAGATCCGGGGTCACATAGCAGGCTCTTCTCCCCCCTTCCCGCTACGGTACGTGCCTTCATTTTTATCGCGAGAAGATTTCAGCCTTTTCCTCCCTCGTCGACTCGCATCGAATTGTGCCTACCCACGCTGCAAGGCGCTCTCAACAATTGAATCCTTTTTATTTTATTTTTTGCAAATAAAGTCAAATGTCCGACCCACCTGGGGCTCGAACCCAGGGCTCAAACACAAGTAGAATTCGAGGTTAACCACTTGAACCACCGGGGCGACTATGGTCCCCTGTAATAGTCATTTTTAGAACAACAGTACACATTGTCGGATGGCAAGCATAATAATAATAATAACATGGTAAGGACACTATTAACAACTGGAAGTCCAACGATATCGGAGTAGGGAGCCCGGCCAATCGAGAATTTTTGGCCCGAAAAAAAAAGAGTCGACCACTATATATCGTGATATAGCACGAGTCTTTCGCGTGTACAATCGCATGGTAGAAGTTCGCCAAAAGTATCCCTCTTAGGCCATGCGATTGTTCGTCGGGTTGCAGCACGTTCTTTTTTCTGGCAGTGAGGGGCTGGGCGTCGAGAGGTGAAAGAGTTCCTCGAAAGAGGAAGAGGCCTGAGAAAAAATAGTTTGCTGCCCCCGTCGCAACACGGGTCGAGCACTGCGACAGGAAGGGCAAAAACATCAGAGGGCTGGGCACTGGCGCAGTGTTTGCTCGCCATGATATTCACCAGTAGTTTATATCTCACGTACGCCCAACAAACACGCCATATTTGTACCGAAACCTACCCAATGCGGTTAGGGGGGGAGAGATAAGAGCCGGTCGTACACTGTTGCAGTCCAGTACACTGTTTGGTTTCGACGACAGTAAATTTTCTACCGATTGAGTTAGCCAGTGCCTATGTGCTCAACAAAACAAGAACAAAAACAAAAACGCCTGAGAGGGCGGGGAAGTAAAGTCGCTGAAGAACAAACTACAAACCTGGCAAGCTCCTCCAGAGCGCGGTCAGCGGCCCCGCAGTACACCACGCTGCCGCTGCTAAGCAGTATGGTGTGGGAGAACAGCTGCCAGATCTCCGGACGAGGCTGGCTAACCGCCACAACAACGGTAACCTGATAAGCACAGCAGCAACACCAACACACCGTTCAGCGTTATAGCTTGGTCTGCCGAGACAGATCACACTTCTGCTTCGTGCCAAAATATCGAGCTAACTATAGAAATATCAAGAGTGCATCAACATCAATATCAAGACCAAGCGGTCCTCGTATTTCGGCCTAGAGTGTTGTGTGTATGACGCGCTGCCGGGTGCTACAATTGTGCTTCGTGCTAAACGTCGAGCTAAATATATTTAGGTGTGTGTATTACGTGCTGCCGCGTGCTATATACATGTTTAGGAGGCAGAGCTGGTAGCGAGACCGACAACCTAGTTTTCCCGCAGACTACTGACGCGTGCTGTGACAGGAGTACAGCACCTGCTGACTCGTGCTGCGACAGGAGTACAGCACCTACTGACGCGTGCTACGATAGGGGCACAGCATCTACTGACGCGTGCTACGATAGGGGTAAAGCACCTACTGACGCCTGCTACGATAGGGGCATAGCACCTACTGACGCCTGCGACAGGGGTACAATACCCACTGACGCGTGCGACGATAGGGGCATAGCACCTACTGACGTGTGCTACTGTAAGGATATAGCACCTACTGACGTGTGCTACTGTAGGGATATAAAACCTACTGAAGCGTGCTGCGATAGGGGTATAGACCTACTGACGCGTGCTGCGATAGGGGTATAGCACCTACTCCTATGAATTTGAGAGTTAGCTCCTATGAATAGTTCAGTTGAGGAATCCCCGTCAGTTCGAAAGCATTTGCCTCAGAAGGCAAAAAAAAACAGCCTCTATCGTAGAGGACCGGCAGAAAACTATAGGTACTCCTACCTTTGTGCCGTACAGCGTGTCCTGCTTCGCTTGCTTTTGACACGATTAGCGGGACCAGGGCAAAAAAGCGTAAACCAGCGGCCACGATACTATTGGCAATACTTTCCCATGAAATCGACTGCGGTGAGACACACAACCCACCCCTCCCTATAACGTGTCTTATGTCAGACGTGGAAAATAGAAACGAGCTTCGGGCCCAAAATGTCGGAGGGTATCTCTATTCCTATTAGGAGTAGGGGCGGCGCTCAGTCTCAAAAACGATTTGTCGTCAATGGTCAACCGACTATGGCAAGCAAAAAAAAATATAACAGGGGGTACGCAGCCCCCCCCCCCCCCCCCCCCCCTGCCTCCATGCAGTCACGCGCTCACATTCACGGACAGGCGCTTGAGAACGGCCACTAGGTTCACCGAAGCCTCCGCGTCCAGGCCGTAAGTAGGCTCGTCCAAGAAAAGGATGCGGCGGTCACTCAGGATTTCCAGCGCTAGATTCAACAGGCGTTTTTCGCCTCCGCTGAGCGCGCTGGCCACCTCGTGCCGGCTGCGATAGAGGGATGTCTCTTCCAGCACCCTGACGATACCGAGGCATTGCATGTACTAGACTTTAGACCCACAAAAAAAGAACTAGCCGAGGAAACAAGGTCAGGGTAACTTTTCGGAGGACGAAATTTTGTTTTCGCGCTAGGGGGGGGGGGCGCGTACTCATTTGTTGCTTGCCTTAGTCATTTGACCATTGACCACGCATCCCTTTCGAGACGGAGCACCGTTCCTACTCCTAATAGAGACACCTCCAACAATTGGGCGCTCATTACGTTGTTTCCATATAGTACATAGATATTTTTTGCTAATCTTATCCCCTTCCTGTTTGGCCGCCTGGGGCCACCATTTATCTCCTAGGATAGCGATCGTTTTCTCGCTGCTATCTAGTGTGTCAAACTCCTCCGGGCAGACGCTAATCAAATGAAAAATAGACAGACAAAAAATGTTGCTTATCTTGGCGGCGAGCGCTACACTAAAACCCTGCTATTAATACCACTCTATTTTTTTTCACTTTTACTTTCCAGCTTAGCTCGTAGGAGGTTTTACCCTCAGGGGTCTTATTCTGGACAAGCCGTGGTCACAGGTGTCGTCCCTTTTCCCCCCCGGTACGTGCCTTTATTTTTTGTCGCGCATAGGAAGCATTCCCACTGCTCGTCGATTTTCGTCAAATGTAGCTAACTCACGCTCTCGCGCTTTCTGCTAATCAATTTCTTCATGCAAGAAAAAGTCCCTGCGAGCATGTGCACTCGGTGAGACTTGACTCCACGAAATTGATCTTGATAGGCACGCGGAACACCTACCAAGCCACCGGGGACGCCGGCTTTCTGAACCGAAAAAAACACCGTTTATCACAATAAATAATGAATCCACACGGCCCTTAAAAATTGGGACACAGCGGTTGCTCAAGCCTGTCGTTGTGCTCAGGTGGGAACGACATTCTCTAAGCCTTCCCTGGGGTACAACGACCTACAGAAAAGAGCGTGGATTGATTTCGCAATGGGATGCGATCGTATTTTAGCGCTCCATTTTTATTTATTTTTTGCGAGAACGGGAAGATTTCCAATGCCGATCACGAGACGTTTTCGGAAAAGATCTGGTCCAGGGGAGAGTCTTTCGAAACTGCAAACAATAATCGATTTTTAAATGATAGGCAACCATAAGTTATCACCAACTAACGGACTAAGTTGGGAGTAGAGTCGAAAAAAGAGTGCTACATGGCATACATACGCAAAGCGCATTTACACCACGGGTATCTCAAGTTGCGACTTGCCTAAAATGGCCGGGCATTTTTTCATATCTCAACTAACCATCGTAGTCGCGAGTTCCTTCGTGTGACATATTTCTCGAGACACGAGAAACACAAGAAAAATCAAGAACAACAAGAACAACAACGACAACAACAACGTATCGTAGAAAGAGCATAAAAGGAAGTGGACATAAAAGATAGACTTGTGCATAGGTTTCCTTTGTATATGGGGATGTCTTCTTTTTCAGGAATGTTTTGATTGATCAACGTGGAAGCCCATGCTGCACATTTGTCGGATGGTAACCCTAGTAACAACAACACCAACAACAACAAGAGCAAAACCAACACCAACAACAACAACAACAACACCACCAACAACAAGAGCAAAAACACCAACAAGAGCAAAAACAACGACATCACCGACAACGACAACAACAACAACGAAACTCACGTATCTACTCTGCTCGTCTGCGACTCGAGGCTGCCCGGCACGCGCAGCATTGCCGCGAACATCAGATTGTCGAAAACAGACAACCCTTCCAGAAAGCCGGTGCCCTGCTGCCTCGTGTACCCCGACTCGAGGATGTACGCCCCCTGGTGGTGATCGACAATCGAAGGAGGAAAAACAACGGTAGCTGGTTCACGTATTATTTTCGTTACCGAGGGGTCCACAAAAAGAGCAGGAGGACCCTTCCATTGGGTTTAATCAGGGGAGGGCGGGCGGGCGGGGGGGGGGGGGGTACTCATTTGCTCATTTGTTGCTTGCCTTCGTCATTTTACCATTGACCACGCATCCCTTTCGAGACGGAGAGTACGAGTGGGGGACGGCGGAGGGGGGAGGGGATGTACTCGATAGGAGAGATGCACTCGATCTCATGCATGGCCGTAGTCGTATGACCATAGACCCTCGCTTCCCTACAATGCCGGGACGGAGCATGTCGGGTTTTCACCGACCAGGCAGACATTGCTTGCACCAAGCGCGAAGCGAAACGTGAGGTGTCCGGCGAGTCGCATGAAGGGTGAGCTGCACCCTACCAAGAACCGCTTGTGAGGCGGGCTTGCATATATGGACAACAGCGGGGGGCGAGTACAAAAAAATCGAGGGGACGTTTAAGTTTGTCTAGGAATTGCATCCCACTAGTTTGATCTGTCATCCGACGTGAATACACGCGTGGTGCCGTTTTTCTTCCTCGCCTTGTCGCAGGTTTACCCCCGTCGTTGTTGAACGGCGATTCTTTTGCGTTGCGCTCCGATGACGGGGGCGTCTTGGCATCATATATCACCCACTACAGGCAGCTACGAAAAAAACAAGAACGAACGCTTACGAGAACCAATTCAAGGAACTCCCGCCTTACCCTACTACTATTAATATTTAGTACACAGGACATCAAGAACGACCAAAAAACAACAACAACGACCACTTGCGGTGCTCTGAGCATACAGGACACAAAACAACGACCACTTCAAGGTGCTACCAACCATCTGCGCGAGCAAGCCCGGGCGCCAACCCCACCAAGAGGGGTTACTAGCCCGTGCCGTGCGACCGCTTTCATTCAACTATTGTGATTGGTACCCCCAACCATTAAACCAATAGATGCGCAGTGGTCGTTGTACATGGCCAATGACGAAGTACTGGTGTGGAGTTTTTCAAGCGTGCTAATACCCGTTTGACAGGAGAGTCGCATCAGGATGGATCTTGTACCTGGGAAAAGGAGGGTGAAGTTTCTGCACTATATTGTAAATATTCTGGACTGCAGTCCCGTTGGGGGGGGGGGGGGGGGGGGAGCCACTCGAATTGTAAGTGGTTATTCCCCAAAACGGGACTGTGCTCCTAAAAAGGTTATAATGGCCTCCGACCGACGCTTTTACGCTCGTTCAAAAATAGTCCTGGCTTTCGTAGCACTTGTTTTCTTCAACAGTAGTACTGGAACATAGAGGGATCAGTGCGGGCGTTGGGGTGCACTGGACGGCGAGGGTCGGAAAGAGCGGTGGGAAGTGAAGAAGACCCAAACGAACTGTTCGATATCGAGCGAGAACGGAGCCTGATGCGATACCGATAAAAAAACAAGAAATCGATACGATTCCGATATGCATGATACCGATACAAAAAAAATGGAATCGATGCTATTTCGATAGTTGATATCGGACGGGGATCGAGCTGGATACGATACCGATACACTAAAAATAAAATCGTTACGATTTCATATTTGATGTGGGACGACAATCAAGTTCGATTTGTGATACCGACGAAAAAAACATTAACTCGATACGACTTAAAAATTAAATTTGTAACGAGAATCAAGTTCGATATGGTACCGATACAACAACAAATGAAATGATATGATTTTTATACTTGACATCGAACGACAATCAATTTCGATACGATACCGATACACAAAAACTGAAATCGACACCATTTCAATATTTTACGTCGAACGAGAATCACGTTCGATTGGATACCGATATTTGATATCGAACGAAAATCAAGTTCGAAACGATACCGATACATAAAAATAACATCAACACGATTTCGATATTTTGATACGCAAAAAAAAGCTACCTGGTAACCAACACGTTTTCGATCCCTGATATAACCCAACATTGTCGTTCAGTATATGAAATAAACAAACACGGGGAGGGGCGGCAGGAGCGATGTAGCACAAAACACGTTCGATGCGATACATCGTGGCTTTCGTCTCTCGGAGTGGTTATGAGTGATCAACGTCGAATATGGCAAGAACAGTACTAGTACAGTATTAAAAATGTATAATAAATACTGTATTGGTGCAATTTTATGAATTATTCGGGTCTGATTGATAGCAGCTTCCATGGTTCAAGTCATCGATTCTACAACAATAGTTGCCCAATTACGTGTGGATCGTGCCATTGAAACAAGAGCTGCACATTGCCGGAGAATACAAGAAATGGTATATCGAGAAACGATAGACTTGGTGCATGGGTTTCCTTTTGTTTCCGAGGTTTTTCTTCTTTCGGGAAAGTTATGAGTGATCCATGTTGAAGATCATGCTGCACATTGTCGGATGGCAAGAGAAATAATAATATCCAACACCACTCGCACACCTGTTGGTCGGCGATAGACTTCCCCTCAAACAGAATATTCCCCTGGCAGCGACCCACGGTTCTTCGTCCCGACAAAACTTCCAGCAGGGTGCTCTTCCCTGGACACCCATCCATCCAGCCACCCAACCGCCCGCCGGACGAGCACGCGCGCGCGTCAAGAAACCGTGTAGACGAACGAGCGGAGGTTACCACGTTTCGTTCGATGAACATGGTTGTCGCACACTAGCAATAGTACTGCTGTGTAGTAGGCGAAGAATATTGGGTCTGAACACCTGGTTGATTAGGTCTAAACACTGGTTGAATAGGTTTTTAAGATGAAGAGTCGTGGGACCAAACACTGGTTGAATCAAGTTTTCGAATGGGGTTCAGCGTTGCTAATAGTTACATTCGTACACTTGTACCGTGCACAGCAGCAGTGACCCTCTACCATTTTTCTCAAACAATGCGTTGGAGGGAGGGAGGGAGGGAGGCAGGGAGGGAGGGAGGGAGGGAGGGAGGGAGGGAGGGAGGGAGGGAGGGAGGGAGGGAGGGAGGGAGGGAGGGAGGGAGGGAGGGAGGGAGGGAGGGAGGGAGGGAGGGAGGGAGGGAGGGAGGGAGGGAGGGAGGGAGGGAGGGAGGGAGGGAGGGAGGGAGGGAGGCAGGGAGGGAGGGAGGGAGGGAGGGAGGGAGGGAGGGAGGGAGGGAGGGAGGGAGGGAGGGAGGGAGGGAGGGAGGGAGGGAGGGAGGGAGGGAGGGAGGGAGGGAGGGAGGGAGGGAGGGAGGGAGGGAGGGAGGGAGGGAGGGAGGGAGGGAGGGAGGGAGGGAGGGAGGGAGGGAGGGAGGGAGGGAGGGAGGGAGGGAGGGAGGGAGGGAGGGAGGGAGGGAGGGAGGGAGGGAGGGAGGGAGGGAGGGAGGGAGGGAGGGAGGGAGGGAGGGAGGGAGGGCGGGAGGGAGGGAGGGAGGGGGGGAGTCCGTATAGGTCGAGGGTATACTCGAACCGGACCACAGCAGAGCGCAAACATCGAACTTCCTCCTGTGTATGCACGCATGGACGCGCATCCGCATTCACAACTGGACGGCTATTGAGAAAGCACACCTGGTGAGGCATTAAACACCGCACACTACACAGACAGTGATAACACATGTGAAAAAAAAAAAAAACATAAAAGGAGTGGATTAAGAGCCTACACCGAACCAACAAGAAAAAAAAAACGCAGCAGCAGCAGGTATAAAAGCCGTAGCGTCCTCCATCCCAGCTCACCACTCCCGCCTGGCCCCATGATGGCACAAAGGGCTGCCGCGGGGATCTCCCCCGCCACGGAGAATAACAGCTGCTTCTTTCCGTCCGCGGCACTTTTTCCCGACGGCCACAAAGACCCGAGGAACCTGCTGAGGGTCGACGGGGAAAATTACGAGGAGAAACATCCCACTGAATTATCACGGCATCCCAATGTATCCCACCGTAAAAAACAGACTAGTAGTAGCGTTTTGTTTATTTTTTTCGTTCTTCCATTTTTTGTTGCCGTCTGACAACACGCAGCGCCTATTCGAAGGATACATACACCATCTACATGTGAAATGGTTGCTACTTTTGTAGAGAGTCAATGGCTCGACACTAAATTATTTGTCATCGTTTATAGTCTATGATGATAAAATGCAGTTTAGGATTTAAGGATAGAACGTAATGAGAAGGAAGGAGCAAATACAGCAAATAGAGTAGACACGCTGAAAGTTGGCACGGAAGGGAGGTAGACTTGGTGCATGGGTTTCCTTTTGTTTCCGAGGTTTTCTTCTCTCGGGAAAGTTATGAGTGATCCATGTTGAAGATCATGCTGCACATTGTCGGATGGCAAGAGAAATAATAATAATAAAATAACTACTGCGTTTGCCGTCCAAACAACGTGCAGCATGAGCTTCAAGGGTGGCCTCTTAGAAAAAATACCCGAAATAAGAAAACCAAGGAGGGGGGGAATCGCAAAGAGAACTTAGAGTGTTCTGCATGGGGCTGCACGACACGCACCCGGCCTCGTACAACTCCCTCCTACTGCCTGCCGCGCGTCCGCACTGTCCAGAAGGTTGGTGCGCCCTACGGTGGCAGCTAATTTTTCTCGTTTCGGTCGCTCTATTTCCGAGTCCCACGAGGTTTCATCAACTGCTGCTTGCTGTACCAGGTATGGCGCGGGTCCTCCAGTAAGCCGGTGCTGCGCCAGACCCTCACGATCTCCTTATAGGGGGAAGCCGCCTTACTCAGGCCAGGCCATGATTGCCACTCCCCAGTCGGGCCAAGCGGTTTCGTTTGACGGCCTTAATATCGGGATACCGCCTCATGTGCGGGGGACCCCCACTGCTCATTTTTCACTATTTCACTCACGTCAGACAGACCCCTGCTGCAGATCATCAAATAGTACGTACAGCAGTGCTATCCCATTCACAGGGGTAGCATTTTGTGGGGGAAAACAAAAAACTGACTCACCGAGATTATTAAGCCCTTGAGGAATGCAGTCCCGTTTTAGGGAGAAACCACTCGATTTTTGAGTAGTTTTTTACCCAAAACGGGACTGCAGTGTTAAAAAGGCTAACCCAATATCGACGGAATGTCAATATTACATAGAAGGCAGATACACTTGGTGTAAATGTTTCCTTCGTACACGGAGATTTTCCAGATTCTTTCAGGAATGTTTTGATTGATCAACGTGACAGCTCATGCTGCACACGGTCGGATGGCAAGCCTACTAATAACATATATTAGTACGAAGTGTCTATACATTGCCTTTCGTCTTTCGTGACACGCCTACAAAATACCTGGTACCAGGCTTTGGACTGTTTGTCGGGTTGCACACTTACCTTTACCTCAAAGAGCGTTTTTAATCGGCTGGCATACTAATAATAGTATGGGCCGCATCAACCGACCAGCCTCAGAAGGCAAAAAGCAGGGACCAACGCGCATTTCCGTTCCACGCGTCACGTAGTGCGCGCTACGATACAGCGTTCACAATATGTTGATCACACACATTCCCGAGCGGAAAAACCTGTATGCAACATCTACCGCGTCCCCTATTTCCTACCAGGTATACACGAAGGCCATCTGAGCACTGCAGCAGTAGCACGTCATCCCTTTCCAAGTATTTCCACAAAAAAAACCCGTGGAACTTGGGCCTTTGCAGGCTCCCAGCGGGATGTCATACAACACCAGCCCACCTGTTCTTGTGCGGCGCCCAGCAGCTCAAATTGCTCCACTCGAGCATCGGTGAAGGGTTTCCATGGTGCTTGGTTGGCCTTCTCCGCGCTGCCATCAATATGCTGCATGGCGAAAAAGGAAGAACAAAAAAAAAAGCGAAAAACGCACGCACGCACGCACACGACGAGACAAACCAAACGAAACACATGCAACGCACGAACCACGAGAAAAAACGTTTTCAAAATATGAACTCCCTTCTGTGGTTTTGATTGGGCGGACCACCGCAGGGGCGTTTCACCGCACGGCACAGATTCGACAGACGTTGGGTTGATAAAGTAATAACAACAAGACAAGACTCCTATTATTTAGTTCACGGCTGTGTGAATTTTCGAAACCTTTTGGCAGGGTGTGGGTACACGACCGAGTGGGATCTACTGTTACGGGGGGCCATAGTTAATAGGACCAAATATTGTTGGTAAAAATGGTTAAATACACAGGTTTTCATGTATACCATAGGTCCTATTAACTATGGTCCCCCGTAATACCGCTTGCCATTATGTGTATCGAGGTTCGCCACCTGTTCGCCCCTACGGTTGAATCCCGCTTGCTTGTGCAGCAACTAGACAGGAGGGGACTGATGCCAGCCGATGGTTTGATTGGGTCTGGGTCTGATCGGCTCGAGACTCGCGGTTGGGGCTACCGCAGTAGCCGCCTGCATTTTGTATCACACACAAGCAGCATTACTCGTAGCGACCCTCAAACATAGCGTAGAAAACAGCAGTGGTCTCTCTATGGCGCCGGTATATAAGCGCTATTATAGCCGGCAATACCTATACCACGCTAGGCACCACACTTGTGTGACCCGAAGGTACAATGAAAACGAGCAACAGGCACGATCTGTGGAGGGACCACTCTCATGACGCTGAAAGTGGGTAGCCTCCCCTCTCTATTTCGGGGGGCCATAGTTAACAGGACCAAATATTGTTAGTAAAAACGGTTAAACATATATATACCTGGTAGGTTTTTTATGTATACCATAGGTCCTGTTAACTATGGTCCCCCGCAATAGTAGAATGGTTAAATATATAGGTTTTTATGTATACCACAGGTCCTATTCACTATGGTCCCCCGTAATAGTTTATAGACTACTTGGCCCAGCCCCGACCAAATGGTTGAAAAAGTTGATGGGCCACACTTTTCTCGCTTTTTTTTTCTTGTTTTTTTACCCGTTTATGTCTTCGCCCCTATGTACTCGCTCCCTACTATTAATAGTCAGACCCGGGATCACCTACATAGCAGCCCCCCCCCCCCCCCCCCTCCCATCCCCTCCTCCCCCCAATTATATAGGCTGGGTTGGCGTCGGTTGGCAACGACACTGTGAAACATGCCGCTCGCTACGTGAGCTAGACAACCGGGATGCCGTTTTGTTGTTGTATTTTTTTGGCGGTCGCCCACAGCTGGTCGTCGAGTTAGATCATTTGTGCGAGGTAAAGAACCTTTACTCCGCACAAGGGAATCGATCGCACCACGTAGGGTTCATGGTAAGGCACACGAGAGGCCAGTTACATAGTACTCCCATTGCTGTCTCTGGAAGTGGCTACACCGGAAAATAAATTTACTCATTGAAGCTGTCATCCACACATGCGAGTCCGCCTCACAAGCGGTTCTTGGTAGGATGCAGCTCGCCCTTCATGCGACTCGCCGGACACCCCACGGCGCTTCGCGCTTGGTGCCAGCAACATCTATGTCTGGTCGATGAAAACCCGACACGCTCCGTCCCGGCATTGTAGGGATGCGAGGGTCTATGGTCACACAACTACGGCCATGCATGAGATCGAGTACATCTCTCCTATCGAGTACACCCCCTTCATTAACTCCACCCACGGTTCGTGCATTGCCATTGGTTTTTCGCGGGGAGAGGCGTTCTACGGTAGAGGTTCACCCTGAATTCTCCGGGGCTCCTCACTTGAGGAGCTCCTTACCTCATCCGAAAAAAAAAAACTCAGCAAAAATCACACTGCTTGCCGATTGAAAATCCCATGGCCCCAAGTCTACAAAACGTCATTTTTCGAAACAAGATTGACAACCCGACGATTTTGGGTTAAGGAAGCCGTCATTCAGAAACAAAAAAGGCGGAAAATGTGCTACCTCTCTATCATAGAAAGCGTCGGGACTAGTTCAGCCCTTTCTCTCCTCGTCGGGTTGCGTTGAATCCACGCTAATTCCCTCCCTACGGCATCTTCCTTTCGAGAAATTTCCAAGGCGGTCGGGGCCGCAAGGTTATGTGTGAGGCATTCGAAGAGCTAAATATGTTTTCCAACACTTGAAAAAAAAACAAAATCGAATCCGGGTTACAGTTGCTCTGATTGGCTTAGGGTCAAGGTTACAGTTGCTCTGATTGGCTTAGGGTCAGGGTTAGAGTTGTTCTGATTGGCTTAGGGTCAAGGTAAGGGATTCTCTGATTGTCTTAGGGTCAAGGTTACAGTTGCTCTGATTGGCTGAGGGTCAGGGTTAGAGTTGCTCTGATTGGCTTAGGGTCAGGGTTAGAGTTGTTCTGATTGGCTTAGGGTCAAGGTTAGAGTTGCTCTGATTGACTTAGGGTCAGGGTTAGGGTTGCTCCGATTGGCTTAGGGTTTGAGATAAAGGTTGACCATTTTTGTCTTGTACACAGTGTGTGCCTCTCATCCCCCCGAAGACCAGGTAAGCAAGTGGTGCGCTACCTTCACGAAAGTGGTGTTTTTTTTATCTCTTTTTCTATGTTTTCACCTTCTCCCCCGTTTTCGAGGAAATCGGCTTGAAAGCTCGCCCGAGGGGGGGTGCCCCGTGTGATAGTGTGATACAGCCTTCTCAAATTGCACATAGAAGTGCCCCCGCCCCCCTGGTCATACGACTACGCTCCTGCATGGCAACGAGTACACCCGCCCCCCCCCCCGGTCCGATGTAGGCCTAAATATTATATGTAGGTTGGGTAAGCGTCGGCTGTCGACGACACTGTTTTAACACGCCGCCCACTATATGAGCTAGACAGCCAGGGTACCCTTCGATTTTTTTTTTTTTTTTTTTTCGTGGCGGTCGGTCACAGCTAGTGATCGCGGAACAAATCATCTGTGCGGGGTGGAGAATAACCTTCGCTCAGTACAACAGTACAAGGGGGATTGTCGTGTCGCGTACCAGGTAGTGTTTATGGTAAGGTAAGTCATGAGGCAGTTCCCTGTTGTCGTCTGCGAGAGTGGCCAGCCACATCGGAAAATAAATGAGCTCCATGAAGCTGTCATCCACGCGCAAGTCCGCCTCACAAGCGGTTCTTAGTACTGAAGGATGCAGCTCATCCTTTTATGCGCACTCGCCGAGCACTTCACGGCGCTTCGCGCTTGTTGCAAGCAATGTCTGTCTCGTAGGTAAAAAACCGGACGTGCTCCGTCCCCGGATTGTTGGGATACGAGGGTCTACGGTCATACGAAGTACGACTATACAGCCATTAATAATATCGAGCACCCCCCCGCCCCCATCTCTCTCACCTGAGTTTCGCGGCGTAATCTCCGCTCTTTCTGCTCCCCGGCCTTCCTCCCCCCGCGTCCTCGCGCAGCAAGCGTGCTGCCACGATAGCCTCCACTCGCTTCCACTGGAGCCCCGCCCACACGACCGCGAAAAAGCCTCCATAAAATAAAAACGCACACAGACACAACGACGGTAGTATTCGATAGGGGGTTTCCAACCACCAGCGTCGAGCATGTGATGGAAGGGGTAGGGGGGGGGCATGGAACAGTTCGTTGTGTGTTAATAGAATGCTTGTTGATATGATGTTGTCAAGTTTTCCGGTCTGATTGATAGTACCTTCCACATTCGAAGTAATTGAACAATACGGGGGACCACAGTGAATAGGACCAAATATTGTCAGTAAAAATAGGTGTGAACATGCAGGTTTTTGTGTGTACCGTAGATTCTATTTACTATGGTCCCCCGTAATATTAATAGTAGTTTCCCTTCAACATGCACATGGTGTGATATGATTGGAACAAGCGCTGCACATTGCCAGCATACACGCACAAAAATAAAATCACTCAAGAAACAAACGGTGGTATCACAGTAGGAAGAAGGTTGGGGGTTTCCATTCACCAGCGACGAGCATGCGAGCGCGCGGAGGGGTGGGTGGGTGGAAGGGGTCAAGGAACACTTATTTTTTTCTGTCTCGCTGACATGAAGAGGGCCCAATGGATCTCATCGTGTCCCTCAGTTTCGGGATTGATTAATTCCAAGCCCTCAATATACATGATCACCCTGACAATACACAGGGCGGGGGGGGGGGGGGGGGGGGGAGTGGGTGAAATTAATTTGTTGACTAAAAAGAGAAAATCGACGCGATTCGACGTGGAGAGAAATGGCTGAAGGCGGCTTCTCAAGATAAAAAGGCAGGGCATGAACCATAGTGGGGGGAGGGGGGGCGTACTCATTTGTTGCTTGCCTTAGTTATTTGACCATTGACCACGCATCCCTTTCGAGACGGAGCAGGATGGGGGTGGGGGGGGGTAGAGTCTGCTATTAATATATAGCAAGGAGGGAGAAAAAAAAAGGGCGGATATGAAAAAAACAAAAAAAGAGAAGAAAAAAGAAGAAAACCAAAAAACCACAAAAAAACAAGAAAGTAGTACGAGTACGTACAATATGATACTCGATAGAGCTACGAGTACACGTTTCATTCAATCATTTTAGGAGATGATACCTGGACCATATGAAAGGGAATGAACCCGGTACCTGGTAATACTATTAGCAGTGAACTGCTGTACTACTATTTTGATACCTACCTGGCACGTACCAATATGTCCCATAATATAATCAATATGCCCCATAATATAATAAACTTTACGATGTAATATTAATATAGATAAGGTGCTTATATTTCGGAGCAGTGTGGTACACGACAATTGTGCGTGTACGTAGTCGTTAAATATACCCCGGTATCCGGTATATAGATACAGCAGACGGATCGAAGGCTTTCTCCCTGAGACAACGAGTGCTGACATGTCGAGCGCTTTCAAAACCTGCCGCAAGTCGGCCCTTCAAAGTATCAGAGGACGATCAAAACGCACACTGTATCTACACCCAGTAGTAGTATATTCGCGCGCGGTATATACAAGCAGCAAGGGGGAAAACAAAAACACGAGCTAAAGACAGCAGTACGACACGACAGGAAAAACGAAGACACGAGGTTAACAGTACACTCATTCTGGCGTGACTACAAAGGCAGACTGGTATTGATTTTTGGTCCTCATATCAACTCTTCTAGGACTGCAGAGTCCTGTTTTGGAGACAAACTACTTAGAATTTGAGTGCTTTGTCCCCAAAACGGTACCTGACTGCAGTTTGCCCTCGAAGGGTTAATGCGTGTGCGGTCCTCGTGATTGCGCCCAGAATGGTACGGGGCAACGCCTCCTCGACTCTCTACGAAACCCCTTGGCCCAGGTAGCGTCTACAGTAGCCTTGGGGCGCGACTACTATGGAGGGATGTTGGTTGTGGTAGTCTCCATGCGCTTCACATCGGTTTTGATATGTCGTATGATACTGCCGCGCTTTTGTTCTGGAGAGTCATTCACTTTCTGTGCCTTAGTCTTTTTTAGAACAAGGCTACACATTGTCGGGTGGCAAGCATAATAAACGAAGCAGTTTTATTTGATCAACAACAACTGCAACACAACACGTTTGTTGGGACGAAATACGGGGCTACTTTGTAGTAGAGCTTACCGGTACCGCTTTTTTAATTGAAGATTTTGTCTAATTGGCCTAGGGTCAGGGTTTTTGGGTTATTTCCTATTCGACTCCTACATCGTGACCCTCAACCATGTTATCGAATAAGTGATACGCAACCAACAGCAAAAAACTAAAAATCCGAGCGTCACAAACAAACGCGCCAGTCTCTACTTCTCGTAACAGGTCTCCGCAAATTATTACCGCACGCATCTGACTGTAATACGCTAGCCAACTATTAGCTAGTCGGCGGCTAATTATAGTCAGCCAAGACACAGAACTATGTTCTAATCATGGAAACTAGTCAGCGGCTAATCGTCAGCCAATTCACAGCCCTCATAAACGTATCATGGCACCTACCTAGCCAACTCATCGCCCTATGTATAAATCATGAAACCAACGTAGCCAACTAGCATTTAGTCGGCGGCTTATTGTGAGCCAACTCACAGCCCTATATTCTAACAATGGAACCCAACAACTAGTCGGCGGCTTATCGTCCGCCAACTGACAGCCCTCTACACCAATCATGGAACCTACCAAGCGAACTAATGACTTTGCGGCTTATAACAGTCAGCCAACTCACCGCCCCATATACTATTAATAATCATGAAACCAACCTAGCCAACTGATAACTAATCGGCGGCTTATAGTCAGCCAACTCACAGCCCTACCAGGTATATACTACTGAAATATTGGAACCTAACAACTAGTCGGCGGCTTACCGTCAGTCAACTGACACCCTATATACCTATCATGGAATCTCCCTAGCTCCAACGACCAACCAGTCCGCGGCTTTTAATCGTCAGCCAGCTCACAGCTCCACCAGGTATGTACTAATCATGGAACCCACCTAGCCAACTAATAGCTAGCCAGCGGCTTATCGCCAGCCAACTCACAGCCCTATATACTAATCATGGAACCTACCTAGCCAGGTGCATGCTACCCCATAGAAGTGTACCCCATGTATTTTTAGGCTCTTCGCATGAGGAGCTCCCAAGTTTAAGAAGGCTAAAAAGAATGCCACTACTGTAGGTGTGCATCGCGGACAATATTTTCCGAGGTTTTCTTCTTTCGGGAAAGTTATGAGTGATCAATGTTGAAGATCATGCTGCACATTGTCGGATGGCAAGGGAAATAATAATAATATTTTGTGAAATACAAAAATATAAATGGTATTCCAATGGTACTGGGTTAAGGAGCCCCCCCCCCCCCCCCCCCCCCCCCGGTCAGCCGGAACATATTTCGGCCGAAAACTGATAACCCTATCGCAGCACGCCTCCCCAACAAAATAACTACTCGTCGGCTTATAGTAAGCCGACTCCCGCCCGTAGTAGCTACCAGGTATGTCCCTTGGAAAAAAGAGGGTAAAATAGAGTCATTATCGTGTATGGCTCATGAAATAGGTCAGGGCCGACTCGGAGGATTAAAAAAATTGACCACCAAGGACCTGATGTCGACGGGTAAAAATAACGGCGTAATGGATAATGGGGAGAACTTACACAAACGACCAGCGGGAAATATTTCGTCGTGCCGTCGTGAGTTTTTTAGGGCGGGCGGTTCAAAGGGAATTACCATACCGGTACGTCCAGATCGAACTCGTTTAATAGTATTGTTATTTCTCTTGCCCTCCGACGATGTGCAGCATGATCTTCAACATGGATCACTCATAACTTTCCCGAAAGAAGAAAACCTCGGAAACAAAAGGAAACCCATGCACCACGTCTACCCTTTTTCTGTGCCAACTTTCGGCTTGTCTACTACTAGTGTTGTTATGAATCAAGATTAAGAGTACGTACACCAAAAACGTGGCGGGTTGGATTGGAGTTTCTCCCAATGGACGTTGTTGCAGCTGTTGAAAAATGTTTGTACTCTGAAGAGTACCGGGCGAATTCAGCATCACAAAAGCTGTGCAAAAAAAAGGGGTTTGGAGTTTGTCCCGATAAACGCTGTCGCAGTTGTTGAAAAATAAATCGGAACCGCGAGGTACTGCGCACGGGAAAACTCAGCAACCAGGACCAAGTATATGCTCAGGAAAAATACTGTGTAACACATAGGTTTTCTTCTTGCGGGAAAGTTATGAGTGATCATTGTTGAAGATCATGCTGCACATTGTCGGATGGCAAGGGAAATAAAAATAATTACATAGGTTTTCGTGTGTCCTCTGATCACTATTAAAATGCCCCTCCGCAATAGAATAAAGACGTAAAATGGGTTTTTACTTCGTGCCCAACTAATAACGTGTTTGCACGAACTCACGACGCACGATGGAGTACATAAACCTAATCAAATTAGAGGTCGTAGTCTGTCCCAGTAACTGCAACTATAGCAGCTGTGGATAACCTAATCCGACTTAAAACTAGAGCACCTCCTAACCAAACACGCCTTCCATATAAATGTAGACTCAATCCGTTCCCACAACCTCCAGGTTTCCTATGTTGTCCCATTGAACGTGGTTGAAGTTATTCGTTCTTGCAGTTGACCAAATGCTTGCTAGAATCACAGCAAGCAATAAAAATGGGAGAGTTTATTACAAGTGTGTGTTTTTTTGTCTCTTCTTACCTGGTACCTGGTATATTTTATCGACGCAAAAGTGCGAGAGGGTATTTTCTTCCTCCATCCACCCCACCCTGCGTTTTACCGGAAAAATCAGCAAAAAAAAAGTAGTTCCTCTCAATTAATACGTTACAGGCACGCTCAATGATCCTGGTTTTATTCGAGGCATAATTGATAGCCGGCGTCCCCGGTGGCTTGGTGGGTGGTCCGCGTGCCTATCAAGATCAATTTCGTGGGTTCAAGGCTCACCGAGTGCATACTCGTGGCTTTTTCTTGCAAAAAAGAAATTGACTATTACGGGGGGCCATAGTTAACAGGACCTATGGTACATATAAAAACCTATATGTTCAACCATTTTTACTAACAATATTTGGTCCTGTTAACTATGCCCCCCCGTAATAGCGGAAAGCGCGAGAGCGTGAGCTAGCTACATTCGATGAAAATCGATGAACAGTGGGAATGCTGAACCCTATGCGCGACAAAAACATAAAGGCACGTACCGGAGGGGAGAAGGGATGACACCTGTGACCACGGCTTGTCCAGAAGCTCGTTGAGGGTAAAACCTCCCACGAGTAAGGCTGGAAAGTAAAAGTGATGTTGAAAAAAATATACCGTATAAATTAAAAAAAAAAATGATAGTAGTATGTACTTCGTATACATGTACTTGGTATTCATAGATCATGTTTTTCCGTTATTACCCTGGACTGTGCTTGCCATTCGGTGACGTGCGGCATGAGCTTTAAGGTTGATCACTCATAAACATCATTTTTTTTTTTATCCCGCCGACAATGTAGCTATAGACATGTTCCATTCAGAGAAGAATCGGATATCTCCTGATACCTCAACATGTAATTATAAATAAAAGTACTTAAACCCTCTCAAGACCGCAGTCCCGTTTTGGGGACAAACTACTCGGAATTTGACTGGTTTCTACCCAAAACGGAACTGCAGCCCAGAAAGGGTCAAGCCCCTCGTCTGTGTACCACTCTGAACCGATAAATATCCCACCTTTCCGTTCTTCAAGGCTCCTGCAACGCCTTCCCCCCTTGTCAAAACCCTCCTTTACCCTACCACCACTGTACTCCTCTTCGTCAGCGTTCCACCCTCACGTCATTGGCAGCAGTGCTCTGGTCACCTCTCATAACTTCATTTCGATGCCATCAGACAATATTGCGCAGAGTGAGTGTCAACGAGAGAAGGGAAAAAAACATGACAAAAATACCGGAAACAAAAACAAAAACCAAGAATAAAAACGAGTTGTGGTACCCGTGGGTTGACAAAAAACGAACGTAGAAAACGATACAGGTACAGCACTACGGGAGGCCATAGCGACAGCGATCAGGAACCACCACATACATGAGAAAAACTACTGTATATATTTCAATCTGTTTACCGAGCATATCTGGTCCTCGATACCGGTGTATGCTCCCTCGTGATAGTACAGGTAAATCATTCGCGTACGAAGTGTCAGGTCTCGCCACTCCTTGCAAAATGTAAGGACGGTCCGTACGCCAACAAGTGAAGACAAACCGTTCCTTAGGTGTATACGTCCGAAGCGGCACATACCCTGCCGACATGATCCGTCTTCACATTCGTGTACGAACCTCGGGGCTTTCGTATACACGTGCTGTACGTTTCACGGCGGCCCATCAGCAAAATCAGTGCGACCGAAAAATGGCGATCACGGAGACGACGATCGCGAGGCCATCATCTTCAATGGATAACCTTGAAGGGGGCCGTCCAACTGCTGCTAAAAAATAGCACCCCCTATATGACACAGGGAACGCTCGTCAACCCCTGCTCGTCGTCGACAACGACTCCATATCGTAGTTGATACGAGGTATTTATTCATGTTTTACGAATTCGGGGAGACGAAGTGGAGGCCCAAAAAAAAAACACACACACGCACCCCCCCGCTTTAGTGTTTTTGTATGCGCGCCAAGTTAGTTAACCCCTTAACCTCTTTTAGTACCGCAGTCCCGATTTGGGGACAGACCAGTTTAATTCCAAGTGATTTGTCCCCAAAACGGGACTGGGTGTCCTAAAAGGGTTAAGAACCGCAGTTAAGAACCGCAGTCCCGTTTTGGGGACACACTGCTTGAAGTTCGAGTAGTTCGTCCCCAAAACGGGACTGCGGTTCTAACAGGATTAATTAATTACTGCGTTCATCGAGAAGGCCGTCCGGGTAAAAATTGGGTCAGGAAGCCGATGATAGGTTTCCCATCGATACTACACTACTGCCGTACTCTGGTACTCTCCAGAAAAACATTGGGAAGCCTACGTATCTACTATCCTCGTTCAGGGCCTTAACATTTTTAATACGGGGGGCCGTAGTAAATAGGACCAAATATTGTTAGTAAAAAGAGGGAAATATATACCAGTTTTTGTGAGTGCCGTAGGTCCTATTTAATAGGGTTCCCCGTAAATAATACCGCAGTCCCGTTTCGGGGACGAATCACTTGGAATTAGACTGGTTTGTCCCGAATTCGGGACTGCAGTACTAAAAGGGGTTACTGTTAACGTTGGGGGCCACCGTAAACAGGGGAAAACATATCCGACCGAGGAAAAAAACCTGTCCCAGAAAATGCAGACTATGCGGCTCCTCGCCGCCCAGCGAACCATTAGCCAGATCATACCAGGTCAGGAACATGTCCCTTTCAAGACTGCAGCCCCGACTTGAACACAAACCACACCAAATTATACGTACGTACTACAGGATTTTGTTCCCAAACGGGGACTGCAGTCCTAGAAAAAGATACCTCCCCCTGAAATATCTACTACTGCTATAGTACTCCTTCGTTTTACGCGCGACTTGTACATACCCGGTATTGTGTTGTTCCCAACAATCAGGCAAAATTATTATCCCCCCCCTCCCTCCCCAACCCCCCCCCTGTTGTGTTGCTCCTGCTCTCCACGGAAACATCATGCACTCTTACCACTTGCTTGGGAAGGTGCTGTGGTGGTTTCGCCTTGTCCATCCGCTCCATTTCAAGCGACCAAAAACCGTCTATTTGACAAGACGGAGTGCGATTCATGCCCGATTTCCATAATACGAACAACCCCTCCCCTCCGTATCCTTCGTTCCACTTACATTTTGTTTCGTTTCGCTTCGACCAAATCAGGTCTATTACGGGGGGTTATAGTTAACAGGACCAAATATTGTTAGAAAAAATGCTTAAACATAAAGGTTTTTATGTGTACCATAGGTCCTGTTAACTATGGTCCCCCGTAATAGTCAGTTCACCCCCCCCCCCGTTGTTTGGCACCCACCTTTCCAGGAAAACGTACGTTCCATCACTCGGAAGGCACTTTGGTGACTTCGCCTCGGCCGCACACCTGGTTCCTTTCTCTCAAGCTATCAAAAAAAAAGTGTGGACTTAATTCACAAAACTGCTTGATTTTTGTGCCCGAGTTTCACCAAGAACAACCACCCTCCGCAGTAAAATATGTTAGGGGACAGCACTCTCACCCCGTGACGAACAGCAATCTTCTTTTGCCTTTGACGTGCCTTGACTGACACCAAATTACTCAGTTTTTAGCGTGGAACAACCGGCCCTACGCCCTTTTGACAGCGCGCGTTTCGCCTCGCTCGACATGTCTCCTAACATCTTAGCCCGCAGTAGATCATGACGTCTGACTCATCTACGTGTAGAAAATTATCGGGGAAATATACATATATACCTGGTATGAAAAAGAAAACCGACACGCTCGAACCCCAAAACAAAAACAATCCTGCAACTTCCATTCATGCTCTTCTTGATGAAAAAAAGAAAAATCGACTCACCCCCTCCTAACGCCAGCATTGCCGCTCCAAACGTGGCCAGCACGGCCGCCCACACCAGCATCCCATCCGTCTCTTCCCGAGTTCCCGGCAGGAGCTGCGTCGGGCAGGAAGGGTTGCAGCCGGGCCCGACGCAGTCGTCGAATAGGAGCACCTGCACGGGGCCGTGGGGGGAAGGAGAGAGAGTGGGAAGGAGAGGGGGGGAGGGAGAGATGAAGGGAGAGAGGGTGGGAGGGAGGGAGGAAATGGGCATTGGAGGGAGGGAGGGAGGGAGGGAGGAAATGGACATTGGAGGGAGGGGGGTGAACGGGAGAGGTGTTCGATGTGAAGAGCACACACACGTATCGTAGAATGCGTCTCGCCAATATCACCACCGTGACTATCGGCACCAGCTCTGTCTCACCTGTGCTGAGGCGTCGCCACGGCCTTTCCACCACTGCTCCATCGCGTGGGACACGCTGGTGCCAGCGATCTGACCACGCACAGAGAAAAAAAAAAGCAAACAGAAGAGAAAAAAAGAAGACGCACAGAGCCACATCTGAGCACAAAAGCGACTCTCTATTAACCAAGGACAGGCCATCCATCCACAAGCGACGAACACAAACCAGCCATCTGAGCACAGGCAGCGAGCACAAAAAAGGCTCACGCGCCCATGGTATGTATGGCAGATATTGTGGGGGGGGCATAGTAAATACGACCAAATATTGTTAGTAAACGTAGGGCAATATATCGGTGTACCCTAGGTCCTATTTTCTATGGTCCCCCGTACTAGCAGCAGCCGGCTCTGCTGTTGCTCCGGAGAGCGACGGGTTGAACTGGGGCACGACACGTGTTCTAAAACGAGGAAGTGTGGCGACCTTAACCGTTTTGCCCGCCGGAGGATAAAAACAAGCAAAAAACATATAATGTGGAAGTGTGATGAGACCTTCAGCTTCGTTTTCAACTGTCCGCCGGAGGACAAAAAAACGAAACATGTACAAATATCGAAGTGTGGCGACCTTGACCGTTCGTTTTCACGGTCGATCCACCAAACGACGTCGAGGTCAACCAACGAAAAAAGAAGAAAAGGAAATGTACACGCATTCCTCTCAAACCCCCTTTAGAACCGCCGCGCGAATTAGTGTAGGATATTTTTCGCAACCTACAAAACGAGGAAGTGCGGTAGTTGACACAAATTCTAGGAACCGTGCGGCTCCATCAAAAGGGTAAAGCGCTTGCCATAGACTAATTTCCAGTCGCTCCTGAAACAAGGACGCGCATCATCACTACCTGGTATTAATAAAAGACATTTGAAACGACCGCTCAGCTGCAACATGCGGATAGATTACGACTTTGTCTTACTCGTACGTAGCACGGCATGTTGTGTGTCCAGTGCATCAACCCCCGTCAGCAACGACGCTGAAACCTCCTGCCGCCCCTCTCCCCATCCACCCTGCGTTGGTTTTCTTCACCTCGAGAGGACTATCGTCAACTCCACGGAAGGGAACTATCGTATCACGTACCAGGCAGTTTTTACCAGGTATAAGGTAAAGGCACCCACGAGGCAGTTACAGAGTATACCCATAGCTGTCTCCTGCCGAATCGGAAAACAACATCAATTAAATCGTCCCTGTCATCCCATGAGCAAACAAAAAACGCCTGACAAGCTCCCGTTCCTGGTGGGATACAGATCACCCTTCCTGCGACACGCCGGACACCTTACGTTTCGCTTCACCCTTGATTCAATCAAGCAAGCAATGTCTGCCTGGTCGGTGGAAAACCCGACGTGCTCCGTCCCGGATTCATAGGGACGCGAGGGTCTACGGCCAATACGATTACGCCCACGCACGACATGAGAAACCCCCCTTCCCTGCACTTCACCCTTGGTTCATGCGAGTAATGTCTGCCTGGTTAGTGAAAAGCCCTACGTGCGACGTCTCTGGTCACAGAAGTATGCCAGGGTCTATGGTCATACGATTACACACCCATGCACGACATGAGTACCCCCCCCCCCCCCCCCCCTCGATGCTAATCTTTATCACACCTTGATCCTGTTCCGCTGGCTCTGCCCCGCCTACGTGCTATTATGCCCACAGGACAGCTCAAGGCTATACCAGTACACGTGCACCCTGCGTGCGTTGATCTGATTACCCCCCTTTCTCGGGGCGTACGTACACTACCCGTACCTGCACAGTACTCCGTTTTTGTGCATTACTTTCTCCGCCCCACCGGATCGGTTGTATCGGCATATGAATAGTGTCTACGGTAAGGCACCCAGGAGGCACTTAGATAGTACTCCTATTGCCGTCTCTGGAAGTGGCTACACCGGGAATTAAATCAACTCATGAAAGCTGTCATCCATACGCAAGTCCCCCTCACCAGCGGTTCTTTGTAGGATGCAGCACCATGCGACTCGCCGGACACATCATGGCGCTTCGCGCTTGGTGCAAGCGATGCTTGCCTGGTCGGTGAAAACCCGACATGCTCCGTCCCGGCATTGTAGGGATGCGTGGGTCCATGGTCACACGGCTACGGCCATGCATGAGAGCGAGTACATCTCTCCCATCGAGTAAACCCCCCCCCCCTCCCCCCCCCCCGCCCCCCGCCCCGGGTTGCCTACATGCCACCATACGGGTGTATCTGCAAATTATGAGGCTCCTCGCTTGAGCTAATCCATGCACCCCCCCCCCCCGAAAATTGACTCTAGGAAAAAATCGCACATGAAAGCGTGTGGTATGAAAGGGGGTGACTACCTTTCGGCCGAAATATTTGTAACCGACCGGGTTCCTTATCCCCTGATATCGTTGGGAAACCACTATTTACGGGGGACAATAGTAAGTAGGACCAAAATTTTGTAGGTAAAAATAGGGAAATATATAGGTTTTCGTGTGTACCGTAGGTCCTATTTACTATGCCCCCCCCGGTAATAGTGTTTTGTTCTAATACTACTACGGGGGACCATAGTTAATAGGACCTGTGGTATACATAAAAACCTATGTATTTAACCATTTTTACTAAAAATATTTTGTCCTATTGACTATGGTTCTCCGTAATAGTGTTCGCGACGTATTCATCAAGCTGCAAGTTGGTGATGAAGATGTATCCATCACCAAGAAAGAGGCTTGCTGCCCAGCGTATTTCTGAAGGTAGACAAACGTAGCATCGAGACGGAAGGCCTATCGTCAACCGGTTAACCCCTTTAGAACCGCAGTCCCGTTTTGGGGACAAACTACTTGAAAATTGAGTGATTTGTCCCCAAAACGGGACTGCGGTTCTAAAAGGGTTGAGTATATATTTTGTATTTCTCGCCGACGACATCTTCGATTCACGCAGTAGACTTTGAGATAAACCGTTTTCTTGCTCCCTGGCTTGTTCGGACTCCATGGCCCGAACGTCAACCATTGTGAAGGCCCATCAGTGACGGCTAATCTCGTAAACCGGACGTTGGTCAATGTATCTTCAGGGTTGGCATTTGTGATCGGAGATTGACGGTATCTACGTACCCTGTCCTCCACAACACCTATTACGGGGGGACATAATAAATAGGACCTACGGTAGACACAAATACCTATATATTTCGCTGTTCTTACTGGAACAATATTTGGTCCTATTTACTATGGCCCCCCGCAATAGTATTAGTATTACCAATAGGCCATGGTGTTGTTCAACCATTACACCACTATCTTATTTCTCAAAATGACAAACTAGCAGGGTAGATGCCTCACTTACTCACGAGCAGTTTAGATTACTCAACATTAGTACAAATGACGTACTGATAGTACAGATGGTATACGAATGGTATATAATGTTTTACTGGTATAAATAGTATATAAGGCATGCTCATAGATAAATGACTCACCCACCAGTATAGTACAGATGACTTACCAATAGTATGTGCGGCTTGCCGATTGTACAGAGCTCCTCAAGTGCGGAATATCAGAGACCGAATTATTACGGGGGGCCATAGTTAACAGGACCAAATATTGTTAGTAAAAATGGTTAAACATATAGGTTTTTATGTGTACCATAGGTCCTGTTAACTATGGTCCCCCGTAATAGTGCACCTCTACCTTTAAGCAGGTGTGCCAATACATCGTAAAACACATCTGAGGGTTTGTACATCCCCCCCCCCCCCCCCCCCCCCCCCTCCTCCGCTGAAAGGTTTGCACGGTACCTGGAGCGTTTCCCACGCGTCGTCAGACTGTGCCACTCTCCACCGTAGGCCAACATCCAAGGTTTCCTCCAAGGTTCGACCCGTAGCGTGTCCGTCGTCGCCGTATGTGCAGGTGGTTTTCTGGGACCAGCGACCGAAACAAGGCACCAATACGGTTGAATACAAACGAATGGAGAGTGAGTCGGTCGGTCGGTCGGTCGTTCGGTCGTTCATTCGGTCAGCGTTTCGAACAGCAACAAAAAGAGACACGAACACCAAAAGCATCATCAACTACTCCACCAAGCTCTCGCAGCGGAGGTGAAGTGATCACGAAAGGCGTTTTCATTGTTGTTACTAATATTTTGCTTGCCTTCTGACAATAGAGCGTAGATGCCATTCCAATAAAAACCGAACATCCTTCCGTAAATCAGTAGTATTCCTCTCATACGTTTCTCTGCCAGCCGTTCCTCCCAATTTCCATCCCCCGCATCACTTCATCTCAGCTATATTATCATATTCCTCATCAACGTTCCTTTTTTCGTTATTGTTTTTCCTTCTTCAATCTGTCACAGCAGCTACGTGTATCTCACCGCTCTGGTCGGACCTACAAGGATAGTGTTCATATGACATCAAGGTGACAAAAAACAAGCGGGTCTGCTCTTTACACCCGAAGTTGTACACGCCATCGCCACGTCGAAGGTCATGCATGCTACCTGCACATTATAGGAGCGCTGCCGATACGGCGTGAGCGATGAGGCATTTTTTGCCTTGCGTCGTGTGGAACATGGGGGGGGGGGGGGGGGCTGGGGTTGTTGTGTGTGATGATGGGCCCGAAGGGAAACTTGGGCGCGTCCGTTTCCTTTTGCAGGTGTGCTCTCTACCGGGGGCGTCTTGACAACAGAAGCTCGGTTTTCAGCAGCGATACCACTACTGCTGTATGTGCTGGATGGCGAACACAACAGTATTACGGGGGGGCATATTAAATAGGACCTACGGTACACACAAAAACCTATAACTTTTCTGCTTTTTTCCTGAGAACATTTGGTCCTAAATACTATGGTCCCACGTAATAGTACTATATATGGTGGAGTAGTGGCCCCTCCATAGTGCCGTCGGTTGTCCGCTATGGTGCCCGTGGAATCGTTTGGCACAGACGAAACTCACCTGTGCGGTATTGTACGGAGTACGTAGTCGCGTTCTCCGATAGAGGTAGCACATCTCCGCCGAAATATTTTTCTGAATGACGGGGTTCCTTATCCCAAAATCGTCGGAATGCCAATATTGTTTTGAAAAATGACGTTTTTGTATACATGGAGCATGAGATTATTCATCGGGATGCACTTTGAGTTTTGCTCAAGTCAGTTTTCGGGTGAGGTATGGAGGAGCTCCTCGATTGAGGAGCCTCCGAAGAAATAGGGTGAGCCCCTATCATAGAACGCCTCCATAGTGTCGGTGGCCGCTATAGTGGCGGTATTGTTGGCTGGCGCATATATACCCTTTAGAACTCCAGTCCCGGTGTGGGGACAAGGCGCTCAAATTCGAAGTAATTTGTCCCCAATTGTCCCCAAAACGAGACTGCAGTCCTAAAAGGGATACACCCGCACTATGGAGGGACCACTATATGAAGACGAAGTAATGATTTTGCCCAAAGAATAAAGAAACACACAAGAGGCGGCAAACACGATACAACACATCGCAACGACTACGTAACGAAAAAAGAAAGAAAAAAAAACACACACACACACATGAAAATATACTAGTACTATTTTACCAGGTGAAAAAGGGCATCTTACGTACGTACGTACCGGGTATGACTACGTATGTAGACGGGAAGAAACGTTGACGAACCAACAGGTGTAATACCAAAAACGATATACATCCACAAGGTAGACGTGCGCAATAACATGGATGCGTATCATATGGGTGGGGACGGATATAAACGGACCCCTCACATAGGAATCAGCAGCAGCTTCGGGGCTGCCTCCCTCGAGTCCAGGCAAGCACGACGGCAAGTCAATCTCCCCGACCAATAGGAGGGCTTGATCGGTGCAGCTAGGGGAGAACACGGACAGCGCCTGCAGCATTTGGGGGGGGGGGGGGAGTCGAGGGGAGCATCAGGCTTCAAGGCCAGGGCGTTGGAAAAAATAATACAGGTTTCCATTGGGTTTGAACACGCATTCTCGGACGAAGTCTGCTGAGATGGCGGGGGGGGGGGGGGGGGGGGGGGGAGGGGGGGGGGCTTGAGTTTCCGTTGTGAGGGCTGTATATCATATTATTATTTCTCTTGCCATCCGACAATGTGCAGCATGATCTTCAACATGGATCACTCCTAACTTTCCTGAAAGAAGAAAACCTCGGAAACAAAAAGAAACCCATGCACCAAGTCTACCTCCCTTCCGTGCCAACTTTCAGCTTGTCTACTCTATTTGCTGTATTTGCTTGTAAGGAGCTGCAGGCGCTCTCGGACAACGTCGGCAGCAATGGCTGGGGGGGGGGGGGGGTTACTCATTCGTTACTTGCCAAGAGTCATTCGGCCTGTGACCACGCAATCCTTTCGAGAGCAAGCAAGGGTGAGGAGGGGGGAGGGCGCACTTATGTCGTGTATGGTTGTAGCCGTGTGACCGTAGACCCTCGCATCCCTACAATGCCGGGACGGAGCGCGGGGATTACGAGGTGAATCTAACGAAGGTAGCTATTTGCGCAATCTGATTGGCTAAGGGGGGTACTATACGTGGCTCGATCGACCTACGAGAGATACCCAATATCGTTCGAATCCCACTATTAATAAGATACGATATTACAAAAACGTTTTCGTTGTTATCCCTCGAGTCCCGGGATCGCTTACAGTATGCTGGTCTTGAATATATTCCCGTCGGTTTTCAAACGAGGCAGACAGCCCCACCAGCGAAGAGTCTCAGAGAAAACAGGAGCTAGGGCTGCGGCACGTGCCGATATCTCTTTCGTTCCTTGATAGTACGGGCGACCATAGTTAATAGGACCAATATGGTAAAAAAAATGAAGAAATATATTGGGTTTCGTGTGTACCGTAGGTCCTGTTTACTATGGTCCCCCGTAACAACAGTGTCGACGACAAAATGCACATGGGTGCGGAGGAGATGAGAGGACAATACGCGATCGCTGCGATATATAATCACACGTAGACACATCGAATGTTTCCACGCCGTCCGTACACACCGTTGTTGTTGTTGTTGTTGTTGTTGTTGTTGTTGTTGTTGTTGTTCTCACATTAACTCTCTGACGAAGGAGTCCGTGGTCACACAAAGGTGCTGGAGCCCTAGGAAGATCCGAAAAACAAAAAAAAACGAAAATTCGGCTGCCTCAAAATACACGAGACGAAGAAAGCGCACACGAGCTAAAACCAATGTGCAAACTGAACTAACATGGCCGCGGGCACACCGTACCCTACCGCAGCTACTCGTATAAATCGCATTGGTACCAGGTTGAAAAACAACATCCAATCTTCGATGAAAATCGGCGAGCAATGGGAGGGAACGCCGAGCCCTTTAACCCAGAAAGAAGGGACGACACCTGTGACCAAGGCCCGCCCAGAAATTGGCAAGTACAAGTGACTGTCAACTCGGTTCTGTATCGGTTCACGTATCGTTTTGCCGAATCGCGGTCACGATTTCACTCGTGTAATCGAGGATGCCCTTCTCGAAGGAGACATACCATGTTGTCGTTGACCCTGCACGCCGCAGCTCCGCAACAATGCTGCACTGTTCGAGGCGTTATACCATAGAGGGTATCATATTTGGGAAAGAGGCGTTCTGCGATAGAGGTTCACCATAACTTTTCTGAGGCCCCTCACTTAAGGAGCTCCATTCCTCACCCGAAAACTGACTTCAGCAAAAATCAAACGGCATCCCGATGGATAATCCCATGGCCCAAGCATACAAAAATGTCGTTTTCCGAAACAAGATTGACATTCCGACGATTTTAGGTCAAAGAAACCCGAAATTAAAAAAAAAACATTGTGACGGAAATGATGTGCTACCTCTATCGTAGAACTCGTCGAAAAATATTCATAGGCCACCAAAGCATCCTTACCGGGCGGCAGTCAAGGAGGTACAACACCACAGGTCGTGGTGATATATATGTGTGAAAGTACTGCAGGTGCGCGCCCCACACACTCCAAGCACCAGTCATGTTCACATTTTTGTCTCCATTAAATTCCACAGCAGTGTACCTTGGGGGGGGCATCGGAGCCTGAAAACAAACCAGGGTGAACCTCTATTATTATTATTTCTCTTGCCATCCGACAATGTGCAGCATGATCTTGAACATCGATCACTCATAACTTTCCCGAAAGAAGAGATCCTCGGAAACAAAAGGAAACCCACTAGCGTTCAACGCCTCGTTATCGTCCCAACCACACACCATCGTTAAGTCATTCATAGACTCATCCGTTTCTTTATTGATTTGGTCAACCGATCGTTTGTTCGGTACGTTGCACACCGGATGCACAATATACCCTGGCAAAACATGTGATCAGTGCATTTAATTTGGTCAACCACTACGTACGGGTAAACCAAGCAGTACAGGCGACGGTCCCGCACAACAACCACAAGCCGAGAACTAACCTCGGGAAAGAGTGAGGCGAGGTTGCGCAGCGACTCCTCCGTCCGAGAGGCATACCGGTAGGCTAAGGCGTCCCACACAGCGGCTCCCACGCCGCCCTCATCCGGAACAGGATTCTGATCATCGAAGCAAAACAAAAAAAGAGACGAGACGCGAACCACCAGAGAAAAAAACAAGAAACGAAAGCAACTACGTTTTAGGAATTTTGTTTCCCTTGGTTTTCTTTATCCGATTCCATGGTATTAGTTATTATATTATCATCACTACTATGTTATGATATTATTTCTTACATTATCATCAAATATTATTGCTATAGCATTATTGCTATTGTATTATTATTATTATTATTATTATTATTATTATTATTATTATAGTATTACTATTATTATGGTTATTATTATAAACAATATTATTAACAGTATTATTTTACATTATTATTAACATTATTATTATTATTATTATTATTATTATTATTATTATTATAATTATTAAATTTATTATTATTATTATTATAGTAAAACTATTATTATGGTTATTATTATTACGGGGGGCCATAGTTAATAGGACCAAATATTGTTAGTAAAACTAGGTAAATATATAGGTTTTCATGTATACCATAGGTCCTATTAACTATGGTAGTATTTTAGTTTCATGTTCACTTCACCTGGTATATTGTTTTCCTTGTTTTTATTAAATAGTACTATTATCGCTATTATTAGCATTCTTCTTATTGGGACTACGCATCATTATTGCGTTTGTTTCAATCATCATACCATCTCCAAAAAAAAAAAATAAAAAAAAAATACCATCTCCACAAAAAAAAAAAGGAAATTATTTTCATTATTATTTGAAATCATTATTTCCCTTGCCATCCGGCAATGTGCAGCATGATCTTCAACATTGGCCACTCATAACTTTCCCGAAAGAAGAAAACCTCGGAAACAAAAGGAAACCCATGCACCAAGTCTACCTCCCTTCTGTCTTCTGTGTCAACTTTCGGTTTGTCTACTCCATTTGCTGTCCTTGCTCCTTCCTTCTCATTACGTTCTATTCTTAAATCCTAAGCTGCATCCAAGCTCCATCCCCACGCCATAATTTTCTTTGTTTTTAATACCAGGTAAATAGTACTATCAATACTATTATTAGCATTATTAGCATTATTCTTATTGACACTATTATGGTGTGATTGTGTTTGTTTCAATCACACCGTCTCCACCAAAAAAAAAAGGAAACTGGAACCCAACTACAAATACTTCTAACATGGTTGGAAAATATGCTATCCATCAGACCTCCAAAGTAGACAAATTACAAATTACGCCAATTGATGCAGTCCCCGTTATGAACTACGGTTGGTTCTACAGGCTCCCAAACGACGTTTCACCAATCACGAGCTGAAAGTGTCGACGTTCATTCACTATTGTGTGTATGACTCTATCAAGCAACATCTAAACCGAAAGTAACAGGCATCCCATCCATTTGGAACTTGTCCCCTCCCTAATCAAAAGATCGACACACCCAATTACACAAGCAGTTTAATGTGTCCATGGTATGGAGGAAGGTACAAAAAAAAAAAAAACAACGAAGCTGTGAGATCGAGGTACGGTACGTCCAGCCACAGGTCTCCGATGCATTGTGCATTGAAAACATTGTTACCTCGACGTCGTCCACGCTGCTGTGTTGGCCGATATGATTGGGCTGGAAGGCCATGGAGGCGTGAGCGCTGGAGAGGACAAACGTCCCTCGTAACCTCTCGTCTGAGCTCGGGTAATACCCCCGCTGGAGCATGCACTCGAACTGCGCACAACAGGGCCCTCCGTCAAACTCCTGCCAGATGACACATGACACGCACCGTGTGGATGAGAAACGTGGGTTAGGAGACACAGAAGTAGACTCACTACTTCGCAGTGGTAATCCGGTCGCCCCGGTGGTTCAAGTGGTTAACCTCGAATTCTACTTGTTTGAGTCCTGGGTTCGAGCCCCAGGTGGGTCGAACTTCGACTTTATTTGCAAAAATAAAAATAAAAAAGGATTCAATTGTTGAGAGCGCCTTGCAGCGTGGGTAGGCACAATTCGATGCGAATCGACGAGGGAAAGAAAAGGCTGAAATCTTCTCGCGATAAAAAAGAAGGCACGTACCGTAGCGGGAAGGGGGGAGAAGAGCCTGCAATGTGACCCCGGATCTGAGTTACGAGTGGGAAGGAGAGAGAAGAAGATGTGCGAAGATAATAAATGGGATGAGAAAAAAAAAAAAAAAAAAGTGGTAGAGGCAATATGATGAGGGGGCTTCACAGTCGGCAGCCAATACAAGTACCATCTTGTATGCCGTACGCAAGCGATTGGGTTCTGGAGTCCCTCGTGCTGGTACCTAGGTATACACTTGGAACAACCGCTACTCGTACGTACACATTTTTTTTATTTCTTATATCGTACTGGTACACATTCGTGATAATATGAACGAAAAAAAAAATGGCAGATAGCTGTAGTATTCTGTCTCTCTACCGTGGATCATTTCATGTAAGTACTGAGTATTGGATTGGATGATGTGACCTCGATTCGATACAAATTCCGAGACATTTCGATATATCAATGGTTCCATTTTTTGTGACAAATTTGAATCCATGGATTGGATCGCCATTTTACAGACGGAATAATTACGAACGCGAGTTTTCAACTTTGACGGCGCCATTCTCTTTATTATAGGGACCGCACCTTTCGAAGCCGCATTTTTTTCTTTTTCTCTTTCGATTTGTCTACCTTGTTTTTGTTTTCTCTTTGATTGTTTCTTTTCGTTTCACTAGTTCATAGATTGCGTATGTCGTGCCCGTCGTATCTAGTATGATGACATTTTTTTTTTTTTTTTTTTTTTTTTCCATCCCATTTATTATCTTCGCACATCTTCTTCTCTCTCTCCTTCCAACTCGTAACTCAGATCCGGGGTCACATAGCAGGCTCTTCTCCCCCCTTCGACATGGCTTTGCATTGCCCACTGCAGTGCACACTGCACACGTGGCAACGTAGTATCTCTGTGGCGTAGCTTTGTGACCACATAACTTGTATCTCTTCTAGGATTGAAGAATCGGCACGGACACTGGTTGTGCTGGATGTCGACGGGTAGAAAGAACGGTTTAATGTGAAGAACACACACACACATCACATACTGCTGTGTGATCACGGACTCCTGGATTTGAGAGTTCATGCGAGAACAGCAACAACAAGCTACAACGACAATAACAACAACAACAACAACAACAACAACAACAACAACAACAACAACAACAACAACAACAACAACAACAACTGCAGTTGTATGTTTCCGTTGGATATCCATCCGTCCGACCAACCCAAATCTCCTAAAAACCAAACTTCGATCTTGGCTTCTTTTTTTTTTCTTCCAACGGGGTATTCATTGTTGTCAGGAAATAAATGCCATCACAACAAAAACCGACAATTTTTAGGAAAGTCGGGAAAAAGGGTGGCATCGACAACAACGGGCTTTATTACAGCAGGTGCATAATATATACCAGTATATATGCTGCTCACAGAATGATACAGGCCGCTTTGTCCTCACATGCAAGGACTGATTTTAGAACCGCAGTCCCGTGTTGGGGACAAACTACTTATAATTTGACTGGGCTGTCCCCAAAACGAGACTGCGGTTCTAAAAGGGTTAATGCCACTATTGAAGAGTCTATCGTACTTCCAGGCGCAAGTAAGTAGCAAAAGCTCTCCGGAGGCCACCAAACACAAGTTCTACCCTATTACGTTTTTCGAACTTCGGAAACATCGCTCATGACTTCGTTCAGCACTGCTGTAGTAATACTATTAAAACAGTAGTCAAGGGTTCATAGTAATAAGAGTTTCTTTTTAACAACTTTAGTACCGCAGTCCCGGTTTGGGGACAAAGCAGTCTAATTCCAAGTGAATTGCCCCCAAAACGGGACTGGGGTCCTAAAAGGATGAAGGCAGCTAGCCATCTAGGCACTCTGATCGGCTACGAGTGTGTGTCGTATGCGGCTGAATCAACCGATTGATAAGAGTCTTTTTCCGGCGACAGCATTGCTTTTATTGTTATTTCTCTTGCCATCCGACAATGTGAAGCATGATCTTCAACATGGATCACTCATAACTTTCCTGAGAGAAGAAAACCTCGGAAACAAAAGGAAACCCATGCACCACGTCTACCTCCCTTCTGTCTGTGCCAATTGTCTACTTTCCTTACCGCATAACTATCGTATAACAAATTAGTGTCTCTGTCGTAGCGTACAGCAGTTCAGCTTTTTGACCACGGAACTTGCATCTCTCTAGCATCGAAGAATCGGCACGGACACTGCTTGTGCTGGATGTCAGACAGGCATCATACAATGTGAAAACGATGTGAAAACACACACAGCATCCCGAGTAGGTCGAATTAACGAATTAACCTCTGATAATATAGAGTATTTCCAAGCACAGCATTCAAGCCCGCCTATATATATGGTCGCCCCGGTGGTTCAAGTGGTTAACCTCGAATTCCACTTGTTTGAGTCCCGGGTTCGAGCCCCAGGTGGGTCGGAATTTGACTTTATTTGCAAAAATAAAAAAGGATTCAATTGTTGAGAGCGCCTTGCAGCGTGGGTAGGCACAATTCGATGCGAGTCGACGAGGGAAGAAAAGGCTGAAATCTTCTCGCGATAAAAATGAAGGCACGCACCGTAGCGGGAAGGGGGGAGAAGAGCCTGCTATGTGACCCCGGATCTGAGTTACGAGTTGGAAGGAGAGAGAGAAGAAGATGTGCGAAGATAATGAATGGGATGAGAAAAATAAAATAGTATATATATATATATGAGAGCGCCTTGCAGCGTGGGTAGGCACAATTCGATGCGAGTCGACGAGGGAAGAAAAGGCTGAAATCTTCTCGCGATAAAAATGAAGGCACGTACCGTAGCGGGAAGGGGGTAGAAGAGCCTGCAATGTGACCCCGGATCTGAGTTACGAGTTGGAAGGAGAGAGAGAGAAGAAGATGTGCGAAGATAATAAATGGGATGAGCAAAAAATAAATAAATAAAATATACCAGGTATATATATAGTCAACCTACGGGTAGAAGAGTCTCAACAAGCACGACTTTTGAACTCTGATCACATCGCTGTCGTACGGTTTGGGTTGGGGATCGAGTCGGAGGGTCGGCTTTAGGCGCCAAGAACATAACCTCCCCTGAACATTCACCGTCAAGGTGAGACCACCCCTCCGAGACTACGAGCGTAAGCGTTTTCAAGGAGGAAACGTGGCGAAAATTCGAGAACGAGCTGGCGATGACATCATCGGCTACTATTGATGTTTATACTACTACTGTTGGATATCGTAGATGTTCATGTATGAGATTAGAGCTCGACACGATACCGACACACGAGAATAAAAATGAGATCGATCTGATTGCGATATTTGATATCGAACGAGAATGGAATTCGATACGATACCGAAACACAAAAAATGTAATCGATACGCTTTCGATATTTGATCGATCGAGTTCGATATGGTATCGATACACAAAAAAACGAACCGATACGGTTTCGATATTTGATATCGAACGAGAATTGAGTTCGATATGATACCGATGCACAATAAATGAAATCGATACGATTTTGATATTTGATTATTATAATCGAAACTTCCGTTCATTGCCAGCTTAATTACCGCTAAAACAGGGATGCCAGGGGGGAAGGAGGCCAAAAATACGCTCGATATGTGTGGATTTATCGAAATTCGATATTTCGATATAACGAAAAGTAAAATATCTATTTCGATGTATCGAAATATCGACTTTATCGGAGTTTCGATGTATCGATTTATCGACCATCGATATAGCGTATCGGATATGTTTTGCCCTCCATCCCCTGGCATCTGTACGATATCTGGTATACCGATACATCGAAAAAATCGATATTTCGATATACCGGAAGGTCGATATGTAATAAAACTTTCGATGCGATATTCGATATCCAACACCAGCATCGGCCACACGAAGCAAAACAGCCCGGGCTACCGGGAGTTGGGGGTAGGGGGCGCTGCATCTATTCAGGGTTTTTCGCGGGTCATGACCCGACCCGCGGGTCGGGTTTCGGGGTGTTCAAAATGTCACGGAACGGGTCGGGCCGGGTCGGGTCAGGAAGTGTTCAAAATCCCACCGGTCGGGTCGGGTCAAGATGTTTTCAAATCTTGCGGGTCGGGTTAAGTCAGGTCAAGAGTTTTTCAAACCTCACGGGTCGGATCGAGTCGGGTCAAGAACTTTTCAAATCTCACGGGTCGGGTCAGGCCGGGTCAAGAGGTGATGAACAACTCACGGGTCGGGTCAGGCCATGATCCGCGAGAAACGGGTTACTCGCGAGTCGGGCCAGCATGACCCACGAGTTGGTTTCTGCTGACCCGCGGGTGGGACCCGCGCATCCAGTTCACGGGTTCGACACCTTATAGTACAATACTTCCCGCTGTCTTACCCGAAGGCTTCTCGTGTAACAGTATTCAATAACACTCCTTCGGTCTCATATTAGAACATTACAACACCGCCAAATCCATTTACATACGCATGCCCGCATCCATCCATACCAGGCCACATATCACTGCGAGGCGCAAAAACGTGTATTAAATTGTTGTTGAAGTGTCGACCCACGGGCCGGATCTGCGGGTCGAACCTGCGGGTCAAGAAAATGGTCTCACGGGTCGAGGTGACCCGACCCGCATGAAACCCCGTGTCTCACGGGTCAATCGGAAGGTGGCGGGTCGGACGTTATAAAATCTCACGTGTCGGGTCGGGTCGGGTCGGATCGGGTCAACATTTTTTTTAATCTCGAGGGTCCGGTTGGGTTGAGTAGGGTAGGGTCGGGTCGGATCAGGTCGGGTCGAGAGGCTTTCAAACTCTCGCCGGTCGGGTTGGGTCAACTCAACACACCTGAAAAAAATCGCGGGCCGGGTCGGGTCGGCTGACCCGACCCGACCTGACCCGACCCGACCTGACCCGACCCGTGAGGTTAGACCTGACCCGCGAAAAACCCTGGAATTTTATATATATATATGTACCACAACCCTGTAGACATTAACCCTTTTAGCACCGCAGTCCCGTTTTGGGGACAAACAAATTGGAATTTGAGTGGTGTGTCCCCAAATCGGGACCTCGGTGCTAACAGGGCTAGTCCTCTTGGGGACATACTCCAGAGGAGAAAATTGGCGATGGAAGGATACTCGGTTTAGATTGGAATGACATCCACGCTATATCATTATTTTTCTTGCCATCCGACAATGTGCAGCATGATCTACAACATTGATCACTCACAACTTTCCCAAAAGAACAAAACCTCGGAAACAAAAGGAAACCCACGCACGCCATATTGTCGGAAGGCAAGCATAAGAATAGTAAAAAAAGTGATGATTTACTCGTACAGCAACGGCCAACTGCAGGGTTGGGGGGCGATACCGATTGGTGTCCGAGTTCCAATGCAAGGACTCGCACGAAACGAGTACGGCCCGATTTACACCACGACTACACTGGCGTTCACGAGCCATCCCCGGGTTTTTGAGGCCTTGCGTTTATCACTTTTCTCGTTGCAGCCGTCCTCTTCAGCACACCAACGCAACTCCCACAGCCCAGCGTGCCACTCAAAGCGAGCCCTTCAGCAAGCAAGCGCCCTTCTTTCTGAATAAACCCTAAAAACAAATTGGGTCAAAAACATCACGTAAATTGCCGTCGCTGTAATTCTTACAGCCCCAAAAGACTGGCAACTGACACTAACCCCAGCCCTATCTCCAACCCGACATGCGAGGGCTGGTGTCCGGGGATGGCTCGTAAATGTCCCCGTTGTGGTGCTCAAAATAAATCTCGCCTCGTACGTGGTCATGCAAGATCATCAGTCCCATTCTGACTTCTAACTGGTGGGCGCTATTAATATTACAGGGGACCATAGTTAATAGAACCAAATAATGTTGGTAAAAAAGGTTAAATATATACCTGGTAGGTTTTTATGGATACCATAGGTCCTATTAACTATGGTCCCCCGCAATAGTGCTGCTCGTAGACGATTGATTGATGGTGACAAAGTTGCCAACCATTGTTTGTTTTTGGGCCGCTGTCTACAGTAAGGCAGAGGGGTGTAGGGTTGCTACTACTATTAATAATACTGCGGAGACAACACACAATGCACGGAGATCTCCGACACGTGTACAGCGGCAGCGTGTGACCGCTGCTGTACCACCACTGCTACTACGGAGGACCATGGTATGTAGGACCTACGGTATATGCTCAAAAACCTACCTGGTATATGTATTTACCTATTTTTCCCAACAACATTTTAACGGGGGCTTTTAATTTTTCAATTTGTTTTTTTTTGTTTTTTTTTTCTAATTTAATTTGCATCTGATTGGCCGAAGAAGCGTGAACGACCAAGCAGGCAAATTAGAAATTTTGAATTTGAGTGAAAAGTCTTTTGGGACTTTTTTCGTGTGTTTTTTTTTTATTTCAATTTGGAATTTGGGTCTTCCTCGGTCTTGACGTAGCATGTTCATGGTGGGTCAACACCCTCGGTGCCCTCGGTGGAGTCTGGTGCGATTTTTGGCCGCTTCGGTGACCACGATCGAGGCGATAAAACGCGAACCTCAACGGGAGGTGACCGGGGCAATAGCCGCCCCCACGCCCACACACCATAGAACATCGTACCCCGGCGGTGCCGCCTCAAAAGTAATCATGGCGGCCGCGATCCCAATTCTTCGGCCTGCTCGATCGGCTAACAATCACGAAAACCGAGCAAACGAGCGCAAAAACGGAGGATACGCTCGAGATCTCGATAGCTGCATCACCGCTGTTGTTCCTCACGTGGCGCTTGAGGGCTTCCTCCGCCCACCCAAGACACCCTGAGAGTGATAGCTTCCTATCATGCGCGACCAAAAAGAAAAAGAGGCTGGCGGCGGCGCGCACGCGGCAGCGCAAACCTTCGCTCTCGTCTACGCGCGTCGTTGTTTGTCGGCTGGGCGTTGTGTGACGCGGTGCGTTTTTTCCGAATTATTTTACGATTGTATTGACAACTATTATTATAATAGTACGCTGTTCCCCGATAGGGCACAAACACTTTGTTTTTCGAAATCAAACTAAAATTCGTTGAAAATAAAATTGTACTTCCACATAGCGTTCCCCGTTAACCCCTTTAGAACTCCAGTCCCGTTTTGAGGACGAAGCACTCAAATTCCAAGTAATTTGTCCCCAATTGTCCTCAACACGAGACTGCGGTCCTAAAAGGGTTAAGATGGGCCCTAATGAACTTGATTTTTTCGCTTCTTCTGGAGAATTTCACGAATAGTGGCAGAACGCCTCCGTGCATTGATACATATCTCCAATTATTTCTAAACTTTGGAAAAATATGGAAAAAACGCTCTCCGAGCAAAATGAGCCTATTAATAGCAAAATCTTATTTCCCCGAAAAAGTCGGCCAAGATTCTCGGGAGTCTCGTTCGTATGGGAGGGGCGGTTCTGCTGTATCGCAGGGGAACATAGCAATTAGAACCAAAACATAACCAGGAAAAATAGCGGGATGCGTACAGTAGGTACAGGGATACGGAGTGGTGTTAGCACTTCACAACCCCTTGTAGGACTGCAGTCCCGTTTTGGAGACGAACTACTTAAAAGCTGAGTGCTTTGCCCCCCAAAGCGGAACTGCAGGCCTAAAAGAGCTCCCAGAACTATTACGGGGGACCATAGTGAATAGAACCAAATATTGTGAGTAAAAGATAAGGTAGACCTATAGGTTTTTGAGCATACCATAGGTCCTATTAACTATGGTCCCCCGTACTACTGCTGTGGCCAGTCCTGTTTTGGGCACAAAAGTACTCAGAATTTGAGTGGTTCGTCCCCAAAAACGTGACCGCAGTCCTTAAAGACGGAGTTACCGGCTGCAGTCCCGTTTCGAGGGACAAAACTACTCAGAAATCGAGGGGTTCGGCCCCACTCACGGAACTGAAGCCCTGTAAGGGTCAAGACCCTCTATTACGGAGGACCATGTATGTAGTAAATAGGACCAAATATTGTTAGTAAAAATAGCGAAATATATAGGTTTTGGTGTATGCCGTAGGTCCTATTTAATATGGTCCCCCGTAATAGTTCAAGATTTTCGAATGGATAAAACCAGGTAGATCGGCTTACTGCTGTACTTCCGAGCATATAGTCACGAGAAAAAAACAACCTGTGGAATTAGAACGGGGTCTTGCTTTGAGTAGTAAAAGGCAGGAGCAAAACGGAGATATCTGATGTGTTTAATCTCCACATTAAACCGTTCAATTTCTACCCGTCGACATCCAGCACAACCAGTGTCCGTGACGATTCTTCAGTCCTAGAAGAGATACAAGTTCTGTGGTCACAAAACTACGCCACAAGTCTACTCTTCAGTCCTAGAAGAGATACAAGTTCTGTGGTCACAAAACTACGCCACATGTCTAGCTAGGTTGTTATTTTTATGCAGTGCTTTTTCCTTGTCTTTCGCGATCTGTTTTTCTCCGTTTTTTTGTTCGTTCCTTTTGTTTTTTCTTCCCTTTACGGGATGTGCGTTTCGTGCCTGTCGTATCCTATACGATGAACGCATCGCATTGGATTGTCCGCTGTGCTTGCTGCATAACAACGCAGTATCTCTGCTGTGGCGTGTTTTTGTGACCACAGCACCTGTATCTCTCTATTACGTACCTGGTATAGGATTGAAGAATCGGCATGGATACTGGTTGTGCCCTGGATGTCGACGGGTAGAAATAACTACAGTTTGATGTGAAAAACACGAAATCACACGCACAAGTCAATGAGCAGGGTAGACGATGCAATGCCATGTTATCGTACTGGATAAAACAGGCACGGCATACGCATTCTATGAAGGAGAGAAGACGAAATAAAAAAATAAAAAATCAAGACAAAATCAGAATTGTCGTGCCCCGCTGACAACGAGCTGAAGAAATACTGCCACTATCAATACATGTAAACAGGGGAACAACAGGGGAACCGAAGCACACAATAAAAATCACCCTCCTCCAGGCAGCCGCAGCAGTTTGTGGTACGAGTAGCATAGACAGGTATTACCTGATAGTTGGTCTGGTGCGTTGCTACCCTGTCTGCCGTCTCCGTCCTGCTTTCGTCAACCATGCCCCACCCCCGGAAACAATGCGGCAGACAATAACCCGAAGCAAGCTCGTCATCCCCGCACGCCACAAGACTCCTTTCGAAAGGATCATCAGGAGGGTAATAGACAAAAAGTAACGCCAAGAGAATCACGGAGGGCACACGGAGCGCAAAAAGAAAAAGAGAACACAATGCAAGATCATATTCGAACCAGCTGAAGCAGTTGGCGGCACGAGTAGCATGGACATGCTCCGCTTACTAGTCGGCCTGGTGCCTTGTTACCCCGTCTGTCGGTCGTCTCTATCTTACGATCGTCCACCGCGGTTTCCCTTCGAGTCCTCCTGTTGCCCCCCCTCCCCCCATTCCCTTGGCCGGGTTTCCTTCCACTCCTGCTGCTGCCCCGCCTCTCCCCATTCTCTTGGGCACCACCGACGGTGGATGCGCGGGGCTGCCTACCCAGCTGTGCCCTCATCCTCGTGCCACCTCACCATGCAACGTTGGGCTGCTTCGAGGACCCCCTGGCACCGCTTCCCCGCCTGTTTTTCTGCAGTTCAACCCAGCGCGGCCTCAACTCAAACACCAAGGGGGAATGATCCTTCGGTGGCTCGGAATTCTCATAGGTCTTCGACTATGCATCTATGCCAAGTCTCAAACTGTCCGCCACGTCAAGGACCCGACCAGCCATCGTGCCGAACATTACCCGACTGGATAATCGCTCCTTGCTTTGCCGTGCCACGCCCCCCGAAGAAAAGAGCCGCGGTTTTCGTATGGTCGAAGCTTTCACAAAACGTATAATCTTGAGGGCCATCGCGTACGAGAGGGTGGTGCGGTCGATATGAACTCGGCACTGGGAGCCAATCAATGACTCGCAAGAGGACTTGTTGGTGAGCTCTTCGATGCTTGGCAAAGTGTTCCGCTCTGAGGGTCCACGTCACATAACCGTACAGCAGGGTCTCAAATCACCTCCACCTTCAGCATTCAGACTTTCGGACTATGCCGGGCGATCGTCAAATCATACAACCTCGGGGCCGAACCGTTCGAGGCGTGCCCGCATGAGACACATCCGTCGGTCGATTTCGAGCGAGAGGTCAGCGTTTTCGTGGATAATGCCGCCTAGGTATACAAAATAACCGGCCCGTCTGTTTATACCTCTTGCTGCATCGCTAACCAGCGGTGGGGTGAAGGTTATCTGGCCCGGCGTTCGTAGCAGCATTGTCTTTGTTTTCTTTTCCGATACCGTGAGGTCTGCTGCTTCGAAGACAGTCACGATGACTGCCATCATTTTAACTACTCAAAAGTAGTCCTTCAGCCGGCTTCGAGACAATTCCTGCGTCAACGGCGCACAACATGTCCCACACTATCCTTCGTACGTATGTCAACGGCTCCTGCCCCTGCGTTCCGACTACTGCAGCCTTTCCTCTCTTAAACAATGTGGTTTATGGCGTGTGGCATCAAAACCATGCCGAGTGCTCGCCGTCATCCGTACGCACGCGAGTCCATCTGGCTTCGTGGAAATTGCGGATAATTGTGAGCATCTTGGTTGGCACGCCAGAGCGTGTGAGCACCTCCCATAGCAGCTGTCGGTCGATAGAGTCGTACGCTTTCTGCAGATCGATGAGGCCTACTTTTGTTTCTCTCTTTTGTACAATGTGTATGTCGTGCCTGTCATATCCAATATCATCATGACATTGCATTGTATTGTGTACTCTGCTTTGCATAACAATGTACCAGGTCTAGGGCAGTGTCTCTGTGGCGTAGGTGTATGACCACATAACTTTTATCTCTCTAGGATTGAATAATCGGGACAGACACTGGTTGTGCTGGATGTCGGCGGGGGATAGCACGCAGCCTTGCCGCAGTACCTGCGTGTGTGTGTTCTTCACATTAAACCGTTCTTTCTACCCGTCGACATCCACCACAACCAGTGTCCGTGCCGATTCTCCAATCCTAGAAGAGATACAAGTTCTGTGGTCACAAAGCTACGCCGCAGAGATGCTACGTTGCCACGTATGCGGTAAGCACAGCAGCAGTGGGCAATGCAATGCCATGTCATCATACTGGATGCGACAGACACGACATACACATTCTATGAAATAGAGAAAAGAAAGGAAACAAAGAAAAAAACAAAAAAACAAAGAAGACAAATCGAAAGAGAAAAGCGTGACAGCAAACAAATTCCGCGTGCTTGCCTTCTCGCCGTCATCCGTACGCACGCGAGCCCGCATGCCCCCGTGGAAATTGCGGATGATTGGAAGCATCTTAGTTGGTACGCCAGAGCGTGTGAGTACCTTGTGCAGCAGCTCTCGGTCGACAGAGTCGTACGCTTTCTGCAGATCGATGAAGCACACTTTTTTTGTTTTTGTCTCTTTCATAGAATGTGCATGTCCTGTCTGTCGTATCCGGCATGATGACATGCCACTGCACTGTCTACTCTGCATATTGCATAACAACGTACTGCTGCAGAGGTATCTCTATGGCGTAGTTTTCTGGCCACATAGCTTGCATCTCTCTAAAGGTTGAACAATTGGCACGGACACGGGTTGTGCTCGATGTCGACGGGTAGAACATCAGACACAGGCGTACAGACAGCTGGATTTTCCCCTGTCGTCCGAACTTGTGCGACCGGCGCACGACCAACCGCGAATATCGATGGTTGATCGTGCGGGGCGAATAGACGCACGGTTTCTCCGAGGTTTGTTTCCCTGGGTCTCCCAGTAGTTTCCAAGGCGGGACGCGACGATTCTCAACAACACTTTGGTTGCGTGCGCAACAAGCGAAATGCCTCAACTCAGTAGCTTGTTGCAATCAGTTCGGCCCTTCTCTTAGTAAAGGACTTTGGTGATCGCATACTTCCATTGCTAACTAAGGGGCTTCTCCTGTTACCCAGACGTTGACAAGAATATTGTGAAAGGACTCTGGGCGAACGCGGGGTGGTCGATTTTTAGGAGCTCGGCCCGGAGGCCATCTGGCCCTATAGCTTTCCAATTTGGCATCCCTTAATTAACCCCTTTAGAACCGCAGTCCCGTTTTGGGGACAAAGTACTTGAAATTTGACTGGTTTGTCCCCAAAACGGGACTGCGGTTCTAAAAGGGTTAATCAAGTTATTCCGTCATCTTGTCCCTCAATGGTTCTCGCCTCCGGGCGACAGCTTAAGCGGTCGCGGTGGCAAAAGAGCAGGTCAATGATCGTGGGGTCGAGTTTCAGCGAAATCGTGTCCTTTTAGAGAGTTTGTGGTAGAACCCCGACCACCGTTCACGAACGAACGTGCACCTTCTACCGCAAGCAACAGCGTGCCATCCTCGTCCCTTCCGATCCCACCGTACTCTCCAGAGGTGCTTGAAAACTCCTCTCGGATCGTTATTCCCCATTACTAAGTAGGACTCGTTCGGCTGCGGCGAGGTACTCTTCACAATATCGTACGAGCGCTCCTGAGAAGAGCCCAACTGAATAGCCGGTCCCGAGGCATATATACCACCAACTGATGTATGCGGTCTGGGTTCCATCGTGTGCAGGGTGAAACGACCACGAGGGAACATGCAAATCAGAACCTACCCGGTACTGAAATAGGGTTTGCAGACATAACGGCGGTTTCCGGGGTCCATCGCTTGTGTGTGAGTGTGTTCTTAGCCCTTTTAGGACCGCAGTCCCGTTTGGGGGACAAACTACACATAATTTGACTGATGTGTCCCCAAAACGGGACTGCGGTCCTAAAAGGGTTAAAAGTCGACACCCAGGACAACCATGGTGTCCGTGCCGATTCTTCAATCCTAGAGGAGAGATAGTATAAGCTCCGTGGCAACATAACCACGACACAGAGATACATACTACCGCCGTAGGCTGTGATGCAGTGGCAGCAGAGTAGACAATGCGATGCCCATGCCATCGTACCGTGGATACGACAGGCGCGACATGCTCGTACACGCGCTACGTAGCAATCCAGACGCGTTGATATAGATCAATCGTGGCTTCTGGTCAATACGCCCCCCTGTAGTAGTCTCACAACTGCGCGCTCCCCTACTACGACGGCTGGTTGGTGGTGAGGCCGCACCCGACATATTTCACACCGGACTTCTGATCGTAACGCCAGGGGTTAACCCTTGTAGGACCGCAGTCCCATTTTCGGGGCAAATTACTCAGAACGTGACTCACTTGTCCCCAACACAGGGAATGCGGTTCTCAAAAGGTTCTAAAAGGGTCAAGCCCCAAGAGCCGAAAGCAAACATGTCTTGCACCCCTTTTGACAGTGATCACCCACGCCTTGGTTTGCCTTGACGTGACACAAAGTTACTGCCACTGCTGTGTCCCGAAACGTGAGGAGTGTTTTCGTATTTATATATAATGCAATCGGCCTTAATATTTAGGGGCATGAGGGAGTTCGCAAAAGAGGTTTAGTGTGGAGCGCTCGGCCCTACACCCTTGACAGGGCGTTTTTTTAAGGCGGGCATCGGGGGGGGGGGGCGGGAGCGTATTCATTTGTTGCCTGCCTTACGGTGGTCCTCTGACCATGCGTCCCTTTCGAGGCGGAGTTGAGGGGGGGGTGGGGAACACCAGGTACTATTAAATATTCGAACACAAGTTGCGCTGGAGGGGAACATCGACGAATTAAAAAAAAAAAGAAGGATATCAGACCGCATGTTATGGCACCACTTCTTACCTTCCTGATATTATTTCGCCACTCTAACTGTAAAGGCTTGAGTGTGAAGGCCGTGGAACAGCAGTCCGTATGGTAAAAAATAAATGTTACCCGGTACCGGTATACCTGGTATATTTACTTTTTTATGCGTATCGTTCTCGCATACAGCACCAGACATACGTCATACGTGCATTTTTTACGAATAATTCTCGCATACGAAGTGTATACCACCAGGGCATGGAGAAACAAAAACACGCGGCAACAATGATATTTGGCGTATAGTGCTCGCCACCATCTCAGGTTTGAGACAGTGGCGAGAGGCCCCTTTCAGTTGGATTTTCACACCTTGGCAACTTCGTGGATCAAGATTGGTCTCCATACAGAGAGTACAAACCGATTTTATTTGGCACCATGTTTCGGAGATGAAGATAAAACAGGCACAAAGTCGCACCATAACGTACGGTCTATTGGACTCCATTTATTTCATAGCGCTTACCTGGTACTCGTTTTTGTTGTTGTGAGTAATTCAGCGCATGCCTACGTATCACCAGCAACCCTGGTACAGCTTAGAAGCTCGAGACACCGCCACATTGTGTGTTTGTTGTGGGTCACTTAGCCCTTTTGCTGCAGGACTGCGGTCCTGTTTTGGAGAAAAAAACAGTCAAATTCTACCAGTAGGTAATTTTCCCCAACAACGGGATTGCAGTCACACAAAAAAAAGGGTACCTGGTACAAACAGACAGCTGTTCCTAGTAGACCAAACACGATATCTGTGCAAGTACGAGCACTGGAGGGCGAGAGCCGACTCACAACGCGGCACAACGCTGCCAGCTGCCGCCTGGAGATGACTAACAACTGCAGCGCGAGGGCTCACGCACGCACCTCGGAGCAGCGCGAGCTGCTGTAGGCGACGGGCGGGTCTCCTTGCAGGTAGCCCAGCAGGCGTCCGAGGAGAGCGCCGCCGTCGGAGTCGAACGAGAACGCGCTGTCGAGGACCACGCTCAGCTCCGTAACCTGTCGCCGACCGTCCATGCGCCGACGGAGGGGAGAAACGGCGGTTAAGCGATGCGTTCACTGATGTTAGTATTATTGCGCATGCCGTCCTCAACAAGCATGCTGCATAAAGGAGCGGGCTTCAAGGTTGGTCACCTCATGGTGACCCTCTCCGGACTTCACAGAGGAAAATCGACGAAAACAAGCGACGATTATTGAGCAAACGGTATCCGCGTGGTTGGGGGGGGGGGGGGTATATACATTGGTTTCCCGGGTCTGAAGTGCAAGGAGCCTTGCGGCAAGGGCTACCTGTACGCCAGGGGGCCCACGCGGCTCGTAGACGATTGAGAACACCAAAAAACGTGTCGGTAGATACCTCAGGGTCCCAAAAGGGGTCTACCCTTTCAAAACCGCAGTCCCGTCATAAAGGACAAGCTACTTACAATTTGAGTGATTTGCCCCAAAGACCGGGCTGCAGTTAAAAAAGGGTCAAGCAACACCCCCACTAAGAGGGGAAGAAAAGAGCACGCACCAACCTGTTCTGCTCGCTGTACACAACACGACAACCGCTGGGAGCACACAGGCCCGAGAGAAACAAAATAAAGAACAAAGAAAGGAGACTTACTTTTTTGGCGGTTTATACCATCCGACAATATGTGCAGAGCATGAGGCTCAACGTTGATCACTCGTAAATATTCCACCTAAAGACAAAGAAAAACCAACTTTCACAGTGTCTTCAACCCTTCTGACTTGATTCAAGAGGATAGCAGACCGAAAAAAAAAGCGAACTTCAATAGTTGGACCGCCCGCGAACGCCGCCACGGTCGACCACGAACGACCATGAACGCCCACGGTCGACCACGTGTCGGTCATAGGTTCGTCGATGAACGGGGGCCCATTGACACATCCATGGCGGAGTTGTGTGTATGGCTCTTGGGTTAGGGTTAGATCGGTCCTGGCTGGGTCCATGGACGCCGCCATGGATGGGTTCATCGGCCCGTCCATGAGCGACGCCATCATCGACCATGACCATGGAAATGTCCACGACGCTGTCCACGGGCCCAATGGTTACCGGTCATAGTGTGCGTCATGGTTGGCCATGATCAAAAGCGAGCATGGAAACATGACGGAGTCCACGACCTGTTCAACAGATGTAAAGCGGTGGCGAGTGTAGCGGTACCGTACGGCAGCGCATGGTGCATGCGGGGGGAGAAGGAAGGACGAGGAGAAAACAAAAAACACAAAAAAAAAAAAAAACATGAAAAAACGAGGCAAAATGGGTTTCGTTTTTCTTGTTTTCCCTTGATTTTTCTCTCTTTGTTCTCGAGATGTTGCTCGAGAAGTTCAAAGAGTACCTGGTATATATACGAGGAAGGGTGAAGGGGGAAAAAAAAAATGGGATGGAAACAAACCTGAGATGTGAAAAAAAAAGAAAAAGAGGGGTTTAGTTCCCTGGTTTCCCTCGACTGGCTTTCTTCATTCTGAGGATGTCGCGTAGCCGGTACCTGGTATAAGTTCATGCTGCGCGTTGTAGAACGAATACCGAAGTACATACCTGGCATGTACCAGGTACCACTCTGACCGAAAACATAACCACCGTTCGGACTCTGGGATCACTACCTAAACGGTGACTACATTTCCGGTCGGAGCAGTTTGTCCCACGAGCCAGGGGTGCGCGAGCAAAAAAACATATCCGACACCTCTTTTCAAATTTCGAGACCCAGGGGGGGAAGGGGGTGTGTGTGTGCTCGATAGAAGAGATGTATTCGATCTCATGGATGGTCGTAGTCGTACGGGGGGAAAGGGGGGGGGGTGTACTCAATATCATGCATCGCCGTATTTGCGGGCGGGGGGGTACTATTTGTTGCTTGCCTTGGCCATTAGACCATGAATACCACGTGTGTTTGCTTGAAGATAGAAGAAGAGCAGCTATTCCTTTTGTGCACGCGGAGACTGAGAGCCAAGCTCGTGCCTCGCTGGGAAAGCCCCGGGGTTCCCATCATATGGGAGGGGCAATACCAAAACTGACGCATGCCACAGCAGTAGTAGGGGTGCAACGGGATCTCTCTTGAGAAACAAAAAAGTAGGGTTATCGTAGCTCGTCGAGCCATGCGACCTTGTACACATTTACGAAACAACATGTGTTTAGAAAAAAAGAGGTCAATTGACGATCTCCGTAGTCCCAGTGACAGTTTGGCCAAAACGTGCTACCACAATTGTGCGTGTTTTCTTTGCATTGAACCGCTCTTTTTTATCCGTTGGCATCCAGCACACCTATAGGGCTCCAGCACCTTCGCGTGACCACGGACTCCTTGGTTCAAGAGACAGTGTGAGAACAACAACATAAACACCCAGTGTCCGTGCTACTTCAAAATTCGAGAGAGATCCAAGCTCTGTGGCCACAAAACTACGGGGAGATACTACACATTACTGTTATGCAGAAAGCAGTGGTAGATCATGCAACGCCATGTCACCGTACCGGATACTACAGGCACGGCATGCGCATCTAATACAGGTTGGAAGAGAGAAAATTCGGAAAGAAGGACAAGGCAAGGGGAAGGGGCAACGAACCGAACCGAAAAAAAAAACGCGTCAATCAGGTCAAAAACTTTGAAGGGAGAACGACTTTCATCTCAGCTCGTCCAGCAGTCCCAACCCGCTGGTTTGTTGTTCAATACGACCTTCGGAGGGTGCTGTCGTGTTGTCGTTGTGTCGCGCCCCTTGTCTGTTCTATAATGTATAATGCAACGCCACTTCTGGCTTCTGAGCACCGCGCTGTTCAGAAGAATGGGAAATAGAAGATGGACCAGTCACCGGCTGCCAACAGCGTCCCCGGTCGGGGTGAAAAGGAACACGTGCGTACGCCTTCGGAGATATTTTATGCTGCTGCTGTAGTACCTACTATACATCGAAGTATGCGCGTAGGCATATATATCTATATATCTATATATATCTATATATATCTATATATATATATATATATATATATATATGTTAACCCTTTTAGAACCGCACTCCCATATGTGGGGACAAAACACTCTAGTTATAAGTAGTGTGTCCCTAAAACGGGACTGGGGTCCTAAAAGGGTTACTAGTACTTCCTGCTCAGCGTCCAAGAAGAGACAGGAAGACAAGTACGAAGCGCCCGTTGAGACTCTTATTATTTATATTTAATTATATTTATCATTATTTTATTGGGTTTTTTTTAATTCGTATTATTAATACCAGGTATTTCCATTGTTATTGTCATCATCATTATTGTTTTGTATTAGTCTTACTATTGTCATCATTATTATCATTATTATGTTGTATTATTGTTATTATTATCAATATTATTATTATTATTTTTATTATTATTATTATTATTATTATTATTATTAGTAGTAGTAGTATTATTGGTATTCTTATTATTCTTATTAATATTTTTTATTCCTACAATGATGTGCAGCAAGCACATATCGACGCGAGGTTGACGAGGGAAGAAATGTCAAACCCTTCTCGCGATAAAAAGGCAAGCCGCCTTCGCACCTTATCGGGGGGGAGGCGGGGGGGGGGTGAAGAACCTACTATGCATGTGACCCCAGATCTGAGTCACGAGTATTACTAGAAAGGAGAGCAAAAACCGAAGGACGGGAAAAGAAAGCACAACGGAACAGAGAGGTGAGCTTCAGCGTTCATCGCCCACCGTACTCCACCTCAGTTTGGGATCCCAACGGCCAAAACCACATGAAGAACGAACGCTCCTTCACCAACCGGTTGTATGCCGGTGCAAGCGATCTGCCGAACCCACTCAGCAAACACGTTCTGCTGCTGGAGATCGTGCACGCAGTGGTTTGCTGCGAGCACGTTGTGTAACAACCTCCTTGCCGGGCAGGGCAGTTCCTGTACGCAATGTATCTCTTACGGCGAGGGGCGCCAGGGCGAATGGTTCATAGCGTAACGACAGGCGTGACCAGCGCTATGAGGAGGTTAACACGGCGCGAGACAACTGTTTTGATCAGTGTCACGCGTCGGGTCTATTTGTATGGGCAGAGGATAAGCTTTCACTGGCTCCTCTGGGCGCATCTTATAGGGACAGGAAGGATCCCCCGTGTGGGAACGCCTTCGGTCTCGGGTAAAGAGCCAGGAACGAGATTTCGGGAACACCCGGTGTTTACGAAACGCCACCATGTGAACCAAAGAAAGTCAAAGCCGAGTGAACTGTGATACCCGTCGTATCATCCCCAGCACCTTGGGCCCTGCCTTGTCCATCGTGCCCGTTATTGTGGCTGGTGCTTCGTTGAATATTTTCCCTGGCTGCTTGCGACTGCCGCCTCGCATCGATTCACTTTCCGCCTCACCCGATCCTCCCTGCACGAGGGTACTTCTCGTGTGCTCTCAAACAGCAGGTGAGCCGGCCTCAGAGATCGAGCGAGCGCGGGTCCTTTTCAGCGTCTGAGAGCTCTACCCTGCTGTATCGTCGTATGACTCCCTCAACCTTTGCGCAGCGACACCGGGTTCTGCCACGTGCGGTGTCTTGTCGCTGAAGTGCCCCAATCCCCACTTTTCATTTTTCTTTCTTTTACTTTCTCCTCTCAAACCACCAGAGTATTTTACACGAGGGTTCTGGCATCAGCAACGACCAGTATCATATCAATGTAATTCAACTTTTCATACAGGATGTCGACCGACTATTCAAAAGGTTTGGCCTAGGATTTAATGTAGAAGTGAGCGTCTGGTGCGAGGGCGGTGTACTAACAAACTGTAGAGCACCCTGAAACTACCCCATTTCTCGATGCCTCGATACAAAAAACCAGGTCTATTTCGACAAACACAAAAGCAGACCAATCGAAGCCTACCCTGAGCAGCCAACGCCGACCACGCACACGTTTCTCTTTTTTTTTTTGTTTCCGGCACGTTATTGCGGCTAACGGCACCGCTGTGGCGCAGGAGGGTGAACAAGGATCTCCCCCTTTTACGACAATTTGGTAGGGAGGACATGCCCCCGCAATACTTCAATTCCAGGTATATATATACCAGGTATATATACCAGGTAGTACTCACTCTCAATCACAACCGCCCTCTCGAGCACGACCACATAATAAGCGTCACCTTTCAAACCATATCTCTCTCTCTCATCTGTTATATTGAGCAACGCAAGTGTATCTCACGATCACTGACTGGGTGTCATCATCTATCTACCTGCGAGTCTCTCTCACCGGACGCATCATCATCAGCCACCTTCCATCATAGTACCCCTTTTGGGCCTAGGATTTACCCCCCTTGGACCAAAAACATGCAGCAGTACCCCTTTTTGAAACACTCTCGAAAGCTTCCAAGTTCCGCCGTGAATCTGATCTGGACCGACCCCAAAAAAGACCGACGGCGAAACATCGACCGATGTTCCTCCGTAGATCTGTCCGAAACCCAGAGCAGATCCGCGGCGGAACTTCGAAGCTGTCGAGAGTGGTCAAAAAGGGGGTCATGTTTTCGGTCAAAAAAGGGGTACTACATAAAATATAGTAGAAGCGCAGGGGCATACCCCCCCCCCCCAAAAAAAAAATGTTACCGAAAGGGGAGATCCTTGTGCACCCTCTTTTGCGCCAAGGTGCCGTTGGACCCAATAACGCGTCGGAAGAGTAAAATAACGTGCGCGTGTGTTCGGCATGAGCTGCGTGCGGGCGTCTTGCCAGCGTGCGCCACAATTCAAGAGGCAGGTTGGGACTTGCGCGAGCACCTGCCGCGGGCTTGTTTTCCCAATCGCCCTGATTGGCTGAAAACCGGGAGGGTGTAGCTCCCTTTCACAAGTCCCCCCCCCCCCCGAAAAAACAGTTAGTGTCTTCTGTCGACACAGCAGTATAGGCCCGACAATAAAAAACACTCTCCATGTATATGTACGAATAATAATTGAGTATATAGTACATAGGAGTGAGGGGTTTCCACACATTACAAGAAGCTTTTCTGTACCAAAGGGGTTAGGGAACTATGTCTAGACAGGTGGTATTGCTAAGACAGGCAGCCTAGACAGACAAGACAGCTAGACATGGACGTGTCTCCTGAAATATTTGCCTAGAGCGTCAATGTGACATGGCGACATCCTTGAACAACCTTGAGCATAGGCTACAGGTGTGCTTCAGTTATCGTGTGTACTACTTTTTGCTTGGCGATATTTTTTTTCCGAGGTATTTCTTCCACTCCAGAGTTATTGGAGCCTGTCCTGCGATCACGGACTGCATTGTATTGTGGTGATGAGTTAATGTGAGAACTACAACAGGTATTATATTCCAGAAGGATTTTAGCGTGGCGCCCGCCGCTAAGAAACATTTCCCGATAGTACGAGTATCTTTCGTTCGTACGAGTAGCGTCCTCCGAAACTTGCCCCTGAAACGTGAGCATTCTACTGGGAACGTGAGCATTCTACTGGGAATACTGCTATCTTTGCTGTTTGCGTAGGTTTGTTCTCCTTCGAGAACTTATACGAGTACGTACTTGTAGCTGTGCATACGTACTTGTAGCTGTGCATACCACTCACACCAGCCAAAGTCTACAAAACTACGCTTCGAAGGTACTATGAATTATATCTGTTGAAACGACCCTGCACGCTGCGTACCGCTGCGCAGTGCAAAAAACGGACTCGATGACAAGATACACCCAACGTCTTTTTCTCTTTTCTTCTGGGCTTTTCGCCTTGTTTTTCGTATCGTTGCTTCCTTTTCCCCCCCGGCTGTCCTTGTGCCGGTATCCCCGTCTTCGTGTTGCTTCGTCCGTCCAGCAGTTTTCTGTTCCTCTTCAGCACGCACGAATGCTTTTCTTCTTGCGGCCTTTCTGATGTTTTTGCGGCATTTGTATTCTGTGAGGTATCAAAACGTTTTTTGCTTTAATTGTCTACCTGGTAGGTGTGTTCGGATTTCCTTGTCTAGCTTGTTTTGATGTGTTTTCGTACCCGGTTCGTCGGCATTTCACTTTTTTTTTTGTTTTTTTTTTGCTCATCCCATTTATTATCTTTGCACATCTTCTTCTCTCTCTCCTTCCAACTCGTACCTCAGATCCGGGGTCACATAGCAGGCTCTTCTCCCCCCTTCCCGCTACGGTACGTGCCTTCATTTTTATCGCGAGAAGATTTCAGCCTCTTCTTCCCTCGTCGACTCGCATCGAATCGTGCCTACCCACGCTGCAAGGCGCTCTCAACAATTGAATCCTTTTTATTTTTATTTTTGCAAATAAAGTCAAATGTCCGACCCACCTGGGGCTCGAACCCAGGACTCAAACACAAGTAGAATTCGAGGTCAACCACTTAAACCACCGGGGCGACCGTTTGCTTTCCTTGGATTCATGGCTATTAGTTTCGGGTTTTCTCTGTCTCACAAGCCTGTGGCCACATAATTTCTATCTCCCTCGGCTAAAAAAATGAAGGTGCGTGTTTATCACCTCACAAACAGCTATTTTTACCCGTCGACATCTATTAATAGCACCCAATCAGTGTTCTTGCCGATTATTTTCCTAGAGTTGTACGTACAAGCTCCTCTGTGGTCACGAAAGCACGACAAAAAAAATACTGCGAGTACCAGGTACAGCAGTGTAATGCAGCGACACACAGGAGAATAGGCAGCGCGGTGCCTTGTCATCGTACCGTGGATACGAAAGTCACAACTTGCACACGCCAGCAGTCCAGATATGTTACATTGTGCTTGGGTTTGAAGAAAGAAAACGGTTCGATGTGAAAGGTGAAGACAACGCACACAACCAACAATTATTCTGCTCGGTGGGGAGGGGAGTCTCCCCTATTCTTTTTTTTGTTCACGCCTCACATTTACTTTCCTTGACTCGTAGGATTACAAAACCTGAAACATCAGCTATACCCTCCCCATCATGATCGCGGTTTTCTTCCTCGACCCATCGTCGGCCTGCATTTTGGTCTTCTTGATATGTTCGCTCCTTTGCCATCAGACATCATAGGTACGATATTTACCGCTTCGGGTAATAGATTATTTGCAAAAATAGTACCCTCGGGTACGTACCTGGTGATAGTTGACCCTTTTAGAACCGCAGTCCCGTTTTGGGGACAAACCAGTCAAATTAGAAGTAATTTGTCCCCAAAACGGGACTGCGGTTCTAATTAAAGTGTACCCTGGTATACAAGACCAGGTATCAATACATATTTCCCCCATGTTGCATATATCATGCAATCATGGCACCAGGTATTGTTTCGCTGCGAACGGCAAGCAAGCCGGTGTGCCATGGAACTTTTTTTTTTTAACCCAAACCATCGTCATGTCGCACCTGGTCAAAGGAGTCCAGCAGCCAGCTGGCAGCGTTAACAACGCCGATGCTTCCGGCCGAGGACCCTCCAAGCACGACCACCCCCTCCCGCGTGCTGTTTCCGACTACCTCTTGCAATACCTCCCTGCGCCGTTCGTTCCCCGTCGTCGTCATAGACCGAACATCCGAACATACGCACAAAACAATCGGGCACTTCCATAAGCATGCAATGTTGTTGCAGTTATTCCCAAATGAAGGACTCCGTGGTGTCACAAAAGTGTTCGGGTCCTATTTATTATTTTGTTTTTTTTCTGCCCCGGAGAGCGAGAGGAAACCCCTGTCCACACTTATTTCTCAAGTTTTCGTGGAGTCCTATTAATAGGTAGATCCGAAAAAATCATGAACAAATGAGATGCTTGCCAGGTACCTGGTATTTAAAATAGATGTATGTATGTGGGCCAGTGTTACTTTTAGACAGCTTCGAGGGAAGAAAGCCTCGAGATCAAAACTACCACAGGTGCCTGTGTAGTATAGGGGGGTGTACTCAGTATCATGCATTGCCGTCGGCACATGACCATAGACCCTCGCATCCCTACAATGCCGGGACGGAACACGCTTGGTTTTCACCGACATGCAGACATTGGGGGGGGGGGGGGGCGTCTGCTTCGTGACCCCGCATGTGAGTGACGACTAGAGAGGGGGGAGAAGAAGGAAGGGGCGAAAACTGCGCGAAGAAAAAATTACTGATGTACCTGGTTTATATCAAGACAGAGCTATTAATAGAAATAAAAACCAGACGCAGACTCGGCGGCAACAGTCCAAGGAGTACAGGGCACCTCGCGAGAGGTGATGACGTAAGACCATACACTTGTCTTGGACCACAGGCCTTTTGATTGCATTGAATGTCCAATCTAATGAATGTGTGTCTCCGTAGGTATACAAATAGAGGGACTGCGTACACAAGCCTTGGAGTTGTTCTGAAAGACCTTCGGGTGGAAGAACAAAATACTCGCCCTCAGAAGTAGCAGCGTACTCGCGCGTACACATTCTATTAATAGCTGAAACACGTCGGAATGTTTTGCTGTTTTGCTCTCTCTCTGTTGCAAGAGTGAAATAACGCTGACAATTATAACTAGTATTTGTAGTTGTCCTGAAAACTCTTCGCGTATATCCTGCTCTTGGTACCCGGGGGCCACGTTTGACACGTGGTGTCTTCCTTGCCTCGTGTCATAGATCGTTACCACAAAAAATAGCTGGCATATATATATATATATATATATATCTCCATGTGATCGTGGAGAGCGTTGAGTTCGCAGAGGCGGACGCTATAGTTTTTTACAGCGCTCGTTTTCTCATGACAACATCAAGGGTGCTATACATAGTCGAACATTGTATTCTCGAAAGGCTCTCGACCAGATTTTGAATGTAAAACCTACCGGGACCACCTACCACTTTTCTGTTTCCAAATGTAAGCAATTTTTATTTCGAATATTACAAAGGTCCTTCTAGATTTGAGGAGAGAGTGGTATGCAATAATAATAATAATAATAATAATAATAATAATAATAATAATAATACTAATACTAATATTAGTGTTCGGTATGGGCAATCTTCCTGTTCCGGAAAGATCGAGCGTTGACAAACGATCGCACCCTTCGCGAACTCCACGCGGCTTACGGTGACACTATATTTAGTATTACAGCATGAGGACCAAGACTCAACACGACCATTAATAGTTCCTTGTGTCGGTGCGGGACGTCGCCAGGTGGGAATAACGGTTTCAATGTGAATAACACCCAACACACGAGATGGACAGACACAACACCAGGGTTCCTAATAATGATTTTCATATCGTGGATTAGGGACACGCGGGGGGGGTGTACTCGATAGGAGATATGTACTCGATCTCATGCATGGCCGTAGTCTTATGAGCATCGACCCTCGCACCCCTACAATGCCGGGACGGAGCATGTCGGGTTTTCACCGACCAGGCAGACATTGCTTGCACCAAGCGCGAAGCGCCGCGAGGTGTCTGGCAAGTCGCATGAAGGGTGAGCCGCATCCTATTACGGGGGACCATAGTTAACAGGACCAAATATTGTTGGTAAAAATGGTTAAACATATAGGTTTTTATGTGTACCATAGGTCCTGTTAACTATGGTCCCCCGTAATACTAAGAACCGCATGTGAGGCGGATATGTGGGGTTAATTAACCCTTCTATTAATTAATAGGGCAAGTACAGCAGTCCCGTTTTGGGGACGAACTACGTGGAATTTGAGTGGTTTGACTGCAGTTTGCCCTACTGTACGCACACACCCCACGACGAGCAGCAGCACGGGTCACGGAGTTCAAAGCGGTCGAATTCAGGGTGTACTCAAGGGCCAAATGCCTGACCAACATCTATCTCCCTCCCCTTCTCCGAGCGGGCCGAAAAAAAGGCATATCGATATACACTATTACACCGATGCATTGACCGTTCAGACATGCACGCCGAAGCCTATCTGCGAGTTTCCGAGCATATATATGTATATATTCCAAGGGGAAGAATTCGGCCCTCCAACGCCTCAAAGACAACATGCGGTATTGGGTTCGAAATAAATCACGAGGCGTGTGTGGGGTAGGGGGCGGATATTAACCATCCCCTACTAAGCGTATCACTTGATGTTGGTGTGGCTGCCCCCCCCCCGGAGGGGCCAAGAATGAAAAACACGCCGTGTTTTTCATCGATTTTTTCCTTCGAGTGCCTTTGGTATACCCGGTATTTTATATATACAAGAACGTGTATAGGGCGAAAACGCATTTTATATGTTGTCAACTGTCAATGCTCTTGACCCTTTTAGGGCAAACGGCAGTCCCGTTTAGGGGCCAAAGCACTTGAACTCAAAGCAGTTTGTCCCCAAAACGGGGCTGCAGTCCTAAGAGGAACGTTTCGCCGTGATATTTGCTTCTATCAATACATTTACCACATAGAACGCCATTATTTGAGGGCACATGAAAACAAAAAAAACGACACCGGACTTTTTGCTCGAGTCTCGGACAGGGCAGGAAGGAGGCTACTAAGACCATACAAAACGAAACAGCAGAAAAAAGACATGTTTCATTTCATTTCTAACTTTCTGACAAATTGTCACAACCCGCCTCGTACGAGTACGTACTGCTGTCTTGTTCGTAGGTTGATCTTCAATTCTGATATGAGGGCGAGTGTGGCTCTGTTCTCTTTTTTCGTGCACCCATGCATCTCGGCACCTGGTCGTAGGAGGATAGTGTTTACTCGTTTGAGTGGGGTATCATATCACAGCAGAGGTATAATAGCACGCAGAGTATCAGGTTAGCCTTGGCTTGTACGTCATTATACGTAAATGCTACAGGCAGTAGACCCGTCCTGGAGTCGATGAAGTCGCGGAGAAGTCGCCTTGAAGAGGTCCAATACACATGATGCCAGTACCAGGCACGGTTTTGATATAATTGTACAGATACGTCAGCTGTGAGAGCGGCTTTTCCCTTTCACCTCATCATGCACATTATTAGACTACATCGGTACAAGCAGCATGATATGGGACTTCGCATACTGGTGCCGATATTTACATGTTGGTGGGCATTGGGGGATGTAGCAGAGCATTTAGACTCGGACAGCCAACACATGTACTTGCGAGACCCGTGCGCCCACATGGAGGGGGGGGGGGGGGGTACTGGTGGGGGGGGGGGATCTTGATATGCCTGCTTCAACCAGACGGAGATCCCGATCGCTGATCGTGACCAGGGTGCAGCGAGAAGTAATGAAGCATGTCCTTTTAGAACCGCAGTCCCGTTTTGGGGACAAACCAATCAATTTTCAAGTAGTTTGTCCCCAAAACGGGACTGCGGTTCTAAAGGGGTTGAGAGTATCGGTATGATTTGCTGTACCTGGTCCCTGGTAACGAGTTGATGTGAGAATAGAAGGATCTCTTAACCCTTTTAGGACTGCAGTCTCGTTTTGGGGACAATTGGAGACAAATTACTAATAATTTGAGTGGCTTGTCCCCAAAACGGGACTGGAGTTCTAAAAGGGTCAACCGCTGCTACTGGCTGCTCTGATGCCGCTGCTTGATGTTCTACGACTATTTTCGTTCTACTTGGAACGACGCGCAAGTTGACGCATATGGTGAGACATATATAGATGGTGATGAGAGTTGGATTTGTAGCGTTCGTATATAATATGCGCCCACGCGTATTGCATACGTACATACACAGCTCGCAGCTCGCCCCCCTGAAACCGAAGCGATTCGGATTGGTGAGAAACTATTGATATTAGTAGTATACGGTAATTGCAGCTGAGCATGGTGCATATTCTTCAAAATCGAAATACTGGTAGGACGGGTCGTTTCTAGTTCCCGCGCGGGCTTTTACCGCTCGGGGTAACCGATAAAAATATGCGAAGAAGTAGAGCTGCACCGCAGGAGTGGGTGGCATGTCGAGAGCCTGGGCGGTCAGGGCACACCACTCTTGCCATTTTCCGAAATCACCAAATAATTCTGCATCAAGATCAAGACTGATTGTGGTGATCCCGAGGCAATGCTGTCATCGTACAGTATACGCAGTGCAGAGCAGTAGAGTAGCATGTGTATCTATAATTTGTTTTTGTTTTGTACAATACCAGGAAAAACAACACCTAGAAATGTTGTGTCGTCCTGATATCCGGAAACACCAAGCATAAGGCTTCACATCGACATAACAGCCCCCCCCCCCCCCCCTTCCCCCCACTACGGTTCGTGCTTCCATTTTTATCGCGAGGAGAGAGACTTGAGCCATTTCTTTCCTCGCCGACTCGCGTTGAATTTCGCCTATTTTACGGGGGGCCAAAGTAAATAGAACCAAATATTTTTTGAGTAAAAATAGGTACATACAGAGGTTTTCGTGTGTACCATAGGTCCTATTTACTATGGTCCCTCGTAAATAATACCCATGCTACGCGCTCTCTCACACAGCAGTTGCTTCCTGTTTAATTTTTGAAAATATAGAAATTATCACCATGGCGGTGGGATATATATGTTGAACTAACGCGAATTTAATAAAGCAGCATTCGAGATTCGAGGTCACCACTTCTGAACACACGCCAGGAGCGACCGGCTATGATGTGCGATGTAAATGGGGTGTTCCACCCGCTCTCGTTATGTTCTCTTTCGTCTTCTCAGGCGATCATCATGTCTGCCTGGTACGCACCACGCGCAAGCAGCATACCGCCATATCGTGCGTACGAGTATATACTCGCGAAAAATATGCTATTATTAATACCGCAACGATACTCCAGTCTCGCCATCATGCCAGAATGATGGAAGTGGTGGAGTGCGTATGCCTGTTTTTTGGTTTTTTTTTGCCTCTGTTTTTACTTGAGGTATTTCTTCCACTCCAGAGTTATTGGAGCCTGTCCTGCGACCACGGACTGCATTGAATTGTGAGTTAATGTGAGAACAACAACAAAACAAAATGATGGATGACGTACATGTACCAGCAAAGAACCGGTACAGCTAGACTACAGCGTGCATACAGAGTATAGTGAGATATTTCATGGATGCGTACGGTACAAAACGAAACAGCATGCCTGGTAGGTGCGAGTGCACCCCCCCTTTCCAACTCTGCGCCGACGTTTGCCCTTTTTTGTTCAAGGAACGTATACTTGAAAATTAGAGCCAGATCATAACATAAATAAATGTTTTCACGATATTATTATGACATCATACTTTTTAACTCATCAAGCAAAGCTATGCGGTCGCCCCGGTGGTTCAAGTGGTTAACCTCGAATCTACTTGTATTTGAGTCCTGGGTTCGAGCCCCACAGGTGGGTCGGACATTTGACTTTATTTGCAAAAGGATTCAAATTGTTGAGAGCGCCTTGCAGCGTGGGTAGGCACAATTCGATGCGAGTCGACGAGGGAAGAAAAAGGCTGAAATCTTCTCGCGATGAAAATGAAAGCACGTACCGTAGCGGGAAGGGGGGAGAAGAGCCTGCTATGTGACCCCGGATCTGAGTTACGAGTTGGAAGGAGAGAGAGAAGAAGATGGGCGAAGATGATGAATAAAAAAATATGTGAATGGGATGAGCAAAAAAAAAAAATGTAGGTGTACTGGTGTGATATTTACTAATACTCCGGAGTTGTTGTTGTTGTTGTTGTTCTCACATTAACTCACAATTCAATGCAGTACCAGGTATCAAGTATCTGTACACTACCAGGAGGTATTAATATTAATGCTTGTGAAGAACGCACACTTGTATTACGATTGTACTGCAACACTCACTCTAGGAGAGGCCGGCCTCGAAATTGCAGGTCACCTCCGGCGGGAGATTCTGTGTCGAGCAGATACATGTCCATCGTGCAGTAGGGCACGTACACCCGGTTGAACGTGCTGTAGAGCCTGTTTTTCTCCGCGTCGCCCGAGAGGAACCCGTAGGCCGCCACGGCTTCGGGGAAGCCTTCCGAGGTGAAGAGCCAAGGCTCCTCCTCTTGCAGCTCCAAGCAGAGCGACGGGCTGTGAGCGCATCCCACACCCCCCTGAAAAAAAACCGCGAAGTCGCTCGAAGACGTGTTCGCTGACATGTAGAAATGTCCTGGAGAACCGTCCGCGCAGGTCGCTTTTCTCGTATGTACACAGAGGAACACCAGCAGCACATCAGAGGGTGCATAGCAGCGGCAGCAGCAAGCAACAGCAGCGGTCGACAGCAAGGCAGCAGCAGCAGTACGAGACGCACGATCAGGGGAATCCGCCGCTCTCCCTCTTCTGTTGTTGCGTACGTACCAGGTACTACCTACCTGCTGTGCCGGTTTGTGCTTACAGTTTCGATGCTGTTTACTACGGTGACGTTTTTCGTAGCAGGTCGTCCGTCGTATAGGTATCTGAACACGCGATACAACAACGACGACTGACCACACAGCTATTAATAGCGGACAGCAGTCCTGATGGCTTGCCAAAGGAAACAATACGCCCGGGGCGTTGTTTTATACTGGTACCCTGGGATGTACAACCAACAACGCACCTCTGTGCTATGGGTCATACATAGCCCATCGGCCTTATATAGCATAGACCACGGCATGCATGTACCCCGGCTTCAAAGATGAAGATATTCAGAGTAGGTGCGCTGCCTGTGCTGCAGCCTCTCGTTTGAATGCGCTCACTTGCCCACCTATTTTTATCTGGTCCATAATGTACGCATGCATGCACACAGAGGGTACTGCTGTAAAACACAACGGAGCGATCAGGCAGAAATAAATGCCAGGACATCCATCGACCGTTGTTGAACGCGACACTGGATGCTGGTGGTGTGGAGCATACCCGTAGACAAGAGTGCGCGCAAGAAGGGCGCCGGGCGAAACAGTGCGGCTTTCCCTATAAGAAACATCCGGTAGTAGTCCTCAAACCTGACTGCAGCACGTGTCGTCTCATGAGAGACGCCGCCCCTCCTTCAGCTAATCTCGCTCTCAGCAGGAGCAGCAGCATCGATCCCAGCAGCAGTCGACACCATACCAAACGTCGCCGATGTTGCTCCCATCCCCGCATAGGTACAAAGCTCGACCCCAGCCGAGATCCCCGGGTTTGAAGCAAAGCACACAGAGCCACCGCCCGGGAGCTTGCCGGCTCTTCTCTTGCTCGAGGCAAAGCTCGGGAATCGAATCGTGCGAGATCGATCGATCGCCACGGCGCGACAGCAGAGTGATGCGGTAGAGATTCGTGCTCTATTTTCGCATTTTTCTGCGACCCTCCGACACGAAAGTTGTGCCATGAAAAGTGCTCGCTGTGCTGCGGAGCGCGAGGATGCCTGATGACGATGAGCTGTATGGTCCAACAACACGCAGGCACACACCACCAAGAGACACAGAAATAAGGACAAGGGGGCCCAAAAGCCGAAATTGAATTTCAGAACCAAAGATCCGACTGTACGTGCGAAAGCTTTGAAAATCTTTGTAATCTTTCGGTATCTCTCTAAACATTCAAAAATTGGCCTCTCTGATAACGAAGGGTTCCAGTTTCTTCTTTTGGAGATTTTGACCGCTGTGGGACGAACAGAAGCCACTATTAAATACCTACTCTGCGGCCGAGTTTTACAAGACGAAACGCACGAAACGAGCTTTGGTCGTGCTGCGTGCTACGTGCTGTGATGTTCTGATGCCGATATGTCGGATGATGCAATCCACCCGGTGTGTGAGTGATGTGACCTCGTCTGCGCGGTGACCGTTGTGTTTGAGCGTTGTGCTTGTTGTCGTGTCTCATATTTTGTCTCGTTTGTTTATTTCCATCTCTCTCCTTTTCCGTCTGTTGTTCGAGCGCTCTCTTTTTCCTATCCAGTGTGGGTGCTTGCGTTTCGATTGTTCAGTCAGTCAGTGTTGGTGTCAAAAGCGACTAACTGCTGTGTGAGGCTGTCGAGGGCGTGCAGGTTGCCCGTTGTTCTCGACGACGGCGTCTATTCGCCCACCATCTCCACAACTAACTGCTGCTGCTGTTGATACAGCGGTACCAATATAAGGCAGCATTATTATAATATTAATATTAGTATTAATCTTACTGCTGCCGTAGAAAACGGCAGTAAAAAGAAGTGGTATTAATAGTACTTCAGCGGGTGGTGTAGTATATTGCTAATCATATTGTAGTAACTGCTGCTGCCGTTGTAGTACGGCAAGGCACAATTCAATGCGAGTCGACGAGGGAAGAAAACGGCTGAAATCTTCTCGCGATAAAAATGAAGGCACGTACCGTAGCGGGAAGGGGGTAGAAGAGCCTGCTATGTGACCCCGGATCTGAGTTACGAGTTGGGAGGAGAGAGAGAAGACGATGTGCGAAGATAATAAATGGGATGAGCAAAAAAAAAAAAAAAAGGCACAGCAGTATATTATCACAAAGTAGAATGAAAACGGCCGTACTCGTGATAATACGTTCTTCTTCCTTTCTTCTCAGAGTCCGAAGTCGGGTAGCGGGCTCGTCCCCTCCCCACTCCCCACTACGGTTCGTGCCTTGATTTGTATCTAAAATCCGAAATCCCTCACAAAAAAAGCTCCTGTGTTTTTTTCCAACCACTTTTATTTTCTTCGCAATTCTTGTCTCTCTTCATCCTGATATTAATATCATACCTCGTAAGTATTTATTGAGCGAGTATATCAGTGCGTACCAGGTATTTATTAATAATATTAATAGTAACTCAGATCCGGAGTCACTCAGGTTGGTTGACAACGTGAAACAGATTACTTCTACCAAAATGATTTGTGGCACTCAGTTTTCTGGTTGCAGGTTGGTAAAAAAACTACCAGGTACGATACAGACCAGACTACAACAGACAAGACAAGTAGTCCCACAGACAGCAGTACAGCAGTACGTACTCGTAGATTCGTAGTAAGTCTAGAGTCCAGAACGACGTCATTCACGGTCTTGTGGCGGGAGGACTTTTGAAAATGGATGGCGTCACTTGGGTGATTTGATTGGTTGTTGTGTCTGTCTCCCATACCTGCAGACGTACGAGTACAATTATACACACATTTTTTTTTTAATCATTTTGCTCATCCCATTCATTATCTGTGCACATCTTCTTCTCTCTCTCGTGGGTAGGCACAATTCGATGCGAGTCGACGAGGGAAGAAAAGGCTGAAATCTTCTCGCGATAAAAATGAAGGCACGTACCGTAGCGGGAAGGGGGGAGAAGAGCCTGCTATGTGACCCCGGATCTGAGTTACGAGTTGGAAGGAGAGAGAAGATGTGCGAAGATAATGAACGGGATGAAAAAAAAAAAAAAAAAAAAAAAACTCGTAACTCAGATCCGGGGTCACATAGCAGGCTCTTCTACCCCCTTCCCGCTACGGTACGTGCCTTCATTTTTATCGCGAGAAGATTTCAACCGTTTCCTTCCCTCGTCGACTCGCATCGAATTGTGCCTACCCACGCTGCAAGGCGCTCTCAACAATGGAATCCTTTTTTATTTATTTTTGCAAATAAAGTCAAATGTCCGACCCACCTGTGGGGCTCGAACCCAGGACTCAAACACAAGTAGAATTCGAGGTTAACCACTTGAACCACCGGGGCGACCGGCTCATGCATTCTACGAGTGAGTATATATATTTTAATTATTTTCACACTTTTTTTTCAGTAGTAATGGCAGTTACGGGAGATTGAAACAATTACGGACGCATAATTACGGCAAATCAGCAATTTGGATTACGGACGGCAATCACGGCAAAAAAACGGGGGGACAAAAATGAAGGATCCCCGGGTTTCCACGGCATGTACGGAAGGAGCTTTTCACGCCTTTAACAAGTTTTTATACAGCAAAAAAACAATATAATAAACAAGAGAGCCATGCACACATTGTGGGCATAATAAATATGCTCTGTGCATGAAGTATGGGCGCTGCGCTGTGCTGTGTGTTGTGGTTGTGTGCGGTTGGTGTGTGCTGTGTCTGGTGTGCTGTGCGCGGGGGCTTCCACTACAGAAAACAGGGGGGGGGGGGGGGGGGCGTGGATCGGGCTCAACATCAAGGCGAAAAAAAGTAAATACGGACGGCTCGATCCGATTACGGGAAGTTAGGTATACTCCCGTAACTGCCATCACTGTTTTTTTCGAGCCGTGGTTGCACCTTGACAGTGGTTCTTCCCGAGATTTTTGGCATTGGTGCCTAAAGTCGACCACCCGACCCGAACCCGAACCCGAACCCGAACCCGAACCCGAACGCTACGAGCGGGGTGACCAGTGCTTGGATGCTGTGGCTCGTGAAATCTCTAGGTTGATTCGGCCGGCTTGGATGCTGTGCTTGGAAAGGCTCTATTTAATAGCCTGATTTGGCCGGCTCGGGATGCTGTGGCTCGGAAAAACTCTAGGTTGGTTGGGCCGCTTACAAAGCACCCCTTAGCCTATCAGAGTGCGTAAATAGCCTACCTTGGGAAGAACCACTATCTGGGGGCAACCACGATTATTAATACTGTTGTTTTCTCTCCTTCCTATCAAGGTCACGGTGACACCCAAGCGTCTCCTGATCTCCCCGGGTTTCCGATGACTCTAATTTTACCTGGTACCTGGTAGGTGTTTATCGGAACATGAAAACACATTTTTTTATAACGCTTTCGTTTAGAACTTCGGCTGGTTCGCGCTTACCCACAGCAGTACAGTTGGTACCAGGGAGAGGTGTTATGATACTGCTTTGTATGAGGTTGAAAGCCCGGTAATTACCTGGGTTCTGGCACTGGGATCGTATTTGTAGTACTTGGAAGGCGTATCTTACGTTGAAAACCAGGGGTTTTTCAGAGAGGCACGAGCGTGGTCCCAGTCTCCGTCGTGCACGAAAGGAATAAAGTGGCTCTTCTATATCTAAGCGAACATCAACGTGAGTACCAACGAATGCCGGCTTAAAAGGCAGACCTGTCCAGGGATACAAAGTATCCCGCTCTCCGTGATCTTAACAAGTGGCGTCGTCGGCAGGACGCGGACTGAGCGTGTTTTGGCTCCGGGGGTGGAGGTTGTTTTGGAGGTTGTTTTGGACGTTGTTCTGATGGCAGTGAACGAGCAGTTCCCCAGCTTGATGCCCACGCTGTACCCGGGAGTTTTGGCTACCGTGTCGAGGCCGTTAGGTACTTTGGACGCCATGTGGCTGGCTTTTGAGACTCTCGCGAATAATAAGACACCTGCCATCGACGGCGAAAAATATTTTTCTTTGCCTGCTTCTTCGACGAGTGTGCGGTCATCCGCCCCGTCGGGGCCCCGGCCCGCCGGTAATGGTCGCGGCCAGGGCCGGACGCTTCCCCAGTCGCCTGTTTGGCAGACGGGGTCGCGCAATAATCCGCTTGTGATGAACGTCCACAAATCCATCCCTGACTGCCTCGACCCGTGGCTTGACACCGCTTCCAACTGCTGGCCCCTAGAAGAACACCACTATGCTAGTTCACGCTGTTTGCATGTCCATCCAGACCGAGGACCCCCCTCTCTGGAGCGGTCTACTTTCATCGTCCGCCCGCGCGGCCGCCCTCAGCGAAAACCGAGGCCGCTGTTTGAACTGCCACGAAGACTTACATTCCCTCAGACAGTGTAGGTATCCCTTTCAAAACCTCAGCGGTATTCTCAACCCCGACCTCGGAACTCTCGGCGACGACGGAGCGGCGTTCCGTCGTTGGCAAGAACGCATGACCCGACACCGTCGCGAAAATAACTCACGGCCGAACAAGAACAACCACAAGAAAAACAGGCGACGTTCAGGCCATTCGCGTGGGCAGCATCACGGCCAGGGCCACAGACAAGGTGACGGCTACAACACACGCGGAACGAGGGCACCAACAGTAACTCCGGCTACCACGGTGATGGTTCGACCACCTCTGCCTCTTCCATCGCGGCTCCCGCGTCGGGGGTTCGCTACGGTGCCTCGCATAATTCGGACGGTAACCCCAACGGACGCCATCTAGGCACCTTCCGCGCCGGTAACTGACAGGTCGACGGCGGTTCGGCTCCTCCTGCCCGCCCGCCGCCAGCATTTCCGGGAGAAAATACATTGATTTCACAGATACACGCGTCACAGGCTCGCTCAGCACTCAGCGTCGCCCTGCGCCGCTCCCCCCCCGCGCGTTGATCCGTACTTCGGACCGACGCAGCGACTCAGCTCCTCCGGTTCTACCGGGGAGTCCCCGGGCGTCTTCGTCGACGTCGGGAGCCCGCGCCTCGAACGCCACTCCCCTCACCCTGGGCACGAGAGCAGGCGAGATAAACGCCCCTCTCCCGAACCACGCACCACACGGCACCACGCGTGTCGCGCCGTCGCGTCGTTCTTTTCAGCGAGGGTGTCTCCCTCTTTCACCTTCCGGCCATGCGGTGGCGGTCGGTTTGAGGTGCGGGAAGGCAAACATCGAAACCCCGAGATCTCGGTTGAAGCTCGACTCGGCGTTTCCTCGCAATAACGGTGGCCCCTCCATCCTTTTTTCCTATCAAGGGAGATTCGACTAGATTAGCTACCTCGTCCCCCTTCCCCACCAGGTCTACAAGACGGAAGCTCTCTCCGGTGGACCCTTTGTTGCCCCCCACTGGAGAACCGTTTTTGAAGGCGTCTACAGGGTCTGCAGGCCCTCTTTCGTCTTCGCGCACGCCACTCCACGTGCGCCGCGCTCCTTCGGCTCCAGTGGAACAGGAAAAACCTGGTACTGTCCGTCGAGCCAGTGGTGACTCCACAGCCTCCGGCCAGATCAACCGGACAACATACCCGTTAAATTCGGAAGAATCGCAGCTCTCGTCAAGCAGAACGGGCTCAGAGCCCCCTGCCCCCTTTGGTCCCGGACAGAGATCATCGGGCGCAGTAAGAGAACCTTCTGGCGATTTTTGGTCTACGGGCAATGGTGACACTGAGCCAGTATATGTGGAACCGGACTTTCACTCTTGTTTACGTACTTTGCCGGCTTCGTTGCCTTGCCGTTCAGAGGTGTGGTAGTGGGTTTTGAGGAGCCGCATATTCGACTCATGTTCTAGTTGTGGAATAGGGGTTTCCATGAATTTCCCATAATTCTGCATATACGGCTCATCAGAGTGGGCTAGTGTTATGATACTGCTTTGTATGAGGTTGAAAGCCCGGTAATTACCTCGGTTCTGGCACTGGGATCGTATTTGTAGTACTTGGAAGGCGTATCTTAGGTGGAAAACCAGGAGTTTTCCAGAGAGGCACGAGCGTGGTCCTAGTCTCCGTCGTGCACGAAAGGAATAAAGTGGCTCTTCTATCTCTAAGCGAACATCAACGTGAGTACCAACGAGTGCCGGCTTAATAGGCAGACCTGTCCAGGGATGCAAAGTGTCCCGCTTTCCGTGTGAGGGACCCATGACTCGGATAATTTTCATGACAGAGGTTGCTCTCCGTCCGGCAGGTCCTAGCCATGTTCACGGGCAACAGCCGCCAGAATATTAACTGACGCTGACGAGGACGTTGGTGCAAACGCTTGAACGTAATCTACATCCTGCACCTAGGTGAAACCCTTAGCCACAAGTCTGGCTCTTGTCTTTATTATTAGGTTATCCTTGTCCGTTTTATAGGCTAACACCTACTCCGCACCTGCAGTTTCCGCCCTTGTGGCGGTGTCGCGGCTTCGTATTTACCGGTCGTTTTGTGACCGTCCAACTCAATTTTCATGCCCTCGCGCCACGCCGCTTTATACTGAGAACGCTCTATATATGCTACGGACTGCGGGGGAGGTTCTACGTCTTCTGGGCAACCACTCGGCATGCACACGCTCAACTCCCCTTTATTCTCCACAGCAGGTCCTCCGGACAAAAGGCCACTGCGTCCTCCGTCGCCCAGGATGTACGATTCGGGATACTCCCAGGCTTCGTCCACCACGCGTGAGCTGTCGCAAGCAACGCGTCTGCGACTTCATCGTTCATTTTTAGCTGGTGCACAGCAGGTCCACCCTCCAGGCGTTGGCTCTGACCCCGGGTCCGCCCTCGTACTGTCGGGTGGACCCATCCCCAGCTGCTGACCTCGTGTGCGGGCCTCCGCAACTGGACGGCGAGGAGATCCTCAGTGTTCCCTTGGCCGGTGTCGGGGGCTGGTGCTGCGCCCGGGTCGCTTTCGGCCCTCCATGCCGGGACCGAGGAGGCGTTCACGATGCCCCCTTGAGACGAACCCATAGTCTCGGCTGTTTCGGACCTCCCCATAGGGGTCGAGGAGGCGTTCACGGCGCCCCCCTGAGACAAACTCATTGTCTCGGGTGCTTCGGTTCTCCCTATCGGGGCCGAGGAGGCGTCAGCCGCACCTCCTTGAGACAAATCCATGGTCTCGGTTGTCCGATCGCCGACCTCACCGGCGGCAGGTGCCTGCTGTGCGCCCTCCTGCAGAAGTGCGTCCAAACCGAAAGCCCACGTCACGTCGAGGTCATTGAAGTGAGTCAGACCGTCGTCCAGCTCATCCGCCACCCCCACACCACCTCGATCCGACGTGCTCACGTCGCCTGGGCAGGTGCAGGTGGCGCAGGCGATACGCGTTGCCAAGTAACGTTTCGCGTGATTAGCACAGTGCGTTGCCCCGTCAGTACTCGTACTGAGTCTCGGGGGTAGTTGGGTGCAGGGTCAAGGTAAACAAACCCCTGTGCTTTCGCCTGTGATGCGTTTTCCCTGTTCACCCTGCAGTAGCCAGACTTGAGGAAAGGTAGCAGTACTACCTGGGGGATACCATGCCAAATCTCATGCGGCGACTTGCTCTCTGGGTTAGTCGTCATTGCTGTGCCGTTCAAGACGACACACGCCCAGTGGGACGTTTTCGCCCACAACGACGAAGTGGCCGGCAGCTGCACGCCGGGAAAAAACTCTTTAGCCTGGATTCGGCCCGTCATTGCGGTCGTCTCAGTCAAACCTAGCGCGCGCTCTGCTACTGCATTGAATTGGGGACTGTCGGTCGTCGTGAATTCCTGCTCGATCCCTCGTGATCTACACGGGTCTCTAAACTTGCCCCCGCGGAATCACCCCGCCCATCAGATCGGACGATTACCACCGTAGAAGGGACGCCGTCTGCACGAAAATCAGCTAGGAACTGCTCGAATAATTCCGCGGCGTCCGACTTGTGGCGCCTTACGTACACCCACGTATACCGTGGAAAATGCTCGCGCACGATGAGAGTATACACCACTTCCTCCCGAGAGACTCTGCCACCCTAGGTCCACTCAAATCCACAAAAACCCTCCCGAGCTTTTTATCTGCCCGAGTGTGATGACTGCCTGCTATGAATTGCGGAGACTCTTCGCCATGCAGCCCCCTCTGCACTCCAACAGCTCTCCCTCAAGGAGAACCCCTTGGTTCTCCTCGGCCTTGCAGAGTAGTACGTCGTGGGAGTGTCCAGCCACGTAGTCGAAGTCGCTGATGATAATCGCAGACTTGTTGGGCAGTTGCCCCGGGCGAGTACAGTACAGGCAATCTTTCTACTGTGGTCGACCCGGTAGCCACAAAGGCTGTATAGGGCCCCACTCTACGGAAACACGGCCGAACGCTCTGAGCCTGATTACAACTCCCTTGGGGCGCCCTTCGAAAGTGTGGCCGTTTTTGGCGAGAGTGGGCAGGGAAAATAGGTGATAGCGGAGATCCGTCACGTGCGCATCATTCGTTATCAGCACTTGCACGAGACCATTTCCGGACCGAAAGACAACGTTTAAGTCACCGTAACCTTCGATCGATCGAGTGGATCCATCGGCGATTCGAAGTTTCAGGTTGCATTCTCGATAAGTGATCATGCATGCTGCTGAGGGCGTCATGTCAGTAGACGCACCACTATCGCATATTCAGGCCTCGTCTTGTACCTGCCAAGGCGACTCCCCTTCCCCCGAAATATCACTGCACTTGGCTGTCTCTTCGGCCTTGAAAGCTGAGACCTAGACCGTACTTTCTTCTTGGCCGTCATCCCTTGCCTCGACCTCGCTCTGACAGCTTCTTCTTTCGATGAGGGGCAGACATCAGCAGCGTGCCCCCGTCCGTTGCATCGACTGCATCGATCCATGGACGTGGGGCAGGCATCGGAATAGTGCCCCCGTCCTGGGCACCGGCTGCAGAGCTTCGCTGTGCAGTCGCTCTCCCAATGGCTCTTCTTGCCACACCTTTGACACTTGCCCACAGGAGTGCTTCCGCTGGTGACTTTGGCTCTGCTGCCATCGCCAACGAAGCCGCGGCCGAACCACCACCGTCCTCGTTGGTGCCTCTACCCCCTCATCCGTGCTGTTCCCGTCGTCCGCCTTTTTCTCTGCCACTGCCTCCACCTTTCTCGCGACCACAGCTACCGCCGCCGCCGCCGCCGGCGTACATAGCATGGCCTACGTGGCCAGCGTTGGACCCCTTCTTCTCGCTTCCAGAAAGTCGGTGATGCCGTTCTCGAGCAGCCTTGATGATATCATCGCGGCCGATGCTGTCACGAAATGCCGGATCCCGTGCCTCCACCTCGTATTCGGCGGGTAGAGCGTCAATAAATATGGTATACTGCATGCGGTCGTCTACTGACATTCCTGCTGTGCGCTTTTCCTCAGCAAGATCCCATCTCCTCGAGCGGGTTGTTCCCCGGCGCTATCTCGAAACTATTAAGGCGTCGGCCATCGAGAGAGGTCATTTTCGGGCCTCGTCGTTTCATGGCCGTACCACGCAAGGAGAGCGTCCCACGCCTGCCTCGGCGAGGCACACCTGTGCAGTATACTCCTATCGCTCTTGCTCTTGAGGGACGTCGACAGGAAATTCCACGCCAGTGTATGCATGTGCACACTTTCGCGGCTAAACCCCCAGGCGACAAGAGCTGAGTTTTCTGTGTATTATTCCCCCACGGGAATATACTGCGGTGGACCCGACGCGAAGGCATACGAGAAACCAATCCCTTTGGCGTTATGCCGAGCGTCTCTTGTCCAAGGGTTGAACTCAGGTTTCAGCCCACCAAACGATGGCACCGGAGGGTGTTAAAACGCCAAATGGCGCGAGAGAGGCAGATCACATCCACCACTCAACTCACCGCCAGGGTATGCACCCCATTCTCCAGTCCTCTCAGGCTGATCTGGTTGACCCCTCGGTGGGCCAACCTCGACAGGCAACGCAGTCCCTCCGCGTCCCGTTGCTCCCAAATTCCGCGAGGCGCCCTCCCGCAAATATGTCTCTTGTTCTGCTGCAATGCCCCGTGCCATGCCTGCAGCACCAGCAGCAGCAGGGGTCTCTCTCACGGCAGTGGGTACTGTCCCGCGCGGGATCTGCCCAACACCAGCACTGCCCTCAGCGCTGCCGGACTCCGATCGGTCGTTGTTCCTCGTGAACTCGGCCATCATGTCCCTCACGGCGTTCATCGTCGACGCCTGACTGTGCTCCAACGCCAGCTTGACCTCGCGTCTAAGCTCTTGAACTTCACCTGGAGAATCGCACTCTTCTTGAGCCAACCTCTTCAAAGACATATTTGGCTTCTCGTACTATACCTCGAACATTCAAGTCACTAAAATGTTCGTAGAGTCCAATCCTGGATGCCCTGAGCACCACGTGATCTGGTGAGATTCTTTATAGTCGTTGCATTAGAGGACAGAGGAGGTGAGAGAGAGCGGAGCTTGGAGCTCGGAGCTCGGAGACCGGAGGGCTCGAACTCTCCTTATGAGCACAGGGCAAAATTTATAACAACGCCTGCAAAGATATACGCAACCCTCTACAACTTGTAGCCGTCGCTGCTGGAACGATTCAAACGGGCAAGCTTAACAGTGGCATCAGCTCAAAATCCTACCAGGTATACAATAGAGTTCGATGAAGGTCGGAAAAAAATCAGACATCGAGCCTGAACGCCAAATGGACGTTTCTTATCACCAGGCGTCCACTGATTTACCCGGCGGTACACAGCACACACTCAGCGTTCGTCAGCGTTCGTACCGATTCTCCATTATACAACTGAGCGGTGCGTAGACAGATAATTTTGAGCTTTTGCATTTTTGATGACTTCTAGTTCTGTGGTCACACTTTCATGAGCCAGAGAACACCTAAAGCGTGCAGATTGAAAAAAATATTCGAGGCAGATAAAAGGCCAACATATCGCAGACCACATGCACGAAAGAAAGAGGGGAATGGCCACATGGGGGTATACCCCTGTATTTTCCAGCCAAACCGGGGGACGGAAAAGACGTCGACGGGAGGTGCCCGTGCGTGACCAAACTTCCCTCAAACTCAATTATGACGCGCTGCTACGATGACCACAGCCCATGCAGAGAACATACACCTCAACTTTTGGTCCGGGAACGTTGTTGGGACCAACGGCACCGTGCTGCAGGAAGGTGCATAAGGGTCCCAAGGTTCTTTACGGGGTTGCCCGTCCGTGCACGGTGCGTTTTTTTTAATCTAAAATCCTAGGGTCCGGTTCGGTGCGGTTTTGAGAAGCCGGAAATATTACGGTGCGGTTCGATGTTGTGACATATTCTACGGTGTAGTTCGGTGCGGTTGTGAAAAACAAAAGTAACAGGTAATCCTACGGCGCGGTTCGGTGCGGTTTTCAGAAATCAGGAATCCTACGATGCGGTTCGGTGCGGTTTCTAGATATCGTAAATCCTATGGTGATGTTCGGAGCAGTGGTACATCCTACGGTGCGGTTTGGCGCGATTCCCCGTTGAAAGGTGTTTTCTGCGGTGCGGTTACAATTGCCCGGGGAAACCGTACAACACCGCTTCTTCGCTACGGTACGCCGTATGAATAAACCGTACAAAACCGCGGTTTCTTACGATTGTCAAGTTATTTATTGAAACCGCTGTTTCTCTACTGCTCCGCACGAAACCGTGACTCTATAGCACCGTTCCGCGGCCGATGAAACTGCGGATTTTCTACTGTTTCAAGTTAAACCGATCTAACGATTATGGGCACCGTATTTTGATGCACACGGTGCGGTCCGGTTTCGATGGCACTCCTACGGTGCAATTCGTTGCGGTCTCAAGAAATCGGAAAATCTTACGATGCGGTTCGGTGCGGTGTTCAGATCTTGGTAGTCCTACCACACAATTCCGTCGCGTCATCTTGGGTACGGGTTCCCCCCAGTCGTTCACCATCCACAACGTTTGGGAGCACATGATGTGGTCTGGCGCGGCCGTAGCTATCTGCAAAACATACACTCCACGACGATCTTGAGGCGACTTTGAACCCCCCCTCTACAGACTCTCACCACTGTCTGTTTTAGCGGCCCTGGCGATCTAGGTGTACATCGTCCCCCCCGAAGCCATGCAGCACGCTGTCCTTCTCGGCCGTGACAGCTGGGTGCGGTTCAGCGAGCGTTCCTACCGCACGCTGCCCCCGCGGCCGAGCGAAAATGGCGTGATCTAGGTGTACATCGTCCCCCCCGAGGCCATGCAGCACGCTGCCCCTCTCGGCCGTGACAGCTGGGTGCGGTTCAGCGAGCGCTCCTACCGCACGCTGCCCCCGCGGCCGAGCGAAAATGGCGTGTGACCTCACCTTATTGCACCGAAAGTCTATTGGGAGCCGTTGCCTTGATTTCTGATTGTTCGGCTCCTACCGGCGGTTATCCTCTCTTTCGTGCAGGTGATAGAGGCATCTCGCTTTCACTTGACCACCAATTCGTCCATGCTGCTTCGGTTCTCGGGAACAGCGCACAAGGTTTGGCTAGCAGCTATCCTGTAGATATAATGCACAGCGCCGGTGATCTTTCAGTTGATGAACACCTCGTCGAACACGGTATTCAGCAAACCACGTTGGTTGGCACAGCGGATTTGGAACTCGACGATCTTCTCGGTACGTCCTCTTGCCCGCTTCTTCGCGTGCATGTCGCATCAATTTTGCACGATGACGGCAGTGCCTCTGCGCCGACCTCCGGTATCCCCAAGGAGCGCCATATGATCGCCCCGGGCCCTAGTACGCCCCCCTAGACCGGTGTTTTGCCCACGCCGACCTAGCCATACCCCTTTGATCACCACTTGAACGAAAATACCCCTCACGGCGGGGCCGGGACCGCTAAGCCTACACCTGCTGACCGCGCGCCACCGCCGTTTATACGCCGACCAGCGCGTTGTACTATTGGTGTGGCATAAGCTGCTGGAGTTTCTCCGATAAATCTATGAAGATTTACACGAGACAGCCCCCGGGTGACCTCTCGTCCCTACCACGCGGATGCCCTTATGGTCGAACAACGGGCGCAACCTTGGACGAATATCGCGTAATCAGCCCCAAACAACACTCCACGTTGCCGCACGTGAGCCCGGTGATCATTCTACGAAAGATATATACGGCGGGGCTCGACTCACGCTGAACTATTAATAGAAGAAATTGTGAACAGTATGAACATCCTTGGCCATACCTCGCGTCGATGAAATCCTGCACAAGCATTGCAGCGAAGGCGTTCTACGACAGAGGTTCACCCTAATTTTTCTGAGGCTCTTCACTTGAGGAGCTCCATAGCTCACCCGAAACCTGACTCCAGCAAAAACCAAATTGCATCCCGATGAGTAATCCCATGGCCCAACTACACAACGAAGCCATTTTTAGAAACGAGACTGACATTCTGACGATTTTGGGTTAAGGAACCCCATCATTCAGAAAAAAATCACGGAAATGTGCTACCTCTATCGTAGACCGCGTTAGCGGTCGGAAATATTCCTTGTCTCTCTGTAATTTCGTTTTTTCGTTCCACCAGATAGACGGTGTGCACAAATATGCGATCCCCCTCCCGGCTTTCTGCACGCCCACGCGCCTGTTCGAGTGGCTTGCAATGCCAGGAGCCGGCATGGCTCGTCGGAGTGATCACCGAGGTTATAAAAGGTCCCGTCAAGGTGGCCGCCTCCCCCGACGACATTATCGCCTGCGATCCAGACCCCATAGCTCACGTTTTCAACAGTGAGGAGTCTTTCGAACAGTTGCGGAACACAACTTCAAGCTCGCACCGTTGCAGCCGAACTCAACTCCACCGACGCCGGATTTCCACGCCACGCCATCTCTCCCGCGGGCATTTGATCGAACGCCAGTAAGCTCGCTGCCCTCTTGAGAATGCCGATACCCTTGTACCTCAAGTAGTTACAACCCCACCCCTTTGGTCTGTTCTATTACAGGAAAAGTATGGCAGACATGGCCGAGAAGATCTGGCCCATCGCCTCGCTCCTGAAGCACGAGGTGAAACTTGTCTTCACACCGGCCATGGAGGCCATGGCATGGACACTCCTCGAGGAGTTGTCGGCCCGACTGGTCTTGGTTTACTCTGACTGGGACGCGGCCATCGACAACTTCCTCTACTGCGGCGCTGGCATCGATGGTGTTCGGGCCACCCTCAAGCAGAAAGAAAATGACGCCTTCATTTTCCCTGTTGTTTTCATCAGCATCGCGCTGCCCTCGAGTCCTCACCCCGGCCGACCCCGTTCGATATCGAGGCTGGCAGCGTCGTCTGGAGCGTCAAGTGCGTCCGTGGGTCTGTGTGGGGTACCACGTTTCGCATTTAGTCGAGCCAGAAGGCCTTGGAAAGCTTCGATAAGGTTGTTGAGCGCACCCCCGAATCCAGAGATGGCTCGGGTTTCTCACACCTTACCGCTATACTCTGGAGGTTGCAAAGGCTTTACCAACGGTAACGCCGACTTTCTATCTTGGTTATCGTTGCCTGCGTCGAAGAACCACTGCAGCGGCCGCAGCCGTTTAACTCAATCAGACGATAAAAGTGTCTATTGTATACGCTGGTTGCCTCTTGCTTGATGGCCTCCGACTCTGAGTCTAGGCTTGGGTGGGCTCGAGCCCCCCAGCCAAAGCGTCGCGTTTGGGTGGGCTCCCACTCTCCCAGTCAAATATTCGTGGTTTTCAAGCTGCTAGCAATCTCTTCCGCGTTTGTCGTGCCCTCTTACTTCTTTAGGCTCCCGTCTGCGTCGGTCAGGAAAATATTATCTTCGCACCCACCCAGCCTCTTGCGCCACTGACCCCTGCTGCCTCCGTTCCGAAAATATGTTTTCCGCTAGCTCGTCCAGCCCCAGGCACCCATTTTGAGCACCGCGGCGTTCAAGGCCACACCTGCCGCCCTCGCTTCTCAAAGCGGTTCGGTCGGCGTGGGTGCAGACAACGTTCCCCCCACGTCCGCCAACCTACAGTAAAATTTCACGACGGCGACACGGAGTTCGGTTTTCAGGCGTCCGCTGCTCAGCCTCAGACAGCCTCGCGTGAGGCCAGGACCAACCGCGCCTTTATCCCGGTTGTGCCCATGGCCCTACCTCGACTGCCTTCCTCCTACCAGATTCGTTTCGTATCGCATCGGAATTTATTTCCACAAGAACGTGCCGGCGTCAAGCCGTTGCTGTTGGGTTTCCTAAGCCTACCGTCGTTTGCGGCCCCGACCGCCCGGATCCAACGTCGCCACGGGCCCAATAACCAGCCACCACCACGCGACGTCACACCCTCGACGGCCACGAGTTCCCTCGTCTCCCAGCGGAAGGCCCGTCCGTCCCATCGACTCGACTCCCACCGTGCCCGGTCGGTCGACCACCGCCGCGACTGAGTCTGTTCAACCATCTCTTGCCGCGCAACGCTCACAGGACACCCCTCCGACGCGCGCCGTTTCCGAGGTACCATCCCCAGCGGGGCTCGAAATTTGCGAGCCTGTCGAGCGCCACCGAAAAAATAATTTTCTTAGAATGTTCTGTACTTTCATAGTAACCGAAACAATAAACATTTTTAACTTGACTTTAGTATTGTGCGCAACATTACAGTGTTTATCGACAAGTCTCCTTCTAATTACTCATATGCTTATGTCTCGTTTCCCCGGAATCAGCCTATATCAATCCGCCAAACTCCAGATATTTCGTGCATTCTTCTACTTTTCCGTCTTTGATCAAAACTTTGTCGAAATAGAACACGCTCTGAATAAAACTTCCCGATCAACTTCTACAAAACAAGTAGACTGACGTCGTCATTCACGGACCATTTTTCCAATTGAAGACTTCGCATGTTTTCCAAAAAGTAACGTCACGATTTCGGCATCGTGACAAATGTCGACCAAGGATGTTCCACCAACGAAAACTCCCGACCAACAAAGCTAACCAATCAGAAAACTGCGGACACGAAATGTCATTCTCTACATTCTCCTTCTCACTGCCCGTTCCAGCTGGCGGGCGGACATGCACGCCTTTTCTGTGAACAAACGCATCTCTCTATGGGAGAACCACGTTGATCTTCGTTCCGACAACGACCTCTAAATTCTGCTCGAAGCTGTCTCTTGCCATTTAAAAGGTGCACGGCATGCATGCGCGAAGTCGCAACAGGCGCCTCGCACGCTGACGGCAACGGCGGCGTCGAGCGCGTTAACCATATACCGACCCAGAGGCTCGCTATGATCGTCAAACGAGCGGCAAGATGACTGGGATGGCCACCAGCCGCACGGAGAACTTGCTTCCAACAAGTCCATCAGCCCCGTCAGCGGGTTGACCCCCAACGATGTGCACATGATGAACCGTCTCCCTCACCTACCGCGCACCGTCTTCGAGCACCCTTACGACCGTGGACACCAAAGCCTCGCTCGTGGCCAGCTGGAAAACTGCAACCTGGCTGTCGACCGCCAGCGGCGTTTGTTCGCCCTGGTTCGCGAGCAACCACGAGGTCAATATTGCTCGCGTCGAAAGCTGAAACCCTACGTTGTTCGACGGGCTCAACGAAGTCCCCATTCACGCTATCGTTTGCTGGTTGCGGATCTACAATACCACCGCTACCACCGAAAGCTGAAATCCTACGTTGTTCGACGGGCTCAACGAAGTCCCCATTCACGCTATCGTTTGCTGGTTGCGGATCTACAATACCACCGCTACCACCCGGCAGGGGGCCAAATCTGGCAATGACGCCATGATTCTCAAAGCGAAGCTCTCGCTCAACCAGACTGGGTCGTACAAGATTATAAGAGCGGGCCGTCCTCCCGCGGAAGCAACCCCTAGCCCTTCCGGTCGTCCTCTGTCCGGCAAGTTTCTTCGCCTTGACCTCCCAGACCTCCCCGACCACATGCCTGACGCGGACGCCCCCTGTAGTGGTGTCGGTGCTACGGGCTGACGATGGGTCCCCGAGCGTGACGAACCTTGGGATGTGAGGGAAGATGGAAAAATATGGAAGGGCGTGCGATGGTGTGAGCTGTGAGCACTACGCCGAGTGGGAGTTTTTCTATTCCGCCAAACGCAGTTATATAGCATTGTGCTCTCGCTCGTACCTGACACCGGGTACATACAACTGATGGGCCCGAATGGCTTGGGAGACACGCCTTCACGGGATTTCATCCATACCGTTTCCTCCTATTGCCAAAACTAATCACTCGACAATACAGTAGCTCTCACGCAATCAATTAATCAATTTCACCCACCCCTACCCCCCTATTCTATAGATAGGCGCGCGATAACAGCAGTATGGACCAGCGGCCGATGTTAACTACCGAAGAAGATATTTAGAAACATATCCACGCTCCTCACAGTTTGTTTGTTTGTCTTCCATTCATTATTTAGATACAGTACAGTAGGCGCGCGATAGCAGCAGTATGGACCAGCGGCCGGTATTAACTCCTGATGAAAAAGACATTTAAACAATATACCCCCCCCTGCGCTTGGTGCAAGCAATGTCTGCCTGGTCGTTGATTACCCGACATGCTCCGTCCCGCCATTCATGCATGGCCGTAGTCGTATGACCATAGACCCCCGCGTCCCTGCAATGCATCTCCTATCGAGTGCACCCCCCCCCACACACACAGTTTGATTTTTCGTGTTTCATTCAATTTTATAGATAGGCGCGCGACAACAGCAGTATGGACGAACGACCGGTAGTAATTAATTCCTGATGAAGAAGACATTTAGCCAATGTACCCCTCCCCTACAGTTATTGAAGCTGTCATCCATGCGCAAGTCCGTCTCACAAACGATTCTTAGCAGGATGCACCCTTCATGCGACTCGCCAGACACCTCACGGCGCTTCGCGCTGGTGCAAGCAATGTCTGCCTGGTCGGTGGAAACCCGACGTGCTCCGTCCCGGCATTGTAGGGATGCGAGGGTCTATGGTCATACGACTACGGCCACGCATGAGATCGAGTACATATCTCCTATCGAGTACACCCCCCCCCCCCCCCCCCCCCCCCCCCCCAACCCCGCTCCACAGTTTGATTTTCGTTTTGCATTGCTCGAGGTGCTCAATACACACAACAGCAGTAGTACCGGAGAAGATGGGAATTGGCGTAAGCCGAGCGTGTTCCGATTGTCGATATGTGCTCGCGGCCGTCCTGGGGTCAAACGTTCAGAAGGCGTTAAATTCGAGCAGGGTCGCATCTGGGGGACTTCTGCCTGAGGACCAATTCAGACAGACACACAAGAAAAGAGTTTCCGTTGCGCACTCGAACTGCTGTGTTGCGTGTAGAGATCACAAGTAAAAAGCCCGTTTTGGAGACACGGTCCTAGTCCTTCTCTTCGTATCCGCGATCCACCCCAACCCGAACCCGGCTAAACCCTAACTTCCCAGCCCAAAAGCGAAGCTGAGAGCGTACGTACAGCAGCAGCACATATACACATGCATGCATGTATTACATGATACTCGTACTCGTAGCAGCATACAACACGTGGTACTGCTGTTGTTGTAATCTCACACAGGTTGTCGATCTATACTGCCTTGTGAATAGTAGCCGGTGGTCTCCAAAACGTAGCGGTGCGCGTAGCGATAGCGAAGTTCGTCGCCAAGCACTCGTACATACCAGGGATGTGGCACGCAGAATACAGTGCAGATAGTTGGGCACAAAGAAAGTCGATACAGGCGACGCTTCGTCGCAGGGCGCGGGACCCTTGGTCGCCGCCGATGGGTGCCGGCTGGCGGGACCCTCTGAAAGATCCGACGGAAAAATGCGCACGTTTTTTTACTTGACCCCGGGCCCCCCGGAGATTCCGCCGCAACAAATGCCATACTCTCTCGTCGAAACCATTTTTTCGAAAGTCCGGACTCCTGCTGCTGTGCGAGAGAGCGTACGTAGCTGGCTGCTTACGTTGTTGCCCTTTATACTAAAGCTGCGCAAACTCAGCATGTGGTGGGTCTTGCTTTTCCTCGGGCTGGTTGGTGTGGAAGTGGAGGCCTTCGTCGCTCCGTCCTCTCTTGCGCTAGGAAGATGCCAATGTGTGATTTCAACATGCGGTGAGGCAACCCGCCTCGTTGATGACACGGGCACCCATCTCACCTCCCCTTCTCGTGGACCTCTCCCTGACTCGAAATGCTGTCTGCGCCCCCCCCCCACAGCTCCTGCGCCGCACTTGCGTGTGTGAGGAATTGCGCTGTACGCGGCAGTACCCCCTTCATATTGGTGACGGTGTGCTGTGATACGCTGTTGTGACATCACCCTTCTGCTGGTGACAGCAGGTTTCCTTGTTTCTTGTTCTTCGATCAGACCTCCGACGCCCCCCCCTCTCATGACTCATGTCCTAAGACAGAAGGGCACTGCTGCTGTCTATATACCTGGTACGCTTTAATTAACCCCTTTAGAACCGCAGTCCCGTTTGGGGACAAAACTACTTGAAATTTGACTGGATTGTACCCAGAACGGGACTGCGGTTCTAAAAGGGTTAAATGGACGTGTTCACCCTTTAGCCAGTGACCCCAGGTACTCGCGAGTCAGGGCTTGCTAGCACCCGTCACGGATACGAGTAACACCTCATACTCGCCGAGTGTTTGGGGCCCGAGTACCCGGGTACCTACAGTAGCTGTCAGACGGGTACCCGAGGTTAGACGGGTACCCGAGGTTACCGGGTACCTGGGTACCCGCCTGTAATGACCGTAAATACTCGCGATTACCCGGGTATTTTTCCCCCAATGTTGGCGGGTACACGCTCATTACTATGGGTAACTATTAATACTGGTATTCATATTCGCAAAGCGACCCACCCACGTGCTACAGCAGCAGCAGAACAGCCGTAGTCTGCGTTGACGAACATGTTCAGGTGTTTGATCCAGGCAATACTGGAATACGCCCTTGCGCAGTGTTGCATCCTTGCGGGCGGTGACTGGAGACCGAGCGTTGTTATGCTGGTATCCAACCTCCTTTTCATGATTGGCGATGCTCATCCGCACGTAGAACTCACCACCTATTCAAGGTGTGGTCTGATTGGCTTAAGATCAGGGTTAGGGTGGCTCTGACTGGCGTAGGGCTAGGGTTAAGGGTTGGTTCTATTCGTCTCGTACACAGTGTGTGTCAACCATTTTCTTGAAGAAGTGGTAAACAACCCTCTTGCTGATGCCTGCCCGCCTACTGTAGACCTGCCTATGGTATGCCCATGATACGCACAGCGTATTTTTTTAGCCCCATGGTCACGACAAGATGCTCGTGCATAGCGATGTACCACAGTAGGGTTTTGTCCTTGGGTGTACAACTCCGCCATCGTGCGGAGTACGTAAGAGTGAGTGCGTGAGTACATGCGTCAGCTGAGTAGGCGTTGGCAGCGGACTTACAAACCCGTGCACAATCAGTGGAGGCGTTATTCTTTGTATCTGGGTATGTTTTTGGCACATAAACCGAAACATTTATAGAGCAAATATCCCGCGATTTTTCGCTCTGGCCCGCGTGGCTCCAATCTTGCCATTTTTTATTTTTTATTCCCTCTCCTTAAAGGTACTGAAAATGACTCACGAGTTTGTTCCTGACCGATGTTTTTTTGGCTCGTCCCCACCACGGGGGCCAGGTGGCTCGGCAGCAACAGCAACGGTAGCCCCAGCCGCAGTGACGGCGACCCTGAGGCGAAACAGAGTTCGCACGCGAATGGGAACCGAGTTTGAGGACGAGAACGCAAAGGAAAAGCTAAGGGCCATGCTCAACAAGCAGTTTGGCATCGGGGAGGTGAGCGTGGCGCCTTCTCTGTCTGTGCCACTGGCGCTATGGTGGCCCCCATGACCCGGTCGCATGCCCTCGGTGGTCCAGTGGTTACCCTCGAATACCTCTATTACGGGGGAACATAGTAAATAGGACCTACGGTACACACGAAAACCTATGTATTTACCTATTTTTTCCAACAATATTTGGTCCTATTTACTTTGGGTTCGGAACGAAAAGAAAAGTTTTTTTTTTCTTGTGGGCTTTTTATCATCGCGGAAAGCGCGAGAGTGTGAGTCGGCAAAAATAATCGATGAAAATCGACGTAGCGGTGGGAGTGCCGAACCATCATCCGCGTGACGAAAACTGGAGGCAAGTACTGGGCGGGGGGGGGGGGGGTGGGGGGGGGGGTGGGGGGGTGCAGGGTGTACTCGATGTCATGCATGGATGTAGTCGTATGAACCCCTTGCATCCCCACAATACCGGGACGGAGCACGTCGGGTTTTTTCACCGACCAGGCAGACATTGCTTGCACCGAGCGCGAAGCACCGTGAGGCGTTCGGCGAGTCGCATGGTGCTGCATCCCACTAAGAACCGCTCGTGAGTCGGAGTTGCACAGGGATGCCAGCTTTAATGAGTTGTACTGGGATGGAGAAGGAAAGACGCCTGTGACCACGGCTTGTTGAGAAGCTCGGAAAGTAGAAGCGATGGTAGGTGGGCACCTTGGGAGAGGGGGAGGGAGGGAGGGAGGGGGGGAGGGAAGGAGGGAGGGGTGTTTGGGCGAGGCTCCACAACGTAAATAATGTGATGGGCGTCCTTCGGTTTGGTCGGTCCTGTTGATTTTGTTGGTCTCGAGACATGCTCCGCCGAGCCGTACGTACTGCTCTGCGCCTTCGTCCCGGACGAGTAATCTGGACCGAACGCGTTCTCCGTCGCGGAGTTGTCATTGGTTTGCGTACGGCCCTTGTGTTCCTCCTTGTCTTGCTCCTCCTCGTTCTCCTCCTCCTCCTCTTCCACAGATGACCTACAATTGCTCGTACCATCGTAGCGCGGACGACATGGATATTTTTTTGTCTTCACAAGTTCGACGTAGGCTCGGCTAACCGTAGGTAGCATCGTGGGATTCTATTTATATAGCAATTGTTTCAGGAGATATACATCGGCGCCTCCCTTCCCCTTGGCCACATTTAAAGGGACCAAACAGCAGGTCGGCATCTTGGGCCACTGAGAGAGCGCCGGGATACGTTCGACCCAGCGAGCGGCAACGAGAGCCGAAGGCGAACGCATTGCGACCTCACGTATTTTACCACCACGTCTTTAGTAATCCGCTGTTACGGGGGACCACAGTAAATAGGACCAAATATTGTTAGTAAAACTAGGTAAATATATAGGTTTTTGTGTATACCGTAGGTCCTATTTACTAGGTCCTGTTGGTGCCCAACGGTGGCGGTTGTTTAGCACGACGTCGGAACCAGCAGAAGCGCGCCGACTACGGTCATGCAACGTTGTGGGGAGTGGAGTGGAAGGCAGGAGAGGAAAGGGGGGTGACGGCGGCGGCGATTGTTTTTGTAAAACCAGGACGATACAGTACCCATTTAGGTGGACCGCTAGCACTCACCGCTAGCACTCACCGCAGGAAAACGACAGCGCCATAAGAACAATAACACGAATACTCACTCCTACTCTGATTGGGGCAAAAGCAGAATAAGCGGTAGCATAGTGGAAACAGCGCAAACAGTCGCTTCTGCTCTGATTGGGGCAACAGCAGTAGAAGCAGTAGCAGCCTACCAGTTACGAGATATTTATTAAAAAGAAATAGAAAAAAAGCAGCAGCAGCCGTGAGATCGAGGATTTTTGTCGAGACTCGTCTTTGCGAGCTGTATGTGATACATCTATCATGCGTACTACGGGTTTTTGTATGGCACCATGCACGATATACTGCCCGTCTGTGAGCGAGACAAAACATGATGCAGCAGAATTCAAGGAATGTGTATCAAGTACGTACCAGCATGTATATATGGCTGCTCAGAGGTATCAGGCACCGTCACCCACAATCGCTCGTTGTCTCCGTCCCCCCCCCCCCCTCCCCTTGAAGCTGTCATCTATATATATGCAAGGCCTCCTCCCAAGCGTCTTTTGGTAGGAAGCAGCCCACCCTTCATGCGACTCGCTGGACACCTCACGGCGCCTCACGTTTGGTGAACGCAATGTCTACCTAGTCGGTGAAAACCCAAGTGCTTCGTCCCGGCATCGTACGGGTAGAAGGGTCTATGGTCATACGACTACGTCCATGCATGTTATCGAGTACCCTTCCCCCCTAAGCGGTTCTAAGTAGGATGCAGCTCACCGATCATGCGACTCGCCTAACACCTCACGGCGCTTCGCGCTTGGTGCAAGCAATGTCTGCCTGGACGGTGAAAATCCGACGTGCTCCGTCCCGGCATTGTAGGGATGCGAGGGTCGATGGTCATACGACTACGGCCATGAATGAGATCGAGTGCATCCCGCTATCCTTTGCGATAGATGGTGGCCACAGGCGGCCAAACAAGAAGGGGACAAGATTAGCAAAAAGTTTCCATACAGTATATGGAAACAGCGTAATGAGCGCCCAACTGTTGGAGGTGTCTCTATTACGGGGGACCATAGTTAACAGGACCGAATATTGTGAGTGAAAATGGTTTATTATATAGGTTTTATGTATATCATAGGTCCTGTTAACTATGGCCCCCCGTAATAGTAGGAGTAGGAACGGTTCTCCGTCATCTCGAAAGGGACGCGTCGTCAATGGTCAAATGACTAAGCCAGGCAACAATTGAGTACACCCCCCCCCCCCCCCCCCCCTACCCTACCACCTTGACGCCACGTGCAATCTTCGCTGGCAAATGTCGGACACATGGCGACGCCATCGTACAGGAACCCTCTAGGCCGGATGAGTGGTGTAAGGCGACGGAGAAGGTGGAGGCCGGGACGGTTCTCTTAGCGGATCCGAAGGCGTTTACCAGCGCCGGCTACTCCAAGTGAGCGGGCCAACACGCTGCTGTACTGAGACTGGTAGGCCACTCTGAGTGAAGCGAGCCAACGTGTTGTTGCATAGCGAGCTGGCGTGTTCGCTGCCGTGCCTGCGTCTTGCGCTGCTCTGGGGGGCTGCTGTATCGTCCCCGCACTGTCTGTGCTGCTGTGTGGTACTACGCGGTTGTGCATTATCCTGTATTGTGCTGTACACTATGTTGTACTGTGCTCTATGATTGTTGTATTGCGCGCTGTGCTGAGTTGCTCGGTACTGCTGTACTGTGTAGCCGTATAGTTTGGATAGAGAAAATCTACCCCGTGGGGTATGTAGAGCTCGTGACGCTGCGGGCGTTGGAAGTTTGACGGCACGTTGTCCTTGCGCTAGTCTTGCGACCATGGATGCTTCAATAGATCGGTTGCGACGAGAATCTGATCGAAGGACGGCATCAGCAACACATCAGAAACATAACAAAAACAAACCTACCAACAATGGCACAAACAGCAGCACCAACCCTAACCAAAACAACAGGAGCAACAAGAACAAACGGCACCAAACAACAACAACAACAACAACAACAACAAACGTCAGCAATGCAGCAGCGCCGACTGACTCAAACATATTCTAACGCTCAAAACGTAGAAGGTGCACGCTTTTGCACGTTGTTTAGCCTGTGTCGTCGCAAGCTCTCGAAAGAGCGATGGCGTCGAACGAGCAGGCAGCACTGCCAGCGAGGGAAAATCGATAGCAATGACCCCAAGGAGAGATGGCGTAGCAGGCGAGAGGGTGCCCACGTGCCCATATCTTCGCAGGATTTTGGTCCGCGCTCTTTATGCACGGACATTGACGTTTGAAGTGCGAAGCGTTACCCCCCCCCCCCCCCCGCCCCTCCCCGATAAGGCACCAAGATGCCGGTTGGAACTCCAATCCGCCTCCGCTTTAGAGTTGCACCCCGGCCTCAAAATTTGGAACCGGGTACCCGACCAGATGGGGGGCGGTTGAGGCGGAACCAAAACCGGGTACCCGGGTCCCGGCAGACACGGGTATCCGGGTACCCGGGTTACCATACAGTATTTGCTCCTCTTTTAGCGTTTGAGCGGCGGCGGATGAGGCGAATACGGGTATCTGGGTACCCGAGTACCCGGGTTACCATACACTATTTGCCCCCCTTTTCGTGTTTTAGCGGCGGCGTGGTAAGGCGGACACGGGTACCCGGGTACCCGGGTACGCGGGATACCATAAACTATTTGCTCCCCTTGTAGCTTTGTAACGGCGGCGTGGTAGGCAAGGCAGGTATTAATAGGGGTATTCTCTATTCTCGGCCTGAAGTCTGCAGGGGCGAGAGGCGAGAGTCTGGAGGCACAGCCGCTGGAGTGTAAATCAACGTATACCCCAGTCTTGGGGGCCTCGGTATAGCACAACCGACGGGTACCCGGGTACCCGGGGTACAAATACCCGCGGTTCCGTGAGTTGGACCGGGACGGTTCCGGTTCCGACGGTTCCGGGTACCCGCCACCGGGTACCTGGTTCTCAGTCATACGGGGTGCAACTCTACTCCGCTTCCGCCTGCCCGACGAGTTGGTGGGTGAACATTGATACCTCGTCTATTGTGTGTGGAATAACCCTGGGCCGATGGCGGAAAAACGTAGCTACAGCACCGCAATTACGACACCGTCCAGCATGGTGTGTTTGTGTTTCCGCGTAGCTGCTCTTCAACAATGGCCGCCCCGGAAGATGTAGCTAATGCGGGGGGTTGATCATAGTAAATAGGACCAGATATTGTTAGTAAAACTAGGTAAATATATAGCTTTTTGTGTGCATCGTAGGTCCTATATACTGTGGTCCTCCGTAGTAGGACAAGGATGAAACCGCTGATGCAACGGATGGTTGCCCCTAAACACAGCAGTCGCTGCACCGGAAAAGCGAAGCTGCCACAAAACAACTCGGCAGTATGTGGTCGGCTCTCACGTGCGTGCACCCACGTCGAACATGATGTGCCGAAGCCGCCCTTGAAAGACCAAACGGTAGCGCCTCGGTACATCGTTCCTGGCACCTCTCATGTCTCCCACGCCTTTTCACCGATCTCGCCCCTCGTACGACTACGGCCATCCATGACATGGGTAAACCCATGGAAGTAAAATTCGTTGGGCTGTCATCCATATGCAAGTCCGCCTCACAAGCGGGTGTTTGTAGGATGCAGCTCACCCTTCATGCGACTCGCCGAACACCTCACGGCGCTTTGCGCTCGGTCCAGGCAATATCCGCCTGGTGGGTGAAAACCCGACCGGCTCCTTCCCGGCATTGTAGGGATGCGAGGGTCTATGGTCATACGACTACGGCCATGCATGAGATCGAGTACATCTCTCCTATCGAGTACACTCCCACGGTGCTCCGTCTCGAGAGGGATGCGTGGTCACAGGTGAATTAACTGAGGCAAGCAACAAATGAGTACGCGCCTCCCACCCCCCCCTCCTCCCCGCCTCCCCGCGTGTACACACTCTTGCTGCAGGATGTTGGAAAAGTTCGGCCTTTTGCAGCCTCTGCCTGCAACTGACCAGATACCGGCCGACAGGTGAAAATCGACTCGCCCAACGGTGGTGATGAGTAATCGTTCGTATTTTGCCGTGTTGGACAGCGTGTTTTGGAGAGCGGATTTGTTTTTTTCGTGTTCTGCAAGATACGGTCAAAGTAGGCTATTAATAGAAGGGGCCTCACGTGCCCCGTGCGTACCCACTCCTACGTACTTGTTTTGAGTGCCATCATATTCGCTGTTTTCTCTGACGTGCGCCCGTAGTCGACGTTGTTTGATGCTGCCGCCGCCGTCTCCTGGTGCTGCTGCTGCCGCCGCCGGCGCTGCTGCTGCTGCTGCCACCGCCGGCGCTGCTGCTGCTGCTGCTGCTGCTGCTGCTGCTGCTGCAAGTAAACCTCCAGAAGAACCCCCCCCCCCCCGTCAAATTATAGGAAATTATGCTGGTGAGCACATCGACGGAGCCGGCGGAAGTTAGAGGGTTGACACGGGGGAAAGGTACTCGCGGTGGTGTCTGCCCACCGTCGCGAAGTAGGATGGAACAATCTGCTGTCGAGCTGGGCGCTGTTGTTTTCCATGCCCCCGCTAGTACCGGCTTTCAAGCTCCTTTATTCTGCAGACCCCCCCCCTATATATTATACATTTTTTTTTTTTTTTTGCTCATCCCATTTATTATCTTCGCACATCTTCTTCTCTCTCTCCTTCCAACTCGCAACTCAGATCCGGGGTCACATAGGTTGGGTTGGCGTCGGTCGGCAACGACACTGTGGAACATGCAGCTCACTGCGTGAGTTAGACAACCAGGGTACATTTTTTTTTTTTTTTCACGTCGGTTACAGCTGGCATCGAGTTGTCGATCATTTGTGCAGGGTGGAGAACCTTTTGCTCGCACAAGGGGATTGATCGCATCGTGTGGTGTTTTTTGGCAAGGCACCTGTGAGATAGTTTTATAGTGCCCCCATTGCTGTCTATGGAAGTGACCACGCCGGAAAATAATGTACCTAGTTGAAGCTGTCATCCATGTGGAAATCCGCCTATTACGGGGGACCCTAGTTAACAGGACCTATGGTGTACATAAAATCCTATATATTTAACCATTTTTACTAACAATATTTGGTCCTATTAACTATGGTCCCCCGTAATAACAAACGGTTCTTAGTAGGATTCAGCCCACCCTCTATGCGACTCGCCGAACACCTCACGGCGCTTGGCGCTTGGCGCCCGCAATGTTTGACTCGTCAGTGAAAAGGCGACGTGCCCCGTCCCGGCATTCTAGGGATTCGAGGGTCGATGGTCGTATGACTACGGCCATGCATGGTATCGAGTACACCCCCCACCCCTCTCCCAACTATTTCGAAGCTGCCATCCATGTGCAAGAAAGTCTGCCCCGAAAAGCGGCTGCTAGCAGCGTGCAGCAGCTTACCCTCCATGCGGCTCGCTCGACACCTCACGGCGATCGCACTATAACGGGGGACGATATTAAATAGGACTTACGTTATACACAAAAAAAAACTACCGGGTATATATTTCGCTATTTTTACTATTCAACAATATTTGGTTCTATTTACTGTGATCCCCCGTAATAGGTGCAAGCAATCAATGTCTGTCCGGTGGAGGAAAACGCGGCGTGCTCCGTCCTGGCATTGTAGGGATGCGAAGGTCTGTGGTCATACGACTACGCCCATCCATGACATGAGTACATGACATGATTACCCCCCTCCCTCCCTCCCTCCCTCCCTCCCTCCCTCCCTCCCTCCCTCCCTCCCTCCCTCCCTCCCTCTACCTCCTCAGAAGGTTGTGAACGAACCTTCAGACCTTCAGAGTGCCCTTTTACTGCGCGGCATGACCCCTTTTGCCCCCCTTCTCCGGCCCGCTTCCTTCGCCCGCTACTGCGCGCTCGCTGCTGTCCGCAGGGCGGCCGACCTGCTTCCTGTGGTGCTGGTGGTGGATGCTGGTGACGGAGGCAGCATGGGGCTTCTCCTCAACCGTCGTACGGGAATGCTCATGGGGGACCTCGGGGACGATTTCAAGGCGTTCATGATCCAGGTGGGTGGGTGGGTGGGTCGGGCAGTACGCGCAGGGGGAGCACAGCGAACTCCCTTTTTTTCTTCTTCTTCTTTTTTTCTTCTTTTTTTTTTTTTTTTTTTCTTCATTTTCGTCGCGTCGCGTCCTGTAGAAATCACCCTCGCCTTTTTCTTTTTTTTTTCTTGCACACGGAGGGAGGGCGAGCGCTCTTTTGTTTTGGTTTTCGTCGGGTCGCGTCCTTCAATTTGCACCCCCCACCTCATTTTTTTGGTTTTTGTTTTTGATCCCGCTGACCTGTCGTGGAGGACTGTCACGGTACTGGTGCTCCTCGCGTTGGCAGCTTTAAAATGCAGAAGCACGCGTATATATACTATACACGCGTGGGGGGTTAGCAGGGCGAATGTTGAATAATCGTTTTGTTTTTTTTCTCGCACAGTGGATGACACAGCCCCCCCCCCCCCCCCCCCCCGCCGGCCACAGCGTTCATCTATGGTCAAATGACTACGGCCATGCATGATAATGAGTACACCCCCCCCAGCTTCGGCCTGTCGTGGAGGGCAGTCCGCCACGGGTCGCGATGGAGTTGCGTCTTCCGTCGGCAACTTATTGGCGCAGAAGGACGCATGCTCGTGTGGAGGGCGGACGGGGTCATAACAGGGCTTCGGGTCTAACATTTCGAATCGTGTTTTTTTGTTTTCTTCCACAAGGAGTCCCACTACACACGCCGCGCCCCCTCCGGCGTTACTCACCCCGCCCCCTCCTGCTTTAACGCCTCTCTCGCACCGGCCGCGCCTCTCCCTTTCTCTGCGGTGTTTTCTTGCCCATTCCAGCCACTCTGGCTAGGGGGCACCGTTGGGGAGAGCGGTCTAACGTTCCTTCACACGTATCCGGAGGTCGAAGGCGCCAAGCCCCTGATAGAGGAGGAAGGAGTGTTTTTCGGGGGGGACATTGAGTCGGCTTCGCGGGTGGTGACGGAGGGGCCGGGGACCGGCTTCAACTTCCGCTTCTTCGTTCAGGTTCGCGAAAATTACCACGCGTGCGACAGTAGCACGAGGCTCGTGGGTCGTAGCGTTTGGGACTCTACTTTAAGCTCCAACCTTATATTACGGGGGGCCATAGTTAATAGGACCAAATATTGTTATTAAAAATGGTTAAATACATACCAGGTAGGTTTTTATGCATACCATAGGTCCTATTAACTATGCCCCCCCGTAATATTACGGGGGGCCATAGTTAACAGGACCAAATATTGTTGGTAAAAAATGGTAAACATATAGGTTTTTATGTATACCATAGGTCCTGTTAACTATGCCCCCCCGTAATAGTAGTCGCCAAAAGGTCGAGGGAAGACGCAAGTCACAACAGAAACCTGAAGCAAGCTGGCGTTGCAAGCCACCACCGAATACATACATCAAAGAGCGTTTGACTTCGCACAGAGGTGCGATTGTTTTTTTTTTAAATTTATTCTATCGCTTGTTTTTTTTTTCGGAACGGGAAGATTTGCCAACACCGAGCGACCTCAAGGTGTTTTCGGAAAGATCTGGCGAGAAAGAGCCTTCCGAAAATTTGACGTACCTGGCACGGCTTTATCACGCGTGCCCCGGCGCCAACTCGAGGCTATTTTTTTTGCGGGATTCGAATGCGCTGATTTGCGCTCGCTGCCTGTAGCGACTGACACTACCACCCAATTCGCCCGGCGATAAGTCACATAGAAGGGTGCCGTTGGACACGGCACTATAGTAGTTTGCAACTTTCGCAAAGCCTGCCCCATTGCTCACGTGGTGGAAGTGGCCGCACACCAGGCGCAGCAGGGCCTTCGGCAGACTTGGTCCGGCGCGGTGCAGCAGAAGCAGCAGAAGCAGCAGCAGCAGCAGCAGCAGCAGACCCAAGAGATGTCTTTATACCTAACGCGACACAGCTGTCGACACCTATTCCCGCTCCTATCGTTGCTTTCAGCACAAGGAGCAGGCATGGGTGTCGGCATTTGTGGCGTGTCAGTTGGAGGAAGCTGCTGGGTCTGCTGCTGCTGCTGCTTCTGCTTCTGCTACTGCTGCGCCTCGTCTGGTGAGGTCTGCTGGAGGAACTGCTCGTGCTGCTGCTGCAGATGCCGCGCCGCGCGAGGCCTGGTGGAGGGCCTCCTGCTGCCGTTGCTGCTCTGTCTGCTGTCGTTTCGTCACGTGGAGGCGTGGTAGTCGATCTTGAGCAGCCGCATCTTCGACTCACGTTCTAGTTCGTAGAACCGGGGTGTTTTCCCCGGAAACTCCCCCATGTTTCTGCGTAAATGTGTACGACTCGTCAGTGTAGGCTACCGTAGTGTTTCGGTGTTGGCCTACTGTAGAAGGCCGGGTAAAACCTCAGGGACATGATAAGAGGGACGGATCACGTGTGTTCGTGCGAGGCCTCGTTCGCGTTACGAGGAAAGCTTAGGGGACAGGTGAGAGAAGCGTCGAGCCTCTCCTTGCAGACCTTGTCGTTGGGCCTGGACTGGACACACGTGAGTTGGCAAACGGGGGGGGGGCGTTCTCAACGGGCATACCTGTGAGGGGATGATCTTGTGTCCCCATAGCAATTACCGTACAACACTATCACACCGGGTGATAACATAACACCCCCCCCCCCCCCCCTCAGGGATGAATTTCGAAGCCGATTTTCCCCACATCACGCTATCATAGGCAGACGCGCAACAAAAACGTTTCTTGTTGGTGTGTGTTACTGTGTTTTCGTCCACCCCATTCATCATTTTCGCCCTTATTTCCTCTCTCCCTCCTATGTAGTCCTAACTCAGATTAGGGGTTGCTCATATGTAGCAGTTACTCTCCTCTTCCCCCCTCTCACTCTTCTAAGGTTCGCGGCTTGCATTTTTATCGCGAGAGTACTTTGAGCCATTTCGTGCCTCGTCGACTAGAGTCGAATTCGGAAACATCTTGCCAATATTTTTCCACGACTCATCGCTCGGCCTTATCACTCTCCACGTTTGCCGAGAAAACCAGCTTGGAATGTCGTCCGCGGGTGTATGTTGTAGTATTACCCGTGTGAAAGTATTGTACGGTACTGAAGACGGAGAAGGAAAATCCCTGTGCGTCATCTTCAACATGCTGGCGTTGGCGTCACAACTACTGCCGAGCGGCGGAGGCATATATACCCCTCCCCTCCACCTCGAGGAGTCGCCCGAGTCACACCCGCAAAGAAGCCGCTTGATTCGGCAAACACCCGCTCGCTGTATGTACCCGCGGACGCGTTGACGATGCGAAATAATGTCAATGTCTGTTGTGTGTTCTCCAATTACGGGGGACCATAGTTAATGGAACCTATGGTATACATAAAAACCTATAAATTTAACATTTTTTACTAACAATATTTGGTGCTATTGACTATGGTCCCCCGTAATAGTGTGGCGTTGGTTTGTCGTAACGGCACGCGGAATTATGCTGTGTCCTCGCCCACTCTTTCTCCTACACGATCACTGCACCGGCACGACCACCGACCGCATCAACAGACGGTTAAGGCCTCTCAGATGGGAAAACCGTGGTGTACTGCGGTTTTCGTTTTGTCTGAACCGGGCACAGCTGTAGCTCAGGGAAAAAAGGTCGGTACGTACGTACAGGAAATAACTTTTACTCCTCGTATGTAGCGCACCGTTGCGTGTCTGGCTCCAGTGATGCTCATCTCCTTGCCCTCACCGATATTATATTCTTTCAGAACAACCATAAAAAAAACATCCAGTTGCTTTGAAAATATCGAGGATATTCGTCGACAACTCACACATCTTCGCAAGCTGTGATACTTCGATCGCGCGTAGTGAGGTAGCTGGCCTACGCGATACGTACACGCTCCTTGCGCAGCAGCACTGCTCCTGGCCGTGACCAGAGCGCTGTCCTCCAACCTCTCCTCGTCGTTGGTGTTTTGCCGTTTTCTCTCCGTTTTTGTTTTCCAGTTCACCCGGTGGGGCCCGGGCGAGCTGGAGGCGGAGGTGGAGCGTGGGCTTTGGCGCCCAGCGGTCGCCAGCAAAATGGCGCTGCTGCGAGTACGGGATAGAAAGGGGCCGGACGTGGCGAAGCCGATGTGGACCGACCTCTCTGAGATGGCGGGCGGGGACTACCTCGAGGCGATGAAGGATTTCTACAGTAGATGACAAAAGTTTTTTTTTTTTTTTTTTTCTACGTACGAGTACCTGGTGCTGTTTTTTTTTTTTGCGCGTACTACGTACTGCAAGTTGCCTGTGATAAGTCTCGGTGCCGACGCCGCTGCTCATCCTATATCCCTCCCTGCTGTGGTGTGCTTTTGATGGTGTATTGTGGGATGCCACTGGCTGTCATACCCTGCTGTAGTGTGGTGGTATTTATTGATTCTGCTGCTGCTGCTGCTGCTGCTGCTTCCGCTGCCCTTGCTGCGGTGCCGCAGTATCTGCTGATTGTCGTTGCTGCCCCTTCGTAGTCTCTCCGATGAGGCTGCTGGACTCGGGCTTGGATGCTTGCACCCCGGTTGCGGTGGAGAAGTTGTGGGGAACCAAGTGACGTAGCTGCGTCGATCGATCGATCGATCGGTTGGTTGGTAAGGCTGGCCTCGTGGCCGTCTTAGCGGCATTGGCGCCATCTGCTGCAGGATCAATGCATCTTGTTGGCTTGCTTCTGTCTTTTCTCTTGCATTTCTGGTAGCCTCCTTGGCTAGGGTTATCTCTGGGTTCCGCCCCCGAAACATAGTGGCTGCGGTGATTTTCGTGGGGACCTTGCCCTCTCATTGGAGAAGTCTTAGAGTGTGAAGGTATTAACAACAGGGTTGTCGTTTTTTTGGTCTGTTGCTTACCTTGCAAGATAAGTGTTTCGTAGGGGAGGGAGGCGGTAGCGCTGGAATGCCGTGTGCTCGGACGTGGTGCCAATGCCCAGAATCGCAGCACCATGCAAAAACCCCTCGTTGCCTCATTAGGGTGGTACAGTTAGTGTGTTCGACAGACTGCCAAGGTACAAGTTTTGCTCTCCAAACAGATTATCAAGAATAACGGTTACACACTGAGTGGAACGGGAATACAACACACACACAGAGAATGAGTGCCATCAAGTATGTGCGCGTAGAACTCTCCGAGGACGGCGATGGTATTCGACCTAAAACAGACACAGAGCAGTGGAGCGTTGACCCACCTGCTCACTCCACGTTTGTTTGCCCCCTTGCGCCCGTCCACGACATATTTTCGGGCCAACACGTGGGTTCCAGGTTCCCGACCTGGCGGTCGCATGGGTATTGTCCCGCGGAGGTCCCACCATTCGCCGAGGTCGTGGGATATCCGAATCTTGTTGTACGGCTGTGGTCACCCGTATTCCTGGGCTATTTGTTGTCGTCAGCAGATATGTCGTCAGCAGTGGCATTGTCCCGTGTGACAAGTAGTCACCGCTGATTGGAAATGCAAGGCCCCGTGCCTCGCACACACACACTCTTCCTCTCCATCATCGTTGACGGGCGTTTTGTGAGATCGTCCGTACCGATCCCATACCAAAACCTGGCGTGTCATGTCCTACACGCTACCCTCTATTTACAGGGAAGTGCCATAGAAGATGTCGATTCGATTCGAACACACATACCACCAACACGTACCGCAGAGTAAACAGGGCTCGGTGTGCCCGCAAGGTTAAATGATGCCCTGAGCTGCGGATTCCCCCAATGCAGCAGTAGCGGTCCCTCTATAGTACCGGCTGCCCGCTATAGTGCCTGCGGAATCGCTTGACAGAGACAGATGTCATGTATCTACTGTGGCAGTGTGCGGAGTAGTTAACTGCCGGCTGCCGAAATAATATACGTAGTGCCGGCATTGCTGGTTGGCGCATGTAATACTACCGGGGGCCTTTGGTTATGTACCGTGAAGGGCGCGTGAAGAAGAACCCGCGATACCTCGTTAAGTCTGATTAGCAACTAAACTCGCTGGACTAAACTCGCTGGACTCTACGTATACACCCATCGAATTTCGGGCATGGCGAGGCAGTGCCGATTTTGCTGGCTCCCTGTTGCCCCACTATTCATACACACGAGGTAAAACCCCTTCGTGTTTTTCGCGCGGGGGCGCGAGTCGGCAAATTTTTATGAAAATGGACGGGTAATGGGATAAAACTGATGCCCCCAGATATCAAAGGAGGCAAGCAAGTACCGTAGAAAAGAACTTACCTGGTACGTAACTTTTGACCACAGCTTGTTTTCCAGAAGGATTCTGGGGGTAAAGTAAATAAATCCTCTCATTATTACTGGTTCAGGTTTTGAAATTATCTGAAAATCGCAAGGGAGAAGTGATGACCCGAACAAAAAAAAACAAGACGTACGTATTTTCATCTACATCTGGCATCATATGTTGTGCCTGTTGTATGACCTGACAAAACCAGTCTGCGCGTGAACTCAGCACAGACAGTCCAACGGAGGCAGAGGGCCGACTCCTCCCGGAAACGCCTATGGCCGGCGATTCCTAAATCTAGGGAGCCCAAACATCGTTCGACACACCATCACCCTTCGTATATGCAACGTGTAACCGACGGCTACCAAACACGTATCTACAAAAAAAAGCACCACTACTTCACGTCAATCGCAAGGCACACACCCATCGTGCGAGTGGCTGTAAAACATGGCCGTTCCAGTCTGCATACAAAACACGGAATTTGATCCAAAAACGTAACACATACATACACAAACAACGGCTTCACAGAAGCTTTGGCATGAGCTGGCCGCGGTAACACTGACACTGACCCCGACAACACAGTAGTATCCCTTTTTGTATAACCGCACGATCGAGCACCTTCTGGCGGCCAGGCAGCGGGGGGGGGGGGGGGGGGGGCGGGGCTGCCGGCGGTGGTCCGACGCGAAAGGCATCACCAAGCGTGGCAGAAGCACAATTAAAAAAAACGCAAGAGCCATCCAACAGTAAGGGCGCACCAGAAGTTCCTAAACCCCTCACGTTAGGACCTCAATATCTCACCCGATACAATAGTTGGAAGAATTTCGTTCGTGCCACCCGACCGGCACTTGCATGCGCTAGTCCTAAAAACGAATATACGAGTAAAATGTTCATCCTAACTGGTAGTTCAACCTCACTTAAGGAACTCAATTGGTCAGAAAACCTTTGGCCCGAAAAAGGGAACCCCTAGACCGTGTGGGGTGACTCAACAAAAAACAAACACAAACACACATATTGGTCGTTGTTTCGGCAGAGGTTGGCTAGCTCGACCACGTTCATCCTCGCGCACAATCGTCGTCTTCAAAGGCTACCCACTCACACCCCACCACCGACCATGCGAGCGACGACTGCGGCTAACTAAACAATACCTACCACGGCATCGTGGGTAGAGTCCCGTCACCGCATTCATCCGTGGAAACGCCATGCGTTGCGTTCCACGCGCCTACAACGCCCCGCCGTCGAAACGATCGTCCGCCCGTATGGTGCGGCGTCACCGCCCCACGCGCGGCTTCCCCCGCGCCTTTAGTCGAAGACACTCGCGTGGGGACATCACTCGGCCATGCCCCGTGTATATTTAATGCACCATGAAAACACCGTCCAGGAAACACATGCTGTACTACCGTATTCTACACTCCACCATCCGGTGCCGGCGGGGCTTTGTCCGGAGGAAGCGAGGCCTTCCACGTCGTTTCGTTTCGATTCGAAACGAGCCCGAATTGGGCAAAAATTCCGCGTCGTTTCGATTCGCCTCGCACGATTTCTGCTTCCCTTCGATTCGATTCGATTCGTTTCGTTTCGCCTCGAATTGTTACGTTCCGTTTCATTTCTATCCGTTTAGTTTTTCGATTCGCATCGGTGGGCGGGCTATGATTCGATCCAAATATCAAAATCCGTTCCGTCCCGTTTCGACTCGATTCGACTCGATTCGTTCAGGTCTCGTTTCGACTCGATTCGCTTGGCTGTGGGTTCGATGCCTTCGTTCCGTTCCGTTCCGTTTCGAACTCGTTCCGTTCCGTTTCGAACTCGTTCCGTTCCGTTTCGAACTCGTTCCGTTCCGTTTCGAACTCGTCCCGTTCCGTTTCGAACTCGTTCCGTTCCGTTTCGAACTCGTTCCGTTCCGTTTCGAACTCGTTCCGTTCCGTTTCGAACTCGTCCCGTTCCGTTTCGAACTCGTTCCGTTCCGTTTCGAACTCGTTCCGTTCCGTTTCGAACTCGTTCCGTTCCGTTTCGAACTCGTTCCGTTCCGTTTCGACCTCGTTTCGACTCGATCCGGCTTTCCCTCCACAGCTCTAATGCGCCGCGGCTTTCTCGCGTTTCACTCTGGCCTTGTACTGGGCCGGGGTCTCCCCGCCTTTCTTTCCCCACAGCCCCGTCTTGCTCGCCTTAGCCTTCGCCTCCAAGTCCGACAGCATTTTCTCGCGCCCATCGTACTCGGCACCGCGCTGACCACAGCACGGTAAGAAAAAAAAACAAAAACAGAAGTGGGGAGACACGCATTGAGCTTGGACATCGCATCGATAGTTACCACTTCATGATCCAGATCTTCTTCCAGCCAGGCAGACACAGTACACTAGATCCCTGATCTGTACCATGATCTATCAACAGATCATGTTGCCGCGCGATGGGGGGGTGGGGGGGGGTTGTAAACCTGCCTGATCCAGGACAGGTTCCCTGGGTTGGATCTGCGTTATATATATGATACACAGATTCCGGACAACATCTCAAAACGGCCGGCAGGTGAGGAAACTACTGCAGATGATTTGTAGATAGATAGATTATGATCTGCGCGAAGCGTGCACCATCTAGATATATCAAAATCTCTGACTTCGATTTATCTTACCGAATGCGACTTTTCCCTCCACCCCCCTGACGTTCCCGTGCGTTCACGCCTCGGACAAAACAGATAATTCCCACAGTTCATGATCTGGTGATCTAGATCCTTCCAGACAGATATATCCCCGATCTTGTCTGATCTACTGTAGCTCATGTTGTTTTTGGGGTGGGAGCCGTGTTCGATTAATAAAGGATAGACCACTGAGCTACTCAGTCAGCGCTGACTGAGTAGCTCAGTGGTCTATCCGTTATAAACGAACAAGCCGTATGTTATATGGGTGATCTAGGACTTGCTTCTGCAAGGTTGGATTATCTGCCCTATGAGGCAGATCCTGCGCAACCTTTCACAACGGCAGGTGATGAACGAGATAGATCAGCAGATAGATAGATCATGACCTGTCCGACCTGTCCGACCTGTGCGTAATTTCGTACGCTGAAAATGAACGAAAAAAAACGATTCGAAGTTGTATCGATTTGATTTTTCGCGTATCGATATCGTAATCATATCGACCTAAACTATCGCTACGTATCCATCGCTGCCTACTTGCAGTACAGGGTATATATACCACTATGGCCGGAAATATAATAACATTTGGGTCTTGATATTTATGTACAGACGATCCTCATATTGATGTGCAGATGAGTATGCACGACGAATATTTGACGCGCTTCTTGCGGTCGGTTGACGCCTTTTTTGCTGCATTCGCCATCATAGCCGGTGTTCAAAGCAATATATACGGCAAAGCGTCAACAGGATTTGCGCGTCGGGTAGTCTAAAGCTCGCGGAAAATTCGCATACGAGGGGGGCTCTGGCGTAGTCAGGTGGTAGATCGCTCTCCACGCCATGTCTCTGCCGACCCCGCACGGCCGCCGCACGAAGCCCTCCCGGCGATGCAGCACGGGCGTGGGGGGCGTTGGTACCGTGCAGCACTCGCAAGAAGCAGACAACATCCAGCGAATTTCCAACCTCGTTTCCTCTACAACAACTGGAAGAGCGCAAAACGCCGAGCGATTCACCTCGTACATAAAAGCATCTCTACGGTATCGTTTTACGTACTCGTAGAGGCGCTAATTTCGTTGTGTGTGCCCCCTCTTGTTACTAAGAAACACGGCTTGGAAAAACATGCCAGGCAGGAGCGATCCCTTGCATTTTAACAGTGCGTAAACGGTACATACCGTCGCGGAACGCGGCCGACAACTGAGAATGACAGGCATTGTACGCAAGACAAGACACAACAGTAAGCAGCGGAGCAAACAAACCGCCAAAAATCCCAACACAGCCCACCACACGCACCCAAAACTACTGTAGACGCTCTCAATTCACTCTCCCTGCCTGTTACACACGAGGGAAAACAGGGCCCAAGACTACGCGCATATCACCCCAACACCCTCCACACGCCACACAAAAGCAGCAGATCGCACAGCCGGAACACCAACACTCCCTCCCTTCCCGTAGGCGCGCTCCGATACGGGTAAGAAAGCGTTTTTCCGAGGCTTCTTCTCGCTTGAGGACTTGCTACGGCTACCGCAGAGGCCGAATCCCCCCTCAACCACATTCTGAGAGAAAAAAAAGCGATATTAGCCCGATACACGATCTCATGGGCTACGTATCTAACCACCGGTATGCCCCCCCCCCCCCCCCCCCCCCCCCCCCCCCCCCCCTTCCCTCGCAAAGTAACAACGCGTTGGATAAAATACGAAGCATACACAAAACCGTCCTCGATCCTCTTGGGGGACTTCAGAGATGAAAATTGACGGCAAAAAAAAAAACGAGACTGGCTACAGCGACCGACACCGCGTATATTGGGGGGGGGGGGGGGGGGGGGGGTGATACCATGGTTGGCGTCTAGAGCTACAATGGTTGGATGCAAGTTAGTCGCGCGGCACGGGCGCGACATGATGCCACAACCCGCGCTTTGAGTTGAGGGCCCTCGCGTTGCTCGCAGTCAGGTCGATGGCATCAGAGTCATCACTGCCCAGGAAATCGATTGTCTGTCCGGTCCGAGGTGTGACCTAAAAAATAACCCGCTCACGGCCATATGCCCTCCCCCCGAGAGTCAACAAGTCTTTCATCCTCCCGATGATTTTTACCTGCCGATAGAGAACTGCGAGACCATTCTTGAGCAGCTCTGCGGACACATCTTTCCGGAAAGGGAACCTCCCGTACTGCACCCTGCACACGGCTCGGTTGTACTGGGAGGTCCCAGACAGTGCGCGCGAGGCGGCGGGGGCGGTGGCGTCGGGGGGGGGGGGGGGTACTCATTGTCATGCATGGTCGGAGTCGTATGACCTGAGTCATTTCGTTCCTCGTCGACTATCGTTGAATTTCAACTAGCCATGCTACGCGCTCTCTCTCACACAGCAGTTGATTCTTGGTTGATTCCTTTTTCATGTTCCTGAAGTCTCACCTATTTTCGCTACGGTGGTGGGATTTGAACTCACGCGATTTGATAACTCTTATTTTACAACTGAGCCACCGGGACGACTATAGGTATGCCGAAATGCTGACGTTTTATTGGCCAAGTAATCGTGTTCGATTGAGTCAAGGTTTCCTGGGGCCAGCCCGCCTTTCTTGTACGCAGTGCCCGTCAACCATGGCGTCGGAAAAACCGTAAAACTACCCGCGTGGGTGTTGGGAGGGTATGCCCTACAGCAGGAGACCAGGGTGCTTCGAGCGGCAACACCAGTCATGTCCACTCTATGCCCCTTCAAAGGAGGGCCTTGTACTATACCTGATCCGTGCTGAGCAGGGTCAGCTTCACATTTTCTCCTTGCACGGCGTTCTTGGTCAACTTCGCGTGTAGCCGCGGCGGATACGAGTGGCCGAGGGGTCGGAAAAGGGTAGGGGCGGGGGGGGTGTCATCAATATAAAATAATGCATGGCCGTAGTCGTATGATCATGAACCCTTGCACACGTACGATGCCGGGACGGAGCACGTCGGTTTCACCGGCCATGCAGACGTCGCTAGCACCAGGCGCGAAGCGCCGTGAGGCGTTCGGCGAGTTGCATGAAGGGTGAGCTGCATCCTAAGAAACGTTTATTTGGCGGAACTTCTCGCGTATGAATAACAGCGTCCAATTAATTGACTTTGTTTCTGGTGTGACTGCTTTCAGAGACAACAATGGGCATACTGTGTAACTGCCTCGTGGGTGCCTTACCATAAACACTACCAGGTACCAGGTATGTGCTACCATCATTCCCCTCGTACGGAGGGAGTAAAGGCCATTTACCCACCACAAATAATCTAACTCGACCGCCAGCTGCGGCGACCGCCAAGAACAAAAAGAAAAACAAGACGCGGTATGTACCCTGGTTTTCTAGCTCTAGTGGCGAGCGGCATACTTTTCAGAGTCGTTGCCAACCGACGCCAACCCAACCTACGTATACATATATGGAGAGAGAGGGGGGGGGGGGGGGGGGGGGGGGGGGGAACATAAATACCAGGTGTAGAAAGTCAGGAACACGTAAAGAGCCCTGGTGCGCACCGAAACGCTTCGAAGCAGCGGCGGTGGCATATTTAAGCCTTACCCCCCGGTAGAAATGCTCACATGTCGCACAAATCACGATATATTTATCTACAGATAGATCATCTACATTTCACATATATCATGTATATCCTTACCTGCCGCTACGAGATGTCGACCAGGATCTGTGTAGTACAGGCCCCACCCAGGATACATGTCCTAGATCACGCAGATTCCACGGCTCTCACCCCAAAACAACATGAGCTAAATCACAAAGATTATACAGATCATACAGATCCCACAACTCTGGTCGGAAATATAAGGGCAGTCTACACACTAACATGAAGACAAAGCGGTCCTTGTATTTAAGCCGAGAGTGGTACAGATCATCTGCCCGATGCGAGGAAACGTTTCCCACACTAATTCCATGTAGTTTTTACCCAAAGACGTGTGTGCAGATCTCGGAGGGGGTTAATCACTGCTGAGCGCTCCGCTGCTGATTGGGTGTTACCAGCGACATCCATTCACCTCGGAACCCAGAAACCTCTGAGGCGAAAGCTGAACAACGGCAATAGCCTGCACTAACTAGGTCCTTAGGGGAGGAAGACTATACCGAATACTCGGCACTCTCACTTTTCGCCCGTCTAAAATGTGACTGAAAATAACGACACCTATGTAAGTGAGACCGTATGCACGTGCACAATGCCTGAACATCACATGCACATGGATGGGCTGTTGATTCCTTACGCTGAGAGAAGCAGAAGCAGGCGGCGGTTGCCTCACCTCTTTCGCCTCCGCGCTGAACGCCTGCGCAGGGTTTCCAAAGTGGGCGACCTCCGGGCAGTCCACCCCGTACAATCTGATCTGCAGGGTCTCCTCGGATCTCTTGCCTTCCATCTTGCGCCCTGGAAGAGGCAGAGGCACGTTCGGCTTATGCCTCACCTACCAGCAACCACCATCAGGGACAGCAGAAATAGCAACAGCGACAGCAGGAGTGGCAGCAGCAGCAGCAGCAGCAGCAGCAGCAGCAGCAGCGCAGCAACAGCAACACCAGCAGCGGTGGCAGCAGCAGCAACAACAGCAGAAACGTCAGCGACAGCAGCACCATGGACAGCAGAAATAGCAGCAGCGACAGCAGGAGTAGCAGCAGGAAAAACAGCAGGGAAGCAGCAACACCAGCAGCACCGGCAGCAACATCAACAGCAGCAGCAGCAGCGCACCAACACCAGCAGCGGCGGCAGCAGCAGCAGCAGCAGCAACATGAACATCAGCGGCAACTACAGAACAACAACAGAACAACAGCAACGACGACGACAATAACAACAATAACAACAACTACTATTACTACAAAAATATTTCGCGTCCAAAAAGGTGGCTGCAGTTCCAAACGGAAAGGGAGGACAACTGCCAATTTCTGTTCAAGTACATCAATTTGGCAAAGGCACCCACAGCAACCAGCAGTGCCTGAAGCAACACAGTCAAAGGACCGCGCCACATCCAACCGTGCTACTCCCTGTATCCGCATATCGTCGTTCGGCGGAATCACAGTGGCATGCCCGGATGCACCCCACAAAGTACACCACCTTCACCGAAGCCGGACTCACCCGGATACTGTCGCCGTCTGCAACGGAAACAACGGTGCCCGACAATGTGGCATGCCTCGCGAACATCGATTTAGGGATGTCGGGCACGGTTCTGGAAAAAGAGGGAAGGAGGGTGGGAGGGAGGGAGGGACGAAGGAAGGAAGGAGGGAGGGAGGGACGGAGGGAGGGAGAAAGAGGGGGGGGGGGGGGGGAGGGCATGAATCGATCTCGAATGTTACCTCCAAAGTGTTGCCGTGGAGCTGCTCGAACGCAACTCCTGGCACCAGCATATTACCCCCGATTTGAAGGGACGTCAACACGATATATTCTCAACATTCCTCGTTGACTACGGAATATCTCGGCTCTGTTTAATCGCCGCTGCATCTTGTGGTGCCCATCTTCTCGTTACTTCATTCAGGGGTTTCCCGGTGTACATGTGCATGCAGCTGCTGCGAAAGTGTGACAGAGATAATTCGATACCTGGTATTTTTTTTTTTCTGGATTCGTCCTGCTTTGTTATTTGCGAGAGGATAGTAAGCCAATGATGAAATCGATCGCAAACACCCGCCTCTCCACCAAAGTAGACCAAATCGCCAGGTTTGACGTACGGGTAGGACACCACTAAGGGAAACACCCGAATGAGAATCACTGCCATGGCGATTTAGGTTCATCCTGGCACCAGAGGAACGAGAAAAAAACTCTGCGTTGCTCGGTAAAATGAGCACAAGTCACGCTTCTTTTCCAAGGGCCGAGCTCGAGTCGCCGCGTGACCCAATCCAACGATTTTCTGACAAGCCATGACGGACTTGGGCCGGCCTCTTATCACCTGGCGGCAAATCGTCTTGGATGTGCATCATCGGTAGGCTACAGAAGCAGCGAAGGAAGCGGCCGGAGCTCTGCCCTTTCCCCGGTATGGCCCGTTCTGATGCCCATCCAGGGTTTTCGTGACCAAAAAATCAAACCTACGTGTTAGACCGTCAAACTTATCTGTCAGACCGTCAAACCTATGTGTTAAACCGTCAAACGTACGTGTTAGACCGTCTTGCATACGGAGCCCACTCGGCTCGCCAAGGAACCTAACTCTAGGGACGTGATGGTGATGCTCTCACAATAACTAATGATTTCCCTCAAATCCTGCCTGGGGTCACTAAACAGGCTGTAAGCATCTCGATGGGAGTACACGGAAAACAAGCACGAAATAGTGCGCACGGCAGTATCATGCCAGTCCGTAGGGGAACGGTACTAACGAGCTGCGGTATTATGCTGCCCCGTATCACTTCCAACTAAATACCACCAGGAACATGCCAATGGTATAATATGTACACTCGAAAAAAAAGAAAAGGAAAAATAAAAAGAAGAAGAAAAAAAATAAAACCACGAAGAAAGAACAGAAAGAAGCAAGAAAGGAAACAGTAAAGGCAGAAAAACGAAGCAAGCATGCGCTCGGGGGGCAGGCCGCGTCGCGAGGACAAGTTTGCTGCTACAAGACAGTGCGATCAGTCCTATGACATGTCCAACTGATGGGCCAACAGTGGGACGTCACAATAAGACCAGACGGAAGGCAAAAAGACAATCAGAGTGCAGAGACAAAGAGCGAACAACATAACAAAAAACGAGTAGTCCTAAGACCAGTTGGTGGGTCAAGGACGGCGCTATCGACACAAAAAAAGGACAGAGACAGACGGGCCAGGGGGAGACAGACGGGCCAAGGGGGGGGGCTGAACAAAAAACACAAAACACCAACACAATCGGACAAAATAAAAATAAAAATAGCAAATGGTCACACAAAATATAACAAAACACTAAGGCGGCGCAACCGACGCAGAATGGCAGCGGGGGTACCATCAACTTGACAGGGAACAGAGCATTACAATACAAAAAAAAAAAAAGTATGGTTGACCAATCGTCATAGATATGCATCAGTAGGCCGCACCCCGAAGGAAGCAGCCGGAGCTCTGCTCCTTTCTCGTCACGGCCCCCCCTGATGCATATTCCAAGTTTTTTGTATCAAAATATCGATTCGACGTTTGAGGCCGTCCAGCATACGGAGCCGGCTTGGCCCGCCGAGCACTCCACCCTTAGGGGTGTACAGCTGGCTGGGTCAGGGATATAGAAGCCGACGCGGAACCACTGTCCCAACCGCGCGTGGTGGTGGGCCAAGGTTGTCCTAGCTTGGTCACCGGGATCGATCTGCGAATACGAGGTAAATTTTCGATTCCGCCGCACGACTACCACAACCTCCGTGCAAACTGAGCCTCCGAGCCTCCGCCGGCGACGGCCTCAGCGATCACCCTACACGAAGCAGAAGAAAGCTACAGCCAAGGGTAGATAGGTGGTCCTATACCCGAAGAAAGAAAGAAGGGGCCGGCTTTCCGTCATGCGTGGAGGACAACGCCGCGGGCTCCTTATTGACGAATGTCGTGGTTCTGGGGGAGTCGCACGTACGTACACACGTACCTGAAATACTAGCATGTACACCAGGTATGGAAGTATACTACTATAATTCCCAGGAAGATTGCTTCTTTTCGTTCTCGTGTGAGCATGGTAGTTGCAGTCTGGTACTCGTACGTCAGTCCCGAGGCGAACGGGGGGGGCATGGTTCATCTATACATACAGCAGGCGCCATCGTCGGCTCGTAAAATCACTTGTAAACGCGTTCTCTTACACATCTCCGGCGCGGGAGTCAACGTCATCATCGGTCTTCCCCTTCCCACAGGCTCTTTTTTTTCACTAGTGGGCATGCTACAGGGACACCATGTGATCCTCTCGATGTCGTGGTCCCGTCGGCGCAACACGAGGCTCCGAGCACAGCAGCGGCAGCACCAGCAGCTAGCAATATGGGCGCTTCGCGTTTCCCACATATGCCTGGTTTCTCGCATAAATAGACAACTACTCACGGACCGTTCCTGGCTTTCCTCGTCACGAAATTTTGGTCTTTTCATAAAATGCCAGGAAATTTATCACGTACCTGGTAGTGTTTTACGAATACTCGTAGGAACAAAAAAAAAGAGGAAACTGCTATTAAATATTACGGGGGGCCATAGTAAATAGGACCAATTATTGTTGGTGAAAATAGGTAAATACATAGGTTTTTGTGTGTACCATAGGTCCTATTAACTATGGTCCCCCGTAATATAATTATTGATAGACTAACGCGTGCCCTGTTTCATACGCAACGGGATTGCCCCCTTACAACTAAGACAACAACAAAAAAGAGGCGCCGTTTGAAGAGCCGCAAGAACCATAGGTCCTATTAACTATCGTCCCCCGTCATATAATTATTGATAGAATAACACGTGCCCTGTTTCATACGCAACGGGATTGTCCCCTTACAACTATTAATAAGACAACAAAAAACAAGAGGCGCCGTTTGAAGAGCCGAAAGAAAGTGATTTTTTTATATTTCTCAACACTCTACCGCAAAAAATATACTTGCCCCAAGCAGGTTTTCTATGACGTTCCTCAGTTTATCTTAATTCAATTTACCATCCCATTTATTTTGTTCGGCTTCCTTCGTGCTCATAACTCAGGTCTGGGGTAATCCAACAGGCTCTTCTCTCCCCCTTTCCTCCTACGGGACGGTACGTGCCTCGAACTTTCATCGCAGGAAGGGTTCAGAATGTTTTCTCCTCGTCGACTCCCGTCAACTTGCGGGTACGGCTCTAAAGGGCCCCCTAAACCCAAGCAAGTACAGCAGCAGTGGTCTCTCTATAGTGCCGGCATGATAAGCGCCAGCCACAAATACCGGCACTATAATAGCGGCAACCGGCATTAACCACGCCGCACGCTGCCACAGCGCCAAGCGGTTCCACGGGCACAGCGGTACAGCGGGCAAACGTCACCACACCCAAACGGCACTATAGAGGGGCCATCACTGCTACTTTCTCCCCCAACACGCGGGTGCGGCTCAAAAGGAGTTGCAGTTTGGAGCACAGCCCTACAGCAGGAGAGGATCGATCAAGCCAACCCTTCCCGCTGCCTCAAGTGTTGTCTTACCGGTAGAGACGGAAGTTGGACTGCACCGGAGAGCTGAGGCAGGCGCCGAACACCATCCCGACTGCAAACAGAGAAACCTTCTTGACGACTCCGCTGCTTTACACCCAACCGCAGTGGTACGCAACAAGCAGCGTCGCCACGCAGAACAGAAAAGCGCAGACGACCAGAACAGAACGCGAGTACAGACAAGCGGGCAGGCAGGCCGGATGGACGGGCGGATGCAACGCAGATGTATAAAGAGCGTTTGGAGCTACTGTGAGAACGAATGGCAGAATTGGGGGGGGGGGGGGAGGGGAGGGTCACGGAGAAAAAATAGGTTGGTGATAGGAAGGCGTTATTTGGTGTGTATCGAACCTATGACACTATTAGAAGCAACGGCACCACATTGTACTGCGGTTTACACACCTGGTATACTAAATGTATGCTGTAACGTGACGCAAGCGTTCATACATAGACTATTCCGAGTTGCCAATATGGGGAAGGAGCGTTCGGGATGTCAGAAGTGTATCGGTATCAGTCGCCCACTGTCAACACAGCCATCAGCTATATACGTACCAGTCAACAGTCCTCCGATGAAACGGGCCGCTTCGCGCCAGGTGAAAAAATCACGCACGCACGAAAAAACGAAATCCACGAGAAAAAACGAAAACGCAAACACCGAAACAACGATTAGGCGAAAAAAAGGGCGTGCATGATTCGAGTACATAGCGTGAAACGGCTGCGAAGACCTGGCGCTCGGGCGCCAAGGACGCCAAGACGCCAAACGTGTATGCGTGTGTACCAGGTACTATCCGAATGTCGGTAGTTTCGCTTCGTAGGGTTGCAGCCTGCCATGCCCCGCAGAAGTAACATTCACCGGGTGTGTGTGATATCAGGCTCCAGCATCATTTCCTTGTTCAAGAACTGGCTGCAGGAAAGCGTCAAGTAGCGTGTGCGCACGCGAGTGGAGGAGGGAATAAAACTCTGAACTCTTACCGCCGCAAAAACGAAGGTATGAACGCACCCCGAGTTTAGAGGGGGAAGGAGTGCCCGCTATGTGACCGTACTAGATCTGAGTCACATACGTCTACCGGGAGGGACCTGGAGAAGGGAAATATATATATATATATATATATATATGGGAAAATGGGGGGAAGCGGGGGGGCGGGTACGACGGCCTTCAGGCTTTCAGTCTATAGCGCGCGTACCGGTTGTCGGCTTGTCCGCTGCGCATGCCCAAAGGAGAATCAGGTTTGCTCCAGGAGATAACTGCTGCAAAAAAATCGAGTGGCTTGACCGCGTCGACCTTCTATGAGCATCCACCTGGCATCATACCCGGTGTACTGGACTCATGCTGCAGGTATAAGTTGACGTGGATCGAGGGTACATCATACGAGCGCAACGAAAATCGCCAAAAAATGCTCACGGGTGGGACATCATCGATGTGCTTCTGCTGTTGCTTGAATATTCTTACGGGGGACCACAGTTAATAGGACCTATGGTACACATAAAAAACTATATATTTAAACATTTCCACTAACAATATTTGGTCCTATTAACTATGCCCCCCCGTAATAGTACCGATACGACTTATGACCAAGCGGCGTGTCAACAGTCCCATGCATGACAAGAATAAAAGAGGGACTGCACATTTTGAGGTCTCCATGAATAGGTAGCTTTTCGGAATTTCAGGCCCGGCATCGTACCATATAGTGACCAGGGAGCCCCCATCCGTTTTATCATATTCATCATGTGATTGGAAACTTGACCAGCCTTCGTGCAACAGCAGAAGTAACAGTGGCAGCTACTGCAGCAGCAGCTACAGGGTACTGTTGGCAACAGACCGATGTTGTGTTTCAAGACGCCAGGACCAAATCCCAGACCGTTCTCTGGAACGGTCCTTATCGGGGAAAGACAGAAAAATCGTAAATAGATCAAAAACAAAAGTGTGCGAGGGTTGGCAGTTGCCAGCACCCGCCGCGGGAATTGACACAACCATTGTTTCCACCCACATTATGTGCACGGTACAAAACCGGAAGAAGAACTGGCACACATATAACATACGAGTACACTGCAGTTGCTGGGTTATCCGGAACAGGGGAAGGAAAGGTCTTCGAGTTGACGTCATCCCTGTCCCACCCAAGAGGGGCCATCGAGCACAGCAGATCACCAACCCGAAGCGCCCTTCGAATTACCTGGTACTTCACAGGCTTCGCAAAGAAACTTAGAAATAACAGCCAGCTCAACCAAGCACGCACTCACTCACCCACCCCCCCACCCGATCACGAGGCGTCAATTTACATCAAACCCATGTACAGACAGACCCCTAGCCAACCTTCGGCGTCGATATGGCTACAGGGTTGAGTCTCGGGGCGGTAGGTTCAGGTATACCCGGAACTGCTACTTGTAGGTACTACATAAGCACACGACTACTTAGCTGCGACGCAGAGACCGCCCGCTGTTGACAAATTCGGTCGTATGAAATTGAGGCCCGTTTTCTCAAAACAAGCAAGAAATTTGACTTAAAAAAAACTGTGCTCAGGGTCGGGTGCCGCACCCAACCCCACACGACAGATATCCAATAGTAGCCTGTGCTCAAAAGGTGACAACATAATGAGAGACTGAACCTCGGCGCCAATTTTGACGTTTCGTACTCCAGCAGATCGAGCGCCCTCTGTACTGCTGTATCTTTCGCCTTGTCGGGTTTTGAGCCCCTGCTGTATCGCGGCATGTGTACGCGTCATCGCTTCACTTGTGAGTGAAAAGTACGAAAAGCGAACAGCGAAAAGCACGAAAAGCGACGAAAACAATGTCGACGACCACAATTCCGCCACACGCAGCAACCCGTACGGCGGCGGCAGGCCGAAACACCGCGTCAAGGATACGCGCAACAAGCTCGGCTCGCAGCATGATACTACAGTACATACAAGGGGGGCTTCGCCGCGGTGGGCTGGTGCCCGACTGCGGCTTCGAGCATGCCCGCACTGGCTATGAGAGGTATATATATATATACTACCCAGGTGATAGGTATAGGCCGCACAAAGGCGACCGGACTGCCAAGGGGTGTACAACCAGTAAAGCATTTACATTCGCAACCAAAAAACGTGTTGACGGCAAGTCCTACAGTTTGTAGGAATAACACCTTGGGTGGTGGCAGGTGTGTGACGACGAACAGCAGCAGCAGCAGCAGCATAGCAACGCATAAGAGAGACGCCAGCAGCACTCCGGTGTGACATACACACGTATCTATCGTGCCGAAATACGAGTAGGCATACTCGTACAGCAGCACACTACAAGAAGAACCGCACCGTGTAACATACACACGTATTTATCATGCCGAAATACGCATACTCGTACAACAGCACACTATAAAAAAAAAATACCGCTCCCTTTCATATGATACAAGACAAACAGCAACAACAACAACAAAAAAAGAATCGTACCACATAATACATACCACATGACCAACAGTGTTCTACGTGTGTACTGGTATACTTCGTACAAGCGTGTAAGCGGTGAGTACTAAATAAAGCAGTCTACACAAATCTGGTCTGTCGACGAAAAATACACGATCCACGATCTTGGGGTGGTAGACCGCGATATAATTGATGACCCCTCAGGCGTCCACCGCCCGCACAGTAACGGCATGAGCGCACGCGAGTTCCCGCCCGTAGCAAAGCAGGGCGGCGGGTACGATGGCGGAGGAACCGATCGAAAACGATCACCACCTCGCGAGAAAAAGCTCGACACGCCCCTGACTAAAGCACCCGGTAGATACTCGTCGATCGCAGGGAAACGTCGTCAAGACCCAACGGGGGTACAAGGACTGCCAATACAGGAAAATGACAAGCCTGTCATGAACCATGCAACCCTTGCAAAACTGCGAGTACCGCACGGCTCGTCGGGACACGAGGCGAGCACGGCCGAGGCCGGCCCCGGAAAAGTCGGGAGAGGCGAGCGAGCACGATCAGGCCCGACGACGAAGCCGCGCTCCGAGAGGTGGACCTCATCGCGAGCAAAGTCGGAAACGGCTCGGAGCCCGGCCCGGAAAACACTCCTGGAGGTCTGACGGAATACCTCAACCCCATTGCGTACGAGGCTCAAGGTTCCCCTTCGGGATGTGGGTGGCATGAAATCCGGGGGGTGTCGCAAGTCGAAAAGGGAGACGCAGGTAAAACCCTTGCACCTCTGTTTTGAGTAAAAATGATCTCGGAGAAAACTGAGTCATGGGCTACCGACCTATTGCTAAAAGCGAAGAGTAGTAGTCTAGTCTTCGACGCTCTCGCAAGTCTTGGCGCACACCTGGTAGGAGGGATGGACTGCTGGATTGCTTAAAGAAAAGCGTAGCACCGAAATTGAAGGGGTGTGCATCATCCAGGTATTTATCGCCTGGGTGGGATCTGTGTCATCGATATAGGATAGGTGATCCTTATTGATGATCTGAACACCTCTACTGGGTGGGGTCTGCACGATCTGCATGAACCTTAGCCTAACCCTAACCGAACATACGTGTGCCGTCATTAACTAACTGATGAATAGCTTTGCGTGGGTGGGTCCGCATGATCCGAACGATCTGTACGATCTGCAGGGTCTGTATATTGTAGACGTATCACTCTTTTCTTTGGCGGTGATATCTGCTTGGTCTTTATGATTGCACTTGCGTGCCGGGTGGGATGATCTGAATGCCATGTGTGCATGATGTGGAGGATCTGCATGATCGATTATCTACACACTCCAACTTGTAGTTTGCCTGGAGAGACAGGTATGTTCCGTATCATTTCCACTTGTTGTATGCCAGGTGGGATCTGGTTGATCTCAATGACATGCTAATGTTTAACCGGGAGGGAATCTGTCTGATTACAATTTTCCTAGATGTGTACCTGAGTAGAATATATTAAGCTGTACAATCAGTACACTTTGACCGGGATGGGATCTGTCCGATCTGCCGACCTGTACAAATTTAGCGAGATAGGGTTTGTACGATCTGCATGATCTGCACATGACATGTTTATCGGTGGGTGTCATTGATCTGCAGGATCTGTATAATCTGCAGGATCTGTATGATCTACCTGAGTGGAATCTGAATGATCTGTACATATTAACCGGGATACGGTCTGTACGATTTGAAGGATCTGTATGATCTGCAGGATGTCTGTATCATCCGGAGGATCTGTAAAAGCTGGGTACTTCACACTTGTTTCAGGATGATTATTAATAGCAACAACAGGAGCAGCAAGATAAACAACCGCGTGGCACGGGCAAAAAAAAATAACAGCAACCTGTGCCAGCAACAACAGTAGTAATATCAGCTATACCGCGATTGTGTGTAGTAGCAGTAGCGGCAGCAACAACAGGAGTGTTATCAGAATATTAAGCAAACCGCGTGGCACGGGCACATTGTACAAAAGGCAGTAAACACTCGGCTACAATATACCAACACGCAACGCTTTACGTGGTACGAAGAATCGACAAAAGATTATCCGCATCGAGATACTTGAAAAAACACTATAATACCATACGTCGTTTATTGTGTACCGCGGCATTGATGGTATGTATCGTTAGTGAGGGACGGGCCAAGGGCCGACGCGTTGGCGCCGGCCTCGAGGCCTGCGCCGGCACATAGTTTCTCACCGTCGACCGCCATTTTAGTGCAAGGCCACAGCGTCGTTAGGGCATACCTGGTACAGCAGAATATGGTGTCTCAAACGTGTATGGTATGTGTCGGTAGTGAGGGACGGGCCACCGGCCGACTCGTTCGCGACGTGGTGGATACAGCGTGTTCTCACGTCTTGTGGCCAAGCAGAGCACACGAGCACTCAGCAGCAGCAGCAGCAACATTCAGCAGCACTCGAGCAACAGTCGATTCGAGCAGCACGCGTACGCCAGTTGTTGCTGTTCTTGTACTGCTGCGTACTGCTCGAGCAGGACTCGAGCGCACGAGCATGAGTAGGTGTCAAGCCTGCACCGCAAGAAAAAAGACACGTCACCACGATCACTCGATTGCTCAAGCGCAACGAGCACGAGACAAACACGAGCACGGCGTGGCCAAGCAGTCACGGGCACACGAGCACTCAGCAGCAGCAGCAGCAGCAGCAGTAGCAGCACCCAGCGGCCCTGGAGCAACACTCGTCTCGAGCAGCACTCGTACGCCTGTTGTTGCTGTTGTTTTGCTGCTGCGTACTGCTCGAGCATGAGCTCGACATTATTACACGCAACGCAATACGTGGTATTATTACAAATATCCGATAAATGGTGAATCGCACCGAGATACTAAACGAACAATTCCATGTACGTGGTGGATACAGCGTGTTGTCATGTCTTGTGGCCAAGCAGTCACGAGCACACGAGCACTCAGCAGCAGCAGCAGCAGTACTCAGCAGCACTCGAGCAACACTCGATTCGAGCAGCACTCGTACGCCTGTTGCTGTTCTTGTACTGCTGCGTACTGCTCGAGCAAGACTCGAGCGCACGAGCATGAGTAGGTGTCAAGCCAATTGCACCGCGAAAAAAAGGAACCGGGACCACGATCATTCGATTGCTCAAGCGCAACGAGCACGAGACAAACACGAGCACGGCGTGGCCAAGCAGTCACGGGCCCACGAGCACTCAGCAGCAGTAGCAGCAGTAGCAGCACCCAGCGGCACTGGAGCAACACTCGACTCTAGCAGCACTCGTACGCCTGTTGTTGCTGTTGCGAACTCGAGCAGCACTGCTGTGTGCTGTAGTTGCAGTTGCAGCAAAAAGCGAGAAAAACAAAATCTTTGCAGCTGGAAATACGAAGATCCGGGTAGGAGTTCAAGCCTCTGGATGGCTTTTCGGAAGTGGGACCCCATCCCCTGAGTTGCTTGCTGTGTCACGTGACTTTGACCATCTAGAGAATGGGCCACGGAGACCGGCCCGAGCGAACGCTAGCACCGTACTGCCCACGCCGCCCCCCTGCGGGCCCCGCAGCAGGAAGCACGAGAAAAGACCCGCGGCCGAACGAGAAAAATGAACTATTCCGGAAAAAACGTCCATTTGGTACAAAGTAATACCAGGTATAGGTTAGCTACTACTGCTGAATCTGATAACAGGGTAGTTGTCCCTCTGTATTAGTGCCGGTATGATATCCTCCAGCCAACAAGACCGGCACTATATATAGTGGCAACCAACCGGCACTGATTACTCCGCACACTACCACACTCATGGACCCCATCTGTGCCAAGCGTTTCCACATCCTTTTTTGGGAAAATGCCAAATCAGGTATAGCTGATCCGTTTGGGCCAAAATCAGGTAAACTTCTAAAACCAAGTAAAAAACGCGCGCCACCAGCGGTGTTCTGTCCATGAAAATCCGTGAAAAAAAAAATTGCGCCTAAAGCATCAAGCGTGCCACATGGCCTCCAAAATCTAAATCGTTTTGTTTTTTCTAGGGTGTAGATGTGTAGATACCACGGGCCCCACTTGGACCTGCAGAGAGTCACTATCAATAGGCTTCGTTCGTTTCGCCACGGCGGGAGCGCCAAGAGCATTTACTCTGGCGCTTCCCCCCCCGTTGACAGCTTTAAAGCTTTCTAGACCGTCCTCGTGGAACCGCCTGCTCGGCACGAAATTATCTTCCCGGACCAAACCTGAGACCACTTCGACCCGGGGTGCTGTACAGACAGACTGCCGTTGTGACCAAAGAAAACAACAGAGTACATACATACAAACCACGAAGGCTAACCACTGAACTGAAGCACATCGCACACCCCAAAGACGAAAAAAGTGAAACCATCGTACGCATGTACGTATGCATGTATGAATACGTATTTTTACGTACCTGGTACGACGTACGAGTACAGAGTCGATACGTTAATACCATAAGAATTTCAACCAAGGGAGGGCAGACGCATACGGAGAAAAAAAAACAGAGTGTACAGGTAGAAAACGTCAGGTACACCTTGGCCTCTTTGAGCCAAAATCAGTTGCGGTGTCAGGCTGGCCAATCGCAGGGCTCCTGGGTTGTGTTTGGTACCTGGTACTTATTTTTAGCATATACATAACTATTTTGGCCTCCTGGGGTGTATTTTGCACTTGTTTCTAGCATATAACTGACTTTGGCCGAAAAGTGGCAAGGTATACCTGATTTTGGCTGAGACCCTTCTTTTTTTGCTTGAAAGTATATACCAGGTACCAGGTATTCATTTTCGTCTTATGTTTTTCTCTCCCGTTGTATCCGGATTTCGCTGGCGTGTGTACAATGTGTTTTTCGTATCGGGTACGACGACAGGTCAATGCGTTGTCTGCCCTCCTTGCTGCGTCAAAATGTAGCACATCTTTGTCGTGGCTTTGTGACGGCAGAGCTCGTATCTCCAGGTTGAATAGTCGGCACGGACACTTGGGTGTGCTGGATGTCGACGGGTAGCCACAACGGCTTAGGGCGAATAAACACACACAGGCACTAAAACGTGTAAGCGGCCCTACTCCACCGGCACTATAGAAGGACCACTCCACTACTGCAGAATACTCGTACCGCTGCTTTGCACATGCTATAGTCTGGGCGGTTGGTAAGACCGCGCTTGCTTCTTCCTTCTCATGCGTTCGCGCGTCCTACCTTCCACAAGGACGTTGCATGTTCCACCAGGCACTCGACGGATCCCAAAACTTCCAAAAATATGAACAACTAGAGGAGAAAAACGAAACAATAGAAAATGTTCGAAGCACAGATCAAGGATGCGTATTTTCCGGCAGCGGTAATCATCCGTAAGCACAAGGGCTCAAGGCAACATTTGTTTTCAGAGGAAACGTCTCCGTGGCCAGACTACAGTCGCCTGGCCCGGGCTCGGGCCTAGAGATCAAGAGAAGCGCACTCGGCGCGCACCTCTCCGTGGACACGTCCTAGTAGACAACACTGCTGTACAGCAGCAGCGGCAGCAGTCAGCCACACTGTGAAACACAAAATACCAAGACAGGTTGAGTCTAGCGCACATGCCACGTCTCTTCGCAGCCAAACCAGGGGCAGTCAGCCTTGGCTGGATGTTTGGGTCCTACGCGCAGTCTAGCGCACCCAGCGCGTCTCTACGCGGCACCAGACCACAACGACAGCAGTTGGTCTCGGCGCTTGCTCGAATCTGTACACGCGCAATAAACCTGATGTTTCCGCAGAGGAAGACTGTTTCGATTTGCCAAGTTCACATCTGAGAATGCGATCGGGTCACTGAGGCTGTTTCCAATGCAGTTTGATTTTCGAGCTTCAGATTTTGACCCGATCAGTTTTTTAGCTGCGAAGTTCGCCAATCGATTTTTCCTATGCAGAATACTCGGATATATTGTGCGTGCTGCTGTTGTGATTTGGCGTCGCGAAGAGACGCGCCGAGTGCGCTGGACTGGAAGTACGACCCAAGCGTCCGAGCCCACGCTGACTGCCTCCGGTCTGGCGGCGCAGAGAGGGGCGACCTGCTTTGGTATTTTGTACTTTGACGCAACGAAGCATCCGAGCCCGGCACGCTGCTGCAGTCTACGAGTACATATCCACGGAGAGGTGCGCGCCGAGTGCGTTTCTGTTGGTCTCTAGGCCCGAGCCCGCGCCAGCCGACTGTAGTCTGGCAACGCAGAGGCGCGCCGACCGCCGACTGCGCGTCGGGGGCGAAGCAACGTCGCTAGACAGCTATCACCATCCAACTCATCGATCGTTCTACTGCTGGTTGCTGTCGTTGATAGCATCTTGAATTTAGAGACCATGCCATTTTTCGATTCGAAAATCTACTGGCTCAGGCTGTTTCGTATGCGGTTCGATTTTTGAGCTTCAAATTTGAGGACCTTTAACCCCTTTAGAACCGCAGTCCCGTTTTGGGGACAAACTACTTGAAATTTGACTGGTTTGTCCCCAAAAACGGAACTGCGGTTCTAAAGGGGTCAACAGTCTGGGAGAAGGGATCTTTAGGTTGGTAGGCTGTTCAGGTGTTTTGGTTCCTGTTGGGATCAAGGTACGGGCGAAGACCCAACCCAACCCCTGACTCAAACCCTGACCCTAACCTGACCCCAAACCGCAGCCAAAACGGGCCAAAACTCGCCATAAACGCGGCTGCGCCGCGCTTGCATCGAACCAGGAAATTTCTGAGTTGCGGACGACGATTCCGAAGTGCAGACCACGCTACGCATTTTTCAAGTCAAAAACATCCCTAAAGATCCTTTCTCCCAGATTGCTTAGCCTACTCTCAAATTTTGACCCGATAGTTTTTTCAGATGTGAACTTGGCAAATCGAAACAGTCTTCCTATCATGATGTGAAAAAATCAGATTTATTGTGCGTGCAGAGATTCGAGCAAACGCCGAGACCAACTGTTGTTGTTGCCGTCTGGCGCCGCGAAGAGACGTGCTGGGTGCGCCGCACTGCGCGTAGGACACCAGCGTCCGAGCGAAGGATGACTGCCTCTGGTCTGGCTGCGAAGAGACGTGCCGACTGCTCTAGAGTCAACTTGTCTTGGTACTTACGTGTTTCTTTTGTGTCTCACAATGTGGCTGACTGCTGCCGCTGCTGCTGTACAGCAGTGTAGTCTACGGGTACGTATCCACGGAGAGGTGGGCGCCAAGTGCGCTGCTCGCGGTCTCTACGCCCGAGCCCGCGCCAGCTGACTGTAGTCTGGCCACGGAGAGACGTGCCGACCGCGCGTCGGGCACGAAGCAAGTCGGTATATTATACAGCGGTCACCATCCAACTCATCGATCGTTCTGCTGCTGTTTGTTGTCGTGGATACCATCTTGAATTTAGAGAGCTTGCCATTTCACGATTGGAAAATCTGCTGGCCCAAGTCGTCCAAAATCCGACGAATTGGGTCATCGGATTCTCAAATAAAAAAGAAATCGGTCGGACTTTGCATGTTTGGACTGCCCAAGCAGGGTTATTGATTTTTTATATCGAAAAATACGAATCTGCAGCTCGGAATAGAACCTCGTACCTGGTACCTGGTAGGAAACAGCCTCAGAATTGTAGTTTTCGATCCCAAAAATGAAAGCATCGGATTTTCGATTTGAGAATCCGCCAAACCCGACGACTTCGAAGTTTGAGATCGAAACCGCATGGGGAACAGCCTACAAATAAACAGGAGTGTTTCGGAAAAGCTGAAAAAGGAAAAAGGCTGTTTCCCGGAAAATTTGTGTTTCTGGTGTGGAAATCCCCAAATAGTCGTAGGCATCAACTCACGAACATTAAATCTGGGGCTTTTGGGCTTTTGGGCTCTTTCGTGATGAGCTTGCCGACTGCATCTCTGGGAGCGGGGCGCTCGCTGTCTGAGGGGGATCGCATCGACGACGAAGCAAAGCGTTAAAAAAAAAAACTGCATGCAGCCCCCGACAAATCGACCACTACTACATACGCTGCACTACCGTACTGCTGCTGCCGCCACGCTAGCTTCGTTTTAGGCATTCCATGTACCAGGTACGTGTACTGTTTTGAAGGCCATGTACTTGTGCACGTTCGCTATGTCATGTCTGCACCTGTCGGGCATCGCCATCGCAACGCGCCCAGCGCGGGTGTGGGGCCTGGGCAAGTTTCTTGGCTGTGCCTGTTGCTGCTGCTGCTGCTGCTGCCGTGGCTGCCGCTGCCGCAGACTACGACCAAAATACGCCCCTCTCCCGTTGTTGGAGAATAGATACACCGAGGCCGACGGGGAAGCAGCAGCCCCAGCAGCAGCAGCCGGAGACGCAGTAGCGAGAGGGCCCATCGGGAAGGCTACCGTCGGGCCCGGCGTAGTCATCACAACCGAAATAATCAACGGGATGAATCGAGACAATATTCCACGAGCCATCGAGTGCGTTGCGCTTTCTGCGGAAGTCACCGCCCTCAAACTCACCCCAACCCTCGCCGAGAATGAATCGAGGGTACCCTGCTGGATCCTTTCCGTAGGCCTTCTCTGAGCTGATCGCTTGAAGCTTGGGGGAGGGCCGAGAGGGTTCTGCAACCCTTTTAGTTGTTCCGCGTAAGGGGAGTTTTAGTCCAATGTACGGCTTTAAGTTGTAGGGGACATATCAGGGAAATCCCCTCCTCTCATTGCCGTCCAGCCAACAGGGCACACATCCTAGGGAGCGTTGCTTACAGCGATCTAGATCAAGGTGAGACATTGATCGTAGATGATTTCCGAGGTCTCTCGTATGGTGTGTGGGAGACGACGTATTCAGAGTGGAAGAGGCCGGTTGTTTTGAAAGGCTGCAAGCTAAACGAAGACGAAAAACATCAAATCGAGCATAGAGATGAGTTTCCAGAGAGATGAATGGGAAGCAAACAGCCAACAGCCAACGCTAGATGAGGTGCCACACGGCCATGAATACCAGTACTGCACTGCTTCCTTGTGTGCGCAGTGTACCGCTTGTTTCTATACGAGGGCTAGAGCCGGGCCAGGTTGGATTCGCCCTGCGTTTGATATCGGTACTTGAGAGCTTGGCTTGCGGCAACACACAACTACTATACTGCTGCTGTAGCTTCCTACCTGGTGGTACAGCAGTACCAGTACGATATTTGAATCTCCCTCGCACACTGACACACGACACAGCAGTCCCCCTCTGTGCGGCAGAAGCGTCAAACTCCGGTACAGCCAGCCTGGTGCAGCAGTGATCGTATATACCAGTTCGCGTTCAGCGCGTACAGACCAGTGTCGTGGACGCCAGTGGTAAATACTGCTATTAATGCATACCTGGTACCTGGTACCCTGGTAGGTCGTTTTCGAGTAGAACGGGCCTTCCTTCTCCCACGACGCAAGTATCACGCGCCACACGACACGCCGCATGGCGCAGTCATCGCCGAACCACCCCACAGCCCGCTGCGCGATGCTCCGCTGTACATGGCAGCACGTATGAGACAGCAGTACGCGCAATGAACCTATCGCTGCGGCTCTCGGCTCTCCCCATGAAGCTTTGATGCGAACAAAACTACTGGTTCGAGCATCGAGTGCATGAGCTCCAACCAGTATCTGAGTACCAGGGTACCTGGTATGTAACTGCCAACTCTCTTTGCGTACCGGATACGTACGGTATTCCAAGACGGTTGCGGGCATCACTTCGGAAGAGGCCTCTACGTTCGTATAACAGTAGTGTCGTGGCGTCGCGGCTTTAGGACAGATGGCCATACAGCGCGAGTACCGCAGCAGTACGGCGGTATGCCTCTTGCTCCAGGAGCCCATTTTCGGCAACGGTACCGGCATGCTCTGCTCTGCTGCTTGCTGCCTTTATCCCATCTCCACATATCTAGTGGCAGAGTTTGGCCTCCTCGATGGATCAATGCCCGCGGTCGATCTCCGCTGCTGCCCCGGGCCAAGCACAAGGCCGATTTGTAGCCCTTGGCAGCTTCCGTCCATGTTCTACAGCAGTACCAGTCTACGGGTAGTAACGCTGTGATGAAAAAAGCGTTTACCGATACCTGGTAGGATCGCACCCGAAGCATACAAGGTACCTGACGCCGAAGGCAAATACTGCTTGACGGTTGTCAACCTCGAATTGCCTTTGTCTAGCGGCAGACCCAGAGAGGGGTGAGGCATCTTCACTGCGGTAGTAGAGCTCGAGCACACGGATGTTAAATTGTAAACTGGTAAAGAGGCGAGATATCTCTCGATTCGGGACACCTTTCGATAGCGAGGTCGTTATTTACCCCAGGTACTGGTCATGGCGTATACAATACACCGCTTTCCTCGTTCGGTTTCCCCTTTTCTACAGATTGGAGCACGAGCACAACAAGATCGGGTGAAGCCCCGCAGCAGCACTTAGTACGCCTGTAGGTTAAGTAAACCCTTCGATCAGACCTTGGCAAGAAGCGCTGCGCAAGGCCGGCCAGCGAAAAAATCAAGGAGGCAAACCAACTGCTCCCGCTATCATAATAGGCGCGATCGGCGGCTACCGGAGAGCTGAGGCGAGAGCTAGCTCCCAGCTCGGCTGGTGTATAGCGTAGAATCAACCCGCGTCGACGCGAGCGTGTTTACATGTCGTTCAACTTCTCCGCCTCGGGCGGTGGTGACAAGAAGGGAGGGTTTAGCTTCGGTGCGGCGGCACCCGCCGCAGCCGCGCCGGCGCCAACCTCGGCGTTCTCCTTCTCCGCGAAAGCCCCGGCCCCCGCCGCCGCCGCGGGCGCAGCCGCACCGGCGGGCGGAGGAGGGCTGTTCGGAGCCCTGCCGTCGTTGTCTGCCGCCCCCGCACCAGCCGCTGCCGGCTCGGCCTTCTCATTCGGAGCCGCTGCGCCGGCGGCGGCACCGACCCCGGCAGCGGCCGCCGCGGCACCAGCTGCAGGGTTCGGGTTCGCTGCAGCTCCAGCCCCTGCCACCGCCGCTGCTGCGCCGGCCGCGGCCGGAGGGTTTGGCTTTGCCGCACCTGCTGCTGCTGCTGCCACTGCCACGGCCACGGCGCCAACGGCGGCGGCCGCTCCGGCCAGCGCATTTTCTTTTGGGAGCACCACCCCTGCTGCTGCGGCAACTGCCGCCCCCGCTGCTCCCGCGACGGCGGCGGCTGCTCCCGGTGGGTTTTCTTTCGGAGCGGCGGCGCCGGCAACCGCTGCTCCCGCCGCCGCGGCCACCGCCGCCGCCGCCCCCGCCGCCCCCGCCGCGGCCGCAGCTGCGCCTGCCCTGTCGTTCGGTGCCCCTGCTGCTGCCCCTGCTGCCGCCCCTGCTGCTGGCGCGCCCGCATCGGCAGCCGCGGCTACAGGAGGGTTTTCGTTTGGCGCGACAGCGGCGACGGCGGCGGCGGCTCCTCCGGTGGCGGGTGCCCCTGCAGCGGCGGCGGCAGCAGCGCCTGCTGGTGGAGCCTTGTTTGGGGCTGGAAAAACAAGTGGCGGGGCTTTGGGGGCGACCGGAGCTGCGCCGGCCGCAGCCGCGCCCGGCGCAGCGGGGGCGGCGGCAGCGCCTTCGTCGGCGCTAACGCTTTCGGCGGCGGGCGGGGCGGGCACAACAGAGCAGGAGCAGCCAGCGGAGCCGTATATGTGAGCAAGTGTGGTGTTTTGTTTTTTTCTTCAGTGTAGGTCGGAACGAGACATAATGGGGCTTCGAGGTTTCGATTTTGGTTCCGTGGAGGCGTTTTTGTAGTTTTTCTGCCAGAGAGTCCTCGCCTGTGTTTCGGTGATCTTCCCTTGTTCGCTTATACGTACGAGCTTTGTTCTTCGGATTGTTCTTCGGGCGTGAGGGAGGTGGGTGGATTCGGTGGGGGAGGGCGGATATCGAATGTGCGCTGTTGACCGGCGCTCAAAGGTTCTGGAGAACCGTCGTTTGACGCGGTGCACCGTCAGGTCAGCCCGCGGATACAGGACGTATTATCCTCTGTTCCGATTGTGGCTTATACCGGGCATCATATTTATTTCCGCAGTTTTTTTTTTTTTCATGTCGGTACCTTCTTTTTTGATGCGGCGGGTTCCCTCGTGGTTGTGTTCGGGCAGGAGCATGACGGTGGAGGAGATAGTCAACAGCTGGAACGTGCAGCTGGAGCAGGATGCCACGACCTTTACCAACGAGGCCGTCAAGGTGTGAAACGCGCACGCACGCACGCACGCACGCAGACCGCAGCACACACCATCGAAAATAAGGGATGCCCGGGGGTGGGGCGCCACGGGCTTTACCCCCTGCACTCGTCATATTAACCCTTTTTATCGTAGATGAGTCATTAGAACAAGCACGCCCGATACACCGCTTGCACTTCGCAAAGTTTTGAGTTCCAACCACTCTATCGGCCGAACTCACGGCTGACGCATTTTATAACAACACGGCTGTTACTCCCAAAGTTCTCCCCGCACTAAGTCGAAGTGCGTATTGTGTCTCTAACGACGCGGATACAGTTCTTGAACCTTTTAGCACCGCAATGCACAGAAACCAAAGTATACCTCTAATTCCAACTGTCCCCCCCCCCCCCCCCCCAATGGGAGAGCAGTCCTGACGGGGTTCACCCTTTTAGCACTGCAGTCCCGTTCTCGGGGACACACCACTCTAAATATGAGTAGTTCGTCGCCAAAGCGGGACTGCACCCCTAAAAAGGGTTTGGGGAGGGGGGGGGGGGGGGTTAATCGGCTGCATGGTTGGCTTGCTTGTCCTCGCGCAGTGCTCGGATAGTTGATTGTTGATTCGCTGCGTATTTCTCCCGCTGACCACGCACAACCTGATTGGCGCTGGGTTTGCTCGCGCGCAGTGCGTGCTCGGGCATTGATCGGCCGCGTTTTGTCCCGCCGAGTGCTGGGAACTTAGATTGGCTGCAGTGTTTCTTCGCGATAAATATGCAAGACGCTCATTGCATTGGGGAGGGGGGGGGAGGTAACCCTCCCAATCTGAGTTACGACTGTTGATAGGATTGAAAAAAAAAGGGGGGGGGGATATGCTCGGATGTTCCTTGGCCGCGTTTGTGTTCGGTGCCGGGTGTACGAAGGCGGGTGCTGGTTGGTTTGTTTCTCCCCGCGCAGTGCTCGGACGTTGATTTGGCTTGTTTCTCCCGAATTGTGCTCACGCGGCCATTATAGCTTTGTCTTCTCTGCGATATATATCCGAGAGTTGCACGAACATGAATTGGTTGCGCGTTTTCGATTTTTGGAGACGCTCGGCCCACCTCGGCGCTCTCCATTCGCAAGTTCCGACGGTTGATTGGCAACGTGTTAGTCGGTCACACAGGCTTTTTTTTTAATAAATGTATACCCGCGTTGTGAGCTGTGGTTGCCCCCTGTTTTTCGCTCTCTTACGCGCGCACGCCCCGCAAAGCGCTACTCCGACCTCAAATCTCAGCCACGTTTCAAGTTTTATTTTAGTATCAAAGGCGGCTTATATTCCCGGTCGATTCGGGACCCAGAAAAAAGAAAGTCGATCAGACCAATGAGAGGTGCAGCCTTTGTCAAATCCATTGTTTTTATTTTTATTTTCTGTGAGCGCGAGCGCAGCAGCGTGAGTACAGTTTCACTTCGTGCTTGCGTGCGTGTCGGGCCCGCTCCTAGTATTGTGATTGGGAAAGTGAATCTACGACAGCAGTGGGTAGGTACCGTGTCCGCAACATGGCAAGTATGGGACAAGACGGTTAAACCTGCCTTTTTGCTATTTTCGCCTTGTCCCGATGTAAGGCCACTTTCGGCTCAGGTCGGCTTGAGGCTGAAACCGGCCTTGAAACGAGGGATAAGTCGCTCGGACGCCACATCAAGTTTAGAATCGGGACGAGCTGATTTGGCCTGCCTTGTTGCAATGTTTGCCTTTTGTCCCGACTTGAGGCCACTTATGCTTCAACTCGGGGTAAGTCCGAAACTGGCCTTCGAAGCCGGAGAAATCGCTCGGGCGCCATGCTGGGTTTAAAAATCGCGACAAGCCTATTCGACCTGCGTTTTCTCTATCTACTCCTGCCTCATCCCGAATTAAGACCGCCTATGCCTTAACTCCGGGTATATTGCGTATCGGGACGAGCCGATTTGGCCTGCCTTCTTGCTATTTTTTCCTCTTATCCCGATTTAAGGCCACTCGTGCCTTCACTCGAGGTGAGGCCGAAGAAGCCGGCCTTGAAACCTGCCAAAACGCTTAGATTTTTTTTCGTATCGGGACGAGCCGATTTGGGTCGCCTTATCTGTACGTTGTTTCTTATTATATCAATAACCTCCTTGTTGCGGGGTGGCCGCTGTTTCCGCTAACCCAGTGTGGCCGATGCTGTATTGCCAGCCGTTTTTTTGTTTTTTTGTTTTTGTTTTTTGTTTGTGTTTCGTCAGTTTTTTCCCTCTGTACTATATACCACGTTACAACTTTTGCTTGCACTCGTGTGATATCGGGAAAGCTGGAGCGCGGTCGTCCCCTCTGTACATTTACTTGCTGCAGCCGAGTGCACCCAGGAGACTTTTTTGCGCTCGTCTTGTGATGACGCAGAGGAGGCAAAAAGCAGAGCCAAAAAAAAAGAAAAAGGAACGAGGGAAACCTCTCTACCCCTCGTTAACCCGGTGCTGTGCGAAACGTTCACCCGTGGGCGGCGCGCGCATCGACCGCATGCAGGTGGCGGGGTGGGACATGACCCTGAGGGAAACACAGTCCGAGCTCTTCAGTCTGGCGGACGATGTGCAGAAACTTGTCCTTGGACAGCAGGTCAGACCAACGGAGGGGGGGGGGGGGGGCGGGTACTCGATAGGAGAGATGTACTCGATATCATGCATGGCCGCGCATCCCTACAATGCCTGGACGGAGCGGGGGGGCGGGTACTCGTATCATGCACGGCCGTAGCCGTACGACCATGGACCCTCGCTTCCCTACAATGCCGGCACGGAGCACGGGGGGCGGGTTTGTGCTCATGTCATGCGTGGGCGTAGTCGTAGGGTCCCAAGCCCTCGCATCCCTGTGTGCAGTGCCGGGACGGAGCTTACGTACTCATATTGTTTACAGGCCCTCGTCGTTTGACCATTACCACGCATCCCTTTTCGAGGCGGAGCGCCAGAGCGAGGAAGTTTTTTTTTCTTTTTGGCAGCTACTGTAGTAAAATAACCCCTACCAGGTATAAGTTTATTGACGCTCCCGGGTTTGTAGCGCTTGGGGAGGCGGTTCGATTGGGACACCGTGCTGCGGCAGGGGTGACCCTCACGTTATTGATTGGTGATGAGTGCTGGTATTTGTTTGGAGAGGCGTGTTGCCTGGAGGGGTGACGGTGGCGCAGTGCGGAGCAAAGGGAGCCGCGGCGTCGTTGTTGCGCCTCCCCCTCTCGTAAGGGCGGCTTGTGTTGCAGGGGTAGTAGTTCCCCGCTCCAGAGCCGTTGGATTTTGTTGGTTGGGTCGTCGTTTGGACCGTTCGAGTAACCGCGGCTGTCGGCAGGTCTCTGTTACGCACCAGGTAAACGATTATTGTCTGTGCACTGGTTGGTCTGCGGTGTGTGTGTGTGTTTTTTTTTTTCATACTCGTAAAAGTGAAGAAACATAAAGACGTCCCAGCTCTGTGAGCTCGAAAGTGTTCCTTTGAGACTCTTATCCGCACGCTGCGTGTGATTCCTTGGATCGTGCGTGCTGCGTACGGGGTGTGTGCGTGCAGTAGTTTTGTATAGTGGTCTACAAAATTTGACCATTTCTTGTACGCAGCGAACCTTTCGCCCATGAATATGCCGTGATGAAGCGATGGCTCCTGCTGCTGCTGATGCTGCCGCAGTTGTCTGTGATCCACTGGCTGCACTTGAAATACTATTGACCGGCATCGAAACAACCGAGAGGGCAGTAGTAACTATCAAGCGTCCGCGGGTTACGTTTGGTCCAGCGCTGAGACAGTTGAGTGCCGCTGTGGTCATAATCCTGCGCGCGGTCTCATCACAACATCTCTCGAATACAACGTTTCAAACTACTTGGAATTAGTGTCGGAACTTTTTCCACACCGTTGGACAGATCAGATCAGATAGATTATATTCCCACTCCATGATCTAGATCCTTCACGGAAGATACTTTTCTGATCTGTATGATCTGTATGATCTGTATGATCTAGCTCATGTTGCCGGGTGGGAGCCGTATATTCCTGCATGATCTACGTATGGGCATTTTCTGAGGTTGGACGTGTACCGCATACATCCCTGCACAAAATATCATAACGGCAGGTCGGCGGATCTAAAATGATCTAGATTGTGATGCTGCCTCCGGCATGTGCAACGTTTGAAAAGGTAGTTTGTGCCGAGAAACGCTTGACAGCGGCGGGGGCAGAGGGGGCATCCTTGTTCCTTTGAGGTGCACTGTTAACAGCCGAGGAAGCGGCGAGTGTCTTGTCTAGGCGGCAGGCAAGCTCGAGGTTCCGTATTCCCGCGATTTCCTGCCCCCCCCCCCCCCCCCCCCCCGTAATATGTTTGCACGCGAACGTACACCACCACCATCGTCTCAGCATTTCCGCGTTTTGTGGAACTCCCCAGGACCTGGAACGCAGCATGAGGTCGATCGAGGGGGAACAGTCGCAGCTCGACACGACGTTGGACCAGCTTGATGTGCAGGTACTAATTTCGTTTTGCTGATGCACCGCTCCTTCCGGAAATGTAAGGAATGTCTGAGTATTAACACGAGTAATTAAACGGCCCTTGCTTCTGGATAGAGCGACGCGTTCTACGGTAGGGTTATGTAGCATTTTTTTTTTGCCTGACGAGGCAATAGTTCTGACTGACTGCAGTGGCCGCTTAAATGAGGAACTACCCAATATTCGTCTGAACATTTTCTGCGTTTTTTTTTCCACTATTCTTCCCGCTGATCACCCAGAGGCCATCGCCTTTGCCCTTTTCATGCTTCCTAAAATTCAGTTTCTGGGTGCCTTACTATTGGCTTGCTATTAGTATAGAGCTCCTCACGTGAGGAGCCCCAGAAGACAAAGGTAGGTGCACCCCTCTATCTAGCGCGTGTCCCAGTTCCATTTTTCCATTTCGCGGAGAGGGTGGTACATACGAGGGCGGGGGACTGTGGGGGGGCAATAGCCGCGTACTTACTTACGCACCCCCAGGCGGTACTGGAGCGGCTGCTGGGTTGGCTGTAGCAACGGGAGCGACGTGCCAAATGGCACACGGCACGTACTGTATGTAACCTCTGAAAACATGTAGTATTTCATCTATGTCTCAACTGTCGACACACACGCACTCCTTCAATTCTGCGGCTTCAGAGTTTCTCCTCCTCGTGCGCGCGGGATGTATGTCCTGCATGAGGCCATATAAAAACCGTAGTACGCGCCAGCGTAGTATCCCTGCAGCGTGCAAAGATGGCTTTCGACGAAATCCTCGATCGCAATCACAGCTTATTTTTTTATTATGTTTTTGAAGTATATATCTGGGATATACCAGGTATGTACGCCCTCTGGGTGGTAATATAATATCCGTTTTTCATTCATATTAGTGTGTAAACGTTCCTTATATTTCCGTCCAGACTGGTTCGAGATGTTTGTGTGTGTAGTAGGTGAGAGCTCAACCGCTTGTTTTGTTTATTTTGACCGACCCGCGGGCGGGTTCCATTTTTTTTTCAAGATTAGGTACGAACCACGTACAACCGACCGTACGTCGATGTCCCCTCTCTCTCTATATATATATATTAATACCCTGATAATGTGCAACGTGACCGAGCACTTCGGAAGGACTGCCGCGTTCATGACTCGTGACCCTTCCGGCGCGCCAGCCACAAACCCCGTTGTGTTCCTTGTATTGTTTTGTTTCCACTCAAATGAACCGCCGTCGATCGCAACCTTTTGTCTTATGTTTGCGATGGTTCTTCCGCGAACGGTTGATGCCTTGACGGCAGGCGGATAAGCTCATGCAGGAGCAGCGGGGGCGGGTGCCGGAGGAGGGGGACGCGGAGCGAGAACAGGCCTACCAGATCGCGCAGGTGCGTGCGCGGTGAACGTGGTAGGAGACGCCTGGTTCGGGCGCCGTCTGTTTGCCACACCTTTCAGAAGGCGGTGTTCGTTCGTGGAGCGAACGTGGTAGGAGACGCCTGGTTTGGGCGCCGCCTGTCTGCCACACCTTTCAGAAATCCCGACACTACTAGTAGCGCTGAAGTGCTGCCCGTGTAGTATTGTTGTCTGTGTTCCGACGGCTATGAATACATTGATAGAGCTACTGACTACGCTGTGGTGCGTATCGTACCTTGTGTTGCCGAGCAGCGACTATGAATAGATGGCTTACAGACAACAGGGGGCCCTGTTTTAAAACTGCAGTATTGTTACCTGTTTTTCTTTCCAGGAAAACGTTTTTTTTTTTTTCCCCGATGGTCATGGCAATGGTTAGCCCAGAACGAAGATTTAGATGCCTAGTTCAGGCAGAGGCGAGGCAGCACGACGTATCTAGGAGAAACAGGCGGTGCCGCATCGCCACACCAACATGGAGGGGATGTTCGTGATGACCCCCTGTGGCCGGAGCACGGAGTTTGTATCTGGCGACGAGGCATGCTCTCTCCGAGCTGCTGCAAATCTGCAGAGTCGCTCGTCCCATGAGTACTTCTCTCCGGCCAGCCAAGTACCCACCCCAAGACCCACGGGCTCGTCGTCTCGGCATTTGGTTTTTAATTTCAAAGCTTTCACCCCTGGTGTTGTCGCTTACCATAGGCTGTTAGTAGTCCACTCGCAAGCGCTTTCGTAAAACAACTGTGCTGCTGTAAAAACAGTAATCGACGCGCCACAAGGCGAACTTTGCAAGTGGTTGTGATGCTGCTGCTGCTGCAGCTGCTGCTGTTGCTGGTGGATGCGGCAGTTTTTTGTGCTGCCGCTGCTGCCTTCATTGCCGCTGCTGGTTGTCGTCGTGGTTGCGCCTTTATCTTTCTCGTTTTACGGAAATCGAGTAGTGGCTACTGTCTACAGGCCTCGCGGAAAACATGGCGGTCTGATCTATCCTCTCTCCCCCCCCCCCCCCCCCCCCTTTCCCCTCCCCCCCATCCCCTCCCACGCTCCCCTTCCTGGATCGATGTTGTGACGCATTTCAGACGGTAGACATGCAGCTAGCGGGTATGGTGGAAACCCTCAAGTCCCTCGTAGACCAGGTTAACTCGTCATCTTCGTCGCCCTTTGCTGGAGGCGGTGGCAGGGGGGGCGACGCCGGCGGAGACAGCAATGCGCGCAAGATAGTCCGCATTCTCAACGCACACCACCACTCGCTGGCGTGGCTCGAGGACAGCTCTAAGAGGATGCTGCTCGATGCGTCGGACGTTAGCCGGAGGATGGGGATGCCATCGGATGCGCTGATGCCACCGTAGAAAATAGACTTGGAAATCACGGGGAGAGGGGCGGGAAATAGCGAAGGGAAGACTGGTTTTGATTTGGAGGGGGGGGGGGGGGGGGGGGGGGGGGGGGGCACCAAAGGGAGGGTAGCTTTCAAGGGTGTTTCTGGTCTGGGGTATCTACTGAGGAGGGTACAAAGTTACACACCCGAGCATGATCAATGTAACCAGGTTGGGTACCCGAGTACCGTAGAGTATTTACCCTCACTGGAGACACCCTTAGTTGCCCTGTTTGTGGTATTGTTCGCTCGTGTGCAGCGGCTGTTAGGCGGAAGGTGAAAGGTAGATTGGCGATTCCCTTGTGCTTGGTACCTGGTACGTTTTGTTGCGGTTGTTTTGGTCAAGGTAATGAGGAGTCTGTATATGCGGAAGGAGACCGGTGCGCGGGGTGGGACGGGGGGGAGGGGTTGGGAATTCCGTTGAACGGTCTGGACCTTCCATCCGTTGCCATCGTGTGATATTCATGGCATGCCTGCCTGCTCCCACGTTTCGTAGCACAAACTGCTCGGAAATTGTGTGGGGTGATTTGATCGGTACAACCACGCAGCTTCGCAAGCCCCCAACCCCCCAGGCCATGCTCACTACTGTGTGCTCGCCTTGGCAAATGATTTTGAGATTTACCAGTAGCTAGGAATTGGGCGGCAAACACAGTGTTTGGTTGCGTCGGCGGGAAAAATGATGAACCGACACACCCTTGCCGCAACGCTAGTGTCCATGGTTGCATCGGTTGGTGAAGGACCCTGTTTCGCTGCACATTTTGCTTTTTGCTGCTGTCGACCTTTTGGGCCCTAAAACTAACCCACAGCTCTCTCCATGGGTTCATGACACCGCCCGCGGGAAGCGTCAGGAGGTTTTAAAAAATATGACGGGGCGGGGGGGGTCGGGTAGAGCGGTGCTCAAAATATCACAAGTAAGGTCGAGTCGGGTCAGATGTCGACGGTTCAAGCAACTTCGTGTTACCCGATTCGACCCGTGAGAATTGACCCCACCAGGAAAGAGCCCTGAAATATTCGAGTTATGGTTTTGTTTTTTTAAGCGAAGCTATCATCTTCTCGAGCAATGTACTCTCTCGCCTATATTCTCCAGGCTTCCAGACTCCTAAACGGAAACGATGTTTTTTTAGGCATCTTTCGGGTGAAGCATCAAGATCCCAACCCGGGATACGGCTTGTTCGCATTTCCGTTCTCCGCCTGCATCAGCAGCAGCATCATCGCGACCACTACTGTTTCCCTTGACGGTTGAATCGTCCCGGCAAGGCATTTAGCGAGCTTACTACTGTACGTACGGGTGCGCGTGGTCCGTGTTGATCGCAGCCACCCCATGACGTTAACCCCTTTAGCACCGCAGTCCCGTTTTGGGGACAAACCAGTCGAATGCTAAGTAATTTGTCCCCGAAACGGGACTGCGGTCCTAAAAGGGTTAACAACGGGGGGGATTATTTTATACCCCCCCCCCTCGGTCACAGCTGGCGTTCGAGTTGGTAGGCCATCTGTGCGGGGTGGAGAACCTTTACTCCGTGATGATCGTATAACGTAGTGTTTGTGGCAAGGCACCGACGAGGCGGCTACATAGTACCCCCGTTGCTGTCTCAAGAAGTGGTAACACCAGAAAATACATTAATTCATTAGAGTTGTCGTCCATGTGCAAGCCCGTCTTAAAAAAGCGGTTCTTAGTAGGATGCGGCTCACCATTCATGCGACTCGCCAAACACCTCACGGCGCACGCTTCGCGCTGGGCGCAAGCAACCATCGTATGCCTGGTCGGTGAAAACCCAACGTGCTCCGTCCCGGTAGTGCAGGGACGCGAGGGTCTATGCTCACAAGACTACGGCTGCGCATGATATTGAGCCCCCCCCTCCTTCGTCTAAAAAGGGATGCGTGGTCAATGATCAAATGACTACGGCAAGCAGCAAATCAATACCCCTCCCCTACAGTTGCCAGGAAAATACTGCAGCACATTTGTGAGTTATCCGTCTTAATCGGTAATGGCCGCCTATGGTTTGAAACTTGCAGTAGGCAGGACGTGTTTCCAATTCATATTTCATACAGCAGCAGCTACTAGTTGAAAAATACCATCCTGGCCGGAAATGCAAGGGGGTTTTGGTGACCATGTTCGTTCAAACACACTTCTTATATTGTGGGAGTGGTGGCGTCAAGGAGTTACAGAGATGCAGCATCACGACAGCAGCACCCCGTCATCGGCAGCAATGGCAGCAACACAACAAAATCATTGCACAGGGGTCAGATACGAGAATGGTCATTTTCGTGTCGAGACCTCATACATGTATCAGCAATATCAACAACAGCAACCCCGCGACTCCAACGTAGCAGCAACTCCGCAGGTGAAAGACACGTTTGGAAAGCTGGCAGTAGGCAGGAGGTGTTTTCCATCACACGTAGCTTTCTCTGCCCTTGGCTATACTGACTGCCGTACGCCGACAAACCAAGCCATATAGTTGCCTAATTCATACAGAAAACGCCTGCTGCTTCTACCGAAACCCAGCAACACAAAACACGATGTTTGCCTTCGGCGCGACTACTACCGTCGCATGCGGTAGACAATCGACTGCTATCCGGCTCCATCCAGCAGGGAAGTTGTATGCGGTACGTAGCGTGTATTTATCCCCGGCCCATCTACTACTAGACTGTTTCATTCAGCAGGGAAATGGTACACAGTAGCGTCTCTATCTATCCCTGTCCCCAATAGATGGGCGGGGGGGGGGGGGGGGGGTGTACTCAATATTGATATCATGCATGGCCATAGTCGGGGTAGGGAGGGGGGGGGGGGGGGTCACGTGTCCCCCCCTCCCTTCCCCCCCAGGGCGTTGTGCGGTCCTTTGTCTTTGTACGCGGCATCGAACACAGCGTCGACACAAGCGGCGCCCTCCCCTGGAAAGATGCCCTAAAGGTGTGAGCAAGCAACCCCACGCCAATGCGGTGAAGGGGCACACGGGAAGTAGCAAACAGAAAAAGCGACGGGAGGCAACCAACCATGGGTGGAGATGAAACGGCAGGAAAACACAGAGAACGGCGGCGGCAAAAAAAAAAGCACTGATTATTGATCCAGGTGCGAGGGAAGAATCATCAGAAAATTAATCTGGAGGGGAAATCGTTGATCGAAGTACGCGGGAAGAAACACGGCAGGAGGAGACCGTTGGTCGATGTACAAGGGGATAGGTGACATAAATAAGCGTCCGCAGGAAACGATGGGTTGTTCTATTGCGCCGCTCAACGAATAGTGCCGATAGGAGGGGGCGGGGGGGGGCAGGTTGGGGGTAAGGATCGATGATGCCATGCCATGCCACCACATCGATGAGGTGTCAAAGGGAAGGGCCTGCAGAAAGGCGGAGGGGAGTGAACCGTCTATCAACGTGCAAGGGAAGACGCGACAGGAAAGGCGACGGGAGGGATCGAATCGTCACGGTGCAAGGCAAGACACGAGAGAACAACAACAGTAGGGGATCGCATTGGTCGAGGGACCAAGGAAGAAACAACATAAATACGGCGGGGAGGAAACGCTTGAATGTTTTATTGCGCCGCTCAGCGAACACTGGTAGCAGAGGAGGAGGGAGGTACTTTTGTTGTCTGCCTTAGTCATTTGACCACAGATCACGCACCCCTTTCGAGATGGAGCACCCCTGTAGTAGTGGGGGGGAAGGAAACTCGGGACTAAGGACCGACGATCCCATGAACACCATGCTACCACATCGATGCTCGCTACGAGGGACGAACAAGAAACGCGACCGAATTAAGCGATCGGACGTTTTACAGCGTCGCCAAGTGACCACTGTTGATAGGCGGTACAGGTCGGGGGTGCGGGGTCGACCGCGTGCCCTTGACCCACATCGATGCGAGGAAAAAAAGTACCTGGTATTAAAAAACACAACAGCTACGGGAGGAAACCACTGATTGTTCGATCGCGCCGCCTAACGAGATCACCGGGGGGGGGGCAGGCCGGTGGTAAGGATCGATGATGCCATGCCATGCCATGCCCCCACCCTGATGTGGCATCGTGTCGTAAGTGTAACCGCGCCTTCGAAACTAAAGTACTGGGCAAAACGTATCCATCCATTATCCACTGCCATAGCGGGGGGAGAGATCGTCCCAATTGCTGTTTTTTCCTGGGGTTTTGGAAGCAATCGGGCCGGAAGCGTGGCCACATCCACACGGACAGCGAGAGGGAAAATAGCCGAGCTCAAGACTCGCCGCTCCTGGCGTGACGCGAATCCCCAAAGCGGAGGGGCAAGGGAACGTACGGTACTTCGTAGGCCCAAAACAATGTCTCGTTTTGCAGCTTCTCGTCGATAATACGTACCTGGTACATACTAGGGAATAGGAGCACCTTCCCCATTGTTATATCGCTGTTAACACCTGCCCATTGATACACACCTGGCAGAAAATAGCAACTCCACCTTGTCGCAGAGAACAGTGCGAGCACACAACATGGGTATTTTGTGAAATTGCCACCATGCTGTTGAAAGTTTAGACAGCACAACTTTTTCTTCTTTTTTTTCAAACTGCGGCGGCAGCCCTATACCCTAAAATCTACCCTACTGTGGTATCGATAACCCAAGCCCCTCTCCCCTAACCCAAGGAACGCCATCGGGAGCATCCTTCGCCCTCGGGAACACTATCCGGAGCGAAAAAACATATTTTCAGCAACCACGAGCTATTACACTACAACAGTGGGAGCGATATGTTCATATCCCCAATCTGAACCCCCATCGCTATACTCGGTACCAGGTATCTGCTATTACGGGGGGCCATAGTTAATACCAGGTAGGACCTATGGTATACTCAAAAAGCTACATAGTTACGTATTTTTACTATTACGGGGGACCATAGTTAACAGGACCTATGGTATACATAAAAACCTATATGTTTAACCATTTTTACTAACAATATTTGGTCCTGTTAACTATGGCCCCCGTAATAACAATATTTGGTCCTATTTACTATGCTCCCCCGTAATAGTGGCGGGATACAGGCCAAAAAGTCATGGGAGTTCCCCCAGAGAAATGGCGGAAGGCCCGCGCAACAAACAATGGTGCACAAAGCGAAAAACAAACGACGACGACGACGACGACGAACAGCACAAAAACGCGAACCAAGAGATAAAAATACGCACCTCTGTGCTGCGCTTGGCCGTGGACCTTACGCAGTGCTTCTTGAAGTAGCTGCAGGTGAACGATCGGGACGTCTCCGAGCATTCCGCGGCGTGGGCCGCCCGAACCTCGCTTGGGAGGAGGGGAAGCGCCGTGTGGTGCGTTGGCGCCGTGTGGCGCGTTGGCGTGTAGGAAACGGGGGCCCATGTGGACGGTCGCGGGGGGGGGGTGGGAGGCAAGGATCGCTTGAGACGCTGAAAGGGGGGTAGCGGGGAGAGGGAAGGGCATGCCTCAAGTCCTTACACAACAGTATGCTAACGGTGCGGAGGCTACTCATGGCGCCCAACTCGCCGTAACAGCCGCGTTTATAGACCCCGTCTCGAAAGGGAGGCGTGGTCAATAGTCGAATGCCTAAGGCAAGTAACCAATGAGAACGCGCCCCCCCCCCCCCCCAAGCGCGCGCCTTTACCCCCCCCTGCTCTCCCCTTCATTAGGGAAAACCCCTCAGTAACCGCTAGTAGTGTATCTTGTCCCTTCTCACCCCCCCCCCCCACTTTCCCTCTCCTCGTCCTTGTCCGCTTCTTCTCCTCTCTGCTCTTTTCCTCTCTCCTCCCCCCCCCCCCCGCCCTCTGCTCTTCAGCCCGTCTCCCCACGGAAGCAAGGCTGTGCTCTACAACCGCGTCAAAACTGACACACGGCACAGATGCTGTTGTTGTTGTTGTTGTTGTTGTTGTTGTTGTTGTTGTTGCTGTTGTTGCTGCTGTTGTTGTTGTTGTTGTTGTTGTTGTTGTTGCTGTTGCTGTTGCTGTTGTTGCTGTTGCTGTTGTTGTTGTTGTTGTTTTTGTTGTTTGTTGTTGCTGCTGTTGCTGTTGCTGTTGTTGTTATTGTTTTTGTTGTTGTTGTTGTTGTTGTTGTTTTTGTTGTTGTTGTCGTCGTTGTTGCTGTTGTTCACAATTTACTCATGTCCGAAACATCAACTCCGTGGTCACAGGGCAGGCAACAAAAACACTGGAGCGGAATAATACCTTAGGGGAAAAATAGGGTCATATAAAAAATACAAGAACAGTCAGGTAAAGGTACGCATCACAGCTGAAACGTATCGTGCGCCTCAACCAGAAGAAAGTCGAACCCTTGCACGAGATGCAACCTAATCCAATGAGTCCACATACGAAAATCAAACCGAACCGACACAAACTTAAGCGAGACTAAAAGGCACAAAACACATAACATCGAAGCAAGTGAGGTCAAATCAAACCCCAAGGAGAAAAGAGCTACGCACACGCCCAAGAACAAACAAACGCAAAAGGACAAGAAAGCGGCGCGAAAGAGCTAAACAGGACGAACAAAAAGACGAGAGAACAAAAAAAAAGGAGAAGGAGAGACAGGAAGAGAAAACAAAGAAATATACGTGAAAGTGTGGTGCGCCTGACCCCTCTAGATTGTACCCGCTTTTTGGGGCGGACAGGGTGCTTGGAACTAGTGAGTGCGTCCATTTCTTCCGGCGGTAAAAAGGGTTAGCCTGTATTTTCTTGCTCGTCCGGTTGAGGATAAAGAAACACAAACAATTTTAACATCCTCTTCCCTGCCCTCCCCTCGTCTCCCGCCACTAGTAAACATCTACGACAAACCTGTAAGCGAGCGAACGGCACTCGCGCAGCTCCACCCCCGCGACCATGTAGTCGTACGCGTGTACAAGCTCGTGCACAACCGCCTCTTCCACCTCTTGTCGAGTCCCCAGACGGTTCGCGCAGAGCACTACTCCCGGAGGTGGGGACTCCAAAAATGCGCGGGCACCGGCAGCCGGACCTGACCGATAAGGCGTCGAGAATGTAGGCCATGAGGGGAGTGGGATGCCGGGAGAAAAGGGGGGTGGTAGGTGTTGCGGGGCGGCAGGGGGGGGGGGGAACAAGGGCTTCTGGCTTTCCACGCGGTCGCTGCATTTTGCATTGAGAGCCCTTGAGAGTATGTTTTTTTTTACAGATCCGCACATCCATCGCTCGAGACAAACGACTGTGTATTCGTACTATGTTGGACTGGGGGGGTATTGCCTGCACTCCATCGGAAGGAAGCTAAAGCAGAGCACAAGCATAGGTACTCGGTACCTCTGTGCTTTCAGGATCAAGCAGTGCATTTCAATAGTATGGCGCAAGTCCAGCCGTCAACGGGCCAATGTATTGACAGGTGGGAAGACCAAATCCGTCCAGTCTCCGGCAGTTTCCGACCTAACGCCCATCGACCAAACGCCCACTAATAGCCAAAAGCGACCGATCTACCTACAGTTGGCAGTTAATACAGGCCACCTACTCACAGGCAAGAGACAGAAACATAGGCCCAGGGCTGGGTTTCTTACCTGGGGAAGAGTAGGTTCAGAACAATTTCAGTACAATGGATCCCGAATTACAATTTTCCGACTGAATGCCGGCCTGACTTTGGTGGTACTATTTTAGGTAGGATATAGGTTATGGTATATGCTTCCTGCACTGCGTGGGAATATGTCTCAATACGGCACACAACAGCACATAACAGCACGCTTCAAGCTTTCGTCGGCACCAGCACCTTATTGTATCCCCTCCCGCTTCCCCGCTGTTTACAATTAAAAAAAAAAGGTTATGCCCTATCGTACCCGTAGGACGAGAGCATGGCCAGAGCTGTCCGCACAGACAGCGAAACCCGGCTGCTCGCTACCAGGTGAAAACTCATCGCTACCGCAAACCAAACTCGCCTGCGTACTGTTAACCTATCCTGTAAACAAGTTTTCTCAAGGGGCACGACGAGCGACGCAGACACCACCGTCATCCCGCGAACCGGCAGTAGTATCTTGGTCACGATAACACCGGTGGCGAAGCAGAGTACCTGGTACCTTACTATTTCCCTACAGCACCACGGCAGCAGCACACGGGTCAAACGTCGGGTTGTAGCTCTGACCTTGCACATAGTTCACTTTTGTTTTCACGTTGCGGGGAAGTTTGCCCCAAATTAAACGAATCCGTTGCAGAGCACGGAGGGGCACAAACGGAACAGCGATCGAAGTACATACACACACTGTTCACAGCGCACCAGAGAGCAAGGCATAACCCCTCGACGGTAGATCAAACGATTATTTGAGGAATATCATCGCGTGCATCACCTGTGGTCGGGCATACGTGGCATTCCACCTGCAGCCCCTTTGGCGGTAACACATCTGTCGCCGCGTCCCCGCTAGCTTCACCACCGTATCTTCTATTGGAAATCCCCTGGTAGCACCGGCAGAGCAAAGGGAAGAATACGTATATGGGTTCCTTTGCGGCAGGTACACGGTATGCAACTGTGCTTGTATCCGTAGTGCCCTATCTGTAGCTGGCATTGTAGATGCCTCTGTTTAGCTTTTACTGGCATATGGAGCTGCAGCTGTATAGCTCTCCTAGTCGTACCTGGCATAGATCGTATGTAATTGTCTTGATAGCCTTATCATGGCTGGCGTGTGTGACAGCTCTAGCGGCGGGGCGAAAGCTCACACCATCAGCAGTGCACAAAAACACTACCAGGTACAAGTCTAGGTACGAGTAGATGTGTCATTGATGACCCTAGTTACCCGCTGGAGCATGATCCTTCTGCTGTGATCATGGTGCCATGAAGCAGGACATGCGCGCAATATTGTCACAACGCGCGAAATGACTTGCTTCGGCGCGAGCTCACAACGCGGCACCGCTTCGATTGAAGGCAGATCGAACGATTGCGAAACCGCGCGGTCACCGCTATTCACAAAGCAGCAAACATCAGTAGGCGTTCCCTCCCGTACCACCTAGTTGTTGATTTAACGGACACAAAGCTTTCTCAAACACGATCGTATTGGGAACGCGTCGGACAGATCAGTACATCACGATCTAGATCACGGACATCCTATCCTGCCGATATGAGATCTTGTGCAGGATCTGTACAGTACATATCACACGCAGGAAACTTGTGCTAGATCATGCCGTTTGTATGATACGACTCCTACCCGGCCAACACGGAGCAAAATCACCCCTTTTCAGTAATTATGTCTGCCTTGAAATATCTAGGTCATGAAGCGAGTACCGGTGGGCTCTCCTGCTAATAGATGTCAAACTGTTAGGGCTGTAAGTCGGCCCGACTTGAGTCACCGACTACATATTAGTCGGACTATTAGTCAGTCGTGAAACAGAGGTGCCGACTATCCGACTTATTGGGTTTCCTTCATAGTAGGAAGGCGTTTTCTATGCAGGATCTACATCTTTCCAACGTGGATAGCTGTGGGCTGCCGATACCCTCATGCCCTGTGGCACTGCCGCGCGGGGCGGGAGATCCATGCGCGTAAATGCGCACACATGGCGGGAAAGCCGTCTCTCTCGACGGTGCTGACGGCGTCACGTTTTGTGCTTTGTACATGTGATATTGTACAATACGACCAGACGTAGGTGGTTGACGAGTTGCCGTCGTCATGGACGCTCGCGTTTCGCGTAAGATCAAGGTTGGGAGATATATTGCAACACTAAACGAATAACACCACAAAGGGAATCACACTAAGGTGGCCCATTTATTATCAAGTAGTGGTCAACCTCGAACACTACTATTATTATTCATATAATAACGTCGGTGTCGGGGGGCTCGATTATGATTCTCCGCGTGGTGTTTTTATTTATCAAACGATATAACCTGCTGTAGAGAGCGCCTACTCTAGCTTGGGTGGACACAGTTAGACGCGAGTCGACGAGGGAAGAAAGTGCTGAACCCTTCTCGCGATTAAAAATGCCTTCCAAGCCACGTACCGCAGTGGGGAGGGGGGAGAAAGGCGTACTATCTGACCCAGGATCCCAGTTACGATTGTGAGGAAGCAGAGAAAGAAGGGCGAAGAAAAATAGATGGGATGGAAAATAACACTAAAAATATGTACCTTGTCTTCAGGGGAAAAAAAAATGAACCGGTGCCGTTCAGCTTCGAAAGACTGTATTTTATTTAACTTGGTCATGATTTGGCTGTTTCGCTCGTATCCCCGTCAGGTTTTATCGCGGCTGAACCAATTGTTGTCATGGTTCTTTAGTCCGGGGTAGAGAAGTACAGTTTTTTGTACTTACCGTTTCTGTACTTTCCATGTTGTGCAAATTAAAGCCATTTTGTTTGTGCTGAAACTTCCGTGAGAATGCCCTATATATATTGCGCTTTTCTTGTGTGGAATGAAGCCAATTTTTCGTAGCTTTCGCCTCCGGCGGCACCTTTAGCGACATCCTCCGGAGGCGCCTCCGGCGGGCCCTGCGGGGGCACCTTCAGCCCCCCCCCCCCCACCCCTCGGCCGGGGGAGGCTTTTTTGGCTCGCGTCGCTCGCCTGACTATAGCCGGCACTATAGGTCGTCGTGAAATACTGCCAACTCACAGCCCTAAAGCATAGTGTATCAAAATAAGCGTGCAGCGGCAATTCAAGCATCCCCGCGCTGCACGAGATACGCGGGATTCTTTATCATGGTTCATCGTGAATGCGAGGACGTCACTCACCTATCGACACGAGGCCGGCGGGGGCATTATGTCTCGAGAAGAACATGTATAGGCATGCTACTTACCAGGTATGATGCAAACTTAGGGGGGTCTAGATCCGTCAGGAGCCTACTCGGCCGCGGCAGGCTCAATACATCCGAAGAAACGGCATGGCTGGGCACGGCAACGGCTACTCCACGAACCCACGGGAGCTACCCCGCATACACACCGCATACCAGGCACAGTACGTACTGCACAAATATGGTGCTGCTGCACGAAGAGAGTACGTACACGGTTATGACCCTTTGCCTGGCCGCCCCCGTACACTTCAATCAGTATCACTTCTGTAGATACTTTGGCGCCCTGGCGCGCTCAAAGAGATCGGCTATTGTACCTGGTACCTACCATACCAGGTACCAGGTACATGATATGATAAAGCAGTGATCTGAGTTCTAGACCTGTCTTGCACCTGGTACCTACCATACAGCAAGTGCATGGCAGAGCAGTAGTCTAACTTCAACTTGCACACCTGCTGGATGGCGTCCAGGAGGTTTCGGGGTCGGCCTGTCAGCAGCACTTGAGACAAGTGCTCTTCGCAGCGTTCTGCCGGCGTTTGAAAAAAGAGGGCCGGCAGAGGTGTTACGCTGCTACGTAGCGCTGAGGGCGAGTGGCGATGGCCTGTATGCTGCATCGCTTTCATGAAGTACATACGTACATGCCTGGTCTGACCCCAAATCTAAGCATAGTAGCAGTCTACTGCTGTTGCTATCCGGGTACACAGCAGATAACTACCGGTAGGTACCTGGTACGGACTCGTGCATCAGCCAGGCAGTACGAGGCCTCACGAATATGTCGTAGCGGGCATTTTCCAACTCATTCGTGCTCGGGTAGCTCGTACATACACATCACCGGTGCATTTTTTTCGACAAGGTCATGGGTATCGGCAAGAAGGGCGAGCATCCCCTCACCACAGTTCATCTTTCTTCGCCCAGCTTCGCGGAGATCCCAGGCACCACGGCGAGTCAGTCCACTCCTTGCTCCCAATTTGCTCCCACCCCCCACTCGTCTAAAGGTAGCAAGGTAGGTACCAGTTTTATCGTAAATATAAGAGACTTTTAAATATTCTAACAAACTTTCAAACGCCCTTATATTGACGATCACACTGCTAGTATGCGGGAGTCGGCGTAACCTCGCTAATTCCGCCGCGTTTTTGAAGCGCTTCTTCGCTTCTTCGGTGGGTGAGTACGGGTTCGTAGACCGGCGGGGTGGGCCCTCTGGACAGACAGAAGCCTCGGAGAACTGTAGGGGTAGGTGCTCCGAGGGCGTCAATGAATGTCCTCGCGGCGGCGATGGTGAAATTGCCTCACGCACGTGAAAGTCCCAGCATCCCGATCTCGAAGACATTTTTTTTTGTTTGTTGAATACGATCCCGGATTCCGGATCGAAAACGCCTGTCAAAGTAAAGAAAATACAAACGAAGATCAAAATCAATCACAAACGAACGTAACGGCTCACCATCACGCTGCGAAAGCACGAGAGCACAAGTTGCCAAAAATCAATGGAAATCGATGAGCTCTGGGAAAGCTGAACCCCTTGTAGTGTTGTGTGTCTTCTCCCGGCGAATGACGGCAAGCCCACTCCCTGACAATGTATGCAGTACTGATGATGTACACGAGTACGAGTATGTATGATGTTCTGTTCTGCTAATAATCAGCAGCTACTTTCTACATAACCGACGGCCCGTCGTCGCCAGAGAAGATTTCAAATCTGGCAGCAGCAGGACACATCAAACTGTTGTACCGAGACATCCCGCTGTTTTCTCGGGTTCCGTTGCTCTGACTGTGACGACGGGGCTAGGCCATTCAGCGGCAAAAGTCGGTAGCGGCTCGAACTTCGTCCTCTTTCGTGGTGCGATTCCTTGGGCACGCCAAGAATCGCACGCGGCACTACAGTATACATCATCTGCGTTCTAGCCTTGGAATTTTTCTGTGACCGCGTGGGCGGAGAGGGTGTTGCTGCCCCCGCGGTTCTGGTATTCATCTCCGATATGCTCGCTCGTGATTGCTGGACGATTCTTGGTGATGGTAACGCTCGTCATCGCTTCCGCACCAGCACCTACCTGTACAACAAGCAAGCAGTGAACGATACTGTTGTTGCAGGGTCGGCCGAAGACAAAGGTTACAAAATAGTAAGCCACTTCCTCACCAGGCCACGAAATTAACTATGGTCGACGGATGGTGGACGGGGGGCGTAGTAAAAGGGCACGACGACAACAAGCGCCACGACCAGACATCAGGGCACATATCCATTGTCCAACGACGCATGTGCTGCGAATGCATTCACCCCGTCGACGACTTATTATGCGGGGTTTCAGTTGGCTGGCCTTGTCACTTCGGACCGACCAAATCAATACCATTATTGTTGGGGTGCTACTACATACCAGGCATCGTAGACCAACTTGGACTGCTTGCTCCAGATCGTAGATCAAGTTGACAACAAGCTAGCTAGCGATCTCCGAAAGACCATAGCGTATACGGCATGAAAATTATCGAACGAATCTTGCGACAGTTCAGTATTGTCACCCACTATTTGTCCTTCTTGAGTCCAGCACAGTATTGACGCTTACCATTACACAACACAGCTTTCGATGCATTTCTGCTCACAAGCGAAAGACATACATACATGCGTTCAAACCCATGCCGCGAAAACATGGCGGGATCTAGAACGTGGGCAATCAGCGAGACGGGAGTGCACAAGGAAGCGGGCGCGTCGGCAAGTGGGCGGCACAAGATCCCAGTACACCGGCGGCTGCCCCGCAGTCTATACCAGGTAACACAATTTTAGTAGGAACGTGGGTTGGAGAACCTTCAATTTCTGACGTAGTCGACGGTGATTTCGAAACGCTGCACGATGGAGAGAAAACGAAGTTGCAAGCCGTCGGTGGGGGTGGTCGGCCCTCCTCCTCCGAGAACAGGTGGCGTCATTGGGTCACACCAGCGTTAGATATGGGTTGCGCTGGGCAAACGCTTGGATGTACAAACGGGAAGGTGCCGACAGGATCGGATTACACAGCAGTCGCCTATGATCACTGCTGTACTGTACCTGTATAGACTGTCGTAGTACATGAAACCGAAAATCTTGTTATTTTTTCGCGAAGACGAACGGTCGACTATCCGGGGCCGTTGACGCACGACCCATTGAACATACCAGTATGTACAGCACAAGACACGCATTAGGAACAGGAAAGCTTCTACAGCGCAGACATTAAGTTTTAGTTGAGAAAGGGCGCGTTCTACTACTGCTGTGTGCGAGGTTTATATTTTAGGGTCGATTTCTGTTTCAAAATCAGCCTGGCATTCTCATTGCTCCTTCTCTTCATCTGTTATCTTGCTGACCGGCACTTCATGATACAACCAGGGTGATTATTGCTGATGGGTTTTGGGCAACTCCATTCCGAATAGTTGCTTCGGGGCTCCGGGGTTTACATTGGTCTGACCACCAGGGATTATACTGGTATCTACTATACGGTACCATGTGCTCTCTAAGACCCGCCTCCGAAGGTATCCTTAGTAGTCGCCATGTCTTGTCTCTTGTTGGATTGGCCTTTGCACGGATTGTAAGCTAAAGCGAGTGCTGGAGGTACGAAACGTCGCAGCCTGCCGTTCGTATGCAACTTGAGATCTTAAACCCACTTGATACAATATCCAAATATATTTCCACATGCCTCCTATTAATAGCTCGGCGAGTGAGTCGCTGGCAGTGTGCGGTGGCTGTGTGGGAGCGAAGGGCGAAGAGGGTGAAAAACTTCGATACTCCAAAGAGTCCGAAGCATGCCGTCACCGGTTCATGGCGGATGTTTGGTCGATTTCGTTTCGGTCTTAAATGCAAGAGCCCGAAGCATGCCGTCACCGGTTCATGGCGGATGTTTGGTCGATTTCGTTTCGGTCTTAAATGCAAGAGCCCGAAGCATGCCGTCACCGGTTCATGGCGGATGTTTGGTCGATTTCGTTTCGGTCTTAAATGCAAGAGCCCGAAGCATGCCGTCACCGGTTCATGGCGGATGTTTGGTCGATTTCGTTTCGCTCTTAAATGCAAGAGCCCGAAGCATGCCGTCACCGGTTCATGGCGGATGTTTGGTCGATTTCGTTTCGGTTTTAAATGCTACCCTGGTATCTATTATGATTATATATACCAGGTATATAACTACCGCTACAATATTAACAAGGTCTCGAATTATTTTTTTCGCCAAATTGACAAGTTTATCATCTTGGATACTTCCGAAACTTGGACTTGCCAAAATAGCAAGTTTTTTGCAAAACCTCATCTTGGATATATCAGTACCGTGGTGGTATAGTCGTTCGTTGGTAAGTTTATGTTTTTTTTTACCTGCCATTTTGTGCCATTTCGAAAAAAATCTTGCCAAAATCTTGCCAATATATGTTTTTTTACGTGTCGTTAAGAAACGGCGAGCGAAGAAAAAAACTAAAAAGTGTTGTTACAACAGTTGTTGTTGTTATTGTTGTTGTTGTTGTTGTTGTTGTTGTTGTTGTTGTTGTTGTTGTTGTCGTTGTTGTTGTTGTTGTTGTTGTTGTTGTTGTTGTTGCTGTTGTTGTTGTTGTCGTTGTAGTTGTTGTTGCTGTTGTCGTTGTAATTGTTGTTGCTGTTGCTGTTGTTGTTTACATTGAAATAGAAGCCTACGATATGCTACGGGCACATACAAAGTATCAAGATGTCATGCATCTCGTGAATACACAAGGTCAGCGGGGAACGTATAGCACTTGCAACACTCTTCATCCTACTTCTGTCTGTACAGAGGGCCAGGGTCCAATATCCACCGGGTTGAATATTGAGCCTCCAGGCTCGTCTATTAATCAGTGAGTCGCTGGCTTGGTTTCAGCGGAGGCGAAGAGGATTTGAGCATAGATACGCTAATGTGTCCGAAGCATGCCGTCGGTGATTCAGGGCTCATGGTTGCGGTTGGTGCCAGTGTGATTTCAAGTACCGTAACAACTGCACATGCACATGTGATGTACAGACAGTATATTAATATTAATATTGAAGAAGATGGCGCGCAGAAAAGGTGAAATATACATAGTTATAATACTACGATTTATTGTGCTGTCCAGGTCGAAAAAAAACACAAATGTTATGCTACATACAACCAGAAACAGTAGTATCAAAATGTCGTGCACCCGCGGGCACGACGAGCTTGGAACAATCATCACACAACAGTACGTACTGACTGTACTACTACTGTTAATACGACTGCCGCTGTACAGAGGCCCGGAGTTCAATGCCCGTGGGACCGTAGCCCCGCTTTGGGAACAAATTACTTGAGATTTGAGTGCTTTGTCCCCAAAACGGGACTGCGGTTCGAAACGGGTTAATACGAGTATAACTGTCACCTGATTAGCGTGTGGTGGTGGGCAGCAATCAATACATTTCGTGGTTCGTTTGGACGAACTGCTAAATCCAAAATACTGCTGTATTTCCTCCCCGCCATCCATGGGGGTGGACATCGATTGGGGCGGAGAGGTCCCTTCTGTTCCGCACCTGGCATAATAGCACAGTAAGGTAGTAGTAGTAGTATTAATAGTAGTACTAGTAGTAGTGGTAGTAGTATTAATAGTAGTAGTAGTAGTAGTAGTAGTAGTAGTAATAGTACAGCAGTACTACTGCTGTAACATGTACTTATATTCAAGAGTATATTTTTCCTTTTTTTTTCGGGTGTGCCCTAGATATATATGTTCCTGTGTGGTGTTACTTTGGTTGCAAGTGATACGGGATGGTATAAATACCACAGCTCGTACTGGTACTACTGCCGCGCGAAGTATTTTGTACTTCTTGTTGTGTGTTTTTCCTATCGAGATGCATTTGTGTTACAGCCTGTTTGTGACCACAGGCAGGCAAGTTTTCAAGGAAGTGAGCTACGAGTATTGTGAACATGATACCAGGTACATATTATGCAGCGTTTGATCCCGCCGATGATAGCCGGTCGCCCCGGTGGTTCAAGTGGTTAACCTCGAATTCTACTTGTGTTTGAGTCCTGGGTTCGAGCCCCAGGTGGGTCGGACTTTGACTTTATTTGCAAAACAAAAAAAAAAAAAATGGACTCAATTGTTGAGAGCGACTTGCAGCGTGGGTAGGCACAATTCGATGCGAGTCGACGAGGGAAGAAAAGGCTGAAATCTTCTCGCGATAAAAATGAAGGCATGTATACCGTAGCGGGAAGGGGGTAGAAGAGCCTGCTATGTGACCCCGGATCTGAATTACGAGCTGGAAGGAGAGAGAGAAGAAGATGGGCGACGATAATAAATGGGATGAGAAAAAAATAAATAAAAATAAAATAAATGATGGTGAGTTGATCTTAGAACAGCAGCAACGACTACGTCAACGAGCTAATACTTTATAAAACCCCCGACAAAACGATTTCGTCCCAATCAATGCCAGATAGATGCGTTCGCAACATACTATCAACGAACGCGTCCATTGCCTTGACAAGCGTGTCGCCCTCAAGAGTCAAGAAGACCGAAATATGAAGAGTCCGGTTGGATCTTCACTTGGTCGTGAGATCACTTTTTTCCCCCAAGTCTCCCCCCCCGCCCCGTATACCTGCAGCATCTCCTCTAGACCCAGGCGCGGCTTTCCTCGAAGAACTTTTTCACTCACGGCCTATCCTCGGCTAGAGAATATATAGCAGAGGAGGGCGCTTACGCCACCGGTCTTGCTCCGTCGAGACCGACTCTTGATGTTCTACGTTTCGGGTTTTCAGCTCCGCACTTCGCTGTCGGGTGGGATCTTTGATGTTTGGCGACTCCGGCGATCTTGTTATAGTGTTATCTTATGTACAACCCACGGCACGGGTGGATCCGAGCGCCCACCGACCCTCTCCTCCGCCGCTCCTACGGCCACCACCCACCCAGCCTGCCCCGACTTCCAGTACCAACGAGACCGACCTTCCGTGCTGCTTCACAATAGAAGATGGACACTGGCTGCAGCAGCAGCAGCAGCAGCAGCAGCAGCAGCCACAGCAGCAGGAGCAGCCGTAGTAGCAGCAGCAGTACTAAGCAAAAGAGGGGTGGGGGGGGGGGGACCGACCAGTCCAAATACCCCCGGGCCTGGTGAGTGACTTAGGCGCATCGTTCGATCAAGGAGAGAGTCGCCGGAACCAAGATCTACCGGAGAAAGGCAAGCACAACTTTGACAGTGTTGGCGGGCGTTCCACCATTGGACCCATGGCAGAGATGGCGCCGCCGGCGTGGGTTTCGAGATCTCGCTCCTACGTCTCTGTCTGTACAACTTCGCGAACATTGGGTCGGTCAGGTGAAGTCTAAGCGTGGGGGCACATTTTTTATCCCCTCGCCCATAAATAATATATACCAGGTACCAGGTATATATTTTTCTGGTGTCTCCTCAAAATCTGACCTTGCGATGCCAAACTCAACAGCTTCCGACAAGTAAGTACAATAGTAGTTATTAATAGTAGTAGCACAGCAGTATTAATAGTAGTATTAACAGTCGATCGGCACGAACGAGTGAGATAACAGCCAATGGTAACCTCACCCCTGGCTTGCTACCCTCCTGTGCCACAGCCACTGCCACAGCCACGGGCCGCCTTTGGTTTGTCAATTGCGCGAGACCCCTACCCCGCAAGACACCATAGATAGGTGCGAGCAAAACCCTTGATGCGTGGCAACGAGAGTGGTTGCTGTCGAATGCCGGTGTGCCGACCAGCGTAAACCCCACGACGCATGATAGTACAGCGGCCGCAGTAGAACGGGAAACACTCACTTGCTGCTCACGGAAACGAGACGGGGCGTGCAGGGTCAAATTAACATATTAACCAAGACATGGAGGTGATTTCCTCGGGTTTCCTATTCTCTGGTTCGGGAACAATTTAGGCTCATTTTTATTGGAGAACTTTTTTCCCAAGATTTCCAAAGTAAGTTTGGAAATACTTGGAGATATGTATCGATATACGGAGGCGTTCTGTCGCTATTCGTGACATTCTCCAGAAACAAAAATATCAAGTTCGTTAACATTCCAATATTTATTTGGAAGAAACAAAAAAATGGAAAATATGGAAGATTGAAAAATTGGGCGAAAAACATGTCGAAAATTTGGAAAAAAAAGCTCTCCGATAAGAATGACCCTTAGACGGTGGGAGACATTTTTATTTAATCTTCTATTAATAGGGTATAGGGTATAAGGAGGATATTGACAACAACGGGGCGCATGTTTTCCCTATACGTTCCGATTTGCAAGCTGTATTACCACACATCGAGACGTCGAGCACCGGCTCAAAGATACAGTTCGAAATGTACGGTAAGCTATTGTAGTAGGCGACCGGTATCTCAGGGAAAATATCTGGTCGTCCCCTCGTGCCCTTGGCTATGCGCCTTACCTTTCTTCTTCATCTTGGCTAGGTGCCTTACCTGTCTCAAAGGTCGAGCTCTCCTCCCCATTCTCGTCCGTTCCGGAACGCGCCTCGATTTTTGTTGCGGTCGAAAGAGGGTCAGAGTATATTTCCCTCGCTCGTCGGCGCACTCATCTTCCTATCGATTTCGAGATGGGATACCGTTGCTGTGAATGAGTGCTGATCTTATACGGGTACAGTACTGCATGCTCACGCAGGGTTCCCCTGTTGTTGTGCTTTCGTTCCTTGTACGTACTGTATTGATTGGTGTGCTGGTCGTTGCGAAATGACCACCACCGCCGCCACCGCCGCCACCATCAAGATGTTGGAAAAAAACAGTGCTGCCGTATAGCACGCATGAGAACACGCCGTCTCGGGACGAATTTCGACGCCAAATTTTTCGACAGGGTGTAAACGCCGAGCGGTGTGTCCGTGTGGAAATATATCGTGAAAAAACACCCTTTTCGCTGGTGTGCCCCCCTTTTTTTAGAGGAACGACATATACGATCTATATAGCACTTTTTGGTCAAAATATTTTAGACTGAAGGGGGTTTTCAAGGGTATTGACAACAGACTGCCCATTATCGCAATATCGTGGGGATGCTGATATTACAGCAGTGTACTGTTATACTATAAGGCACGCCTAATTCGCTGCCTACCAGGTACCTATTAACAGGATATTTGGGAGTATTCATCATGTTCCTTTTTTTAGGTTGCAGTGTTTTACGTGAGATTAGAGAGCTCCCCGAGTGAAGCGCCTCAGAAGGAGTAGGGGAGTTATGGCTGCCCTAGCACGCGTCAAACTAAGCTCGGGAACTCGTCCCAAGGGGGGTGTTTTCTTGCGTGTTAATACCTGATACGGAGGTGTATGTTTGATTTTCAGAGCCATGTTATAATATTACGTTTCCAGCCCAGTGAAGTGCCTCCGCCAACGGTGGTTAACACGCAGTCGGGGACAGCGTTGCAGCCTCCCGTTCAACCGTTCCCAACGCTCAATCGAAAGCTATGGGGGATGACCCTCATCCATTCATCACTGCAGGCTCATTCGAAATATTAGGATCATCCACCAGAAACTTCCTGTCAAGAGCTTTCTTTCTGAGGCATTTTTCAGATTCGCTCAATTCGTTGATGACCACCCTCTGGAATATATTCCAACGAAGACGCCTGGAATCAGTCACCGCGCGGATGTGAACACATTTACAGCAGCACTTCTGGTCATCACCTCCACCTGGAATAATCATAGGTGGAATATTTCGCGGTCCGCGTTGACCGCGGACCTTTTCCATGGTGTGATCTCCTTTGTATGGCATGCGCCAACAATTGACAAACGGTCGTGGACACGGATATATCTATAGTATAAAAAGGCAGACATATATATACTGCAGACGGGAAGTAAGGCGATCATATATATCGGCAACTGCAAGATAGCAAGCAGTACTCGCCAAATCAACAACGACAACTACAACACTTGAAGGCGTATAAACGACCCGTCAACATCCGACGTTAGACCAGACCGCGACAACGGCATGCCTTTCTTTGCTGCGGTCAACCTAGCAAGAAAATGAGGCAAAAATTCGCCGACACCGTGGAGGTAGCAGAGCAAGTTCATCGATTCTCACCGCTACTAACACAAATATCCGATACTGCGCCATTACTACTGTACCTGCTCCTTCCAGTAGTCTTCGTAGAGCTACGGCAGTGGAGCTCTATGTGGACGACAAGTGAAACGTTTTGAATTCGCTCCTTGCAACGTGGTGCCCATCGTGCATATTTCGATAACGACCAGCTGGCATATTCAATGCTGGCTTATTGATAGCCCTAATGACACAACCACAAAATATCGAAAAAAGTAACTCGACGACTCGATAGCAATGACAACAAAGCAAAAGGTAGCAAGTGCACCGTAATACTAGAATAGAACACTGCGCATGTACGACTGGCAACGCTACCATTTGCAGTTGGTGAGCCGGATGCACGAGGCACCTCGGCAACCAACCAACCAATCGATCACCCAGTTCCGCCGGCCAATCCATGAGGTTGTTCTTGGCCAGACCTACTGTTAGTGTGGCGACTACCCGCTAACCATTATGATTTCGTATAAAAGCTGTCGTGAAAGTCAGAACAAAAGAAAACTCGTTTTAGCAACATCGTTTTACCTGCTACATCGTCCCCATCCTTCTTGGGCAGGCACCGAAGCGGAAAAGACAAACCAAACGCAAGCGTTTCGCCTCTCACTCATACAAAAGACACGAGCCAACACGACCAATTCAAATGTGCGAGCGTGATCGCCCGAAAGTTAACGTGCGCTAGAAGGAAGCGTATAAGCACCGATCAGGTTGCTCGGACGTCCCATGTCATTTATTGTGTTTGAATGGCACGTACGCGCAGACTTTACTGGTATTTGTGAACCACTCAAACAATCGCTTGCACGAAAAAAAGGCCCAAACGAATCAAATTGATCACGTTTGACCGGTGCACACGATACGATACGATACGATACGATACCTGGTATCTCATAGTGTACGTACGGCATTCCCAAAGTGTTGAGTATAAGCTTGAACGGAGCCTTGAAACGACTCTCACTCTTGTCCTTCTTCCCTCTCTCGTCGTCCACCAAACCCTTACCCCATCAGCGCCATACCACGGTCAGAGCACATGGGATGTCGGGACCAAACATCGCGATTTTTTCGTGGCAGTGTCAAAAGCACCACTACTACTAGGCGGGAACATTCCTGGGGTGCTATAAACATACATGTATTCGCTTTCAACAACGAGTTGGTTTTAACTCTACTCGTCTTTTCGACTCGCGGTCTTCTTTGCCGTGTCGTAGTGTTCCTCCACAGCTAGCTGGAAATAAATGCGTGCATGAAAACTAACCGCGTTTTTTCCCCGTCATATTTTGTTCACGTCAACACTCGTTTTTTTTTTTTGTATGTACTTCATTTTTATTATCGGGGAAACACAGAAAGGAAATCAGTGAACAACAATCCAACACGATCGATCGTGCCCCATATCATCAAGACGGGAGCCCCCCCTCTCCACAGCCCCACCTCACCCCCAAAATAAACTAATGCGCCGTGGGTATACCAGGCCTCTCCACCGTTGCCGAGGTGTCGTCATAATAGCGCCACAAGGACAAGATTAGCTAAAAATATACGTAGTCCATTTGCCCCCAATATCGCACTCGCAAAAACGGGATTAAAATATACCGGTACGTACGTAACACACAGGATACAAAATCACACAAATCATCGAATTGTGCGCGACGGGGGCAGACTATCTTCGAACAATTTTCACACATCACCAAGATGCGCTCCTGCGCTCCCGAAAAAAACTCCACTGGTCCATCACTTACCCCATCTCCGACAACTGCCATATAAATGTATAGGGGTGGGAAGCAAATATACGACGAGGAAGAAAAAAACCGACACATCCGCACACCAAAACAAATCATGAAAATTAAATGAGGCACGAACAGAGCCGCAGGCGGCATGCGTGCAGGCGCAGCACATAAGTAACCAAAACGCCACCCTCCTGTTTCTTGTCTACCTCCACCTGGCAGACACGGTCCCAATCGATCTCCCATCCATCACCCGCGCCGCGGATTCTGCCCTTTTTTTCTTGCTCCCCGAATTTATCGACACCACTCATTTCCAACGCCATGACCCCCCCCCCCGCTCGCAAGCTGCACGCACACACACTCCCCCCAGGCAAAAAGCGCCTTGCTTGATGACTAAATCCCAACTGTGAGGAGACACTTCTAAAAAGCGCCTTGCTCAATCATTGAATCTCCGTTCTACGAGAAATTATTAAGTTTAAAGACAAGACAGCGCTCGCTGATCAACTTGTTGTATGTAACGGCTGAAACTGCCATCGCAAACGCCCCGAAAAACGAGGCGTGGCACCTTTCGTACGTCACTCGCTCTGCATTCTTCGCAGGGCTCATGGCCAGAGAAGGGAGCACGGACAACTCAAAGGGTCTCCTACTGTAGTTCTATTGGCGTCGCGTAACCGGCGGTTTCCAGACCGCAGCCAATCAAGAGGCGTCCAAGTTATGCTGCCCTAACCTTCCATCGAACGAGCGCGGCGTCAAATCAAAATAAAATAGATCGACATCCGTTCATCGGTGCGGGCTCATCGCTCCAACAATTGGACTCGAAATAGCGCAGCTTCTATCCAATCCTAATTTTCGACCTCAAGCCTCACCATATAGAGAGACTCAAAAACTAATACCTTGTGAACCGTCCTGACACGCGGCCGAGATGCAAAATTTAAGGGTCGCCAAACTGACAGCCTCAAATCAACAAAAACAGGACCAAGCGTGTTGCGTTTCCGTCGACGGGGGTAGAGGCGGCCAGCCCTACCCCGCCCTACCACCGCCGTTCGTAGAGCACAATACAGGAGTCAAACCGCCGTGGCGGAAATTCGTCTGGGGCGCGGCCAGCGTCACCCTTTCAGCTTCGCCATTGTTCTTTTTACCAACAGGAACACGGCGCAGACAAGGATGGGGGGGAAAATTTTGAAGGGCGACTATCTCGCTTTCATCCAACCCCCGGTAACAAATGCGTGCAGCAACACACGCGAGCAGCAACAACGAAACCAAATCTACCAACAATTACGCGAGCTCGACAAGCTTTTCTAACGTAAATCCACGTCGGTTTGGTCTCAGTTTTGCGCAACCAATCATTCGCGGCATTTGTTTCTAGCGTCTCCGTCTAAGGACACGAACAACACAACGACCAAGAAAGGGGACAGGATTCCCCCCCCCCCCTCCCCCCTTCCCCCTTCGCCTCCCCTCTCCCCTCCTTTTCGTGTCTTGAATAACACCGGTTCCAGGTTGTGCCAAACTTAGCGTACTGTCAATGGGAGGTTCACGCGCAGTTTTTTTTCTCCCCGTCACCCCCCCCCCCCCCCCCCCCCCCGTATCCGCCTGCCACTGTTACCCTCCTTTCTGCTTTCGTTGGTCACAAGCCATAAACATCCGCGCGACTTTTAATCGATCAAAAAGAAGGAAAAACCAAGCAGGGGCAGGGGCGCGATCGGTCAAAATAAAATATTAACCAAAAATCCAGACCAAGCCGAACGGAAGGCAGAGTCATACAAAGGGAAAGAGAAAAGGATAAACAAAGCACGGAACACACAAAAAAAAAAAACATCGACGACGCAAAACAAAAAAGGTGCGCGGGGTGGGATTCGGTTGGCTGGCTGGTTGAGATCAACTGTCGGCCAAGATCAACCGCGGTGTCCACTGTGCTCCCCCCTCTCCCGCTCGTTTTAAAACAGAACCGCGCGAGATCAGCAGTGCTTACACCCAGCTGATGCTGGCAACGACGCACGAACAAAGGCCCCGGGCGAAACTTGACAACGAAAGGGGAGACGAGAGAGACAAAAAGCCCGCCCGGACACACAAATAAAGCCATTTTTGAAGAGAAGCTCCTTAGACGAAGTCCAAAGATCGAAATAAAACAAAGAGAAACAAAAGAGAATTAAGGCTAACAGCAGCTAGAGGGAGAAATATAGGGGGGAACTCCACGCGGGGGCGGGGGTGGAACGTTTCCCGTCTTCCGCACACATACCCGCACGCCGCAACTTGCCTTCGAAACGACAACAACACGCGGCACCGTTTAACTATAGTGTGCGACAGCGCCCTACCCTATTGCCGCCCACTAGTCATATAAAGATCTATAAATAGCCTGGCGTAACAAATCGAACGAAAACGAAACAAAACGGGGGGGGCACACGCCTCTCGCTTCTGGGACCTCGACTGCAGCTAGCACAAGCACCAATCTCCCGAGGGATTCGCGAGCAATATTTCAGGGGGAGGGGCGGGGGGGGGGGGAGGGGGAATTTTCTGCGTGGCTGTGGCAGGGGTTACTACACTCCACCGTCTGAACACCACAGTGCACATTTCTGCAATAAAACCCTTCGAGGAACGCGCGCGCGCCATGTATACACAGGGGGTTGGTAAAGGGGGCTATCAGACAAGAAGATAAAGGGAAAAAAAAAAAACAAACATTCACCGTTTAGGATCAGACCCAAAGAGCAAGGCAATAGTGAAAACACCTTGCCCCCCTCCCCCCTCTGCCCCCTCCCCCCCCCCCCCCCCCCCTCTCCTTCCTCCTCACCCTACAGACTCACACTTAACTTACGCGTGCCTACGCCGAGCGGTTTCAACTACTATACGTCGCACGCCTCCCCCCCGCCCCCTCTCCCACCCGCCCAGCCCCTAACCAAGAGAGCACCCGCCCTCCCCCATTTTCCTCTAGTCGCTCTTTGTTCACTCCTGTTGAAACAATTAGGAGGTGGAGCAGGAGCAGGGCGAACCACGGCGAATTTTCAACCCCGGTTTCAATTTCGGCTTCGGCCTCAGAATGTATGGCGCCCGATTGATTAACTTAGTCGACGCGATACACGCTCGAAGCCGCGCGCGCGCCGCAGATCTGGGAGGAATCTCCGGTGCAGGGGATGCTGCACGTCGTCGTCCCGTAACGGTCGAACTTGTCTGAGCTGCCGCAAAAGCACCTGCCGAAAACAAAGAATATTTGGCGACGAGATTGCCGATTAGGGGATATATATATATATACCGCTGACAAAGTGGCAGTCACAAATAGCGATCGCCGTGCGTGCTGGTAATATTACAGTAGGAATCGACGACAAACAACACCGGCGGCGAAATCGACAGGGGAATGATGTCGAGGATAACAGTACCGTTGACTTCGCCAACAACGACATATTTACACGAACAGCAGTAACCATGACAAATAATGCAGATGGCAATGAACGTCGATGGCTGAGTAGGGCGAACGGACACATGCCGCGACGGAGGGTGCGCATATTCTTTTTGTGGGCCCCTCGTTTGAGGAATCCCATACCTCACCCTGAAACCGAAGCAAAAAAAGAGCTGAAAGTGCAACCGACGAAAATTTCCAACACCTAAAATAGGCATATCTCGACTATTAATAATATTCCAGAACACTGTTACAATGGTATTCCAGCGATTGTTGAGAAGCCCGGTCGGTCCGAAAAATATCAGCCAAAAAGTGCTACCCCGTTCGTAACAAAACATCGATGACGACGTATGAAATGTACCGGAGCATGGGCACAGCACACGCACGCGCGAGCGCGCGGGAAGGAAACCGGTTGCGTTGTGAAAAGCTACATGGTGTCGCGAGACAATGGGCGAAGAGTGCAGGGGTGGTGGTTAAAAGACGTGTCATACCCTGGTGCCAGGTGCAACCTATTACTCACTGCGCTCCCCCCTGCACTCCCGCAAGCGAGTCCCCCTCTTGTCGGCAGCTCTCGATGCAGCTCTGAACGTGGGTCGCAAATGTAACAAACGCGGCGGCGACCACGGCGGCAGATGGGACGAGCGGCAGACGAACGAAGGTAAAAACGAATTGAAAACATTTGTGAGTGGAACCAGCCGGCACGTTCGAGTTACGTTCGGTGCCAGACCGGCGGGTAGTACAGGGGGTGGAGAGGGGAGCGAAGAGAGAGAAGGGGTGTTGGAGAGAGACAAAGACAAAAGAGGTACAGATAGACAGAAGATATATTGTCTCTCCGAAACTAACAGTTGCACGACTCTCGTGTCCGCGAATCGAGAACGTGAAAAGTCACGGCCAACCGTACACCAGGTACATATGTTCGTAACACAACGTGGGCAATGATCGATACCACCCAGTATATATGACACCAGGTACTTTATACGTGGTACAGTACAAGGAAGAACGTGAGGAGGGCAATGGTTGAAGTGCGAAATGTAACTCAACTAACTCAACGCCACAGCAGCAACACTATTTTACAGAAAACTCTTTTTGGCGGGGAATTTCGAATTCGATCTGATCCTCCGAAAATGTGCGTAGTAGAACTAAATACATGAAAATCTGAAGGGTTACGATTCAACAAATTGTTGTGTTCGGGGAGAGGACAAGGGGGACAAGCTACCAGGTAGAGTAGTTGCTACATTTGGGACGGCGCCTCGGTCGCATAACACCCAACCCTTTCTCTGCAAAACATATCCGACCCGCCGTTTTGACGCGCACTACGAAGGGCGAGCCTCCAATCGACGACATGAAAAAAATATTACCGCCGGCGTCAGGTCATCTTCGTCCTCATAGGCGAAGTCCATGATGGGACTAGAGTCGCTGTCCCGGTAGCAGCCGAGGTAGTCTCCGCTGGGAAGCGGCCCCCCCCCGCCATCATCGCTCTCGACCTCCCCGCCGTCCCAATTGTCGTCATCATCGGTCTGGATGATCCCCCCGCCCCCTCTTCCGTCGTCCTGGTCGTCATCCTGCCCATCGTCAGTCAGGGCTGCTTCGCCCGCTAAACCACGACATTGAAGCATTTAGGGGGGCGGGGGGGGGGGACAAAAAGGGTGGGTTGATCGTGGCGATGTCTCGGCAAAGGACGACACCCCCAAGTAACTAAACTTCTGCACCTTGTGTGCACCCTGAAAGCAGGAAAAACCGGCAGACGGCATTTACACCCTCTTCCCGGTGTGCCATTTCATAGTCTAGACGCTTGAATATTCTACTCTCGTGTGCTCCGTACATCCTACAGGGAAACACACAAAAAAAAAACGTCATGCAAACACATGAATACTACATAAACTGCAAGAACGCCTACCGAAAAGCCTTGCTATGTATATAAAATTCCCGGATACTTACACTCGTCACCGCCGATCCCGCCATCGTCGTCCCCCTGGTCGCCATCATCCGCCCGGCCATCTCCGTAGATGATGTACAGGCTGAACGCGTAGTCTCCTCCGCAGGTGCTGCCCGAGGCCCCCGTGCACTCGTAGTCACACGATCCCGTCCCGTACGTGTCGTAAGATGACGGGCTTCCGCACCAGCACCTGTGCGCGGTTCGGTTCGCGACACGTCAGCATCGAGAGAACGTTATACAAACGCATTGCAGCAAAAACGAGAACCAGGTTAACAGAGAAACACAACCCCAAAGGTGAAGAAGGTTGAAGAGAGGCCGCAGACCTGAAATAAGTTATAACCAACGAAGCAAAACACGAGAAAAAAATTGTGTGACAAACACAGAAAATGTACTCGTACGAAACAAAGACGCTGGGTGGCGAGTACTGCCGGGTACCCGTAAGTAGCGAAACGTATCCGTTGGCCAAGATTTTTGGTTGAAGACAACCATGCAAAACAACAAATCTCTTTGGATTCATGATTCACTCACTCTGATCCGGCTTGCAGACCGGCGTACGTCTCCCCGTAGGCTGCGCAGGCCAACACACATCTCTGACAGCAAAATGAAAAAAAACACACAAAACAGAAGTAGGGGTGGCAGGAAACGGGGGAAGGAGAATGCAGAGCGAGAATCGTTCACACGCAAAAAAAAGGGCCGACATAAGAAGAGGTTGAAATGCAGTGCGGTGCACAACAGTTTGACCGTGTAAGTACACAACTCAATAGTACAGCAAACAATGTCCGGACGGGGTATACCTCTGAAAGGGCAAACCAGTAACTTTATTGCCCCATGTTCCGAAGTCTCTCGCCAATCCTACTCGAAATCCCTTTCGTCCCAAGGTCGAGTCGAAGGCCGAGACGACTCGAAAAAACAAAACATTATCCCCTCCTTTCCAATGCTTTTCGAAAGCCTTCTCCGATATGTGTCGAAGGTCGAGTCGAAAGCCGAGGCGACTCCCCTTTTTTTCCAGTGCTACTCGAACGCCTTCTCCAAAATCTTACCCAAAACGCTTGTTCTCTTAGTTACCTTTCAAGTAGACAAACTCGAAAGCCCTTTTATCCACCATATCTTCGCCAGACGAGCACCAGCTCTACAAGTACGCCAACAGATACAAACAACAAGAACCATCAACACCACCCAACACCATCAACATCAACAACCAAACCACCACCGCCTCGACACCGCACTATCCAGCTCTTGAACGCACCCAGCACCATCCCAACAAGCCAACAAACAACAGCACAGCACCAACAACACCAACAAAACCACCCGCCGTCACCACCACACCACACGGATACTATTAATACCACTAATGATACAAAAAAAACGCCACCACCACTGCCACCACATTCCGACGGTCACCACGACTCCTACCGAGCCAACAATAACAAACCAACCACAGCCAACAACATCAAACAAGACGTACCAGGACCGGCTTCTTGGCTTTTACATTTTTCCGTCCGCCAGAAAACAAATCGTGTAGGCACGCCATAAGAACGAAATAAACGAGAAAAGGAAGGGCCCGTCAAAAAAGCCTCGTCACGTTGTTGTGACGAAAAACCACGCCAAACTTCGTTTTTCAAAAGCTCAAAAAAACCATCGTGCAATTTTTTTTTGAAGATGATCTGTTTCGCCTCTCGCTGAAACCAGCTCGTATGATACACAGGTACTGCATATCTAATATATATACCTGGTATATATATTATTACGGGGGACCATAGTTAATAGGACCAAATATTGTTAGTAAAAATGGTTAAACCTATAGGTTTTTATGCATACCACAGGTCCTATTAACTATGGTCCCCCGTGATATATATTATATATAATATACCTGGTATATATTATATAATATATATATAAATGCTCACCACGACCGTGTTGCCGCCGTCGTCGTAGACCATCGTGTTCAGGATCCTCCCGGCCCCCTTGTCGGTGTAGCACCCGAGGTACTCGTACCCGCCCGAACCGTCCCCGGCCGCTACGGCGGTCTCGTCGTCATCCTCATCGTCATCTTCATCATCATCCTCGTCATCGTCATCATCGTCGAAGATGTAGTGGTTGTCATCGTTAATCCTGTCGTCATTCGCGACGTAGAATACATAGTCGTCGTCGTCGGACGGGTCTGGCACGGGGGGGATCACCACGACCGTGAGGCCGGAGGGGCAGCCGCCCGTGATGTCCTGGTGGTTCGACGCCTTGTCTCCCCTGACCCTGAGATACTGCGGAGGTTTTAAAAACGGAAAAGGAGGCGGGAGGCGGAGTATGGGGGGGGGGGGGGGGGGGAGGGCGACAAGGTGATCGGGTAACCAAGGGTGGAACCGAAAACGGTGGGTTAGGTCCAGCTGAACCACTTCTTTTAATCCCTCCAATCACGACGTGGCCGTTGCTGCAATCGCCAATTTTGATCGTCTGTTTTGATCTCTGAAGGATCGAGAGGGCTGTGAGCCAGGTCCCACACATGCGCCCCGACTTAGCGACCAACACAAAAGATATATTGGTGGGATCGACTGTCTACGAGCAGCGGGAGCTCCGCGTAAATACGGGTAGCATCATGCTACGACTCCTTGCGTTGTAACTCGGGCACCGCTGTATGTCATTCGCCATTCACGATATGGCCGCCGCTTCAGTCATCAATTCTAATCGTCTGTTTTTCTCTCTAAAAGTCTCAAAAAGGGTTGGGCAGGTCTCGCGTTATCATTTACCTGTGCTTGGTGAGGAGGGCGTGGCTACAACCGCAACACAACCTACTGATCCTGCTACCACGCAACCTGCTGTTGCGGTCACTGCTGAAGCACACTCACGTGTGCTTGCTAGGTTAGAAGAGCTTTGTGTTACGAGAACACAACCTACTGCTGCTGCGTTCAATAGTGCGGCAACCTACTGTGCCGGCTACTGTAGCAATCCCCACCTCGTCGTCCGGGTCGTTTGGGTCCTGTACATCGTTCTCGCAGATAATTTGAGGGCTGTCTTGCACCTTGATTGCGGAATACTCGCAGGCAATGAAGTCGTTACCGTACACCTGTCAACAAATGAGGGATCACGCACAGGAGGTCTTAGACAGAACAAAAAAACTCAAGGGGCTGACTATTGTGGACTACACCGGTGGGACTGGCTACATCAGCAGGTTTGGCTCCAACAGAGGTTGTTGGTGTTTACAGAGTACAAACACAGACTCAACAGGTACCAGCGCGAATGCATTTGTTTGTTTCGGGGGGTAAATAACAGGGAAGGTACATCGTAACACGTAGCCGAAGTAAATATTCTTGACGCAAACAGCGCCGTTGTAACGAACAAGTCGAATCGATTCAAGTTTCTTAATCGAATTGAATTCGCGTGGATTTTGCGGGAAAAATGTGTTTAGACTCTTATCAGCGAACCACGTGCATGTAGTTCTTAAAAAAACCCCATGGAAATCGGAATAACACTTATTCTCATTATCATTATCATCATTATCATCAATATTATTATTATTATCATTATCATTATCATTATCATCATTATCATCATTATTATTATTATTATTATTATTATTATTATTATTATTATTATTATTATTATTATTATTATTATTATTATTATTATTATTATTATTATTATTATTATTATTAACAGTTAGTGGCAGCAGTATTATCAAGTATTCGTATTAATAGTACCTCATTGTATTCTCCGTATTGCTCGCCGTCAACCTCGTTGCCGCCGATGCGGACGCACGCCCCGACCGCTTCCACAATAACATTGTACCGCACGATATTGAAGGACCCTCTAACGCCGATGCCTGGGGAGAACGACCAAAAGACAAAAGACGAGAAAAATGACCCCGTGCAGCAGAGGGGGGGAAGGGGACGGGGGACGGGGACGGGACGTATTTTATACTGCCGGCGGTGACAAACGCGCAAACAGGTTTAGAGCGAATCTCGGTGGTACTCGTAGACGTATGATAACAGGGTTATGCGTACGTACTATATACGAACATACCAACTGTGTGCTTGATTGAGAAGGGTATACCCGGATACGGTCATCAATTGAACCAGGGCTAATATTGGGTCGGGTCAAACCACGCGGGTTAGGTCGTGTCTGGCCAAACCACGCGGTTCAGGCCGGATCGGGTTATACACCACGCGGTTCAGGCCGGATCGGGTGATAAACCACGCGGTTCAGGCCGGATCGGGTCGAGCAAGGGTGGCCCGACCCGACCCGTAAGAGTTTGAACTACTCCAGACCCGACCCGTGACTTGTCGAAAGCTTCCTGACCAGACCGGCGGGTCGGGTCACGACCAGTGAAGAACTCTGGATATAACCATATAACCAGGTTTGATATCCGGGTACTCCAGAGTATTCCCCTAGTATTTATATATTATATATATAATCTTTTTTCAACATCACTTTTACTTTCCAGCCTAGCTCGTAGGAGGTTTTACCCTCGGCGATCTTCTGGACAAGCCGTGGTATATATCTTTGTTTATATACGAAGTACGTACCGTAGGATAAACCTCGGGCCAACGCCCAGACGGGTAGGGTGACTCGTGTACTGAGCCAAGCTGGGGAGACTATGAGGGGTTTTAGTTGGTTCACATCCCACGCTACCTGACTGACTCGGGAGAGATAATATCTAGACTCAGGTGCCTACATCCTCGGAGTAAACCACACCTTTTCGACGGTCACAGACAGGCCCGACCAAGGTGGAAGAAACGAACCGGGTTCGAACCGGTACACGAAAATTTGAGAAGTAAGTGTGGACAGGGGTTTCCTCTCGCTCTCCGGGACAGAAACGAAGAAAAGAAAAAAAAGGATAAACCTCGCGTCAATCGACGGGTAAAGGTGGCGGTGCATTAAAGCAACAAAAAAGCAACTATACGCTTTTTCGAGAGCATCTTGTCGAGATGGTCTACTTTCTACAAAATATAAACGGTTGCCCCTGCTGTGATATATATGTAAGTGATTGGTCGCATGGACAAACGTGCCAGCTGGGGAAATGTGCAAACCAACGCGGCTGAGATTCCTCTCCCGCTCCAACGTTCATTCCGTCAGGCCTGAATTAATTCCACGAGGGACGGGTGCGCTGGGCAAAGCAAAACAAAAATATCCCGTCACGCACACGAACAAAAACACAACATACCTGGTACAATATCAGGCTCGAACATCGCTACGATGGTTCGATGATCGCCGGCAGCAACACAGTGCGAGAAAGAGGGGAAAAAAAACGAAACAAAAGCACCACGACACGGATGGGAATTGCTCGGCATCAGCAAAAAGCAGCTACCATGGTCCGATGACGTAGACGACGTCGACGATACCATCGCTATCATAATCCGATGACGGTGGACGACCCTGACGACACCACCGCTGCCTTATTCACTAGAATTTAGTAGTGTTGGATGTCGTATCAAAAAAATACCGAGCCTTTCATGAGTCACATCGAAGGTGTTTGTTCCCTCCGCACCCTCTGGCAGGCCCGTGCTCTCTATGCTGAACCTGAACGAAAGCTTCGATCTAGCGAATACCTAAACTGTACCGATTCTTTTGTTTTTGCTTATCGGTATCTCAACCAACTCGATTCCGATATCGATATCCAGCACAAACCGCGTAGTCTACTGTAGAAGCAGTAGCGTGAAACGAAACGAACCATGGTCGGTGGGAAATCAAACCCGAGCGCTCACCTCCAGATTCCTCCGCCAGCTGGCCGTAGATTTGGTTGTTCTGGATGACATTCCTGATGGAACCTTCCTTCACCTCCGCTCCTTCGCTCCCCTGGATAGCCGCGCAAGGTTAGTAAAACCAACTTCACCAATGAACTCAAAGGGAAACATCTTGTACGAGGAATCCGACATGAGTCGAGCACGCATCAATCGTTTGCAGAACAGGCGAGTAAATAAGTCGAGCAGGCACGATGTTGCAGCAGCATTCACGACCTGTATCGGCAGCCAGTAAAACCACCTGAGGTCTGTGGCTTTGTGTCGCAAGCTGTGAAATCGAGAGATTATTCCTCAAAACTCGTATTTCATGTTGCCGTAAAAATGACCGAGGAAGAGTAAGGCCAGCGGGCAATGAGAGAGAGAGAGAGTAGAGGCCGAGCGAACGAGACGGTCGGTAAGGCTTGATTGCGTCTGAAACTGTCCGATACGTCGGTCCCAACTCTGCTGTGACGCGTGCTACGATATACGACAGGGGGCATATTTTTTGTGTACAGCAGTGGTGTGGATAATATCAGGGAAAACAAATATCAGAGGTAGCACAACGTTTTTGCGCTTGTCACGGGGTGGTCTTGGAACAGGCACTCTCCACACTGCTGCAGCACTTTGTTGACCAACAACCAAAAACAGTTTCTGGCCGACGGGGCTTTCTCCGTAGCCAAAGAATTACCAAGCATCGTTTAAGTTTTACCAATACTTTACCTGGGGGGTAAAGTAAAGTATTTTCCGACAGAATATACTCCAGGCGCTTCGTGTACCGCACGCAGTATTTGGGCTTTTTATGCACGGCGATATACTGCGACTACTTTTAAGTATCACGACATTCTGTACTTCGGCTACTGCCATACTCGGCAGTATTTCGGGGTTCAGTACTGTGGAATGAATACCCGTCGTACTCCACAGTATACCAGGGGTCTGTACTGCGGGTACTGCCAAGTACTGACAGTATTCCATCCGTTGGTACTGCGGGTACTCGGAGTACCAAAATACCCTAAAAATGCACAGTATACTATTAATAGGAGTACCACCCATACTTCGATAATCTGTGCACCGTTTCGACAGTTTCATCCCCAATTTATTGCAGAACGCACTCACGGATGGTCCCACGAGTGGGAGGTGGAGCAAATTACACTCGGGGGGGGGGGGGGGGGGGGTGACAGGAGTACTTTTGAGTGCTGGCAGTATTTCGGGAGTATAATCTGCGAGTACTCGTAGCATATAAGTCAATAGTTCAATAGTCTTAATACTCTGAGTAATGTTTGTACTGCGGGTACTGCTTCTATTCGAGGTTCTGTACTACTCATACGCATAGTAATCGCAGTATTCGGGCCTTCAGTACCACTTATATTCTCAGTACTCGCAGTATTTAGGCCAGTACTGCAATACTCAGTACTCGGAGTACGAAATGTACTCAAATACTGCGAGTAGCCTGACGTATACTGGGAGCATCTGTGCAATGCTACTACTGTTCGTTGGGATCGACATTAACTTGGTATTTGTGCAGGGGGTCGAAGGTGGGTATGTTTTTGTGTGCGAGCAGAACATAGTTTTTTTTTGCAATAACGTGCGGATCGATTGACTTGGCTTTTGTGCTGTTGGTCGAAATTGACCCTGTTTTTGTCCATGGGATTGTTTGTCGGGTGGCCCTGTAGTTTTCTTAAAAACCTGGTTTTGGGCGAGGTAGACACGCCACATGAGGAGTCTCGGCAAACAATAGGGGCATCCACCCCTACCGCATGATAGAGCATGCATAGTGTCCTCTACGTTCGTTAATTCGAGAAGGACACAACGCCTGGGAAAGCAGGCCGGCGACCTCCCTGGATATCATCAGGATGTCCACGTCGGGTTACGTCAGCAACCTACGTATACAAATAATAATGATAATAATAAACATCATCAATATCTCAGCACTGCGTTTGCCACCCGACAATGTGCCACACGAGTTGCAACGTTGATCACTCATAAGCATAGCCATAAACAAAAAATGTAAGTTAAACAAACCGATACCTGGTATATCATAGTAATTGTTCCTGCACAATCAAACCGAACGGAAAAAAACAAGACAACAGCGGTGCCCAGCAATTTCGAACGCAAACGCCGGAAGAAAGTGATGAACGAAAAACACTGTTTTTTTCATACCGTAACCAACAAAAAAAAGTAAAAACGTTTCTTTACCTGTGTGTCGATGAAGTTGTTCATGACGACGTTCCCTTGGCAGACATCGGGGCCGTCGTTGTAGTTCTTATCGTCCCACTGGTTTGTTGCCGTCCCGATATCTGTCAGAAACATCACGCAACCGCCAGCACCCTCACCAGCATCAGCACCACCACCAGTCATCATCAGCACTACAGTACGTCATCGTCACGATATCATCGTCCCGCCATCTCTATCATCGTTATTACAAGGTTACAAGGCGTGGAGCAAGCTTTAAAACTCTTGTGTTTCCAAACATATTCCAGCTCAGATAGCACCCACCCGTCCCCCGTCACCCCCCTTCGGCTTCTCCATCCCCTTCAGCCATCAGTGGCGAGCGCCTACCTTTTTTTTAACCCTTTTAGGAATGCAGTCCCGTTTTGAGGACACATCAGTCAATTTTTAAGTAGTGTGTCCCCAAAACAGGACTGCAGTCCTAGAAGAGTTTAAATTTAAAGTATGTACATATCATACGTACGCCGAAAAAAAGCAAAAGTATGCTCTACTTCCGATCGCCATAAACACGAAGAAATAAATATTACGGGGGACCATAGGTAATAGGACCTAATATTGTTAGTAAAAATAGTTAAATATATAGGTTATGTATACCATAGGTTCTATTAACTATGGTCCGCCGTAGTAGGTGCAGCCAGATAGAGATAGCGAGAGTACAAGCACGAAGTCTTATTGGGCATGAAGTCAAATCAACAGGTTGAGGCCTTGAACAAACAATACCATTCATTCAACAAAGCTTGTTTCGAAGACTATCCCGTTTGATATAATCGATTGTTTGTTCTCCTTTGTGCGCATAATAACATTAATTGTTTGATCTTGGAGACGACACGTACCCAGTTTTCGTAAAAAATATTGCTTCGGGCACAAGTGTTGCTTTTATTACTTCCCCGTCGCTTCGCAAGAGTTTTTTTTCACTACGCTCCGCAATCTCCTGGACAAACCGCGGCCAAGGCCGTCTTCCCTTCTACCGCCCTGTGTATCCTATCCTGGTGCGTATGTACATGCCTTGGTTTTTATTGCGCACAGGGTCGATAATTCCTACGTACGTCAAGGTTTATTCATGTTCGCTGATTTATCCTCTCGCGCTGAGAGCGGAGGAAACGGACGATGTCGCCGGGGGCTCGGGGCTTGCGGGGGGGTGATGTTCTATCGGTTAGACTACTCGACTCCTAGGAAGATACCAACACGGCGACATCAGTGTAACTGTGGCCAGAAACTGGCGTATCATGACAGCAGTTGCAAGTGTCGTGAACTTGTGTGCCGAAGTTGATTTCGAGAATGAGGAGGGGATCGCAGGAGATATAGCTAAAAAAATACGATGAACAATTATCGCTGTGAGATCGAGATATTCGTCGAAACTCATGTTTGCAAGCTGTGCGTGATACGTCGATCGGGCGTACTGCGTGTTGTTATATAGCCCCACGCAGGATATACATTCCGTATATGACGAAGACAAATTCTGAAGCTGCAAAAAACACCGAGCTTGCAAAGATGATTTTCGATAATTGTTTTTATTTCACATCTCTATTTCGTTTTTCCAATCGCTACATCCCGGTCGGCGGTCCGGTCGTAGAACCTGCATTCAGGCAGCCCGAAAGGCGTTCCTACGCTGTGCTGGTGGTGGTAAAAAGATAGTGGACATGCATTTTGGAAAAAAAACAAAAACAAAACAAAGCCAAGCTGCCCAAGTCGGATGTTTCCTCAAAACTCAAGTTCACAATATTTGGTGTTTTTACGATTCGATCGCGCGTACTATATCACGGGGTGTGTAGGTTTACAGGTGCCCCGACAAAAGTTCCGACTGGTAATACACGCGGCGAACGCACCACGTACCTACCAGACACCAGGCACGTCACAACGAGCAAAAACAAAGGGTAGGCGCGGCATGCTACCCCCGGAGGTTGTTGCAGCTTCCGGTCAAACCAATACTCACAGACGCCCTCCCCATTTTCCCCCTTGGAGCCTAGCTGGAAGTCCTCCACCCCGCAGTAGCGGATGTCACACAGGCGCACCACGGAGTTGGTGACGAAGTATCGGAATCGGATGCACTCCTTGGCCGCCCTCCTGAGAACCATGTTCTGGATCACCACGCCGTTGACGGAAGACTCGACGCCGTCCACCTCAAAAGGGTCTCGAGCACCTGCGAGGCGGTGCGATTATTAAGGTCATCCGGCCGGGAAGGCGAGTAGCTTCATCCGCCAAAATGATTCGTACAACGAAGTATTTTACCCGTACAAACGAGGTACAAACTTTTACCTATTGGTAAGAGTATTCATCACCAAACATTCACAAACTCACAAACCACTATTACGGGGGACCATAGTTAACAGGACCTATGGTATACATAAAAACCTACATGTTTAACCATTTTTACTAACAATATTTGGTCCTGTTACCTATTGCCCCCCATAATATATACTCGTATCACTATTTTTATGCGTCGGTTTTTGAGCTTTTTGGCCGAACTGGTCTCTACTCGATACTCGAAACCCAACGTTTGCAAAAGGCAGATTTTACTTCACGTTGACGGTTTGCGAAACGCCAGGGAGGGGGAAGGGTGTGCGTAGACGGCACCCGTCACCGCCTTAATGTCGACGAAATGGACCGCCTTAGGTTCTACTCGATACCGAGCTTGTGTTGTGTGTGGTAAGCACGTCTGTCTGTGGAACCCAAGGAGAGACACAGGTAGACGACACTTGCTACCACGCGACTGCTTCGAACAGTCGACACCGGTGACCATGGGTTTGTTTAGACTACAAGGCGTTCCAACGGTAGAGATTCACCCCCAAAAATTCTGAAGGTCCTCGCTTAACCCTTTTAGGACTGCGCACTCCCGTTTTGGGGACAAACTACTTACAATGGGACAGGATTGTCCCCAAAACGGGACTGCGGTTCTGAAAGGGTTAAGGAGCTACACACTCCACCCCAAAACGGAATTCAGCATAAAATCAAATTTCATCCCACCGAGCAATCCCATGGCCCAAGTACACAAAAACGTCATTTTTTTAAAACAAAATTGACATTCCGACGATTGGGGGTTAACGAACCCCGTCATTCAGAAAATGTTTTATAATAGCGGAAACGTGCTACCCCTATCGTAGAACGCCTCTTATCGTTGACCACAGCACGCTCCTGCTATTTACGGTCGGGCTGTATAGTCCCAGCAGCAATGCTCAAACAGACCACACACTTTTCTTGTGCTTATATAATCTACGGTAGCTGGTACCTTTTATTCGATGTCAACACTACTATATCCACTACTGTAGAACCATCGTTTCGTCGGCAGAGCGATTGTTTTCCAAGCTAAACCGGGCGAGTCGCTGCTGCTGCTGCTGCTGCCACGTATTTCTCCCACCTTCAACGAAGATGAGCTGCTCTCGATACTCTTCCCCCTCTTCAATCTCCCCGTCGATTGTGAAACCCTGTGGCGTTTTTTCAAGCGGGAGAGAAGTTGCCCCATTACGACAAGACATAAAATGGATGACTTTTTATCTAACTCCGAGCTCATTAATTGTGTGGGGGGGTTTATATTATACACCTGGTGTGTACTTCGAAGTACAGAAATAAAAGAAAACGTTAGCTGGGTGATCGAGGATGCGGTCGAAACTCATATTTGCAAGCTGTGTGCGATACATACTATTATACTGTGTAGACTCGTACTCCAGGTATAAAACGGCGAACTCTCTGAATAAAAGCCGAAATCTCCAAGGCAGCGAGCGGCCGGGTGTGGGCTTGTTCGCTCTCGCGCTTGCTGTCACTGCTCCTCGCGTTTTCGCTTTACGCGCGTTCGCTCTTCGCGCTTTCGCTGCTCGCGTTTTCCCTCCGAACGCTTCTGCACTTCTCGCTTTTGCTTCTCGCTTTTGCTCTTCGCGCTTCTTTCGCTTTCGCTTTCCCTTTCCCTACTCTATTTTTCGCTTTCGCTCCTCTCTTTTTTCGCTTTCGCTCCTCTTTTTTTCCGCTTTCGCTCCTCTCTCTTTTCGCTCCTCGCGCTTTCGCTCCTCTCGCTTTTGCCCCCCTCGCTTCCTCGCTCTACTCGTACCCCTTCGCTATCGCATTCGCTCGCTCGACAGTCCCTCTCGGTATACTCTTCTCACCTCGATAATGTAATAGCTGTGGAGGATCTCCAACACCCTGGACTCGCCCTCCTCCCCCTTCAAGATCGCCTCGTCGCGCTCGGTTCCCGGAGACCTTCTGATCGTGATCGGTCGGTCCTCTGTCCCGTCCACCTGCCCCCATCCGCATACACAAGAAACCCAGAGATCATGTTGGGAAAACCGTGAACACGAGAAACACGGAGTAACACGGAACAAAGCATAGCACGCCAGCAGCGAAACATGGAACAAGGCATGTGGGCAACCTACCCGTAACACAAAAAACGAAACGAGGACTTTGAACAAAGAAAGAAACACGGGAATGTGGGAGGCGGAGAGCCGAATCACGGAAATGTGTTTCCCTGGTAAAACGGATCGAAGAACAACGGAAATGACGGAACCCGGAAAGAGAGGAGCACGAAACGAAAGGGGGGCGGGGAAATGCGGGGCATTAAACAGTTTCGTAGGATAGAGAGAAGGGGTGAGGAAACACAAGACAACTAGATATTTTCCTAGGTTTGAGGCACCGAATACTTTCCTGGGATTGTCTCCGGTACTCCCCATCTCGTCCGTGTTTGGCACGACTACGCCAACGTTCGCGCTTTCCGCGGCTTCGGCAGCGAAATTCCGCGGCTTCGGCAGCGAATTCCGCGGCGTTGCCCACGCTTTCCGCGGCTTCGCCAGCGCATTCGTATTCGATGGATCACAGCGGCGGGAGTTCTCTCTCCAAAGTTTCAAGGGTGTTTACTCTGGAGATACCCGGTCATCTACCCGGGCATGACCCAAAACACACAGGTTTTGTAACTGTATACTCTGGTGGTACCCGGGAATATACTCTCGGAATACCCGGGTGCCTACGCGAGTTTGACCACAACAACCAGGTTCGATACCCGAGTACCTCAAAATAGTTACCCTACTCAAACGTATCTTTGGTAAGAGTATATACCTTGGGGATAGCCGGGCATCCACCCAAGTTATGACTGAAACAAACAGGTTTTGATACACCCGGGTACCCCAGAGCAGTTGCCTCCACAATCCGTAGGTCGTGTCTCCTGGGTTAGGTGTGTACTACACAGACACTGCACAACTGATAGCGGCAGGTTAGGCCTTAGACCGTCTACTGCAGAGGATCTGCCTGCCGTCTAAACTGCTTGTGCTCACCGCCGTGGTCAAGCTGATGTAGTGAGTACCCCTCGGGATGTAGATAATGTCACCGGGACTCGCATTGTTCAAAGCCGCCTGAACACGTAAGATTTACATATATCGGCATCACAGCAGGCAGGGAGGAAAATTCACAGAGTCACGAGAACACAGAAAGACGGACATAAACAGACGAAAACATATAAACGAACAGCGGAAAAACCACGAGCAGAAGCACAGGCACACACACGCGAGGAGGAAGGAAGTCGGGTCGGCAAGCGCCAGGCAACCGACAGCTAGCTACACACGAGTAGTCACAGATGTCAACAAATACGCCAGATGTAAAAAAAAAAACGCAGAACAAGCACAGGAGCCAAGGTCAGCCAAGTAGTATGGCTATCACAACCCGTGAGTCGTAAACAAAGGCGGACCACCACCCAGCGACATCTATGGTATGTAAAAAGAAACTAAGTAGAGGAAGGAGTCTCACAAACACAGGACATGCGAACGCGCAGCTTATTATCCCAACCCTCCTTCCTCACAGCATTATGGGGAGGGGGGGGATACTCATTGTCGTGCATGGCTGTAGTCGTATGACCATAGACCTTCACATCACTACAATACCGGGACGGAGCACGCCGAGTTTTCACCGACCAGGCAGACATTGCTTGCACCAAGCGCGAAGCGCCGTGAGGTGTTGGGCGAGTCGCATGAAGGGTGAGCTGCATCCTACCAAGAACCGCTTTAGAAGCGGATTTTCTTGCGTTTGGATGACAGCATCAATTAATTGATTTAATTTCTGGTGTGGACACTCCCAGAGACGGTAACGGGGTTTTTGCTATGTAACTGCCTCGTGGGTGCCTCACCATACACACGACATGATACGATCATCCCTATAGTGCGGAGTAAAGGTTTCCCCCCCGCACAAAAATGATCTGACTTGACCGCCAGCCGTAGTAACCGCCAAAAAAAAACAAAACAAAAAACGTTACCCTGGCTGTCTAGCGCACGCAGTGAGAGGCGTAATTTACAGCGTCGTTACCAACCGACCCCAACCCAAACTATATATATATATATACCAGGTATATAATATGGGGGGGGGGGGGGGGGTAGGGTAGGGGAGGGGGGGGGGGTCAGCCCGGAAAGAAGGGGAAAGGAGGGAAGATTTACCCCTCGAAGACTGTTGGGACTGCAGTCGCGTCTTGGGGCACAACCTACCAAGAATTTGAGCGATTTGTCCCCTAGTCGGGATTGCATTCCTGAAAGCGGTGTGCCGGTCAAGGACTCTTTAGACCCTACATAGTAGTTTCATAGAGCGTTTCTTGGCTCGGGAGCCTCATGGTTGGTTAAATCGAATGTCTCTCGTGTCTCGGGAGCGGGATACTATTATAGCGAAGCAGACAGAGTTGCTCTATTCTTTCGGTAGGTGCGGAGGAGCCCGCGCGGAGGGTTTGTTTCCCCGCGGGGCCGTCCGCCGTCAGGCCGGCTTTTCACCCCGCACGCGTCCTGTTGTAACCATAAGTTAAATTGCGAACTATTAACCTGATGTAATTTATTACTGTTTGCTGCTGCAACCGCAGGAATGCATCAACATTGGTGCCATGGGTGCCACAGCTGAAGAAAGCATGCAAGCCTTCGTGAGTCTACAGCACGTCCCAACTCCTTCGTGAGACTATTACGGGGGACCGTAGTAAATAGGACCAAATATTGTAAGTAAAAGCAAGTGACTATATAGGTATTTGTGTGTACCGTAGGTCCTATATACTATGCCCCCCCGTAATAATAAAAAAACTCAACACCTTGGCAAGCTTTGAAAAACAGGCCGCAAGACGTTTTAGAGCCATGGAATAACAACCCAACAGCATAAATAACTTACGTTATACACCGTCCATGCACATAAATCAGGGATCAACATTGGTGGCCTGAACATTTGCCGTCGGGGTTCTTCGAACACCAGTCCAAGCTACAGCACAAACAGTTGAAACGTCGCCAAGAGCGGGTCGATTCTACTATTACGGGGGACCATAGTTAATTCCAGGTAGGACCTATGGTATACATAAAAAACCTACCAGGTATATATTTAACCATTTTTACTAACAATATTCGGTCCTATTAACTAGGGTCCCCCGTGATAGGCCTTCCTTTAGCGATTCGATGTCGGGGACCCGGAGAAGAGGTCGACTTTCCGTGTGCGCAAAAAAAAAACGGAAACCGACCATATACACAAGCAGGAAGCAGAGCCGTTTCAGCTGCTCTCAGGGCATAAGTCGTCGGAGTCAACACGTAACAAAACGCAAAACAAAACAAAAAACATCGTCCTGGACCGACGCACTATTCTCCCGCTAGAACTTCCTTCAGAACGGCATACAACTATTTCGGGGGGACCACAACTATTACGGGCGGCCATAGTAAATACCAGGTAGGACCTATGGCACACACAAAAACCTACCACATTTCCCTATTTTTACTGGCAATATTCGGTCCTATTTACTATGGTCCCCCGTAATATGAATACCCGACATACCTCGGTATACTGCTCGGGCTAAACGCTGGCACTAGGAACAGTACTATGCGGGCGCTACTATTTCGTAGACACGCCCGTTGGGGAAAACCACGGGTCGGACACTATTATACTAGTTTTAGTGTCCCCGCTTTTTTTGTGGCCGGGCCGTGTCGGTGGAAACCCCCGATCATGGCGGGAAAAATTCGTGTGGGAGCAGGGCACCTCGGTGGGCCCTGCCGGCGGCTAGCTATATTTCTGCAGCATGAAGCGGTACAAGCGTGCCAAGCGGGATCAGGTCCGGGTGGGATCAGCGTACCAAGTGGGAGCAGGGTCCGCAGCAGCGTCGGCCTGGGGATTTTTCAAACAGGCTCGTGTCTACAATTAGTTGCAGTCGGGGGATATACTCCCACGGTCGTCGTCGTTGGACGTCGGACGAAAAAGTGCACACATCCTCACAAGCAAGCGCAAAAGAAGAAGAAAAAAAAACTCCCTTCGGACGAACTTCGGTGCCGATTTTCTAAACATCAACCGGGGCCACATGGAACAAAAAGCGGCGGGTCCGGAACAAAATTCGGCAAGGTCTTTCCAGAAGTTGACGCTTGCGTTGCGTGTGTTCCTCGTCCGTGTTGTCGAGCAAATCAGGCAAAAAAAAAATCATCCGAGGGGGTGTGATATATTACCACCCGGTGTGAAACACGCCATATATACTCGAGCCAGGAAGAAGGGAGCAAGCTGTCCATGGTACCTGGATGTCGTTTTCCACTAGTGGCATCGTACTAGAGTCTCCTTGGGACTAAAAAGAACCCAACACTGAAGTAACATCTCTTTGTTCAGGTTTACCGTGTATCCGTATATAAATCGCCGACAGCCTCCCTTGGGATACGAAACCGCGCTGCGTATGCAGACACCATACAGGCCCAGAACAGAAAATGACGTCCAATCAAAAATACAAAAACCTGTTTTTTTTTTCCCCCTATACATTCGCTGTGAGATCAGGGATTTCGTCGAAACTCATCTCTCCAGGCTGTGTGTATTACGAAGGTAGGGATACTTCATTCGATCCCGCGTACAATTATTCGGTACTTACATGACCTAATGCAGGATATACTCAAATAGACCTTACTGACGGAAACAAAATCTGAAGCAGTTGAACTCGGGTAGGTTTTTCGCTAAAATCACCTGGATGTCGTTGTTTGCCTCCCTTGGCGTGGCGTAGTCATCCCGCGAGTCGTCATCATCCGCGACATTGACCAGCGCGATGATGGCCCAGGCCGCAAGCGCTGCCGCAATGATCACGGCAAAACCGAAAAACGCTCCCCCCTGAGGTGGTGGCATGTTGGCCCAGCCTACCCTCTACCCGAACGCCTCCTTCCTTTCTGGCTCCCCGGCTTGTGTTGGCGGGGGGGGGGGGGGGGGGGGGTTACAGCTCGCGAGAGCTACTGCAGGCCGGCTTGAAACCTGCACGCAGTAATTCATGGCGGAATGAACAGTGGATGCGACAGCGGCGGGGGAGAGAGGCGGAGCGAGATGGGGGGAACGGGGGGGCGTCAAAACGTGCCAAGGTGGGGGCGGCGACACCATCGTACCAAGCAGTAAGTTGGCGTTTGCGGGTCGAGAGCATACACCATATAGTCGTGCTGTTATTTAGCACCAACTATTGTTGATGGCGACCTTGGTCAGCGGAATCAAGTCCCTGTTAACCCATTAGGGAAGAGGGGAAAGGGGGGGTACTCGTTTGTTGCTTGCCTTAGTCATTTGACCGCGCATCCCTTTCGAGACGGAGCAGAAGGGGGCGGGGGGGAGAGCGGAATCGCAGAATTCCCACGTGCTGATTGATGGTCTGTTCTGTTCGGTTTGGTGCGGTGCACTTTGGAGCTGGGTGGTGAGAGGATTCCGTGCAGAGTAGAGCTCACCACGTTGTTCACACACTACAGGATAGCTGACGCGCACCGTACGAGACAAAAACGTACCTGTGTTACAGTCAACCATTTCTCATCGGTTAGGGCTAGTCATTCTTCGTCTCATGAACAGTAACCCTCAACCAACCATACCGTCGAAGACTTGGCAATCAGACCTCCAAGGGGAGGGGGGGGGGAGTGTACTCGATAGGAGAGATGTACTCGATCTCATGCATGGCCGTAGTTGTATCACCATAGAGACCCTCGCTTCCCTACAATGCCGGGACGGAGCATGTCGGGTTTTCACCGACCAGGTAGACATTGCTTGCACCAAGCGCGAAGCGCCGAGAGGTGTCCGGCGAGTCGCATGAAGGGTGAGCTGCATCCTACGAAGAATCGCTTGTAAGGTGGACTCGCATATGGATGACAGGGGGGGGGGAAGTGCGACAACCGACAAGCAACGTCATCATGCTGCCGGCCTGCCTGTCCGTCGGTAGTTGTTCGTAATCAAACCCCCGAAGGGAGGGGGGGGGGGGGGGGGGAGGGGCAGGGTGCGGCAACATATGGCAATATGGTGACGCCGTCTCTCGGCCTATCCTTCGGTACAGCTGTCGATGTTGTTTATTTTCGGAAAAACCGGGATCGTTAGGTACGAATCCAACCGCCCAACCAGGGCCATTTTTTTTCTCAACGGAGTGGTGTGTTATGTACCAGGTACGCATACATTCTGCGCCGCGAGAAGGCGGACAGGGAAGAGCCACACCCTGGCAGTACCGCAAAGCTCGTACCACAAATCCCGTACACGTGCGTGCTGGCGAGCGAGTTACACCCTTCCCTTCACATCGGTGTGTAAGAATGTATCCCGAGTACAGCAGTAGACTGCCCACGACAAGAGGGAGCGGTGTCAAGAAAGTTGAAAAAAAAAAAATACAACGTAGCCTGGTATCAGGTATAATACACCAGGTATCACGTGTCACGCACCTGGTGCCAAGCTTGAACCAAGTGCTCCCGTATAAAAAATAGTCCGAAAACGCACACCCGCTAAAATTTCCACACACCAGCAGCCAGGTCAGGTCAGGTCAGGTGTCCAAGCTACTCTAAATATTCATCAGACCCGCAGTAGTAAAATATAAAATACCACACTGATGTACAGCGGCGTACGACTACGACGTGCTGTCGAACCATCTTAGCTGGAGGAGGAAGAGGCTGGTCAAGAACACAACGAAAGCCTGTGGCAAGGCGAGCATGATACAACGTACACGGCACGTATATATAGCGCGTCGCTTTTTTTTTTCACATACCTGGAACTTTTACTGCCGCGTGTCAAGACCCTCAAAATATGTAAAATATAATCCGTCAAGAAGAGTAAATAAAATCAGTTGAGACAGCGACTTGGGACACCGATGTGAGCTATCCTCCGGTCATGCAGTGGCTGGTGCTGTAATCGCTATATTTCTTTATCTCCATTTTTCCCCTCTGATTTATCAAGAGAGTTGATAGAGTTGACCCAATTGTTTTGGCTCAGCGACAAAAAAGAGAGAAGCGCGATCCCACCAACGGTCTATAGGGTGATCGATTTCCAGTACAAGGAAATTATGCTGCAAACATGTACCAGGTAACTAACACCAGTACCTGGTATCATACAATCGGTTTTAGAACTCCTTGCTGTGTACTTTCCTTACCAAATGTTTCACCCCCCAACGCAGCATCGTTTATGTTTGCTATGTACCTGTGGCGAATGCTGTTGTCGAGCTAATTTCCGCAAAGTCCTAATTTCCGCAAAGTCCCGCCCGTCTTGCCTCAGAGTTCCCAAGGGGCTAAAGGTGTCTATAAACAACGCGAGAGGTCTTTTACCTAGTACGGCGTATGGAAAAAAATCCCAGCACATCAACACAACAACAGCAGCACCAGCACCAAAAAACAAAAACAACAACAACAACAACAACAACAACAACAACAACAACAACACATATCTTATAGACCAGCTGCTTACCGTGTCGAGTCACACGACCCAAAGGGTAGCTGATTCGCACCTGACCGTCGCCACTGCTGTGGTAGGCCCTTGAGCACATCGACGCCGCACAAGCGCACAAGGCACGACAGTTTGTTTCCCTTTCGTCTACATCGTAAGAATCCAATCCAGAGCTATTACAAGTATGTACTCGTATTTCGTACCGTTTTTGTACAACTTACTGCTGCTGCTGCGGTGGTGGCGGCGGTGGCACAAGCGTCTGTTTTGCAGAGAGGGGGGGGCACAGCAGTCGTAGAAAATATTGCGCACAACGGCAGGCTGGCTGGTGGCGCCGGAGGGTCCAAGCACGGCCACACCACCAAGAGCACCAACGGCAGCAGCGCCGACACCACCGCCAACAGCGGCAGCACCACCACAGTCACCACCGACAGCAGCAGCAGCAGCCGGCCATCAACAGCGGCGTGCTCGCTGTATAGCCAACATCTCCATCACAACACTATATTGCAGCCCGACCCAACCCCGCCCAGCCAGACCCGGGTAGATTAGCCTAGCCAAGTCACGGGTGAAACCACGCTACACCACCACCCTACTATTGCGGGGGACCATAGTTAACAGGACCAAATATTGTTAGTAAAAATGGTTAAACATAGAGGTTTTTATGTATACCATAGGTCCTGTTAACCATGGTCCCCCGTAATACTTGTGTGAAAAGACGCCTCAACCGTAACCATCGGCAGCGGCAGCAGCACGCCCCTCCCCTCTCACGGGCTTCCTGGCAGCCCAGCTAGCCCAGCCCAGTCCAGCCGAGTCCAATCCGGCCAGGTCCATTCAAGCCAGGCGTAGCCTAGCGTGGCCTAGCCTAGCGGGGGCCCCAACACGTCATACCACATCACACCCGACTGGCCTGAAAGTCACTCACTGCAGCCCGCGGCGACGGTACGGGATGGGGCGGGGCGGGATGTGCATGGCCCGGTCTTTTTTTACCGTCGCGGGTCTGCAGTCTGCTGCACGGCGCCGCACAGCACAGCCTCTTGTCAAAGGCCGGTCAGCGCCGTGTCTAGTGTCTTACACATGCTGTTTTTATAAAATCAAAAGAGATATATATCTCGGCTGGGGGATCGAGGGTTTAGCCGAGACTCATATTTGCAAGCTGCGTGTTCATACTTCGATCGCGTGCGCTAAGATATGTATACATTACTCTCCTGCCATACGCGTGACCGGCATTACTATGGCTGTAAACGTATGACTGGTACCGTTAGCAGCATATAAACGATGTGTTGGGTGGCGCGCGCGGGGGGGGGGGGGGGGGGAGGGCGGGGGGCGGAAGGCAGCGAGCGGTGAGCGCTACAGAACCTCTCCAACAACTCTCGCTCCCACCTTCCTCCGACAAATCTCGAGTTCTTGATTTCAGTTTCTTGCAGGCGCTAAGGGTCAGCGAAGAAAGAAGCCGCGGCGGAAGGAGTCGACCCCAGCAAATGACAATGACAGCCGTTATCATTGACATCACCAGTTGTATATTTCATATCACGTCTAAAGAGAGCGGGCGGGGGCGGGGTGGGGCGGGGGGGGGAGGGGACAACTATACCGCCACTCCCTGCCGTTTTGGGCGTTGGGCTGATTGTTTTTTAGGCACACGGGCGTCATTGATGAAATAAAGTCTGCAGATACACACCCGCCACGAGCGAGGATTGCTGTATAGACTTTAGACAGCGTTTGGTGTGTGTTGGCGTTCCTCTTTTCTTGGATGCTGTGGTGACTTTACATCAAGCACGAGACAGCAGTTCGTACGTCGAGCGTTCCATTGACAGGGCTACAGTAGGGGCCCGCCGGCAACAAACACGAACGCATGCATCGCCTGAGCAGGCCTCATAACCTTACTGCTGCGACACCACCATCCTTAGACAACCTTGAGCAAAGGCTGTACCAGTACGATTTAGCGCAGCTTGCATCGCTCGCTCGCTGCTTAGCACGGTTTCACAATCTTCTCGTAGCGTCCCCCTAGACGGGACCCATATTTTTCTAGTATTAATGGGTTAATTGCTATCCGTGAGCCTACACTGTCTGTATAACTACTACTGATGCTGTCACAGGTATGGCGTCATCTCAGAATGTGCCACGCCGCCAGCTTTAGAGTTGGGGCCATCCAAACAGTGGAATCATTCTGGTCTTCCCGGAGTCTCAAACAGACTGGGATGGACCGGGGCGCGAATTTCCCGCCGCTGGGGATCGATAGGTTCTTGAAACGAGCGCAGACAGTACTAGTGGGGCATCAGCCCACCTCAAAGACCACCCCGTAGCAAAGCCATTCACGTGGTCTTTGTCTGCTCATGGTCTTGTCTTTTCCCTCGCACCGCAAAATGTATCCCATCGTGTACTAATTTCAGCCGGATTATTTTCGGGACTTGAGCCTATTGCTTACCTGGTATTGTCTCCCGAAAAGCCGTACGCCCGAAGGTCTTGCTATTGCGGGGGACCTAGAGTAAACGGGACCAAATATTGGTATTACGGGGGAGCGTAGTAAATAGGACCAAAAATATTGCTAGTGAAAATAAGTAAAAGGATGCCAGGGTAGGTTTTTGTGTCTACCGTAGGTTCTATTAACTATGGTCCCCCGTAATAGTAAAAATAGCGAAATATATTAGGCTTTTGTGTACACCGTAGGTTCTATTTAATGCGATTCCCCGCAATAACCCTTTTTAGAACTGCAATGCCGTTTCGGGCACAAAACCACTCGAAACTAGAGCCAAGATATAGACGTTTTTGCACAGTCAGTGCAGTAATAAAAGCCTGAACCCTCTTGGGACTGCAGTCCCAAAAACATCAGAGGAGAGCAGAGCCACTTTGGGGGCCAAACCGGCCAAATTCTAAGTAAGTTGTTCCCCAAAACGGGGCTGCAGTCCTGTAAGGGTTCACCTCGCAGGACCCCAAGACAGCGAGCAAGACAACGATATAACTTGGGTATTATAAGTATGAACAACAGTACCAACATTTGCATGTACGAGCAGCGTTAGCGCCCAGCATCACCGCGGATAGGGTCACGCAGCCTGCGCCCGCGCCGTTTGTCTCCTTCGCATTGGAACTCGGGACAACCGGTTCGTACCACCCCCCAATCACGCGGTGATCTCTGCTGCAATCGTCGATCTGTCTCGTCGACTTTGCACTCTCATGTCCCGAGAGGGTGACTAACCGGATGGATACCCCCACCCACCCCCACTGCTGTACTTTCAAAGCGGGGAAAAAATATATGCCGACAGACAAACGTGCGCCGCCCGAAGCCCGAGCTGCTAGGTTATAGATAGAGGGCAGGCGATGTGTCCGAAGTGCCACCAATAGGAAATACCTTTTACCACACGAGTGACAAGACAACACCCCCCCCCCCCCCCCCCCCCCCCCCGCGGACGACAATTTTCCAGGCTGATTGTCTCGGCGACCGGGAGAGAGCGCAAACGTCGAGGCCCATGCCGTCTGTACAGGTCTTATCACAACGAGGCCTCTCCAAGGCACAATTCGATGCGAGTCGACGAGGGAAGAAAAGGCTGAAATCTTCTCGCGATAAAAAAATGAAGGCACGTACCGTAGCGGGAAGGGGGGAGAAGAGCCTGCTATGTGACCCCGGATCTGAGTTACGAGTTGGAAGGAGAGAGAGAAGAAGATGTGCGAAGATAATGAATGGGATGGGAAAAAAAAAGAAAAAAAAAGGCCGACTCCCGTTTAGCCTGCCTGCCTGCCCGCCTTGATTTCGCGTAAATCGGCTCAGAACACCATCCCAGGGTGAGTGCTACCTTCACTCTGACCTGTTATACGCTAGTGTGAGGACCAAGACTTGCAACCCTCAGGTAGAATGCCCATGCTACTCGTGCCACAGACTGCTGCCTGCGGCTGCCAGGAGGGTGTTTTTTTTTTTCTGCCGTGCATCAGTTTGCCGGTTATTTCGTTATTTCCTCTTTTTCGATTTTTATAGTATGATAGATCTTTTACGATATCATGTGGATATATGTCGTTCCCGTCGTATCCAGTACGATGACATGCCAATGCGTTGTCCACTCTGCTCACTGCAGAACAATGGAGTATCTCTGCTGTGTCGTAGTTTTGTTTGTGACCCCAGAGCTTGTATCCCTCTAGCATTGAAGAATCGGCACGGATACCGGTTGTGCTGGATGTCGACGGGTAGAAAGAACATACAAGCAGTACTCGTACTTGTAGTCTACAGGCCATTCCTAGATGGTTGGCAAGACCGTACTTCTCGCTACAGCAGTCAGACTACCCGGGTCTTCCCTGTTGAGACACACAGGTATAGATAGCACACCGACTATTTTTCTCGGACTTTATGCTGCTACAGCTAGGTTACTTGACCCTTTTAGAACCGCAGTCCCGTTTTGGGGACAATCCACTCAAATTTCAAGTAGTTTGTCCCCAAAACGGGACAGCGTTCCTATAAGGGTTAATAGTATTAATAGTAGCTCCCAACAAGGTTTCGGGCTAGTTTGGGGTTTTGGGGCGACGAAAACGAAAACGAAAACGAAAAACACAAGATATGAGCCGTGGGCTCTGTGTGGGTTATTCAGTCTACACTTGTCTCGGTACCCGTCGACATCCAGCACACGCAGTGTGAATGCTGAGTCCTCCTATGAAGAGAGAGATTCAAGCCGCGCTGTCCACGAAACTACTTCATGTACGTCTACGCGTACGACGCAGCAGAGATATTACGTACCTGGTACGTATTACGTGTACTACTACAACAGCGGTAGGAAGGGGAGTACACAATTCAATGCCATGCCATGACAAACACCACTACAGCTGTACTCCTGTAGCAGTCTAGATTAAACGAGACGAAAATAAAAGACCATCGTAAAGAAAAGAAAAACACCGAGTCGGTACGACTTGAGTCGCCAGCTAAGGTATCAGTCAGTCGGACTAATATAATAGTTATTATAGTCGTTTCCCCGGAGGTGTCGACAATCCGACTAATTCGGTTTCCATACTTGGTTACACTTTTTATTGGTGAAGTGGCGGGGGGGGGGGGGCTAACCGGAGAGGGCTGATTTGGCTCGCTTCGCTCGCCTGATTAACCCATTTAGGACTGCAGTCCCGTTTTTGGGACAGACTACTCAGTACTTCGAATTCGAAGCGAAGGGCAAGGCAGCCGGCCGTCAGCTGGCAACACCAACCAACTTGCCGACTGACGTCATTAGTTGACTTAACCCCTTTAGCACCGCAGTCCCGTTTTGGGGACAAACCAGTCAAAATAAAAGTAATTTGTCCCCAAAATGGGACTGCGGTTCTAAAAGGGTTAAGCCCTCTAGGACCGCAGTCCCGTTGTGGGAACGAACTACAGCAGTCCTAAAAGGCTTCACGGCACCTTGACCTGTGGGTCGGCTGGGTTTCACGACTAATAATACAGGTGCCAACTTTCAGAACCGTGTCGAAAAGTGCGGTCTTGTCAACCGAGCGGGGAGAGCGTGCAGCAGCCCGATTACCACCATGCTTCCTCTGCTTGCGCGTGTCGTGCGTGTCGTACGCCCTACGTCCCTGCGTTGCACTTCCGACGAACCAGGTACAGCTGTGTAGTGGTCCCTCTACTCGTATAGTGCCGGTATATATGCGCCAGCCAACGATATAGGCACAGCATATACACAGCGGCAGCCGGCACTATTAATAGCACACTATTAATACCACCCTGATCTTGCCGCAATTCGACGCGAGCCGAGGAGGGAATAAAGTGCTGAAGGACCCTTCGCGCGATAAAAATGCCTTCCAAGCCACGTACCGCAAAGGGAAGGAGAGACAAGAGCCCGCTATGAGACCTCGGATTCGAGTTCTGAATGCTGCAGGAAGGGGAGAGAAAATAATGGTGACAAATAGTAAGTACCAGGCATTACAGGGAGAGGGCAACCGGAACTATCAACCCTTTTAGGACTGCAGTGCCGTTTTGGGGGGCGAACGACTTAGAATCTGAGCGGTCTGCCCCCAAAACGGGACGGCGGTTATAAAAGGGTCAAGGGTCAACACTATTGCTGTACCCCCTACCCTACAGCAGTATTGGCAGGGAGGGAGGAGCCCGACCTGCTTGCTTCGCGTGGCCGACACTGAAAACGATAGGGTATTCGATACTTTTCCGCTCTGGGGTCAACTTAATCTTTGAAGACCGCAGTCCCGTTATGGGGTCAAGACTACGCCGATTTCTAAGTAGTTTATCCACAAAACGGGGCTGCGGTCCTGAAACGAATCCGACGCATCCGAAAAACACTGCGCATCGGTTTTACCACTGCAAAATAGTAGTCTAGATGAATTTCAAGTGTTCTACGAAAGGGATCAAGTTGGTCGAAAATGAGATGCCCCTGCAAACAGGCGAGGTCCCCCATCCGCACACCAACACCACAATTCATCTCTTTCATAGCATGTGTATATCGTGCCTGTCGTATCCAGTACGATGACATGGCATTGCATTGTCTGCTCTCCTTCCTGCATCAAAATAGCAATGTATCATCTCTATGTGGCGTACCAGGTAGTTTTTTGTGACCACAGAGCTTCTATCTTTCCAGAAATGAATAACCGGCACTGGTTGTGCTGGGCGTCGACTGGTAGAAAGAACGGTTACTAATGGTGTAACGAACACACACTCAATCAACGATCCTCCGCACACGAAACACACCAAGGCGAACGAGAAGGATGAGAGAGCTCAGAAATACGCCCTACTGCATGGCCGTAGCCGCTTGGATGGCGGCCGCAGCGGCGCACTCTCCCGGAATGATGTTCAGGTTCGTCCTGCTGTACACGCAAGAAGCGTAAATATCCCGAAAATATTGTGAGCATAACAAATATACGGGTATAAATAAGGTTAGACCGCCGTACATGGTCGCTGTTCGGGGGAGCAAAAACAGTGGTTTCCTATATAAATGTCATGACTCGACCTGTGTGCAGGAGCGCCCTGCACAAAACTTTGTGCAGGAGCTTTGTGCAGGAGTGTCCTGCACAAAACTTTGTGCAGGAGCGTCCTGAACAAAACTTTGTGCAGGAGCGTCCTGCACAATGTTTTTTTTTGTCCAGGAGCGTCCCTGCACAAAGTTTGTGCAGAAGCGCCCCTGCACAAAGTTTGTGCAGGAGCGTCCCTGCACAAAGTTTGTGGGTCTCATTGGTCAAGGCGAATCTTTCGGCCGCCCTGCCTTTTTCTTGGGAAAACGCCACCAAAACACGCGGCGGGGCCGCGTGACTGCCCTTGCCGACCTCGAGCCCTCCATATGGTTGGGGTTCGGGTTAGGTTTAGGGTCAGGCCTGGGGTTGGGTTGGTCTGGGCCGACGTGCTAATAGGTTGAAATTGACGACACACGCCCTGCACAAATTTGTTGTGCAGGATTTGTGCAGGACGCTCCCGCCCTGCACAACGTTTTGTGCAGAGCGCTCCTGCACAACGTTTTGTGCAGAGCGCTCCTGCACATAGCAGGAACCACATGTTATGGGGTTTGGAACGGGGGGTTACGCAATTTCGGCGCCCCAGATTAATTACCTACCGATAAAATGGCATACCCGTAATGACGTACGAGGTACCTGGTATGCCGTAATCCGATATGTGTAACTCGAAGAATTTGAGAGTATTTAGTACCGCGGGTGCTCGCACTACTGGCAGTATTGGCAGTGTCCGAAATGCAGAACCCCCAAAAGTACTGCTGTTATGAGTACGGGCAGAATGCGCCGTACGGAACCTCCGGAAACAATGCTGCGAGCACTCGCAGTACGAGCAGGACCATACCCTGTCGTACAGCCAGTACTCGCGGTACCTCCGGCATTTACCCCCGGAACACGTGCACATTGTTACTAATACCGGGGACCATAGTTAGTACCAGGTACCTGGTAGGAACTACCAGGTATGGTATACATAAAAACCTACCAGGGTATATATTTAACCCTTTTTACTGGTATTAATAACACTATTTGGTCCTATTAACTATGGTCCCCCGTATTAGTACTCCCCACAACTGGCATCTGTGTAAAATACATACCTGGTACCTGGTACGAGTACAGCAGTAGCTATTGACAGCAGTCCACCGCCAAAAGGAGACATGAGATTGTTTTCACACAAAATGGGTCGGTATTTGTAAAATATGCACAGCTGGAAAAATATTTTGATCAAGACACGACACGGCGGTCGTTGCTCGGGTATTTGGTCATTGTCGCCTGCGTAAAACGCCGGCGCAGCGAGAATGTGAAACGACCCTCATCACCATCAACCAAAAATCACCCAAAAATCAACAGCCACCAACACGGCAGCAATCTTGCAGGTCAGCACTTTCGCTGATTGGATCAAAAAAAAAAAAACACACACACACACTACAAAGGTAGTCAGACTATTAACCCTTTTAGAACCGCAGTACCGTTTGTGGGACAAACCGGTCAAAATTCAGGTAGTTTGTCCCCTAACCGGGACCGCGGTTCTAGAGGGGTTAATACCAGCACTACTAATAATGAGTCCCAAGTGACAGTCATTTCAGCCCCTGATACCCTTGGGACTCGAGTTTCAAGTCACGTCAGCTCCTCGTACCCTGGGGACTCGCGAGGACTCAGCCATTTCACCTGCAGATACCCCGGGGACTCGGTTTAGAACCGCAGTCCCGTTTTGGGGACGAACTACTTAGAATTAGAGTGGTTTGTCCCCACGGTGGGAAGTGCGGTGCTAAATGGGCTATACATGACTCAGACTCGCGAGTTCCTCAGCGACTGAGTCCCGATGATTGGTACCGGTACTCTGATGATTGGTACTGGTACCTCTGATGATCTTGTGCCGATTTTTTCTCCTTGGGCGACAAGAAAACACACTAAAAAACGTGTTTTCTCTTCGTCTGACGCTCTGGGCCCGTAATCGCTAGGAGTCATTCTTGGGACCCTTGGGGACACGTTATAACCATAACCATGACTATTAATAGGTCATCTCATCTTCTGGTACCGTGGGGGAGTTGTAAAGACTCAGTCGTTCAACCCTTTTAGAAACCGCAGTCTCGATTTGGGGACAAACTACTTGAAATTTGAGTGGATTGTCCCCAACATGAAACTGCAGTTTTGAAAGAGTTAAGGCACCCTGGGGGCTCGCGTGGACTCACTCATTTCAGATTATGGTACCCGGAGGACTCGCTAGAACTCGGTACTTCCCGCTCCAAGTACGGTGGGGATCGCGAAGACTCGGTCAAATCAGCTAGCTCCTCGTACCCTGGGGCAGTACTTCAAACGGACTCGGACTAGCGAGTCGAGCACTAAGTTGAGTCACAATGACTGGCTGGTGCTGGTACTTTGAGAACTTATGCGAAGCGAAACAATGCCAGCAGGGTATGTCGCAAGCCGTACCCGGAATTTTGGGATTTTGAAATGTTGGTTGTCGAGTGCGTACAATTTTCAAATTTGACAAGTTTGGAGATCATTGCGCACCCACAGCAGTAGTAGTGTTAATAGTCAGCACGCTCGTAAACTGCTGATATATGACGCTGGCTGTGCTTCCAACACTGCTACTGGTATAAAAGTTAGTTCGCTTTTCCTTGAGTACTACCGGTACTGCTGCTGTAGCTGTAGCAATGGATGCGGATATATTTGCTTGCGGAACGGAGCTTTGCCACCACGCACTATTACGGGGGACCATAGTTAATAGGACCTATGGTATACATAAAAGCCTATACATTTAACCATTTTTACTAACAATATTTGGTCCTATTAACTATGGTCCCCCGTAATACTACTACAACACAGCAGCAGTATGTACAGCAGTAGTGTCACAGGCAGACGCCGCTGCCCTTGTTGCGCTTTTCAATTAAAAAAAAAAAACAGAGCAACTGGATGGACCCGACAAGCCAACCCCAACCTCTATGCCAGTGATAAGTGCTCGGATGTTGTGCTTGGAAAGACTCGAGGTTGACTCGGCCGGCTCGAGATGCTCTGGCTTGGATTTTTTCCAAGTAGGTTTGATTTCACCCGCGTATCGTATACCCTGGCACCCCTCAGCCAATCAGAGGGCGTAACTAGCTGCCTTAATTACTCCGTATCAACAAGTGACTATTACGGGGGGCCGTAGTTAACAGGACCTATGGTACACATAAAAACCTATATATTTGACCATTTTTACTAACAAAATTTGGTCCTGTTAACTATGGCCCCCCGTAATACTATTAATACGACGCCACGTCCTTCACCTCGCACACAATAACGCCACGCCTTCCACCCCCCCCACACACAGACGCCACGTCCTCCACCTCGTAGACAACTACATGTACAACTCAAAATGCGATATCGTACATTGCTGTATCAAGACTACAATTGAATTTTGCGTCTGCTGTACCAGAGAAAAGATTCACACAGCAAACATTAGGTTGATGCTACATCTCCAGCTACTATTTCCTATGAGCAGGTATATTATATATCATGAAAATACACGGCAAGCAGACCACTGGGTATTTGAGTTAGACCACTGCTGCTATGGTACTCACGGCCAACGAGCACTCGCCAAATCTGGGGGGGGGGGGGCAACCGGGTAAAGTACCCGCGATTATTTCCGTTCTTTTTGTGTGGCTTTTATATCTATACGAGTATAATATATATACCAGGTATATATATATTTTTCTCATCCCATTCATCATCTTCGCACATCTTCTTCTCTCTCTCCTTCCAACTCGTAACTCAGATCCGGGGTCACATAGCAGGCTCTTCTCCCCCCTTCCCGCTACGGTACGTGCCTTCATTTTTATCGCGAGAAGATTTCAGCTTTTCCTTCCCTCGTCGACTCGCATCGAATTGTGTCTACCCACGCTGCAAGGCGCTCTCAACAATTGAATCCTTTTATATTTTTGCAAATAAGGTCAAAGTCCGACCCACCTGGGGCTCGAACCCAGGACTCAAACAAGTACAAGCTCTAATAACGAGCGAGTGCGGGTTTCTAATTTTTTTGGCGCCAAGAAAAGAAAGTAACCGTTCGAGCTTCTGAAGAGTCCGACGTCCGACGCACGCCGTCCGCACGCACAAAATTTGACTACACTTAGCAAAAACCCCGCTGCGCGAGTTCCTCTTACGGGAGTAATCAGGGCCCATCACATGCACAATAACCTACAATAGTATATACCTGGTAATCGAGTAGTTTAACCAAAAGCATATGTGGTCCTGATTACTATGTTCCCCGGAAATAGCGACAGATTCGTATATTTGAACAATATGTTTCTTACTTTTATCTGCTTTAATTGTGGTCCCGAGGCTCAAATCTTTTAGATTACTGTGCGCAGGGTCTACCCCACACTACGGTACTTTCAGTTCGAGTTCGTATACTGTAACGAAACGATAATTCATACCAGGTATGTTTCGAGCTAAGTCGAGCCAATTTGGCCCGCAGTACAAAAATCCCAGCACAACCCATACCTCCAACCAATCCAAGATATGAGCGCCTATACTATCGTAGATAGAGCACACAGCACGGCAACGCATACCTTTGACGCCGCAATAATTAATACCTGGTACCTGGTACGCAACACTTCGCCATTTTTTTCCCCTGACCCTTTCACGTTGTCACCAGACAGAGGAAACAATCAATCAATACCAGGTACTGATCCAAGACTATTTTGAAGTCAAGTAGATTGTCACCACCAAGCTTAAACGTGGCTGCAGTTCTCGTGTTTTGCTGTATCTATTTAATAGCGCGGTTGCAAAGTCGCGTCAACGTGCTACATATTAGTACCATTCATTGATGCCCAACTCGTCTGCCGGGTGGTGGGCTACAGACAGAAACACAAACACTGCAGCTACTGCTGATACAGGTTTCTCTCTAGGTCAACAGTCAAGTACGATGACACCAGTGTTTGTGTGTTCTTCACATTAAACCGTTCTTTCTACCCGTCGACATCCAGCATAACCAGTGTGTCCGTGCCGATTCTTCAATCCGAGAAGAGATACAAGTTATGTGGTCACAAAGCTACGCCACAGAGATACTACGTTGCCACGTATGCAGTAAGCACGGCAGTGGGCAATGCAATGCCATGTCATCATACTAGATACGACAGGCACCACATACACATTCTATGAAATAGAGAAAACAAAAACAAAGAAGACAAATCGAAAGAGAAAAAAAAATATTAAAGAAAACCATCAATAGAAGAAACAATCTGTCGTGCCCCCCCCCGCAGGCGAGGTGGCCAATACTTGAAAAGAACGAGCTGGAAAAAGAAAAAGAAAAAAAACACTACTTGTAGACAGAGTAAGACAAAGAACCAAGGAGAAAAAAAAGGGAAACCAACAGGCAGACCAAAGCCCAAAGCACCCTCCAGTAGTAGCTACCAGGGTATGATATTATACGGTCGATCTGGCTTGCAGCGCTTGCGACTACTGTGATACGTAACTCCTGGGAGCCAAAGCTAAACAACCAGCAGCAGCAACTCTCCCCTATTAATAGTAGTCCGGGATCCCGAAATCCATCAACAAAAATTATAGCTCGCCAAAAGCCCACTATCAAGATTTTTCGTGTGTGATAATTACATATTGCTGGAATTCGGGGAGTAGAAAACTATGGTGTACTCGTATACGAGTACTGTGGTATAATATTACTGCCATACCTGCACGCCAAAAACAGCTTCTTCTGGGGATTTTTTTTTTAAAATGGTACCAGGTAAATATTTACCAGGTTCGTACTTATTTTCTGAATTCGGGGAGTACGAAAATTATTTAAAAAACCCCTGAAAAATAATAAGCTCGACAAAACCGCCAAAATCAACATTCGAAAAAAGAAAATGCCGAGCGAGGGAGCGAGAGGCGAGAGAATCAATGTGTACAGGAATTTCTTGCTCCAATACACCACCATGAGCCATGTTCGTCGTCGCCGTCATCCAGTGATGGCGAGCAACACCGTTGCCCGCCGTCGGCATGCTGCCTCTCCAAGCCCCAGAGACCAACACGCAATACCATCCACCCACTCGGCACACAGCAGCTTGCTATTATTAATAATAGGCCTGGATGAGTGCGTGCATGCATGCATGCATGCTTTGTGGGTGGTGCGGTTTTGGTTGTTGCAGGTTGAGATGTTGAGATGTATGAATAATGAGCAGTCGCATGTTTCATTTTTCAGAGGGCTGCATCGCGGAGGCACTTTTTGTTTCTTTTGTTTTCTCGTCCTCCACTACAACCAAGTGTAAAAATATAAACTATTTTCTCGCTCTGGCATTTTTTTACGAACTTCGTCGAAAGTGGCCACAAAATAGACCAAAAGGACTCTCTGCGCGTGTATTTCTGTTTCTACCTCTACCTCTCAAAGTCGCGCGGCCAGCCGGGCCCAAGACCGTAAAGGAGTCTTCGCCGACTAGAGTCGCGGGCTGGCAAACCGTCTGCGCTCAGACAGACTCACAGCAGGAAGACAGGCAGGTAGTTTGCTGGGCTGTGCGCAGCATGCATCGCGACAGAAATAAGTCGGTCTGGGGGCGGATGCAATGCTCTGACGATGTGGCCACCGCACCACACGTGCCCTTCCAACAATATGATACCCGAGGTTTGGTCCCAAAACAATACGCAGCCCGATGGTCTGTTGCTGCTGCTGCTGCTGCAGCTGATGATGGTGGTGATGATGCGGGAACCGTTCGGTCGTCGCGCGCGTGCTGGGGAATTGCGTCGGGATGTGCACGCGTGCGCAACGGGCTGAGTTTGGGAAGCAAGCGGGCTCGGAATGCCTTTGAGGTTCTAGGCACACCGAGGCACTCGTCGTACAAAGAACATGTGGATTTTACTTTCGGCTACTACTCCACGAGGCATATTCGCATAATCAACTTTGCTGTGTGTTGTTTTGGTGTCAATCGTGATTTTCCTCCCCATACATATATATGTATCATGGAGCATGCCATTTTCCCAAGACGAGCGTTGCTTGTTGGCCTAAGACGCCTCACCTCGGAAATTGTCCTCCTGGAAGCAGCGCGCAGGGGTGTCCCACGCGGCCAATCGGTCTCCCAACACCACGCTCGCCGGCGTAGCAGCAGCAGTAGCAGCAACAGCGCAACAGCAGCAGCACAGCAGAAGTGCCAATCCGGTTTTATATATCAATATCAAAAGCTCTCTGGGTATTTTTTGCTGCTGTCCTTTGATTCTTCGTCTGCTCGCCTCGTAGATGCCTGGCTGTGCAAAAATACGAGACGGCGCAGGTTTCAATCCTCACTTGTATCCGCAGAGAGCGCCTGAGGATTCCGTAGCGTTGACAGGACGGGAGGAGGATAGTCGCAGATGCGTAATGGGAGGCAGCCAGGGCGAGCGCCGTCGGCGGAGTGTCGAGCGCCTTGGTGTAAAAAACGCGTTTTTAGTGGCGGGGTGGGCCCTCGTCCAACAAGTAATTGGTGTAAATCGGAGAACTACCACTGGAGACTGGAGAAATCTACAGATAGATCTGGAGACCCTGTGTACAGAAATCGTGCATGAAATTCGACAACTCTCATCTCATCACAGGACATGTCTAGAAAAGATAGAGAAAGATTATCATGTACCATGATGCTATACCCAGTACAAGTATCTTGATTTCAGTGTCAAAGAAACAAGATATAGATATTATGCGTCCTGCGGCGTGACCTGTGCCGTTCCAAACTAATACTGGGCGAGCTTTGCCGGCTGCCGGCCGGGGGTCTTCTGCGCTTCTTGTTCTGCCCGACGGCTTGTTTGTTTGTTTGTTCAGTTAGTTGTTGTTTGTTGTCAATGACATGCTGTGTCGTGTTGTCGGTGTTGCCTCCAAGAGCTGTGCTGGTGGTGGCGTTTGTCGCTTTGTCGCATAAAAAGCGCGCGTTCCCAGATATTACATTGTACCTGGTATAGTATTGTTACGGGGGACCATATTACATACCATGGTAGGACCTACGACGGTAAATACAAACACGCGCGAACGGCTTATCGTCATAAAATTTGGAAATTCAGTAAAAATGGGATATAGACGAGACATATTACTTACGCAGCTTGCAAAGTTGAGTTCCAGGTATGTTCTGCCGGTCGCCCCGGTGGTTCAAGTGGTCAACCTCGAATTCTACTTGTTTGAGTCCTGGGTTCGAGCCCTAGGAGGGTCGGACTTTGACTTTATTTGCAAAAATAAAAAAAGGGATTCAATTGTTGAGAGCGCCTTGCAGCGTGGGTAAGCACAATTCGATGCGAGTCGACGAGGGAAGAAAAGGCTGAAATCTTCTCGCGATAAAAATGAAGGCACGTACCGTAGCGGGAAGGGGGGAGAAGAGCCTGCTATGTGACCCCGGATCTGAGTTACGAGTTGGAAGGAGAGAGAGAAGAAGATGTGCGAAGATAATGAATGGGATGGAAAAAAAAAAAAAAAAAAAAAAAAAAAAATACCTGGTATCAACTATATACCTGGTAGTCGAACTCTCACAGCTGACTGACGTGTGTATTTCCTAATTTTATACCAGGTATAAAACACCTACCAGGTATTATAATAGGCCCTATATATACTTAGGCCCCATATATACTTCGCTATTTTTACTGACAGTATTTATTTGGTCCTATTAACCATGGTTCCCCGGAATAGTATACCTGGTACAAATACGTATCAGGTACCAGGTATATAGTACCAGTAATAAATAAGTACCAGTTATACGTTGTACCCAGGTACGGTACAAAATATCTGCTCGTGTCGATGTCGCTGATCCCTGATACCGGCAGTATACCGGACGGCACTCGTTACATGTTACATGAAAAGAAGCGTAAAACGCACGCTATCTTGATGCAGGCACAGCTAGCTGCAGAGTATGCACAGAGTACAGTAAAAATGAAGGCCTATATCTATACGAGTACTTGCTTGTGGTTCCTGTTCGTATTGCATATTGTGGGCCACATTTTGTTATTTTATGACAGAAACAACAAAAACAATTAACTGTAAAAACACTTCGTGTATCACCCGCTAAAAAAGTGGGCGGTCTCGGTACCATACGAAAAGCTTACCAGATACGACAGGATGCATTATGCGCTTTTATGCGCGATCGCGATCGCAAAGATGAGTGACGACGAAATCCTCGATCTCACCTGTGCTCGCGGTTGTTTTTTTGGTCATTCTTATCGGAGAGCTTTTTTTCCAAATTTTCGACATTTTTTTCGCGCAATTTTTCAATCTTCCATATTTTCCTGTTTTTTTTTTCCAAATATTGGAATGTTAACGAACTTGATATTTTTGCGTCTGGAGAATTTCACGAATAGTGACAGAACGCCTCCGTATATCGATACATATCTCCAATTATTTCCAAACTTTGGAAATTTTGGAAAAAAAGCTCTCCGATAAGAATGAGCCATTACTACTACTACTGCTGTACAGTAGCGAAAGTAAGTGATGGAAGCCTGTACGCACCCCGGTACATTGATATTATTACGGGGAGGCATAGTAAATAGGACCTACGGTACACACAAAAACCTACATAGTTACCTTTTTTTACCAACAATATTTGGTCCTATTTACTCTGGTCCCCCGTAGTATAGTAGAGGGGTATAAATGAGGCAAGGCGGCCTCATACGTGCAGCAGGTCGTGTGCGTTCGAAAAAAAACACTCGGAAAAACACGAAATTCCACCTCACTCACTCAAACCACACCACGTTGATCACAGCTGCCCAGCGACCGCGACCACACTTACTTCGAGACGTCGTTCCCCGAAACAAGCCCTGTGCGCTACCCCCAGCTCCCCGGCTTGATGAGTAGATAACGGGTTTGTGCAAATGGGATACGTACAGAGTTTCTCGCAGTCAGTAGAAACCAGGAATGTTACTGACAAACAGTACACAACAAACAGACATATATATTCAATAACGGAAGCCTGTACAGAGTAAGCATCTATCTCGGCAAAAAACTTTGTTTTTGCCTTATTATAGGTAAAAGCGGCCTCAGTATGAAGAGGATGTTTTGGCTATCAGCAAAAACATCAGGGCCTTCTCCGGGATTAATCTCGCGGACCGTGGAATCGCGGTGAACCAACCATAACAGATTGACGAATGACGAGTAGTCAATCAATGTCAAATCACCACGAGAAAGACAAAATCACGGCGAATGGTTATGGTACTGCTTTGAATGAGGCTGAAAGCCCGGTAATTACCTGGGTTCAGGTACTGAGGTCGTATTCGCAGTACTTGGGAGGCGTATCTTACAGGGAAACCAGGGGTTTTCCCAGCGAGGCACGAGCATGGCTCTTAGTCTCCGCGTGCACGAAAAGAATAAAGGCGCTCTTTCGGGAAAGTTATGAGTGATCCATGTTGAAGATCATGCTGCACATTGTCGGATGGCAAGAGAAATAATAATAAAGACGCTCTTCTTCTATCTTTAAGCGCACGACACACGTGATTACCAACGAGTACCGACGTAATAGACATACCTGTCCAGGGATACAAAGTGTCCCGACCTTGATCTTAACAAGTGGCGTCGTCGACAGGACAAGAACATGACATGCGCGTGAAATCACAATTAGTTTTCAACCCATTCCCGTCAAACCACTCCTTCGGGCACGACGACACTTTCTCGCCCTACCCACGTTGCGGGTTGCGGGGCGATGACTATCCTCGACGATTTATCCCTGCCCCTTAAGGCTAGGCCTTCCTTTCTTTCTATTTTCTGGCGTACCTTGCCGGCCTCGTTACCTTGCCGTTCAGAGGTGTTGAAGGGTTTTGGGGAGCCGCATCTTCGACTCATGTTCTAGCTTGTGGAATTGGGGCTTCCACGAATTCCCCATAGATCCGCATATACGGCTAATCAGAGTGGGCTAGTGTTATGGTCCTGCTTTGAATGAGGCTTAAATCCCGGTAAACACCTGCTGGGTTCAGGCATTGGGATCGTATTTGTAGTGGGAGGCGTATCTTAGATGGAAAACCAGGGGTTTCCCAGCGAGGCACGAGCTTGGCTGTCCGTCTCCGCGTGCACGAACGGAATAAAGCTGCTCTTCTTCTATCTCTAAGCAAACGACACACGTGAGTACCAAGGAGTACCGACTTAATAGGCTAACCTGTCCAGGGATGCAGAGTGTCCCGATCTTGATCTTGACAGAATCGAATGACGGTGTTGTTCAACATCAACACCGTCATTGATTCGCCGTGAAATAGTCTTCTGTATGGTGCGTGCCATTGTTTACGGTTCACTCCCACGGTCCGCGGGATTAATCCCGTGGAAGGCCTTGAGAAAAAGGCTTCGGTCCCTTCGCTCCATAATTGCCCGGTCGCCCCGGTGGTTCAAGTGGTTAACCTCGAATTTTACTTGTGTTTGAGTCCAGGGTTCGAGCCCCAGGTGGGTCGGACTTTGACTTTATTTGCAACAATAACAATAAAAAGGATTCAATTGTTGAGAGCGCCTTACAGCGTGGGTAGGCACAATTCGATGCGAGTCGACGAAGGAAGAAAAGGCTGAAATCTTCTCGCGATAAAAATGAAGGCACGTACCGTAGCGGGAAGGGGGGAGAAGAGCCTGCTATGTGACCCCGGATCTGAGTTACGAGTTGGAAGGAGAGAGAGAAGAAGATGGGCGAAGATAATAAATGGGATGAGCGAAAATAAATAAATACTGGTAGATCTTGCGTCATCACTAACTATTAATAGTACAGAGAGTAAAAGAGGCAAGAGGCGGCCTCATACTTGCACCAGGTCGTGTGCATTCGAAGAAAACACAAGTGAAAGCAAACTACAAAACCCCACCGGACTCAAAGACGCACCACCAGACCTACAGTACACAGTAGCCCGGCGACCGCGACCACCCCGAAACGTCTTACGACGGCACAAGTCTCACGCGTAAGCCCCAGCCAACCCGATCCTACAGGCCCCGGGTTAGTGGAAATCGGTAACGTACATACGGCTCTCGCAGTTAAGTGCGAAAACGTGAAAACGTAGACAGGGAGTACCCAGTAAGCAGAGCATACAGACTCATTAAAAATTGGAAGCCTGTGAGCAACCCGATACGAAAAGTCGTTTTTACCCTGAAGGCTAAGAACGGCCTCATTGCTCTTAAGAATTGAGAGATAAATGAGATAGTACGGCCTCATACTTGCAGTAGGTCGTCTGCGTTCCAACCGAACAAAACTAATAAAAACACGAAATCCCGCCGCACTCTGATGGTTTTTGTGAAGGTATTACCTGCTGACTCGAGCTATAGGGGTAAAAGATCGATCGATTACCCAGCCCAAGGTAATCCTTATAACACTCTCCCCCCCTCTGAACGGCGGGATCTTTGGGGCGTCGGAACCGCATACGTCCGTACGCTGACCTACCCGCTTCGTTTCATTCCCTTGGGAACCAGGGATATGTGTTTTTTTTTAGGTGTGTGTGCACGCGCAAGCGTTTCCGTAAAAAAAACGTTCGAAGTGAGGTTCGAACCCGTGCCCTGGACGACGTCAAATGTGAAGGTATTACCTACTGAGCTATTATAGGGGTAAAAGATCGATCGATTACCCAGCCCTGTTCGTTTATAAAGGATAGACCACTGAGCTACTCAGTCAGCGCTGACGCTGACTGAGTAGCTCAGTGGTCTATCCTTTATAAACGAACCAAAGAAGTACCTTTGGGCTCGATACGGCCTCCCGCCGATAACATCCTCCGGGGTTGAACAAGCCCCTAATCAACGCCTGGTTTTTCCTTCATATATATTGTACCCCTCCCTAGTCGTGAGTTCTTTTACTCAAGTGGTACACTCCACCTCCGACTCTCTGGTCGAGTGTTCTTTTATCGTGGTTCTCTCCACCTGATTTCCCTTTTTCTACCCAAGGCAGACAAAGCGGAAATACGACGTCTGGCGGGACTCGAACCCCGGACTTCTTTTGTTCGTTTTTTTATAAAGGATAGACCACTGAGCTACTGAGTCAGCGCTGACTGAGTAGCTCAGTGGTCTATCCTTTATAAACGAACAAGCCCAAGGTAATCCTTACCTGGTATAACATTTTAGATACTACTGTATATAGGGGGAAACTATCGATCGATTACCCAGCCCAGGTTAATCCTTGTAACACTTTCCCCCCCTCTGAACGGCGAGATATTTGTGGCGTCGGGACCGTGTACGGTCCTATACGCTGACCTACCTCGTTTTACCTGGGAACCAGGGAGGTGAACTTCTTGGGATGCACGCGCAAGTCTGTCTATACAAGAAACGCGCGAAGGGAGATTCGCGTCCGTGTCCTCGACGATGCCACATACATGTAAACGTACTACCTACTTAGCTCTAGGGGTAACACATCGATCGAGTACCCAGCCCAGGGTAATAATCCTTATAACACAGCACTCCAAACACACCACACTACAGGATCCCGGCAACCGCAACCGCCTCGAGACGACGTGCGACGAAACATGCCCCACGTGTTAGCCCATACTCACACCCGCTTCCAGAGATCCTGAGTGTGTTGGAATCGGTGTCGTACAGCTCTCGTTCACAACAACAATGTGAAAAAAACGCAGACATATACCAGACAAAGCAGTACCATAACGCGCACAGCAGTATACAGCAGACAGACAAATACAATATTGGAAGCCTGTATAATATGCACCCCACGGTTTATGAAGAGACGGGCAAAAAACGCTTTCGGTCACTTCGCTGCCTCGGCTTTGCCTCATTGTAGCCTGTGATACTCGTAAAGAGCGGTGCAATTCATTGTCAGGCTGACAGTGTGTACTATTTAAATTAATATTATAGAGTGTATAACCACATAACCACCCTGGTGAAGGTCAAACAAGGATGCTGGCACAAGAAGAACATGAGGCTTGCTCAGAATAGTTTTGTGTTGTTGGCGTGCCTATACTACTGCTGTTTGTATGCAACATTATCAACATTTATTTGTATCAGGAACCTGGCATTCTGAATCCCTTTATTGTTTACAGTATACTGTTTCAGTTGTAGTTTCTGTTCCGGCTAAAATGTAATAATACAGGATGCAGCCTTCCAATACCCATTTGCGTAATGTACGAACAACCGCCGTAGCGCTGGCGAAGTTGCGAACAATAGGTGCACTTCGTATTCACTGTGCACACCAGGGATTCAGTTGTATGGTATGCCACCTATTGATGCAGCCCAAGCACTGGGTGGCGAGTGGGCTAGCGAGATTGTTCTTTGTCATAAGAAATCGGCGAGATACCCGCAGACCCTTGGGCTAGAGCGCGACCGACTTGCCGATACCTGCCTTTTAGACTTCCCCTTCTTCTTGCCATTTGCCGCCTTTAGCCACGGCGCTGTTTGTCGAACCTCGGCGGAGTCGCACGCACGTCTCTCCTATGCTGAATTGGAGTTACCTCTGCACCAGCACCAGCAGCAGTAACACGACCGACAACAGCAATAGCCCTAACAACAGCAATAGTACCCTCGTAGCAGCGGCATCCGCAGCATCACAAGCTTCGCGTATCGACGGGCGTCCTTCCTGATGATGTGTCTACTGTAGGGTGAGGGTTAGAGTTAGTGAGGGAGCAGCAGCAGCAGCAGCAGCAGCAACAGCAACAGCAACAGCAGCAGCAACAGCAGTATCCCCACGCGCCTCGCGTATCGACGGGCGTCCTTCCTGATCCGCATACCTGTATCACGTGATAAGCCCAAAAGAAGCCCAAACGCACCCACTTTGTTTGGTGCATGTATATCAAGAAGAACTACTACTGCGTTAATCAAAAACGTTGTCGGCGCGAATTTTGCGGTTGATGGTACTGCTGTAGCCTTCCCATCGATCCTACGTTTGTGTTCTTCATACATACTGCGCTGTAGATTGGGAAGCCTCGCTCCCCCCATTTTGAGCCTGTAAAGTAGGGGACATCGTGGGGGTAACAAGTGCCACCAGTGTTGAAGAAAAAAGAGGGTATCTCTGTACTCGGGTAGTCGTCAACGTGTCCCAAATAAGGTGGTATACACGGTACGGTATCCTGAATAGTAGGTCTAGAGTTTCACTGTCCCAGAGAAGAATGACAAGTGTGAAGATATGGCCGAGGTAAGGGTAAGGGACGAAGGTGTATCTGGCAGCTGGGAAGCAGTGTTTCGCTTTTTCTGAAATATATCTTCTTTATTGATGACTAGAGCTGAGGAGGTGCTCTGGTAGAGAAGTGAGAGGTAGGGGGGTGGGACTCGACGCTCAGATATACTCGTCCCACCCCACGCTACAAGCTCTCCTAAACTCCTCTTATCTAACGTACTCCTGAATAATTTTCCTATATAAATACCGATCGTTCTTCTGCTAATATAAAAACTTCTCACTTTCTGGTCCTATCTGCGTTAAGGAACATTACTCTTGTCTAGCGGGCTATCCGCCCTAGAGGACATTCCTGAAAGAACGTTACTCTCGACTAACGGAATATCCGTCGGGTGGATCAATTCTTTGGATTACTCTCGTATTCCTCAGGCTACGAAACTGCAGACTACATTATCTATATCTATAGCCCATGAGTATTCCACTCATATCACGTTAGCCCACCCTGAATAGTCGTATATGTAGACCACAATATGGTCGAAGGATGATGACAAAGTTCATCCCAGAAGACCTGGAAAAGGTGGTCGAAGATGCGGTTATTCGAAACAAAATAAATGAGGCTATAGATTCCCCCACACCTCGTCAAAGGACCCAAACACTACGAAAGGGTGTTTACTGAGCACGGCCACTAAAAGGTATAGATCAAAGGAGAGGAAGAAATAACTCAAAGCGGAAGCGAAAGCAGAACAAGGCAAAGCGAAAAGCGAAGAAAAACGAAAGAAAACAGGAGACAGAACAAAAGCCGAAGCGAAGGCTGAGAAGAAAACTAATACTGAAGTGAAGGCAAAAGAAGGACGCACAAAGGTATCACTGGAGCCGTTGTTTGGGGCACTAAAAGGTACGAACGGGGGTTGGTCGCCGAACCGGGTTGGCCAAATAGGAAACTCTCTAAAGGGGGCAGTGATCGCAAAAAAAAAAACGTATGTATCCGGTAGGAGTAATGCCATGTCTTGTGGCGGAGGTCCTAACGTGGTAGACATCAGCCAAGACAAACGGGGCACTGCTAGACTGCCGTGAGAGCTGTGTACACTAGGGGCTACTAAAACCGGGAAACGGAGCGAACAACGCGTCGTCTGGGAGACCTGTTGGTGGTGTCAACTATACCGGCAAACGTAGCAAGGTATCTAACTCAACAAGAACAAACTCAAGAAGATCCGCAAGGAGATTGGCCTAATGCGTGCAGTTCAAGGTGGTTGATAGCGCAGGGCCAAAACACTAGCGTGTGCCACTCGGCCCACAGGGACGACATCAAAGGTGGTGTCGTTTGCCACAGAGCAGAGGGGCGCGCGGAATACCGAACAAAACCTCAAGAAAACTACGAAAAAAAAAGAAAAAGAAAACAAAGCACCATCGGGAACAGGAAACTAACTGAAAGCTGAACACAGGTCAGGGTCAGGGAAAATCGATCCTGTCAGGACCACCATGGTCGATAACTCGCGCCCTCCGGGGCGGCAATGTTATCCGGACCCTACTTGGCATACATGGAAGGAACACGGGTGAGCTGGAAGCTCGATATAGTACTAGCTCGATGACTGTCTGAAACAGGGGTCGGCGGAAACCGGCGGAGGTCAGGGTACAATCCAGGCTACGACACGATTTTACCTGGGCGTGGTATTGCCGAGAATTGGTGGTAGGCTAGTGGAGTGCAAACACAAATAAAAATTACGGCATCGCTACTATTCGGCGGCCTGAACGTAAGGAGGCAACACGGAGGTGTACTGCCGACGACGCCAGCTGTGAAGGTATGGCCGAGGTAAGGGTAAGGGTAGGGGACGAAGGTGTATCTGGCAGCTGGGAAGCAGTGCTTCGCTTCTTCTGATATATATCTTCTTTATTGATGACTAGAGCTGAGGAGGTGCTCTGGTAGAGAAGTGAGAGGTAGGGGGGTGGGACTCGACGCTCAGATATACTCGTCCCACCCCACGCTACAAGCTCTCCTAAACTCCTCTTATCTAACGTACTCCTAAATAATTTTCCTATAAATACCGATCGTTCTTCTGCTAGTATAAAAACTTCTCACTTTCTGGTCCCACCTGCGTTAAGGAACATTGCTCTTGTCTAGCGGGCTATCCGCCCTAGAGGACATTCCTGAAAGAACGTTACTCTCAACTAACGGAATATCCGTCGGGTTAATCCAATCTTTGGATTACTCTCGTATTCCTCAGGCTACGAAACTGCAGACTACATTATCTATATATATAGCCCATGAGTACTCCACTCATCTCACACAAGAAGAATGTGGTCCTGTTCGCTGTTTATGAGTAAGAGTATACCGTTGCGGCCGTCAAATGTGGTCTATGGGAGGAGTAGTACAGTAGTACCAGGTAGTAGTGGAGTAGTAGACCAGAAACAAAAACTCCGTGAAAAAGGGTTGAGGTCAGGCCTTCTCACTTCCCGCAACTTTGTCAGTACGAACTCTCTTCGTGGCGGCTGAATTGGTCACACCTATTTTAGATTGTAGCACCTACTTTAGATTGTAGAACACCACGAAAACGACATGCATTGCCGTGCTGTTCCCTACAGAAAATGATTTCGTGCCCGCAGCATTCTGATTGGTCAATTTTTTATTCCCATATGTTTTGATTGGTGGAAAATCCTTGGTCGACTTTTTTTGTCGTCACCCGGAATCGTGAGGTCACTTCTTGGGAAAAAAATAATACTTGGAAAGTCGGCCGTGGGTGACGACGACAGCCTACATTTTTCGGAAAACTGACCGGAAATTTTTAGTCGGGGCACGTTTTATGTCGTCAATTTTTTATCAAAGAGGGAAAAATTGACGACATAAAACGTGCCCCGACTAAAAATTTCCGGTCAATTATCAGAAAAATAAATAGACTGACGTCACCACCCAAGGCCAATTTTTCAAATGTATACCTGGTATATTTTCCCCCAAAAAGTGACGGGACACGATTCCGGGTGACGACAAAATGTAGACTAAGGATTTCCCACCAATAAATATATATGGGGATAAAAAATTGATCAATCAGAAAACTGCGGGCACGAAATACGGAATCATTTAGACCTACGCCTATGGGAAGGCGAAGTATCAATAAAAAAATTGAATTTCAAAGATACCCTCCAATTTCTTTTAGAACACGCTTCCTATGGGCCACCTAAAAAAAAAAAAAAGTTCCTAACTTTTGGAAAAGCCCGAGAAAAGCAAATCTGGGGCCGATGTTGGGCCAACATCGGCTAGAGAAAAACTCAGACCGATCTTTGGTTCGAAGCGGCGAGATTCCGAGTCCTTGACAGACATCGATCGACAAAACCAACGACTGCGTCATGAATTCTGTACGGAGTGCGCTCGTTAGGGGACGCCGCCGGCAATCTCTCGCCCCCTAGACCATGGACCCACTCTATATCTTCGAGGCCGTCATCTATATTCGTTGGCCTCGCCGGACACCGAGCGGGTTGGCCGTGGGCTGCGTCTATGTTGAGATCGAGCGTCGATCATCGATCGAGTTGGTTTCTATCAGCGTGTTGGCATTTTGCAAGCAGAGTAACCAATTGCGCCGCCTGCAGCCGTTGAGGGGGAAAAAAATGGAAAAATCAAAAGTGTTTTCTCTTTTTTCCCACAGCGGCGGTACGAGGAATTTTTCGGCTGTTTTTTTAAAGCAATGTGTTTGATTTTGTTTTTGGACTTCGCGTTTCCATTGGCATAGGTCTTACACGAGCTATTATTATTGTAGGTTTTCGGTGAAACGATAGAGGCGTTCTGCGATAGAAATTCATTTGATTTTGCCTGAGGTTCTTACGTCCCCCCTTAAGGTATAATGCGGAATTCAACCGAGACAAACTTGTGGATACGGCTGATGCTGCACGAACTTCGTACGTGTACGTAATGATTATGCCCAACAATGTAGAGCACACGTTTCATACTCATCCTTCAACTGGTACCCGCTACGGACGCCGTGGAGGCTTTTTCCCGCCCAAAATGTGATTTTACCTCTATCGTACGAGAACGCCTCGATATTAGGATGTCAACGGGACTGAAGTGTCGAAAAAAAGTGACGACTCTCAGCATGGCTCCCACCGAGCAGCCCGGGCTGCTGAGGCAGGCGGTGCGCCCGACCTGCAATACAAGGACATCTTCGACACCCACGCCGCTTATGATGCTAGTCGTACTGCGACGCGCTCTCACTTCGCGGTTGACAAAACCACACCTGTCATACTCTTCGTCCCTGCACCCGGGTCAAAAGGGGGGAACAGGGCAAGACACCTATTTATACACATACGTACGAAGAAAAAGAGCAATAAGGAAGGCAGGCCGAGATTTACAGGAAACTAAGAAATTCGAGAGCCGTAGTACTGACGTTAGTTAGTGTATAACGCGCCCATTCTCAAAAAATAAATCCAGCCTGGGCCAGTTTTCCTGTTTCTTCTTAGGTGTCCTGTTTTGTAATAGCCTCCCGAAGGCTCGTAAATCAACGCTGGCGAAGACACCGCACGGAGGGCGCTTAGAGTGCGAAATATCCATTCGATGGAAGCCGACCAGCGTAGGGAGATTTGCACTTTTTTTGCACTGGCTGCGCCGCAAAAAAAGAGGCCCACGCCGAAGTGGGACGGGGGAGCGGCGTGAGCTCGCAATCTGTGGCCCCCGGGCATTAGCAGTCGCGTTCAAGTCGGGGCTTGATACAAGATACATCGGGGGAAAAAAAAAAGGTTGAACCAGTAAACTAAACCAGCCAGTCGATTATCAACTGTCGGCATGAGCAATGAGCATGTGATCATAAAACGCTTTTGCGAGTGGCCATTAATTCGCCAACGTGTTGCCCTCACCCAAGAAACAAAAAAACGAAAACCGGCTGGAGCGTCCATGCTGGTCGCCACCGGCAGCGGGGACTGGTTGAGTTCGCGCGCATGACGAGCCTTAATACTACACACACTCTGTCCAGCAAGTCAAACCCATCAAGAACATCTGCCCTCCTTTCGAGAAAGTGGTGCTCGCCTGGGCAGAGCGCCCCGGGCGAAACGAAACCTCCAGGCACTACGCTAAAAATACACAAAACCAGCATAAGAGGGCACACGGCATTGCGGCCAGGCCAGCTCTCTGGCTTTGGTCTGTTATACCAACAGCTGTAACTATTTACACCAAACATGGGCTGCCGCCTCGATGCGGTAAAGCCGGCCCAGCTTGCTCCGAACGCGTCAACCACGCGTCTACCTGAAACCGCGACGCAAGTTGTCCTGTCTAAACCCAACTAAAAAAAACAACACGCGCGGGCGCTCTAGCCAGCAAACAAACGACCAAAAGACACCGACCTAACATGCTTAACCTAAACTTGGAAGGCATGGAGGAAGAACTCTAACAAGGTCCGATGATCAGCTATGACAATCCGCAACATTTTCTGCCGCAACACAACAACCCCAAGAGGAAGGGTCCCGGCCTACGTACGCCCCTGCTCCCTACGATGCCCTCGGCGAATGCCCCCATACCGCCTGCCTACGGCCCTGTAACCCACTCAACAAGATGTCCTCACTCATACACTTTTGATGACACACACTACGAAAAACAGCTCTATCCTTCTCTATCCTATTGCACGCCGTACTGTGCCCGCACTTCCGCTTCCCAGACAACGCAAGGCGGGGAAACTTCTCAATGACACTTACAGTAGTAGCACAACGCACCGATGCCACGCCACCGCCAAAAAAAAAAACACTTCGATTTGGGGCAGCTCGGCAGGTTTTTCGACATCGATTCTGGCGTGAAAAAATGAAAACCCCACCAACAAAATGTACACGGAGCGCTTCTATAAAGGTGGCCGCTGGCCGAGCACCAGACCAACTTTCCTCCGGCAAGCGGGGGTCGACGAGGAATCAACCCCAAGCTGTGGCGGAAAAATACAGGGTGTGGCGACGACGCCGAGTGAGTGAGTGAGTGAGTGAGTGGTACCCTTTGCATGCTTGGCACGTCGTTGGCTTCCTCTACAGTTTCAGACGCAGCGAAAAACCGGCGCCCGCGCTCTCCAGGCGCTCTGACAGCAGCTCGGATAATTCGCGAACGCGTTTCCTCACCGCCCAGACATTACGCTTGTGTCCCCGAGCCGGTCGCCCCCCAAACAAAAACAAAAATGGTACGATCAAAACACTGCCACGCCCCATGCAGGGAGGCAAACCCTATAACTTCGATAAACCGAACAAAAACGCCATCTCAGCTCTGCCATATACCAAGAGATGGCCGGCCTGCCTACCCCCCCCCCTCAAATTCCGGCCAAATGTCGCGACCGTTTCCGCCCTAGCTATAGCTAGCCCCGACGTTGGAGAGAGGAGCTCGATCCACCGCGACGCTTCGCGCTGCTCTCGGGAGTAACGGGCCGCGGCGGCGCTCAACCTTCGTGCCGTGCTCCTTGCGCGCGTAGGGCTGATCGGATCGTGGGAGGACTGCCGAGCAGCCTCCGTCCCGGTCTTGGACCGGTCGATCTACAAGGGTTTCAACAAGCAGATTGGACGCATTTCGAGACAGGGACGGGCGGGAGGGAGGGGGCAACTCATGTCATGCAGGGCCATAGTCGTAGGGGGGGGGGGGGGGGGGGGTAAAACGGTGTCACGACACGTGTCGGGCCTACTTCATCAGCACCCTGCCCTGGTCTTGCATTGGCCAACCTTTCAAGATGTCGACGCGCAAATCGGTTGCAATTCAACGGCGGGCTGGGGGGGCGAAGCGGGGGGGGGGGGGGGGGGGGTTAAACGACGACAAGAAAAGAGGCGTGGCCGTTGCGTCAGATATGTTACGCTATGTTGTGCTGGTGTTTTCTGGCGGGGTCGTGGCAACGGTCGTAATGAGCGTATTTTTGGCTAATCATGGCGCAATCACTCCAGAGAGAATCCTCCGAATTGAAGTTGGAGTATTTGGATGAGTACCGTATCATGATAAGATAACACACCCCCTGAGATGAATTTCCGAGCCGATTTTTTCCAAGGAGGGGAGACACAACGAACATGGTAGGTTTGATGATGTCGAGATCGTTCTACAGACACCTACCTCCCTGCGCGCTCGCACTTTCCTCGTTGCCCATAAAATCTGGTGTGGAAAAACTCGTCCGAGACGGTGTGTTCTCTGAGTGACACATGATATCCTTTCCCGCTATTACGGAGGACCATAGATAATAGGGCCTGTGGTGTACATAAAAACCTACATACTTGACCATTTTTACTAACACTATTGGGTCCTATTAACTATGGATCTCCGTAATAATATAATGCCTGCCACACACATATGCTGGGGACCGACCGTAATGACCTGCTCGACACCGGTTGGCGCTAGTCTGGAGGGTTTGTTTTTCGAAGCACTCGAATCGTGGGTGCTGGTCTATTGAAAGATAGGACAACTCACTACGAGAAAACAACGACACGACAAATTTGAAGCGGATATTCTCTGTGAAGGAGAAAAAATGCACGCAGCGCCGGCGATGATGTGGCGTCAGCGCGACTCCTGTGCTGCCGTTACAAACGCTGCATGAGCTCATAGTCTGCGCGATTGTCCGAGCTTGTTTTTTTCCCTTGTCCCGAAACGAACCGCGGATGCTCCCCGAGCCGTCGTTTCTTGTGCTCTCTGAGCAACGGCGTTTTTCTTACGGGTGATCGGTGGTCTATGGCGATTTCCTTCGATCGCTGGACCACGCGTCGACGGCCGTCGTTCACGTTAAAACACAACAACAACGCTGGTCTGCTGTGACGATCACACAAAGGAGTCAAGTCTTGCCTACATATCACCCCTCGTCACAACTTGGAAGATCACGGCAGCGAAACTCTCGCAAAATGTCGCAACATGAGCACCGCCGTGGGAGTTAAAAACGAGCATAACACACGTACAGAGTAAACCTTGCACCAGAGGTCTCCAAACGCCAAGACCGTGGACGAAACGCTGGGTTGCTGGTGCACCAACAGGAAAAAAAAGCCGTTGGCATGCACCAACCTGGAAAAACACCGTTGATATGAATCTATAACCGGAACAAAGGCCGCTGATCTGCACCAACCAGGATTAATTGCCTTCGAAAAAGCAACTTGTCGGGTCAATGGGCAGCAAGGACTACAGTACATTGGTGGGTGGGAAAAATCGCCGTTTAATTAAGCCGCTTCACCATTCGCCATGCGGCACGGTGCATTTCACATCCCGGGAGCGCTTGCCGCGGCGACACGACCGCGGTGGCGGCGGCAGCAGCTACGGCAGTTGCGCGAACGGGTTTGCCTAGCTCTCCCTGTATGTTTCGCCTGCAAGCAGGTCGGAAACATCACTGCAACACACCTGCTTTACGGGGTGTGGCAAGGCATCACGGCCCACATGTACCACGTAGCAGGCGTGCAACACCCCCGGGGAACACAGTATACGCACGTACCTGGTACGAGAACACCAGATGTCAAGTACGAGTCAGCTCTTCCCACACGCCAACACTGACACAAACAGCCACAAGAAACGAACACGACCCCAACAGGCATTACATTTTCGAACAAGCAATCTATATATACATATCGCAGAAAAGGAATACAAAGACATTCCGACGACACAGTGATAAGGGTGTTTCCTATGCGGCTCGATTTCGAGCTTCAGATTTGTGGTTTTCGATCCGAACAATGAAAGCGTCTGCTTCTGCAGTTCGAATGTGCACAATCCGACAGTTTTTTTTCGATTTGAGAAACCGATGGCCCAAGTCGTCAAACGTGGCCCAAAATCCGACGACTTGGGCCATCAGATTTTCAAATCGGAAAATGGCATGGTCTCTGAATTCAATATGTTATCCACGACAGCAAGCAGCAGCAGAACGATCGATGATTCGGACGGTGACAAAGCTGCATGACGACGTTGCTTCGCGCCCGACGCGCAGTCGGCGGGCGGCGCGTCTCTCCGTGGCCAGACGGCATTCGGCTGGCGCGGGGTCGATAAAGACCAAGAGAAGCGCACTCGGTGCGCACCTCTCCGTGGACATATACTCGTAGACTACAGCAGCAGTCAAGTCACATTGCGTCGAGATGCAAAATACCAAGACAGGTTGACTCTGGCGCACCCAGCACGCCTCTTGGCCGCCTTACTAGAGACAATCCGCGTGGGCTCGGACGCTAGGGTCCTTCTAACAGCGTAGCGCACTCGGCGCGTCCCTTCGCGGCACCAGACCACAAACAGCAGTTGGTCTCGGCGTTTTCTCGAATCTCTGTACGCACAATAATTCCGATGTTTTTGCATAGAAAGGCTGCACAGATGCTCCGAGTATACTTCATACTCCGAGCACTGAGAGTATTGTAGTGCTGGCGGCCTGTATACTGCGAGCACTGGGAGTATGAGTAGTACTGAAGGCCCAAATACTGCGAGTACTGGAAGTATGAGCAGTACATAACTCCGAGTACAAGAGTACCCGCAGTACGAAACATCCGAAATACTAGGGAGTATTCAACGGTATAAAAAGTATTGAACTCGTAAATACTGCGAGCAATCGCAATATATACTCCCGAAATACTGTCAGTACTCTAAGTACTCCAGTTGTCCCCCCCCTAAAGTAATTTGCTCTAACTCCCGCTGGTCGGACCATCCATCAATGCTTTCTGCAATAAAACGAGGATACAATTATCGAAACGGCGCACCGATGGTCGAAGCGTACTTCATACTCCCGAGTATACATGCATATTGAGAGTATCTTGTGAGTACTCTGAGTACTCGCAGTACCAACGGACGGAATACTGCCAGTACTTGGCAGTACCCGCAGGACAGAACCCTGAAATCCATCAAGTATAGCAGCATTCCACAGTATTGAACCCCGAAATACTAGTATGGCATTACTGACAGTACATAATTTCGAAATACTGCGAGTACTCGCAGTACCCCGCAGTACGTAGAGCCCACATTTTGCGAATACACGAAGTACGTAAAGTAAGTACTTTACATCACTCCCAGGTACTGGGAGTATCTGTTGAAGACTGCTCCGATTTGCGAACTTCACGGCTGAAAACGCGATTGAGTCAAAATCTGAAGCTCTACAAGGAAACAGCCTTAGGCAATCTCTTATCGAAGGCTTTTCGGAACCGAAATTGAACGTTTCGGGCCACAAAACCATTTTATCAACCTTAAGGACCCGGAATTAGTGATTTTTCTGGCTATTTTTTTCGGGTATCAGTTTCGGGATCGCATCCAGCCAGAACTGGAGCCCCATTTTCGATCAAGAGCGCGACCGAAACTGGCGATTGGGTTTGCATCGTGACGGGTTTCCACACGTCGTGGGAGGCAACAAGAGTTCAAATGTACCCAAAACAGCACTCGAGTACAAGCCGCATCTGTCCGCCAAGCAAGCAACAGGTATGCTGCTGCTTGCTGTGCCACGCTACCCACTCACGCGTTCCTGAGGCCTCACCACGAGCCGATGGGATCGGACCGTGGGTGTGTCGGCCACGAGAGCCTTGCCACTCTCATTGCAGTTGCGACTGCGGCATTGTGAGACCACAACTTGCCTCGTCGAGAACGAGGGCAGTCGTTTTCCGGGAGAGGCGTTTGCCGATGGACAAGGAACACAGGCAGCGAGGAGGGGGAAAGACAACTTCTACGACTGTCACACCCTTCCTAGCGCGAAGCGTACATGTCCTGTTTTCCGTCGTCCCGGCCACCGCCGATTACACTGTTTCTGGGCTGCGTGCTGCGGAGCGACGAACAACTCGACCACCCGTAGTCCAAGGAGTAAGCGAAATGTCTCGGAGGGGCTTTCTTCCATGTATACGAGTACCTTCTTGCTTGCGCAGCCGTTGCTGTGTATTTTTTGTCACAGCTTGCTGTCCAGAAACAAACCTAGAAAAATGGGTGAAAACAAGGTTGTGATCCTAAACAATTCGCGTCTAGTCCTTGAGGCTCGAAATTTCGTTCATTTTCGGTTTTTGAAGGACCTTCTATGAGAGATGGCCTTAGGCTGTTTCCTATGCGGTTCGATTTCGAGCTTCAGATTTGTGTTGTTCGATCCCTAAAATGAAAGGACCTGCCTATGCAGTCCGAATATGCAAAATCTGACCGGACGTTTTCCGATCTGAGGCCGTTTCCTATGCGGTTCGATTTTTGAGCTTCAGATTTTGACCCGATCGCATTTTCAGATGTGGAGTTGGCAAATCGAAAGAGCCTTCCTATGCGGAAAAATCAGATTTATTGTGTGTGTAGAAATTCGAGCAAACGCCGAGACCAACTGCTGTTTTTGTGGTTTGGCGCCGCGAGGAGAAGCGCTGGGTGCGCTGCCCTGCGCGGTGGACCCAAGCGTGCGAGCCAAGGCTGACTGCCTCTGGTCTGGCGGCAAAGAGGTGTGGCAAGTGCGCTAGAGCCAACCTGTCTTGGTATTTTGTGTTCCATTTTGTGACTGACTGCTGCTGCTGTACAGCAGTGTAAGTCTACGAGTATTCGTACGTATCCACGGAGAGGTGCATGCCGAGTGCGCTTCTCTTGGTCTCTAGGCCCGAGCCCGGGCCAGGCGACTGTAGTCTGGCCACGGAGGGACGGGCCGCCCGCCGCCCGAGCGTCGGGCGCGAAGCAACGTCGCTACAGCTGTGTCACCATCCAACTCGTCGATCGTTCTGCTTCTGTTTGCTGTCGTGGATAACATCTTGAATTTAGAGAGCATGCCATTTTTCGATTTGAAAATCTGATGACCCAGGTCGTCGGATTTTGGGCCAAAATCCGACGACTTGGTCATCGGATTCTCAAATCGAAAAAATTCCGGTCGGATTTTGCATATTTGGACTGCATAAGCAGGGTCATTGGTTTTGAGATCGAAAAATACAAATCTGAAGCTCGGAAATCGAACCGCATAGGAAACAGCCTGAGAACCTGATTCCCCTAACTGTCAGATTTCGGCCCCAAAATACGACAACTTGGGTCATCAGATTTTCAAATCGAAAAATGACATGGTCTCTAAATTCAAGATATTATCCAGTACAGTCGGCTGGCGCGGGCATAGAGAGCAAGAGAAGCGACGACTTGGGTCATCAGATTTTCAAATCGAAAAATGGTATGCTCTCTAAATGCAAGATGTTATCCACGACAGCAAACAGCAACGATCGATGCGTTGGAAGGTGACACAGCTGTATAGAGGCGTTGCTTCGCGCACGACGCTCGGGCGGCGCGTCTCTCTGTGGCCAGACTACAGTCGGCTGGCGCCGGCTGTAACATTGTGAAACACAGAGTACCCCGACAGGTTCCCTCTAGCACACTCGCCGCGTCTCTTCGCCGCCAGGCCAGGGGCAATCAGCCTTGGCTCGGACGCTGGGGTCCTACGCGCAGTGCAGCGCACCCAGCGCGTCTCTTCGCGGCACCAGACCACAACAACAGCAGTTGGTCTCGGCGTTTGCTCAAATCTCTGCACGCAAAATAAAACAGATTATTTCGCATAGGAAAACTGTTTCGATTTGCCACGTTCACATCTGAAAAAGCGATCGGGTCAAATTCTGAAGCTCAAAAATCGAAGCGCGTAGGGAACAGCCTGAGGGGAGGATCAAGATATTCGACGTAAAAGAGAAGAGTTCTCGTTTGTTGGAATTTTGAAACCGTTGTTTTTTTTTTTCTGGTAAAAGGATCAATGCACGGCTTCCTCGTGATGTGTTCGTATACAAATAGTTTTGCCACAAATCAAAGGCAAAACCGACAGGGGTCCTATAGCTTCCCGACCTGAGGCACAAACCAGGTCTGTGCGAGCACGGCGCCATCGCAGCCCCTTAAGGGAACTATCTACACGACCGCATAACTCAGTGCGGCCCTCACTGATGTGGAAAATATCCTCCGTGCCCCTTCGATGTGATGCGGTTTGGTGTATATCCTGGGTGTCACGAAACTGAACACGATCGTACCAGTTGTCGCCGACGGTGATATTCTTTTGGTCTTCGGCTGCCGGCGGCCACCACGCCTACCTGGGACTCTAACCTCAACCCTAACACTAACCTTGGTTGGCGTGTTGTGGGGTCGCTGCGCTTGGAAAAGACTCTGCCGTTTTGCGGGCCCGAAAATAAATAAATGAATCGTGGCCTCCACGGGCAGGTCTGCGCTAGCGTTTCTATTTTATTCTGCGGTTATCACATTGAGAGAGCTTGCTTTTGAACGTTCTTCCAAGGCCCATGGTAATGCAGTAAATGATGGCCTTTTGCTCTAATTGCTTTCTGTCGGCACGCATGGCACACACGCCTTCCAGTATTTCTAATAGCCGCCATTCAAACCATTGCCCTGGGCTCGCTTCAATGAGCGGGCGTCGTCGGACGCAAACCCTTGTCCACGTACTCTGACCCAAAATATAACACACCTTTGAAGTCTGAGACCGATATCGAACGGTGTTTATATTTACGGTCAGACTGGTATGTATTACTATATACCGGTACTATTAATAGGTACGAAGGCAGTGCGTGTAGTGCAGTAAATTGACGGCAGTAGTAGATACTCAATAGTACAGAAGTAGGTAGTACTGCCGTTCTCTCGCCCGTCGCTCGGCCGACCGCCGTCGTTCGCTTCGCCGGTGCCACGGGTGGAGCGTCTGGTCGCTCGGTCTTCGGGGGCACCTGCCTCTGTCATTTGTCACACGCCGTCGCTCGTTCGTTCGGTCGATCGCAGTGACGCTGGCACAATACCGGTATCATACAGCAGTCTGAACAAAACCACGAACACTATGAATATACATACATACAAACAAAGTACCAATACTAGTGCTTGGTGGTAATGAGGCGCGACCTCAATACCTGCGGTAGTAGAACCTACGATGCATCATGCTGGGCGAGGACGGATTGTTGTGCTGGACAAACTCTAAGAGACATCTACGTACGCGGTCGTGTGTATTCGTGACGTTCGGGTTCACGCCTGCAAAGCAAAACAAAATCGTCAGCAGCAGCAGACGTGGCGGCGGCAGCGGCAGCAGCAGCAGTAGGGCACACGAGACCAGGTCAGCGTCGCTGTACGCTCGGCTTGTCGGTATAACCCTTGAACCCTTTTGTACACGTCCTCGTTTAGTTGTGTGTTTCCTGGTTCCCCAGCTCGAAATTTGGCATCATTTGAGGACGAAAAATCTGCACCTGACACGCTCCCAACAGAGAGAGCTTATCGTAGCAAGTGTCACCACTACTACTGTTGTACGACATCTCCAGCAGAGCTACTCCAGCAGCAGAACAGCAGTAGCAGCAGCAGCAGCAGCAGCAGCAGCAGCAGCAGCAGCAGCAGTAGCAGTAGGAGACCAGGGTCAGCGTCGCTGTACGCTCGGCTTGTCGGCCAAACACTTGAACACTTGTACACGTACTCGATTTTGCCGTGTGTTTCCTGGTTCCAACTCGAAACTCGGCAAATACTGCAGACGAAAAATCTACAACCTGACATGTGTCCAACAGAGCTTCTCATGGCACGTGCCACCACCACTACTGCTGTACGACATCTACAGCAGAAACTCTCCTGGTTCTCCGACCCCTCATCAGTATGAGGGTGAGCCTGACAATACCACCTGCAGCATGTCTTGGGGATACGACCCGAACGTTGCTGTGGACAGGCACATTCTGCCTACGAGTACCCGTGTAGAGTTGGGTTTCGTTAGTTAAAACTAAAAAAAAAAAAAAAAACGCTACGTATGATATTTACTATTCTGTCTTTTTAAAACCATGGCTCAGCTATGTGCCTACACACGGTTGACGCGCCTAGCTCGACCAACTCTGAATGGCATATAACTGCACCAGCACGAGAAAGTTTATTTTGTGTGTGTGTGCACAGCGCCCGCCGGGACTGACATTGGTGCCGTGCGCGTTGAGCGCGGTGGACAACCGTGGCCGAAAAAATCATGAATCACACACATACTGAAAGAGGCATACGCCAATGGAAACGCAAACTTTCCATTAAAAAAAAATAACTCCCAAGATACCCGCCCGATTTTTTCAGGTACAGCTTGCTATGAGCACGATTTTTCATACCGCAAGTTCCTAACTTTTAGGAAACCCCGAAAAAATCAAGTTTGGGGACGATGTTGGGCCAAGATCGTCTTCAGAAAAACTCAGGCGGATTTCAAGCACGAAGCCGCGAGATTCCGAGTCCTCGACAGACATCGATCCACAAAACCAATGACTGCGTCATGGGTTCTGAACGGAGTGCGCTCGTTAGGGGCTCCGACCCACCCTCGGGGGTAACCGTGTTCACACAATGGCCGGCGATATGTTGCGGGCGATGGCCAGATATATTATAAAAAGTTGGCGTGCACAAAACAGATGGCAAAATTTCTCGATCCGTGTCGAATGGCAAAAAATACTTTTTTTCAGGTTTGGGAGAAGGGCGTAGCACACCGTCGACTAGCTCTCGTCCCCTAGACCCTGGATCCACCTGACATCTTCGAGGCCGTCATCTACACTCGTTGCCCTCGCCCGACACCAAGCGGGTTGGCCGTGGGTTCCGTCTATGTCGAGATCGAAGGTCTATCGCCGCACGAGCCAGTTTTTATCAGCGTGTTGACAATTTGCAACGAGATTAAACAAATTTGCGGTGCCTGCAGCCGTTTGATTAGAGAGAAGGAAAAATCAAGCACGTAATTCCTTTTTTTCCCACAACAAAGGTACGAGAACATCTTCGGCTATTTCTTGAGCGCAATATATTCGAAAGGACACCTTCAAATTTCGCGTTCCCACTGTCATAAAAACTTCGCGTTCCCATCGCGGCGCCAAACCACAAAAACAGCGGTTGGTCTCGGCGTTTGCTCGAATCTCTACACACACAATAAATCAGATTTTTCCGCATAGGAAGGCTGTTTCGATTTGCCAGGATCACATCTGAAAATGCGATCGGGTCAAAATATGAAGCTCGAAAATCGAACCGCATGGGAAACGGCCTTAGGCCAATTACTACGTATGCAGCCGGAAACTAGAATCGAAAAGACGGTTTTCGATCGGTTATTTTTACGACTGGATTGTGAATAGCTACCCTTCTTATCATCCGTCGGATCGAATAAACAGTTTTTGTGTTTTTCTGGAGACGTTTGATGTAAGGGAGTGACTTTCAATATATTGACTATAAATAGCTCCAAGAAAAAAGGGTACGTAGGGCAGGCGGAAGTCGGTTCGAATCCGCTTCGCCGTAATGGTCGTGGGGTCAGAGAGGCGGTCTTCATCTTCCAGCACCTGCGCCCAACCAAACATACCTGGCACATGCTTATATCTCGCTTCTTCCCCGAGCAGCGTGTGGGCTTCACACGAGGGGCGTTTTCCTCCATCTCGTCCTCGAGGCCATCGCGGCGCTGGATTTCTTCGAGAGTCGCCAACGCTACAGCCAGCGCAGCAGTTGGCAAAAGGTCATCGATACCGCGCACGGCGGCCATCGGTTGTTGTCACATGCTGCTGACGGGCGTAGATAACGATGTATCACGCTGCCTCGCGCCGAGCAGCAGCGGACGTGACAGCAGCCAAGCCAGCGTCGCCGATGTTGCGGTGTGGGGTGGTGTCGTATGTCGTGTTGTTGTGTGGAGTGATACTCGTACGAGTATGCGGCTGGACTTTCCAACATTTCCGATGCATGCATCCGACTGGCGAGTTGGATCGAAAATCTCAGTTTTTCCGACTGTCTGGTCTAGTTGGAAATCATCATCGAAAAATGTTCGATTTAAAAGGCACTTTTTCAACTGCGTACGAATGCCATTTTTTGTCTCCGATCGAAAACCGGCTTTTTCCAATCCTCGTTTCCGTCTGCATAAGAAGTGGCCTTATTACAAAAGAAAAACAAGACACCCTCGTACGCTCGTACGATGCGTTAGGTTTTTTTTCCCCTGGAAACAAAAAAGAAGGGTTCGCGCTACACGCTCGCGCGCCTCATTATGATATGAACCTAAACCTCCACCAGGTACCAGTACGTACGTATTAATAGTGTAACATATGAAAGTGTTTCGTGTCTGGTGCAAGTACGAGTCTGGACTACTCCTGCAGCAGGATCGGTGTATCACGAGATCACGAGATCACGGGGACACTATTAATAGCAGCGGGCACGCGAGCAGATGCGGGGTGTACGGTTCAAACTGAAAAGCGGAGCAACAGAGGTGAACGATTATGCGGTTGAATTGTTCGACATATATAGAAGCAGAAGAAGTGTACATACGAGTAGAGGCGTACTTGTTGTTTTTCTCTCTCGTTATCAAGCCCCGCCCAAGACAAACTCACCCCGAGCGTCGACGCAGCCAGCGACAGCAGTGTCGGCGCCATCCTGCTGGCGCCCCACCACCCAGAGCGGGTTCAAGAACTCCGTCACGACGCTGCCGTCCTGGTCGGGGTCCTGGCCGCCGAGCGCGACGGCATCTCGCTGATATGCGGCAGGCGCAGAGGAGATGATGCTTCCGGAAGTGCCGACAGAGGAATCGAGAGAGCCTGGCCGCTCCAGCTGGCTGTCCAGCCTGCTAACCCTGCGCCCGTGCGAGCCTCTCCTACGGCGGCTGTCCCGCCAGAAGGACCAAACGAACCAAACCACAAGGCACACGAGCACGACGCACGCGATGGCCATTTTCACGACGAATTCGAGGTGTATTTGGTCGGTGTGCTTGGAGATGATCTCCAGGCCGGCGGCGTGAGACGCCGGATACTCATACCCAAGAGAGACATCATCGTTCTGTGATTTCTCCAGCCTTCGGCGCCGGGCCAACTCTGGGCCTGCTGATCCACTATATCTCCTACCCCTCATGACGGGATCGCTCACGCCGCCTTGTCTTCGTCGCTCGCTTTCCTCCATCCCTTTTCCCGCGCTCGCGCACGAAGCAGCAGTAGGGCGGGGAGGAGCTTCGTAGAGGAGAGGAGGGCACACTGGGGAGTTCCATTGAAGTTGGAAGCGTTCCACCTCTTAAATTCTGAACCTATCCTCGGTAAAAAAAAGGATTTTTCAACTGTCATCATAGCCCGTAGGGGGACAACCGGTATGCTCATGTTGTTCCATGCCAAGGGAAACGAAAGCAGGGGGCAAAGTCTTGTTCTTCTCCGCCCGATAAAGGCCAGCGGTTGCAGTGCTGCCTATTAATAACGGTTTTCATGGAGTCTGTCGATTATAGGTCATCGTCCGGGATCCGGGGGCAACAAGCACCTTGCCTCCACAGCGTCCAACCCGGTATCATCCCAACTTTGATGTATCCCAGTACCGAGTACGTATGTACCTGTGGTATTCAATTCCTTGGGCAACGACAACTTTGATTTTGTTCCTTGTTTTTTTTTTTTACAGCTTTTTTACTTGCCGTTTACTTGTCTCCGCTGCTACTGCAGCATTACCGCCGCATGGACCAGGCAACCCCCAACCTATTATTGATGTCTCTTGCGGAATGGGGCGTCCTGTTCCCACCGTGCTATCGTAATACTGGTACACTGTTGCACTGGCATACCACTTTTTTTTTTTTCTCATCCCATGTATTATTATTATCTTCGCACATCTTCTTCTCTCTCTCCTTCCAACTCGTAACTCAGATCCGGGGTCACATATAGCAGGCACTTCTACCCCCTTCCCGCTACGGTACGTGCCTTCATTTTCATCGCGAGAAGATTTCAGCCTTTTTTCCCCTCGTCGACTCGCATCGAATTGTGCCTACCCACGCTGCAAGGCGCTCTCAACAATTGAATCCTTTTTTTTTTTTTTTTTTTTTTGCAAATAAAGTCAAATGTCCGACCCGCCTGGGGCTCGAACCCAGGAGAGACTCAAACACAAGTAGATTCGAGATTAACCACTTGAACCACCGGGGCGACCGGTACACTACTCTGTCCCGTTATATAGTGTTGACCGTATCTAACAATGAGGCGCGCGAGCGCGAGGCGCGAGCCTTTTGTTCTTGGCTTTCCGAGGAAAAGAACAGAAGAAGTTCAGTGAGCCAAACCCCGCCTGCTGGGGTGCCGTCTGTGCCGGTGCCGACTGATCTCTCTCCACACTCTGCTGCAGCAACTACCTGGTAACTGCTGCTGTACGACGCAGCATTGCCTGGAGCTCTAAACGTAGCTCGCCTTGGAAGTGTGGTACTGATTGAAGGATACAACAATGTGTACCTACCTGTATTGTATCAAGATACTGGCCCAGCAGTGAGTGGGTGTGCGTATACGTGGAACCACCACTATAGAATACTGCTGTGTTGTTTGGTTGCAATATAAATGTTACTCGTGTGATACTGCTTTTGTTGTATAGTGTTATAATAATTGTTGTATTAATATTATTATAAATATTAATACATAAAATCTCCTGAATTGAAGCACACAGGGACACACAGCTTATCACCACGACGACACTTTGAAATAGACACCAAGCACCTGGTAATTAATAGTCCATGCACGATCTTGCATGACAAGTAAAGACAACTAACTGGCGGTAGAGTAACGGCCTGCGACTCACACATCTAATAATATCTATCTGCAGCACCAGCTGTCGCTCTGTATAGGGACCTCGCGCAGCGTGATATTTTGTATTTTGCGTTTGCAACTTTCGTCTGTGTGCTTTGGTGTATACCGTGTTTTATAAAATTACGAAATACGTCAGCTGTGAGTTCAGTTCGACCGATTATTTGTGGCCTCTACAGCAAGATGCCACCCTTCCTTCTCTAGGGTACCACCCCACCGCGTGAAACTACTATTCCGGGGGACCATAGTTAATAGGACCTACCAGGTATGGTATATATATCTAAAAACCTATATATATGTTTAACCATTTTTACTAACACTAGTTGGTCCTATTAACTATGACCCCCTGTAATACTGCTGTAGTATTACGGGGGGCCATAGTTAATAGGACCTATGGTATACATGAAAACCTATATATTTAACTATTTTTGCTAACGATATTTGGTCCTATTAACTATGGTCCCCCGTAGTAGTACGAGCACGAGTAATAGGACACTATTGTTGAGTTTGTGGCTGTAGTACCCGCGGCAGCCGTGGTGATACGAAAGGAAAAACTTACCGCCAGAGAAGGGAAATACATGGTTAAGGGCGGAGTGTATACCCCCCTTTTTCATCCGCCAAACGAGAGTACAGGGAAAACAGGTCCGCGGGAGCTGCCCGCGCGTGCCCAAGCCTAACTCAAGTTCAAATGCCGACCCGCGGGAAAGACTCCCGCAGCCCATGGCGAGCACGCACACCTTTTTCCTGTTTTTCCTCAAAGGCTGTTCGGGCTAGCGGCACCGTGACGCAGGAGGGTGCCCGAGGACCCGGCCCCCTTGTTACTACAAGTTGCGGGGGAGGGGGGGGGGGGTATGCACCTGCAATTCTACAACATTTCATATACATACGGAGTACTCGTACTGTAGTAAACCCTATTCTACTCGTATTTCCGCTCATTTGACCGAAACCGCCGTATCCTCTTCGTGACCCCTCTCGACAACTTCGAGGTTCCGCCGGGAACTTCTTCAGGACAAACCCGCAAAACAGACTCCACACGGCGGAAAATCAGGTCGATGTTCCGCCGTGGGTCTTTTCCAAGAACAGATTTGCCGAGGAAATTCGAGGCTGTCGAGATCACAAACAGCAGGGCTGGGTATGTCTTCGATCAGATGGGGGGAAAAACATATTGAGGAAGGGGGTATAACATAAACACGCTTCAAGTATGACCGAGGGGGCATACCCCCCCCGCCCCCCCCGCCAACCACCTTTATCGTCAAGCCGGGGGATCCTTGTGCACTCTCCTGCGCCACGGTGACGTTAGCCCTAGTATCGTGCCGGAAAAATGAAGATGAAAGCGTGCACCCTCTGCTCGATATGGGCTGCGGGAATTTCTGCTACACGTCATGGTTGAATGTGAGGCAGGCTAGGGAAACCCCGGGTAACTGCCGCGGGCGTATGCCCCCTACCCCCCCCCCCCCCCCCCCCCCGCCCCCCCCCCCCCCCGTTCGGCCGCAAAAAGGGTGGGGGTACCCCCCCCCCCCCCTTTGACCATCACCCTTGTAGAAATATACCTGGCACACTTCAGTACCCAGCTCTTATTCCTATTACGGGGGGCCATAGTTAACAGGACCTATGGTATACATAAAAACCTATGTGTTTAACCATTGTTACTAACAATATTTGGTCCTATTAACTATGTTCCCCCGTAATAGTAGTCTGTCCAACAAATGGAGATATAGTCCTGACGGGGTTGATGAGGAGTCGGGAAGCTTTCAAAGACATCCTAAAGACTATAGTCGAGGGCGGACGGCAACCAGCCGCCAACCAAGAAGGCCGGAGAAGATGGTATCGCAGGAGCGAGAAGGCAGTCCCGCGGGGGAAACTAAAAGCGTTTTTTTGGTCGGCCTTCAGGAGGGCAAGCAGTGTCGGCTCTTGCACCACGTTGCCTACTGTAAGTGCAGGGCTGGGTGTGCCGTTCGCCGAGGGGGCTAGGGGTGTCTGCAGAAGGGGCAGAATGGTTTTGGCGCTGGAAGGGTGATACCGACGACGCCCAAAACTGTCGTTTCCTGGCGCGCTGACACATATTTTTCCACCAGCGACGGGCATTTTGCCGCGCCGTGAAAATCGTGCCGCGGGAGAACACGCCAGGCAGAAAAACATACACGCAGCCGGAAAAGACAGAAGGATCGGCCCCGAAGGCGCGCGAAGGTGGCCGCCTGTGGGTGACACCGTGCACCGCATAAAAAAAAACCCGGTGACGAGATAACACAATATCCCCTCGAAAGGATTTCAAACTGATGCTCTTGACAACGAGGAGGGCGTACTGAATACGCCGAGGGGGGGGGGGGGAGGGGGGGGGGGCGTACTGAATACGCCGAGCGACACGCCGAGCGACACGTCTACGGAAGGATGTCGACAAGAGCTTCCCAAAATCCGCCATTCTCGTATTCTCGTTGTGTGCGCCCCTCTCTTGGTTTTGGAGGAGATGGGCTCTGAAATTCAGCCCAGGGGGTGTGTTACACCCTGCGTGCTATGCGGTATGAAGCGGGAGCAAATCAGCCTTGATGCCGGCGTGGCGCAGGCGGAAAAAAAAATGTCGCCCGCAGATCGGCACGTGGGCGAAGACTGAAACGGTGTCGGAGGTGTGATCTGAAGCGGAAAGCTCGCCAAACAACAACCCTACCGGTAGTAGCAGAGAGGAAGGGAGGCAGACAACACGGGGAGGGGAGGGGAGGAAGAGCGGGGGAGAGGGAGGGAGGGAGGGGGGTGTACTCGATAGGAGAGATGCCCTCGATCGCATGTATGGCCGTAGTCATATGAACCTACAACCTCGTACCCCTCCAATGCCGGGACGGAGCATGTCGGGTTACCACCGACCAGGCAGTCATTGCTTGCACCAGGCGCAAAGCGCCGTGAGGTGTCCGAGGAGTCGCATGAAGGGTGAGCTGCATCCTATACTAACAACCGCATGTGAGGCGGACTTGCGTATGGATGACAGCTTCGATGAGTTAACTTATTTTCCGGTGTAGCCACTTCCAGAGAAAGCAATGGGAGCACTATGTAGCTGCCTCTTGGGTGCCTTACCTTGAGCACTACGTGATACGATCAATTCCCTTGTGCGGAGTAAAGGTTCTTCACCTCGCACAAATGGTTGAATTCGACGACCAGCTGTGGGTGACCCCCCAAATACAAAAAAAGGTACCCTGGTTGCCTAGCTCACGCAGTGAGCGGCATGTCCTACAGTGTCGTTCCCAACCCACGCCTACCCAACCTATATAAAATAGGAAGGGAGGGAGGGGGGCGAGGCAGAAATAACCCGTTCCTTGGGGTAGTCGACACCAGTGGGTACTGCCAGGCTGTGACGGCATACATGCGTACGCCGAGAGCGCCGTGGTAGGGGGAAATTTCCCAGCGAAAATTGAGCACTGGCTCGGACGTCGTGGTGGCACGAAAAGGAACGGAGGCAATCAAGCCCCTCCGGCCATGGGCTAGGACCGCGTGTAGCTCGCCATCCCCGTCGCGGCGGCCGCGTGTATACCAGCGAAAATTGAGCACTGGCTCGGACGTCGTGGTGGCACGAAAAGGAACGGAGGTAATCAAGCCCCTCCGGCCATGGGCTAGGACCGCGTGTAGCTCGCCATCCCCGTCGCGGCGGCCGCGTGTACACCTCTCCGTTGCAAGCCTTCGGCGTCCCACCAACACCCGCGGAGGGCTGGTACTCTGAAGGGGTTAGTGCCCTCAATACTATCGGGCTGTGGGGAGGCAGCGGATGGTACACAGCTGCAAGGCCCCCCGTTGCGATAGAGGCACATCGCCCCGTTCGTTGGGGGGGGTTACCCTGCCCACTTCGGGATACCTCCCACTCATACTTCTGAAGCATGGCAGATCATCGATCCCCGCGTCACGATCTAGATCTTCTTTGAGGATAGACATTTATTTGCCTGATCGGCATGATTTAGCGCATCTTTCTGGGTGGCTGCCTTGTTGTTCGATCTCTGAAGGGGCAGATGCAGTTGTGGCATGGTGACGACGCGTGGTGGCCATTCAAGACCTTATCACGGAACTGTCTCTGTTGTTGTGCTATTCCCGAGCCGTCGATTTTGACGCGGTGTCACAAGGAGCTAAACAATAAGTGACATCGGAAGGCTCGCCCAGTATCCCGTTTTCCCAATGCCCCAGTAGCACAATCCCTGTCCAGCATGGAACTCCTCAATCCACGGTGGATCTTACGCGTCGTGTTCCTGCGCACAATCAACAAAACCCTTCAACTTGCATGATCTAGCACATGTTTCCCCCGGGCTGGATCTGTACGACACAGATCCTGCACAACACATCATAGCGGTAGGATAGGGATCTAGATGATGAATCTGTCTATGGTCTGCGCGATGTGTCGAAGCTTCACCAGATGTACGTATCAACACCACCAACACCAGCACCAAAATCAACAGGGACAGCACCAACCACAACAACACCAACGCCAGCAACATCAACACCAACACCAACACCAACACCAACAACCCTTTTCACCAACACCAACACCAACACCAACACCACCACAACAACGCTGTTTCCGCGGTACCTTGTGGTGACCGATCTGCTTTTTGACGGAAACGGAGCCGCGAACGAGGCGGACTCCATGCCCAAACACCGGCGGTGGCGATGGGGGCGTAGGATAAGTTCCGTGAAAAATGCAGGAGGGCAGTCTTCCACCATATTTATGCCCGGTACGGAAAATAAGTGGGAAGGGATGAAATGTGGAAGTCGAGGTCCGCGGGATGGGGGCGCGTGCTATTGGTGTCATATCGGTACTCGGAGGGGGAGGCAGGGTAAGAAAAACGGGAGGGTGGGGAGGGGGGGGGGGGTGGGGGAGCGTAGGGAGTAGGTAGGGTTTTCTCGGCTTTCATAGCGACGTAGGCGACGATGGTTCCATACACACCAAACCGAGTGGGGAATTGGTGTGTACCAGTATACTGAGCGAAAGCACGCGAAAAGCGGCGAATGGACACTTGAAGCACATCCGCGCCGATGAATATATCGTACGCGCTGGCCTATCGGTCAAACCGTATTTGTTTTTTGTTTCCGGCAGAGTTAGTTGTCGTCTACAGTCAGGGTTCCAGCCCATAGTGGCGAACGGATCATCTTTCTATTCTGTGTGGTCCGGCATTTGGTTTTAGTAGCTATGGCGTGCTTTTCCGCCGCGTTCGGTTTGCCGCGTCTGTTAACACGAGAATATCTCGACTTGAGTATGCACATGCGTGCAGATACCATGCCTCTATCTCGGGCACCTGGCGGTGCAATCACCGCTTCGCCCTGATGGAGTGTGCCGTATCCCTCGCTGCGAGTGTATTCTTCACCTTGGTTAGGCAGCACTGCTGTGTGGTGCTATCCGTATGGATGCATTTATGCGTATCCTGACAGGGTTTCCTTGCCAGTCTACCCGCCGGTGGCTGACAGGAGAGCACGGAGTAAGTCAGTGTGGCGAAGTACGCTGTGCTTTTGTCCTCGGCCGATATTTTTTTTCTAAATTGCAATACACGTCGAACCATGTCGCCTTTTGCGCCCATTCCCAACGCTTTTGGCCGCGGGAAAGGCGGGCTACTATTCACGACAGCATCAGATGTAGAGTACAGGTATACCCGAGGTAGCTCTCAGAGCGTGTGTGTTGTGCCGTATGGAAGCATTCACCGGCTGGGCTTCTTTTTTGCGTTACTCAGGCTGCACGCTGGCGGTTAGCCAAGGATCGTATCGTACGGTGGGCCATCTTTTCGCCTCAGTTTTTTTTTACCGTGTTTCGTACTAGGCGGAGAAATAGTCAAATTGGTGTGTACATCGGGGCAGCACCTACTTTCGCACCGACTGTCACCGGAAACAAGTCACGCGGATAGCGCGCTAGTATTATAACGCTTCGGTTTTCATATCTTGTTTCATCCTATCTATTGTATCCGCCCTTCTTTTATCATCTCTCCTACCCGTCACCAAGATCCGGAGTCGCATAGCAAGCTCTTCCTTCCGCACCATGTACGGTGCATGCCTTGCACTTTTATCCCGACGAGGGTTCAGCCCTTTCTTCAGTCGTTGAATACTGCTGCTGTAGAAATCAACACAGCACGGCAAACATACGTAAGAGTATTTAAGACATGCCTGGTTTATACGAGCGGCTCTTATGGCTCGTTGTTAAGGCCACGGAGGATCTTATCCTACCCCTCATCACCGGGTGGCTCTAATAATATCTAGTTTTTTATTTTGTAGGCTATTGTATGCTCCTTATGGTGTGTGTGAGAGCGCCGGTTGCACCAGACAGCAGTCGCAGGCAGCCAAAAACCAATCATAATAAGGTGAATTCGTGAACTCAAAATTGTGAGCCATATCAGCGTCAGAAAGTCGTTACTTCGGACAATTGGTCCGCTTTTCCCGCCGAAGCCTAGGATCACACGGCTGCACTACCGATGAAGACAAGTTTCCCCAAAATGTTCGCTCGTTCCGCCGCGGAGTGCTTCAACTCGTGAGCTGGCGTATTCGAAGAAAATGAGGACATGCAAATTTCGATGCCGTGAGACCGACGACAACAGGAAGAATGATCTACAATGTTTTATTTTCTGCTTTCTCACCGTTTCAGAGGCTGTGTCTCGCGGGGAACTTAGAATGAGATTTCTGCATCCAGGGATACTTCGTTCTCTTTGCAAGAGCTTTCCAATGCAGTTGGTATTTCTTACTGGGTATGGCTTTGGATATTTTATGAGGAATCAAGATCTCGAAGAAATTCCGAAGATTGGCACGAAACAGACGAATCAGCCCAATCTGGTGAGAAATGGGCCAATCTTTGGAAACTTTGCGAAATCTTGCTCCCTCGTAAAGTGTTAGAAACCATACCCTGTATGAACTACTGTACCACCAACTGCACCGGAGAGCTCTCGCAAAAATCATAAAATAGTCCTGATTGCAGAAAGTCTCATTTTAAGTTTCCGGCGAGATACAACCCCTAAAATGGTGTCATTTTTTTTTTCAAACATTTAAGATCTCGTTCCCATTGTCATCGGTGTGAGAGGTGAAACGTTATTTGCTATTTGTCCCAAAAGTGAGCAAGAGATGCTTGTTTTTTTGGACACCTTTTCTGGAAGTTTGGAAACTTTATCTTGTTCGCAAACCCTTCACTCTACATCCAAGCCGTTTGCATGTTTTGGCAAAACGCCTATGCACGCTTACACTATAACAAATCCCCGAGACTTCCGCCGTCGCCTTGAACAGCAGCGCGAGAAGACTCCCCTTTGGGGATGCTTCGAGTACATGCACTTCAACTTTGCTCGAACATTCAGTCCGAGAGGCGGAGGTGCCGCAAAAAATACGTGGCTACCGTGGTTGGGGTAGTACTGCTCAAGGACATTTTGCTGTCACTTGTTATAGGTATAGGCTTCGCGTATAAACGCGCAGAACACTGCAGTTGTACCTCTTATTTTGGGCCACGCAAAAAAACAGCACTGGACGAAAAAGGAGATCAAACATGTCCCCAAACGCACCACACAACGAATACAAGCACCAACTTCCAGTCAACAGCGTGGATCGAGGGTGTATTCCCCTGTACGCGGCCACCCTACCCCGCTTTCTAACCATTATTTGTCCCCTGCGACAGTCAAAGCTTGTGGCTGCCGTTCACAACTCTACACTACCCTTCTACGGAGCTTCCGCCCGACGACGTAACCATGCTCATAACGTGCTTACGACTACCGGGAAATAGAAACAACGACGCGAGAAACTCACGCCGTTGCGATCTTGCCTGTGCCGTGACACGCTTCTAACGACCAGTCCCCCCGCCTCCCCTGGCGCCATTTGCGTACACAACCCCCCCCCCCCCCTCTACCGGTTAACGTACGCTTTGTTGACCCACGCAGTAGCACCCAACAGGCAACAAGCCACTTCTCACACCCACCACTCAAGTTGCAACGCCGGCCAACGCCAACCCATCCTCGCCACCACATCCTTTTCACACCCACTTCCCCTTGCGGAAAAAGAAAAATGCATGCGGATGAGGGGATGACCTCGACAACCCGGACGTCCCGGCCGCTCCTACTTCACGTACCCGATGCAAACAGGAGCAGCTATATTTCTCAGATTGTTTCCTTCGGGGAAAGTACCTACCAGGTACAAGGCTACCCGATACGCCCACACCTTTTCTCTGTCGCAGCGCACTGAAACTCAAGCGGGGTCCCGCGTCGCGTGACAACGCATGCATATATATATATATATATGCCAGGGAATTGACTCGTAAGTGTCCGTCACCATAGGCCAGCAGAACACAACCAGACTCGAACCGCTACATTTTCGCGGTGAACAAAGAGTACGAGCACAACAACACTAACTACTAGTGGCACGAATGGTTGACAGCCTCTAAAACCACACGAGTGAGCGCGCGCCATGCTTGAGGGTCGACGTCATCGGCTCGGCCGTCGTCAACCATATTGCGAAACCTACTTGTTGGTACACCACAACAGGCAAAAAATACTTTACTGTACAGGCTGATCGTGCCATGAATGGTGCGCCAACACACACAAAAAAAATCGGCACACATTTGCACGAGGAAGCTGTGTAGACACCCACGGGAGATTCACCGCCAGCCAAAAACACAACAACCGATACCCGACCAAGCCGCAACGAACAGGCTGACAGGATTTTTACAGTATATGCTGAGTATTGACTCAAAGAGGTTGAAAACACACCAGCCACGGAGCCTGCAGTAAAGAAACCACCACACCTATAATATACCATGGACGTTTTACCACCTGTATACGGGTACCCTATTTCTACGTTTATGGTGGAGCGTCCAAGTCGAAAAGCGAACGATGACTCCAAACTACACGGCCAGCAAAACCGCCGGAAAAATCACACCGGATGTTTTATCTTGTTCTTGTTTTGTACACACAACCTATTCCGACAACCCCTTGGTCCTGAGGAGCTCTTCAAGCGCAGCCATGAACAGGCCAGACGATCTCAAGACCGGATTACGCCACGATCCGGAAACGGGGACCCACATGTTCCCCCCCTCGGCCACAGCCAGAGGCGGCACCATCTTGTACTGAACCGCCGTGCCGAGCCCGCCGCAATCCGTCGAAAAAAAGGAAATGCCTCCCTCGTTCAGAACTCCCGCCAGCTGGCCGAACGTCGAGCAGCCCATGAGCAACCCGTCCGCCTGGATCATGCACGACAAGGCGTTCGCGGCGTCGTCGCCCACGTGGAGGAGGAGGGGTCGACCCCTCGCGCGAAAAACGCCGGAGTGGCTCGGGCGGCAGGAGCTTGCGCCCGCCCGCTTCTCCGGGCAGTCGTCAGGTCGTTCGGCGCCGACGCATGCGGGGACCTGCGATCATGTCGAACCCGGCGCGGCCCCGGCGGGAAACACGCAGAGCGAGCGATCAGCATTCGTAGTAGGTGTTCAAACATAATGTTTGCTATGTTTGCGTTTGCCGTCCGACAATACGCAGCCCAAGCTTCAGCTTCCATCACACTCAGGAAGAAGAAAAACCACGGGAGCTGTCTATGTACCTAATTTAGAGTAGGCCCCTACTATATCTTCTCCCGGCTTAACACGGATCTACTCTGGTCGAAAAATTGGATCAGATGTGAAGTTTTTCCGTACGGCGACGAAATTGACGATGTTTCTCACATTACAGACGAGCTCATTTCCGTGAAATCTAGCGCGTGGTGACAAAACAGACGGGGGAAAAAAAAAAGCATCCCGTGGAAGAAGAAAAAACGGCGCAAGACGCACGTGCATGTGGCAGCGTCGAAAGAAAACTAGCGTGATGGTTTCGGCGACTGAAAAGGCTCGCCGAATAATTGTTTTGTTTCTATTAATACGATTTTTTGCAAGTCACGCTACATGTATGAGAGCTAGGGGATGGGAGACAATCTGACAATCCTTCGGGCAGGGGAAGGTTCGCCTTGGGGTCGTGAATACGGACCGCAATTACGAGGTGGTTTTTTATGATGAGCAGGTTATCAGCGCCTCTGAGATTAGGGCAACGCTTTCATGACCCCTCGCCGGTGGGATCTTTGCCTTGAGGTCCACGCCTGCGTGAATTTCACTCGAGCCTTAAAGGCTCTTACGCGCAAGGCATTGCACATTTATCGAAGGAAACGCCGTAGAGCGGTTTCCGGCCGTGTGATTGGTGCTTGACACTGCGTTGGTCGATGGCGGGGGCCAGCAAGAGAAGGCTTTCCCACACACATAATGTCTGTCGTACTAACATACCAAGTACGTATTTTCTGGCCGACGTAGCAGACAATCTGCGTAAACCGAGACAGAGCACCGAGATCGATCCATCACCCGTTACACTACGCCAGCCAATGTCTCAAGCCATCCGTTCGCACAGTCCCCCCACAACCAGAGTCCTTGTTTTCGTTTTTTTTTTTTTCACCTGGTCCATCTCTACCGGCCAGACGGGAAACTCGGTAAACGTGCCGTTGGCCTCGGAAGGGCAGGGAAACAGCGTCTCCGAGAAGACGTGAAACGTCGGCGCGGCGTGCCCCTTCCCCACCACCCCCTCGGTAACGGCCTCCATGAAGTTGTCCAGGAGCTGGAAGTACTCCAGGGTGGCCTGCTGAAGGCCCCTTCTGTCTCCCATTCGCAAGTGCAGGGCGAAGTTAAGCTCGGCCGCCGACTCGTAGTGGCAGTCAGCAGTTTGGTTGTACCTATATATTCACCATCGAGGGAGGCCAAAGGAACACAGAGGAGGTGCCCAGAGTGCGGCAGGCGAGGCGAAAATATTCACAACCCACATCAGGGTTCGGCCTCTCAAGGAAACCCACAAATATGTGAGCTATGAGTTCTCCCGATCTGTCGAGACACTCAACTTTTCGAGCTGCTCGCTATGTCGGTCGCGAGTTTACCACGTCCTCGTGACGGACTACATGTCTTGGAGCTGTGAACGAAACCTGCCAACGGAATCTCGCGACATCCTCATCGCGGTGGGTCCCCGCCAAATACTTGACAAAAAAAACAGGCATGTGCCACTTTGCCGTAGAGGGCGTCCAGCATAGCCAATAGCGTTTCCAGCGTTTGATAGGAGAGCAGTTGCATATGTCACGGTACCATGGCTAATGTAAAGGAGCACCGATCGCGATCTCGTCTGTCGACCTCCACTTCGCCTGCGACGATCGCTGCGTGACATCAATGGCGTCCCATCAACAGCCCGAATGGAGCCAGCCCCCCGCAACGACTTCCAGCTTTCCAACCACCTCTTGCACCGCAGTAGTAACGCATACACTTCTGCGCCGCCCGACGGGTACCCTAGGAACCACCGTTATGGTGACGCAGTCGCTCAAAAGGCGTTGCTATTATTAATAGTAGCACAAGCGCGTTGAAATCGTGGATTTGTCCTCCTTTCACGCGAAGAATCATGTGTTCCAACATGTCGCACTCCCACGAGGCCAGGTCACGCCAAGCGTCCATCCCCACATTGCATCGACAGCGTCGGTTTCAATTGCTCACTACCGCTATCGACAACAATAGTAGCCCATGCCTGAACTCACATAAAACGAAACCAGTTACGTACGTCTACTCTAGCGGTACAGTACGTGCTGAGGGTAACACCTTGTGTGGGGTGTTGACATCCCTGCCTGTCGCGAGGTTGACGGCCCGCTGCTACGGGAGTGAGGCCCGAACAAAAAATTGTGGACCAAGGGCGAGAGCCAAGGAACTCGAGTGTGTGGGTATCGAGCGGGTCGTGAAATACCGGACGCGGTTTTTCCCTCCATACCCTGGCGAGAGCGAGTGTTTCGATGGAATGATACTCTTGCTACGGTATACTAGGGGGAAAAAATAATACGCTCGCGTCGTTTACTGCGACGAAGCGCATCGCCCCGCGTAAAATCGGAGCCGCCCTCCACGGGGAAAAAAAAAAAACAAAAAAAAATCGCGGCGTAGCGACCAACAAGTGACGCAAAGTAAGTGCGAACCTGCAGTAAAATCACCACATCATATACAAGTTTCTGTCCGCGTATAAAAACGAGTCTCTTTTGTGTGTGACGGATGCCAGTTTTCGTGACCCCTTTCAATGTCGCTGCTTCAACTTCGATCCGCCTTTCTTAATTGACCAGATTACCTGCACCTTTTTTGTATTTCCTCTCACCACGGGCGAGGGAACTGGTGGAAGTTTTTCCGTAGGGCCCGCAAGACTTCGCGGACGGCGTCCCGTTTCCGGTTGTCCCAGGACCCCAGGGCGACGAAGTAGTCGCTCGCGTGCGACCGGCTGAAGACGAGCTTCAGGCGCCGTCCCTCGAGGCTTTCGAAGCCCTGAGGTTCGAGCTCTGCGACGGCGCTCTCGAGGTCTTCTGCGCTGGACTTGTCGACCTTAGGGGGAAACATACGCATCCAAGAGGACAGGTGCGGCGGTACCGTGCGTTGGGAAATTGTGAGCGGAAAGAGGCACCTGTGAGCCATGCCACGAAACACCTTTTCACACTATTCGCAACGTATTTTTAGTGACATATATCGGGTACGACCACGTTTCGGGATTAAACTATTACGGGGGACCATGGTAAATAGGACCAAAAATTGTGAGTAAAAAAAAAGGTAATTGTATACCTGGTAGGTTTTAGTGTAGACCGTAGGTCCTATTAACTATGGCCCCCCGTAATACAGTGCAAACTACTTGGAATTGGAGCGTATTCGCTCTGTCAAAACAGGTCTGTCGAATAAACATTGAACCCTTTTAGAACCGCAGTCTCGTTCTAGAGACAAACTAGTTAAAATTTGAGTAGTCTGCCCCCAAAACGGGACTGCAGTCCTAAAAGGGTTTATTTAACGCAGGGGATACTCCCCGCAGGTTCGACCGACGGCACACGTGCAAACAAGCATGGCAACAGCAGAGGTACTTCCGAAGGCTGATCGATTTTTTTGTTATGCATTGGACACGGACACCGTTCTGCTAGAAAACACCCCGACGACTTACAGTATGCTGCAATGGACCTCGCGCGGGTGAGAGGCACCTCGAACCGAAAAAAAAAGGGAACACGGGTGTTCGCCGAGTTCCGCCGATCGGGTTATCCAACGTGTCGCAAGCGCGCGGTTGCTTTGGGGGAGAAAAAAAACTCAAAAAGCGAGGACAGCCCAAGCAACATCATGCAAACAAACTCTGTTCGACGGCTTTGCCTATGGAAACATTTTGTTAACCCTCCTCACTACGAATCACGCGCCGTCTCGGCTCCTATCCCCCTCCTAAGAGATAATTCTAACCTCTCACCTATTACGGGGGGCCATAGTTAACAGGACCAAATATTGTTAGTAAAAATGGTTAAACATATAGCTTTTTATGTGTACCATAGGTCCTGTTAACTATGGTCCCCCGTAATAGTGTCTGCTGCGGAACATCCCTCTGTGCAACGCAAGAAGGGAGCAGTCTGTAAAGAGTAGACCCAACACTGCTGTGGTAGGAGATTTCTGTAAGCTTCGGTTAGGATGTCATGCTGTCTGCACCTCGACAACCCTAAGCGAGTCGGCTACCGGCAGCTCCACCGCGGTCGCTTCGAAGTTGAAATACTCCAGCCAGTTGGTCACAGAGCACCGATGCACAATCGCCTCCACTCCCTCCGCGGTCGCGTTGAACCCCCTCTGCTCCTCATCGGTGGTCGCGACAGTGTGACAGTACAGCGATGCCCCGTCCCCATCCGCTGGCCGTGTGTCCCAGTTTGGGACCACCCAGTCGCACCCAACTTCTTCCGCGAACATCCACGCGGCCAAATGTCGCATCGTCATGCTTCCAACGCCGTCGGCGGGCAGCGTCGACTCCACCAAGCACGGCGAACCTACCAGGCGTTTCGAAGATGAGAGCGAGCGCGCGCGCGGGGGGTGTACTCACATCATGCATGGCCGTAGTGGTAAGGCCAAAGCCCGTGAGCACGGGGGGAGGGGTTGATGACTCGACGAAAAAAAATGTCGAAAAATTGGGGAAAAAAGCTCTCCGATAAGAATGAGCCTTGAGCAAAACAACAAATTCACGACGCCGACCACTCAAAACTTCAACATCAGCCTCCCCTCCGGGGATCGATTTAACATCCCCCCTCGCCGGCATTTTCCACGATTTTTTTTCCCCTCGGGAGGAAATTTGAGCATGTCCCGAGTGTGAGCAAACCGGAAAATTCCTCTCGGAAACCTGTCTCCACCGGGAAGAACGCTGTTATGCTACACCTTTTCAACGGTACACAGGGAAGAAGCATACCAGCTCTCACCCTAATCCCCGTATGTGACGTGAGTACACCCCTATATCCCACGCGCCTCATCATTGTCCGTTCCCCCCCCCCCCCCGCGCCACGGGAAGGGGATATAGGATAGCAATTTTTTTAATGTAATATACGGAAAACATTTCATGAGTACCCAGAGGTTGGAGGTGTCTCTATGACAGCAGGGTTAGGAACGGTGCTCCGCCTCGAAAATGATGCGTGGTCAATGATCGAATGGCTAAGGCAAGCAAGACATGGGTACGCCCCCCCCCCCCCCATGGTCACACGACCACGGCCATGCATGGTAATAAGTACCCCCCCCCCCGCCTCCCCCCCGCCCTCCCCCCAGCGCGCCACCCTCCAGGCCCCATCGTTGACACCCCCTCACCGCGCCGACGCATATCCGCTGCGCTTTCTCGAAGCAGCTGCTGGTCCGGGTAGGAGTAGTGGAGCGGAGCCGGGATCGTTTTGGACCAAGCACTCCAGACATCGACGCAATCGGATATTCGCCAGAACGATGGCGAAGGTGACACGGTGCTGCCGTCGACACGCGCGCGGGAGAAGTCAGTGCACGCTCTGGCGGGGACCACAGCTTGCTCCCGCACACTCTGAGCGGTCAACGTTGCCCAGGGCAGGATTATCGCGGAGCCCAGGAAGAACGTGATTGCGGCTCCCCGCGCGGCGGAGCCGCGGGGCTTCATACCCTAGCGTGCCGTTCCGTAGAACTGGTGAGGTGTTTGTGGTCCTGCAGATGGGGGGAGAAAGTTGTCAACGCGGAAACATGGCCATATCAGAGGGATACCGTCGCCGTCAGAGTCGAGTGAGGCCTCGCGGGCGTGAAACGTCCAAGCTTGAGAGGTTAAAATATACTGGCCGTTTACGCAATTGGTATGTGTCGTGCGCGCGTGCCGTTACAAGCATGTCGTTATTTTGACGATGGGCTACGATACAGCGGTAGCAGAGCACGAGACGGCCGAGAGTACTTCCAATTTAGGTACAGGTAACGCGGAAATACCTAGGGGGTACATTGTGTTCACGAACCCCTGGGGGCCCTTTCGCTCACGGGCCCCTGCCTGGTGACGCGTGCTACGATAGGGGTAGCACTTTTCGGCCAGACCATTTCTGACTGGCCGGGCTCCTTAGCCCAATGCTGTCGGAAAACCGCTTTTTTTCACGATAGTTTGCGTGATACACCTATAAAGAGGTGCTACCGGTATGGGATTGTTTGTCGGGTTGCACCTTTAGCTTTTCTCATTTCCCCCCCCCCCGTTTCAGGCGAGGTAGAGAGCTCCTCGAGTGAGAGGGACCTCAGAAAGTTTACGGTGCGCCCCTACCGTAGGACTCGTCTGGTATGTACCTGATATGCACTATTAGGATGACGAACACCTACCATACAGTATAGAGGTGCACTGGGTTCATGAACCCCCCTGGGGGTTCGATTGCCCACGGACCCCTGCATTTTACAAGCAGTAAACTCTTCCACACAACCAAGCGTCCATTACATTTATGGACACTCCCAGAGGGCGTTCCCCCACGGACGGCCGTCCCAGTACAGACCCCCCCAGTGATCCACTGGGGTCACGGATCCCCCCACCAGGAATAGTACACCTGGAAAGGGGGCCGTGCGGCGGGTCCACGAAAACCGAACGAGGACATTATGGTCACGATTATGTACGCGACATTTAGAGCACGACTATTTTGGGGGACCATAGTTAATAGGGCCAAATATTGTCAGTAAAAATGGTTAAATATATAGTTTTTTATGTGTACCGTAGGTCCTATTAACAATGGCCCCCCGTAATAGGGGGACATTTAGGGGCCATCCCCGGGTTTGAGACCCTTCGTTTCGGGTTGAGGTTGGGGGTTAAGTTCATGGTTAGGGCTGGGGTTAGGTGCGGGTCTACTGTAGAGGGCTGTAAGAGCTGCAGCGATGGATTTTTTTATGTGATTCGATGTGATACGCACCTGGTTTAGGGTTTAGCCCCGAGAGACGCTGCAGTAGGACTACCTTGTTGCTGCCCGATGGGCTGTGGGAGCTGTCCGGTATGCTGGAGAGGACAGATGCGGCGGGAATGTGCGGCACGCAATACCATAATCCCGGTGATGGGCACTTGAATGCTAAATACCGCCAACGATATATACTACGTACAGGTTACCGCGGGTTTTCCCTGTTTTTTCCGGTGACCGGTTGTAAAAAAATAAATTTACACCGGTTGAAACCTGTAAATAAAAAATCGTTTTAGAAACACAACAACGCTTACTCGTACACGCCTGCTGGCGTTCCAATAGGCGATTGAGGCCTGGTTTATATTTGACGTGCCCATCCATATTTGAAACGCTACTTTTAAAGCGCGCATTTTTTTTTTTTTTTTTTCCAAGAATAAAATATTTTCCAAAGCCTTCGCACAAAAATGTTCATTACACGTCAGTCGGAGCGTCAGCTGTTTGGCTTTTTGCTATGGTTACCACCACAATATTCTTACGAATAGTAAACAAACACCGCTGCTCGGCCGGTGCTGCCGTGTTTTCCACGGTGACTGGATACCGCATTTTATTTTCCGCCTTTTTCCGTGCACCGGCCAACCGGTTAAAACAGATAAAAAATACGTGAAACCGTTTACTCGTAAGCACACGTCTGCTGGGTTTCCAACGTTGTTTTTCGAAGGTGACCGCGTGCCCACCTCTACAATAGTGGTCGAGAGATCTGTATGCAGCAGCGATACGACTTCCCAGTAATAAAAGTACTTTATAATACAAGTAAAGAGTACGTCATGAGAGGGAAGGAGCAAGGACAGCAAATGGAGCAGATAGAGCTCAAGCCAGAAGAAGGTACACAAAGAAATTCCGGCCAACATAATATTCTATGAATACCAGTACACGAGTTATGCTTTGTGCATAGGGCTTTTTTTGTTTCCGTGCCTTTCTTTTTCCGGAGTGCTTGTGAGTGATCAAGGTTGATTGCCGGACGGCAAGAATAAGAATGCTCAATAATTATTAATAGTGAATATTTACGGAAGTTTTGTGCCTGGCGCCTAAAGCCGACCCACCCGACCCGCCTAACCCTCTGCCAAGAGAGCAGTGCTTAGATGCTGTTCTTGGTAATACTCTATTAATAGGTTGATTCGGCCGGCTTGAATGCTGTGCTTGGAAAAAAATCTATATTAGGTTGATTCTATCGGCGCGGAATACTGCTATGACTTGGAAACAAAGATGGGGAATGACGGCTCCCGGTACGCGCCGTCACCACGTCACGTCGGTCGTGTCACCAGTTTGTCGCCGTCACGATCCCGCCAACTCCTATTCCCTATTCCCCTCCCCCAAAAGGCCTCCGTATCTCTCTGGAAACCCCTTGAAGAGGAACACCAAGGCAAGTCTTAAATAACACGGGACAGTTGACGCCAGCTATCTTCCAATAAAAATGGCTGAAGGAACGCGAACGACGGGAGCCATCTTCCAATAAAACCGCTGTATTAACGGGAACCACGGGAAATCACGCGAAATCACGCCGCACACAAACAAGGCGAAGAAAGGCACAACTCGCAGCTCGCACACCCACAGTCACGCGACGATTGACCTTCGATCTCGACATGTAATCCACCCATGGCCAACGAGCTTCATACCGGGCAAGGCCAATGAGTGATAATTATGGCCTCGGAGGTATCATGGGCATCCGTGGTCGAGGGGGCGAGAGGTTGGCCGCGGCGTCCTACGCCCTTCGTCAAAACTTTCAAAAAGTTCTATTTTGTGCCAACGGAGAGGAATCGAGAGTTTTCCCCGTCTGTTTTCCACACACCAGCTGCCAAATGTATTTTTAGTAGACGCCTGGCCCACCCACGTCACATATCACCCACCGAAGTGTAAGAACTGTGATACTAGTGTGGGACGGAGCCGCTAACCAGCGCGCTTCATTCAGAGTTCGTGGCGTAATCGTTGGGTTTGTCGATCGATGTCAAACCTGAAAAATGGTCGATTTCTTGGCATCGGAGAGGGGTCGAGATTTTTTGTCGTCTGTCACTCTCACACCGGAGACCTGAACCAAGCCTCCCCCCTCTCTCTTTTCAGCGTCTACGATAGACTAGACTATATATAGACTAGCACAGACCAGCGCCAAAATGTTTTTTTATCAGACGCCTGGTCGGCCCACGACAGATATTACCGACCGAGGTGTGAGCACTGTGACACTAGGGTGGGTCGGAGACCTTAACCAGCGCATTGCGTTCAGGTCTCCAACGATGCACACGCTTGTATCGTTTTTCCTCTCGTGATCCCTCATGCTGCGCCCACGTACGCTTCGCAAAACACAAATTTACAAATAAAATAGCCAAAAACATCCGTGAAAACAAATCGTAAAAAGTACAGCTGTTGTTGGAGAATTTTATTGTAGTAAGGCATTGAAAAAAAAAACGGGGAGTTTTAGTTCGTGTTCCCGGATCTAGCCGTCGCTTGCCGTCGCCTCACGTGAGTGCCCACTTGTGCGCACGTCACCAGCCTAATTGCCGTAATTCGCCACATTTTCTTGGAAATAAACTATTACTCCACTAAGACCACTTACGGACGAATTATGGGAAATTGTTACAGGCTCCAGGAGATAAGCCTTTGGGCCGATAATACGCACTGTACTCTGCGGGGCACTCAAAATCACCGGTAGACTCCGCGGGATGGCCCCCATAGTTTGTTGAGAGCTTGTTGAGGCAGTTTTCGGTTTCTCCAGGGTGGTGGTTTGACTTTCCATCTCGCCAGTTCCTGGAACATTATGCTGGGGTGTTCTTCCACTCCAGAAGTTCTTTGGAGCCTGCCCCATGACCGCGGACTATTAATAGGTCTTGAGCGACGAGTTGGTGTGAGAACAACAACAACAGCAGCAGCAGCAACAACAACAACAACCTTCAGCAGTCACGTGTTAATAAATGAATCGTCCTCAAGGGGGCTATTAACGCGCTCTGGTTGGCTACAAAAGTGTTATAAGCGGTCCCATCGACCTTCGACCAACCGTTATGGGATAAAGTCAGAGTGATGGTAGGTTCCAGGAACTGATTCCTTGGCCCAATGTACCCGTTTTACTCGGCTGGAGAATAAATAACACCGATATAGTCCTCAGGATCCACCCGGTAGAATTCCGAGTGCTTGCTATCAATAGAGCACATTTCCGTTTTCCTCGGTCCCAGTTTGATTTTGGATACAATCATTCACGTTTTCAGCGAGGGTCTTGTTCGTCAGAACTGAGACAATAAATACATACCTGGTACCAGGTAACAGGTACCAGGTACCACGTAGATGTTTTTTGCTGATTTTTTGTACATAGATAGGAAAAATAAAAAAAAAGGAAAAATGCCAGGGCTTGTCATGCGCCGTTGGTCCGGGCCGAGCGCAAAATTGTAACGCGCGAGGCCGAGCCGGGCCGAGAAATTTGAAATTGTGATGGGCCGGGCCGGGCCTTGAAAAATTGAAAATGCGATGGGCTGGGTCGGGCCGCGGCCCATCCTCTGCAAAGTTGATGGGCCGGGCCGGGCCGCGGCCCATGATATCTGTGCTGTTGCAGCAGAACGCGCTGCTGCTGCTGCGGGCTGTCGCAGCAGCACGAGGTGGTGGTCCACAGTCGGGAAGGAAACCATCTGACAGAGTCGTTGGCGGAGGAGAGTCGTTGGCGGAGGAGAAGTGTAGTGGGTGCAGTATTCGTAGTGGGTGCTCGTACTGATGATGTGTTTCCCTAAGGCCGAAAGCAGAGCTGTCTCACGGAATCTAGACGGGGAAAAAAAAACAAAGTACGAAGAACAATGACGTCAGCGTATACATACTCATCCACCTTTTAGTACCGGATAACACATGAGCGGGCCCGTCAAATCCACGGACCGTGCACACGTACATGTCGGGCCGGCCCATATAGAGCCCGTGTTTCACGGACCTCGCTGCCATGTGATGGACTGGACCGGACCGACACTTTCGAACAAATAAATGGGCCGGGGCGGACCGAGCCGGGCCCTGATTTAATTTTTTTTTGATTTGCTGGGGCGGGCTGAGGTCGATCGTCTGAAAAATGGATGGGCCGGGCCGAGCCGCGGCCTACCCTCTGAACATTTAATGCCACCAAGTTACACAGCAGTTACACAGCTGCAGCAGTTACACAGCACTATACGTTATTGATATTAATAGTATATGTTTGTACTTTTCGTTTTCATACAAGTACTCTTCTTGATGTGTAAACTCGTGGTGAATCTTGCCACATTTATTGCGCTTTTCTTGTGTAAAAATGATACAAAATAGCGCGTATTTTTGCTTCCGCCCACGCGTTCACCGGGATCCTCCGGAAGCGCCCCGGGGGGCGGGCCCTCCGGGGGATTTCAAAGTGTTTTTTTTTGTTGGCTCATCTTAACCCTTTTAGAAACCGCAGTCCCATTTCGGGGACAAACCACTCAAATTCCAAGTAGTTTGTCTCCAAAACGGGACTGCTGTGGTTCTATTAATAGTGAGACTAAGCCGACTTCGAGTGTTTTTTTTGCAGACCGCGCTACGCAATTGTCAAGTCAAAAACACCCCTAGAGATCCTTGCTCCCAGGTTGCAAAACCTACTCTTCTTGTTTTTATTTAGTCGTGAAAAAAAATGCTCCCGACTCATGTCTGAGCCCTACTTTTGGGACTTTTTCTTCAATATTCGATCGGATCGACTTCCACTCACTCCAAAATTACAAACCGCCTTCTTCTTTTTTGAGCAGTCACATGAACCTTGAAGTCGTACCACGTACCAGCTGCGACGTCATATTGGGCTGTTTTGGTTGCTGTTGTTGTTTTCACATTAACTCTCTGACGAAGGAGTCCGTGGTCACACGAAGGTGCTGGAGCCCTATTAACAGGAAGATCCGAAAAACAAAAAAAAATCGAAAATTCGGCTGCCTCAAAACACACGAGACGAAGAAAGCGCACACGAGCTAAAACCAATGTGCAAACTGAACTAACATGGCCGCGGGTATATCCTCTCAACTATAACATAGAAGAGTACCCCCGTTCCCACCACTAACCAACTCGTGGCTGCTGACTACAGCGGATGCTGTCTGAAGTGCTGCCTGCACCGTACGAAACGCACGGTAGTCGTGAAAACGAAAGAGGAACACACCTGCCTGCTATCTGGAGTGCTGTCAGAGTGATCTATCTGTGGATATCCTGATGTATTCTTGCACGTCTTTCACCTGACCGTGACATTCATGCGATACTCACGCCTATATACCGACCGCACGTGGTGCGTCAGGCACGGAGACCTACTATTCGCGCGTCTTTTTTAGGCAGCTGCGGCAGAGCAGCAATGCTCAATCGAGGTGTCCGTGCGCGGAGGCAGGCGCCACCACAGGCCACATTACGGCACAGTCTATTGCGCCGGTAGGAGGCTGGATTCGACGACGAGGGAGGAGGAAGACTGAGCGTCGACGTGCGGGGAAGAGACGGATTGACCTCCCCCTGCGCGATAATTTTTATTTTTCAGATCAGAACCACAAGTAAGTGCGAGGAGCATTTTGTTTTTCAGGATGACGGGGAAAGGGAATCGACTGGAAGGGAATGGCAATGGGTGTACGCGCAAAGGAGCGGGTGGATTGGGCCAAGGCGATGAGGCGGCCATGAAGAGCGGCAGGAAGACGGTGCACGGAGACCCATGATCTGCGCGCACACTATCATCACGAGAGAAGCAGACATAGTTTGTTTTTTCCTGGTATTGTTTTTCACGAGGCAGAATAGTATCTACCGGTACTCGTCACTGGTCTTTGTTACATACCCTTCATGGGGAATAACCTACCAGGTACGCAATTATCAGGGACGTGGTATCATATATATGTGCTGCACCTTTTTGTGTCAGACAGTCCAGGAAGAGATGGCGATCGTTGATATTCGTGTGGTAGTAAGGTTCGATTGCTCCTTTTTTCACTGCATATCCGCGAGCCTTCACTCTGACAGCACTCCAGATAGCAGGCAGGTGTGTTCCTCTTTCGTTTTCACGACTACCGTGCGTTTCGTACGGTGCAGGCAGCACTTCAGACAGCATCCGCTGTAGTCAGCAGCCACGAGTTGGTTAGTAGTGGTGGGAACGGGGGTATTCTATGTTATAGTTGAGAGGATATACCCGCGGCCATGTCAGTTCAGTTTGCACATACATTGGTTTTAGCTCGTGTGCGCTTTCTTCGTCTCGTGTATTTTGAGGCAGCCGAATTTTCGTTTTTTGTTTTTTGTTTTTCGGATCTTCCTGTTAATAGGGCTCCAGCACCTTTGTGTGACCACGGACTCCTTCGTCAGAGAGTTAACCCTTTTAGAACCGCAGTCCCGTTTTGAGGACAAACCATTCAAAGTCCAAGTAGTTTGTCCCCAAAACGGGACTGCGGTTCTAAAGGGGTTAATGTGAGAACAACAACAACAACAACAACAACAACAACAACAACAACAACAACAACCGACCGCACCACCGCACATACACCTTGGGACGCACGAACGTTGACGTTTGTTTACGAACTCGATCGACCCTCTAGTGAAAATTGAAAACCTTCAGGTGATGAAAATAGTGAAGGTGTCCAGCGCCCAGGGGCTTTACGAGGGCGTATATCATACCTACCTGGTATACCAGGTATGTACTACCCGGTATACTGGTGTACATACTACTACTACTGCTCGTACATATCCCCTAGGTAGGTAAACCGGTCGATGCCCATCTTTTGCATTTATTTTAAATTTTGGGCAGTTTCATACTCACTGCATACAGCCACAGAGAGTAGTATTATTAATAGTCGCATGATGATGCCAGGACCGCGCATGCATGTTCCATGCACGAGTGAGAAATAAATACGTACCAGGTACTTTTTTAGTTTTTTTTTTAATTAAAATACGCTGATTTTCTCCTTTTCTGCAGCTTGCTGCTGCAGCTGGTGCTCCTGTACACATACATTCCTGGAGGAGGACACAGGCAGGAGGAACAGACCCCCGTGACCGCCCTGCGGCTACTATTGATAAGCGCACATACATGTCCGGACGTACTGATAATTTAGTATTAATTCTACTACCACTACTGCTGCTGCTGCTGCTGCTGTAGAGCGTGGTGCCCGTGCCCTCGAGAGGATCAACGATTCAACGAAATTCGAATGTTAGACATACCAGTTACAGTAGCTATTAATGTGAGATGGGTGTATCTCAGGTTCGACCTGGGTCTGGTCCATGCACGATCTTGCATGACAAGTAAAGACTTCTGACGGTAGAGTCGACCGAGGACTCACATCAATATGATTAATAGGTATTAATATTACGGGGGACCTTAGTTATAGTAAGGCCTATGGTATACATAAAACATAAAAACCAACATATTTTTAACCATTTTTATTAATAATACCAAATAATATGTTATTCCAGGCGTAAAAAATGAATAATCCTTCTGCACATTTTGTGAGTGTTGTTCGCACTAGTTTTTATTAGGTCAAAATAAAATGATTTGTTGCTCGTACCTGGGACGTACGAGTCCATCGTGTGGAAACTGCTGTTTGTTGCTCCTGTCTCTCTTCGAAAATATCGCTTCTTTTGAGAACAGCCACATACATACCTGTGTATACGAAGAAAAGAAGAGACACACCATCACAAACTTATATCCGTACTAGTGCTGCTGCTGCTGCTGCTGCTGCTAAGGCGCACTTGGCAATACCCCCAGCAGTTGCTCACGGGAGAGCTAGACAGTCGTTGTTCGCCACAAAAACCTCGAGAAAGACCCAACGGGAGTTCAAGTCAAATTCTGGAGGGCGGGAGGGACGTGCCACCCCCGTTTTGGCTATGACCACCACAAACACCAGCAACCACTCGCCGTCTGTTTGTATGCCTACTCCGAATGCAGAGCTACACAGTAGCAGTGGTGTAGTACGGCTGCCTGTGCGTCGATCAGAGTTTCTCGCTGAAACCTACAGCAAGCGGCAGTAACGCTGACTGCAGCTTCGTACCTGTGCTGCTCCTCTCGTGCTGTCGTTCGTAGAGCAAGCGGTAAAAGGTACCAGGTACCTGGTGTGTATCTACGAGAACTATTCCATACGCCGTGATCCTGAACGCAGCAGGCACGATAAGAGCACCGCAGCGCACGAAAACCAACAACGACATGCCGGAAGGATGGAGCGCACAGGCACAGCGGCGCAGCACCCTGCTGCCGCCGTAACCTACCGATGGGGGTACAATCGAGGCTGAACCCCCATCCCTACGCGGACGCTCCTCTCTCCACGAAACAAAGAATTCGCCGTGCTGCGTGACTGTCACCCAGAAAGAACCAAAATCACTGAGAAAGTGACACGATCGCTCGGGCAAACCACAACCCACCGGTTAGAAGAGGGTCTGCGATGTGTATGAGCTGCAGCTCCTCGCAGGTAACAACGCCCGTAGATCAGCTCCTCCTCCCCCGCGGTTCGGGTCGCCTCTGGTTCCTTTCCTCGTGTGTGTGTGTGTCTCCCGGCAAGCCGGTGCGGTGGGCAGCAGGCCGTCTCTCTTCTTTCTCGTTGTTGTGTCCAACTTGTCTTTTTCTGCGTATCGGTTGGAGATTGGAGACTGGAGAGTTTTTTTGTTTTTTTGTTCATGAGTTTGTTGGGCCAAGTGCAAGTCGGAAATGAAATGGGGGAAAAACCAAATGGTTTTTAGATATTTTAAAAACTACCTTGAACTGATGTGATGATCACGTAATTTTTGTCAAGTCTAGACTTCTGACTTTCTGATGACTCCGATCCTGCAGGCGCAAGTTGAACGAGTTAATTGTTGACTTTTTGAGATGGGACCTGATGGGTTTGACTCGAATCCCTTTTAGAACTGTAACTGCAGTCCCATTTTGGGGACAAACCACTCAAACTTCAAGTACTTTGTCCCCAAAACGGGACTGCGGTTCTAAAGAGGTTAATACTAACCCCCAACCCCATCTCCCATCTCCCTAGGATCATATAAAATGATGAAATACGTCAGCTAGGATTAATAATATAGTGTACGTTACGCCTGGTAGAGAGTTCGTCTCCCCGAACTCACTACTCGTATTAATAGATACCTCTATCATATCGAGATATCCAGTCAAATTGGAAGTCAAACGGGTACTTTACCACACGATCTTCGTACGAGTACGTATACTGCTGCTGCTGTTGTTGTTGTATGATCACAGAGCAGCATTTACGGGGGACCATAGTTAATAGGACCAAATATTGTTCGTAAAAATGGTCAAATATATATATACTGGTAGGTTTTTATGTACACCACAGGTCCTATTAACTATGGTCCCCCATAACAATAATAGTAGCCTAGGGGGTCGTTTCTGTACTCGGTATCATTTACTACCCAGTATGTACCCAGTTCGGCTACAGCAGTACCCCCCCCGCTTTTCCAGTCGCCACTTTTGGCGTCCCCAGCGACGTGTGGGTATTATAGTCAGCTCCTTTCCGCCCAGTCCCTGTGTCATCTCGCCATGAAACCGATCCTACACTGAAACTATACCGTTTTATTGTAACAATGCTCCTGACAAAGCAGCCGTTATACTAAATTTGTAAATCCCGCTACTATTAATATTAATTAATATTACTGCACCAGCACAGCAGCAGCAGCAGTATTAAAATACCAGTAGTAGTACCTGCCAGCACGAAGTGGGTTGATAACTACACAAACAGCAGTATAATAGTAACCTGTACAAGTACACCTACTGTTTCTACAGCATTACAGCAGTGACAACAGGAGGAGCAGTGCGTTTTTTACACTATATGCACGATACATATATATATGCATATCTGAGACTGCATGATGTTGAGAGGTGGAGGCTGTGTTACTACTGCAGCCTCGAATTCTACTGCTACAACAACAGTCGTACAGTAGTTGTCGTGCTGTGTACGAATACATTGTTTTGGTCTGATTCCCTGGGGAAGACTGACACTTACTTGGCACCGCTGTCGACAAGAAGGAAGGAGATGGCAGATCGTTTCGCAAGCCCCCCGACTCGGCTTTGGAGCAGAGACGGGAGGCTATCTAGGCTACTATCGCCGGCTTGACTACGATTGTCTTGCTTTTTTTGTCTTTGCCTTATTTATCTCTTTACGAGCTCACTCCTCTCTTCCTCTTCCTCCTGATTCAGGTCGATATCTCTCCACTCTCTTCATCGTGTTGCTTCGTCCATGCAGTAGTCAGATGCTCCCCTTCAGCACGTACGTGGGTGCTTGCCGCCTTTTTGATAGCCTTTGCGTCATTTGTATTCTGCTTCATTCCACAATTCCTTCAGGCTATATGTAGTCGTCTTTTAGTTCTTGTTTATGTGGTTGACGTACTTACTTGTTGTGTTCTTCTCGTGCCCGGCACCTTGTCATTTCATCGGCCCACCTCGCTCCAACTGCATTTGGTCTAATGCTGACGAATATGTGATCGTTCATAGTTTCATCTGTATTGTGGCGTTTCCTCCGTCTCCGCCCACTTAGGAGGTGGGTGTAACCGTGGCGAGCCTCCCTCTTCCTGGCCCCCCTGCCCTCCGTCCCCCGTCTCACGTTTGAACTATTGTACGTGACTGAAGTGCCCAGCCAACCTCAACAGCCAACCCCTTCCTCCCCGCAGAAATTACCACAGTATGTAATGATCACGACCCCTCCCGGATCCCCGTGTAGCCTTCTGCCTTCCTCCTTTACCCCCCCCCCTTGAACCTCCCTGCGCGTGATGCAATCGGGCACGTGGGTGTGGGCGGGAGATTGCGATCGAAGTAACGACGTGTTGTACTCCTACTCCCCTTTTGTTCCTGCCGTCCACCCTCTCTACTACTACTGCTGCTGTTGTTGCTGCTGCTGTTGCCATCGCTGTGCCGGCGCTGCAGCTTCAGGCGGGTTCCTGCCCAGTATGTACAGCAGCTGTGCCTTCCCAAATATCACCCTCTACTACAGAACCACCCCCCTCTCGAAAGGGGTGCGTGATCAATGGTCAAACGACTAAGGCAAGCAAATCATCAGTACCCCCCGCCCCCCCCCCCCCCCCCCCCCCCCCCCCCCCCTATTTTGCTGTGTCCCATATATTCCTTTCCATTCCGCCAAACTCCAGATTGCAACGAGGCATTCTTTTATTATGCCCCCCCCCTTCACGAAATACGCTAGTTCATTACATTTACGGGGGACCATATTTAATACCATGGTAGGACTTACGGCACACACAAAAAACTATTTATTCAACTATTTTTAAGAACCATGTTTGGTCCTATTTACTGTGGCCCCCCCGTAATATTAGTATCATGGCGTGTCCGTCGTCTCCCCCTACGGAGGGAGGTGGGTGAAGCTGGGACGGGCCTCCCTCGTTCCTTTCACCCCCGTCCTCCCCGTTACCATATCCTATTCTAGCTATCTTGTCGCAGCTGATGCTCCAGGCGCAGATCCTGCCGCTGATAAAGCTGCTGCGGGTACTGCTGCCGTAGGTACTGCTGCTGCTGCTGCTGCTGCTGCTTCTGGCTAAATCTTCGGTGCCCCCATCCATTGTTTCGATACCGTCCCCAACCCTTGCCCCCATCTTCACCACACGTCATTTCACGTTCACCACTGGCGATCCGGCCTCCACACGCTCGCCTCTCCGAGAGGTTAGTTCTTCTTCCTTTGACGTTGCCTGCAGCGAGAGGGAGTCTGCGCCCATCCCTCTTTGTGTACCGACCTCCACCTGTGCAAGATGTAGATCGCTCTAACCGCGGACCCTAGCCCATAGCGTCATGATGCACACGATAGCGCGATCGATGCTCTGGAGCGTGACAGGCCTTACGCAGCTAGGCGAGGTAAGCAGCACTCATGATGGAGGTTGGAAGGACTCTCCTCGTGTTGTAATATATCGAGGAGGAGTGAACGAGGGTTCACCTCGTCGTCGATCGGGACCGAAATGACAGTTATATCCAGGACATAAATATCCCCGAACTCAACATGCCTCCTACCATGTACGTATTCCATGTGTTGCACCGCACATGACAGTGCGACACCCACGAGTCACAGCTGTACTCCGAGTATACTCAACAACCTCTCCCTCAATTGCATACGAAGCTATTGCAAATCATAAAGAGATCACAGTAGTGGTCATGCTAATGAAAATATATACTAGGGTAAGCAAAGTTAATGCTAGAGGTTTCAAGGAACCCCGTTCCTCCGGACAAAAGTGTCTTTTTATCCCCTACTTCTGCAATATTCACAGATCGCAACGGTAATGCGAGATAGCATACATCCCTTTTCACTTGAATTTTGTCTGGCGTCGAAGCTACTTGAAGCAATAATCGTTCGTGCTGAAAACGAGGTGAGACTTTTGCCCGGATGCACTCGGCGTGTTGTTTTCGCTTGTTGGGTGCTATTGCGTGCGAGTTGGGTTTGGAGTTGCGTCGTTTTGATGCTGAGCAAGCAATCGTACAGTCGAGTTTGGACGAGGATGTTTTCACGCTACTACCCCTTGGCTGCGGCGAAATGTCTGGTAAGGCATTCATGTCGAACCGCAGTCTCTACGGCTTGAGGCAAGGGTCGAGGTCGCGGTGCAACGACCTACTCACTCACACGAAGAGTCTTGGATTTGAGTAGAGCCCCGCTGTTGCGTGCGTTATACAGTTGATCGAGTCGGGCTCCGTCTCCATAGTAGCAGTCGTTCATGCGGATGGTACGTTTTTGCTGTAGGACTCAAGCCTAGATGCGATCAGTTCTATGAATTCCTGAACCGCCTTGTTCCGAGAAGGATTTTTTTCCTTCCCCCGAGGGCGTGTCGAAGCTGCCTGTACTGACGAATTATTTTCCATGCAAACCACAATACCATACAGTGCTCGGCCCAATATCCTATTGAGTCGTTTGAATTTCACTTTCGAAGATGTCTCATATTAGGGCTAATACGCAACCCCCGCTCGGAGCAAGGGCGGTGGAGGGAGGGGCATGCCCCCGGGGCTGCTACAGCGGTAGCAATCCATAAACCTGACACAAATTCCCTTCCCGAGCGGCAATGCTGATCTCTCGACGCCAGCCTCCAACATGGGGTTGGCTCAATTTGCGGACGCCTACGCTACCCCCCCCCGTTCCGCGCATTTTGTTGCGGTACTTTACAACTTTTCTCTTCTTCCACCTGGCACGCAAAACCGCAGCTACACACCCTCCGGATACTACCGCTTCCTACCCAGCTCGAGGAAGTTTACTCCCTACTCCCCACTCCGTACCCTACTCCGGCTGGATCCCGCTACTCGTGCCCTCTTGGGCCATCTCGTTTGCCACTTAACTGGCGTCCTCTTCGTGACTACGTAGGTACGCCTAGTGCGCGTCGGGCTCCCACCGACCCTCATGCTGCAAGACCCCTATTATAGCCCCCCAGGCCGACGAGTGAGTTGCACCTCCAATTCTCAGAGAATGCAGGGTGTATTCCTCCGCCCGCCCGCCCGCCCGCCCACCAGAGCAACCACTGCACGCGGGGTAGACGTCTTGGTTGCTGCTTCCACATGTACCATACACCGGTATCAGTACCGTACGCAGCCAGGAAGGCCGACGAGGGAAGGAACATATAGCAAGACATCAACTCGATCATAACATCGACGGCCCCCTCACGGGCTTCGGAGGACCCTTCTGCACGCGCGTAAGAACAGCCCCCTTTCGCATCTGGCGCGTTCTACGATAGAGGTAGCACATTTCCGCTACAATGTTTTCTGAATGACGGGGGCGACTTAACCCCAAATCGTCGGAATTATGTCTTGTTTCGAAAATGACGTTTTTGTATACTTGGGGCCATGGCATTATTCATCGGGATGCAATTTCAGTTTTGCTGAAGTCTGTTTTCGGGTGAGGTATGGAGCTCCTTAAGTGAGGAGCCTCATAAAAATTGGGGTGAACCTCTATCGTAGAACGCCTCATCTGATCACCCTTCGACCCGCGAGCACGGACCTCAACGCGGTCCACGGTTGACCATAGCGCTTCTGTCAGCTGGGAATCACCGCGAACGAACGCTACGTCGGCCCGCCCTCAAGCAATACGACTCGTGAATTCGCTACTTTGTTTCCGCAAACATTTCAAACGCGCGGGTCAGCAAACACTGCGATGCACACAGAGCGAGCAAAATGAACCGACCCCGGGCACGCCACAAAGGGATCAGAGCCTCGCCTGCAAACAACATTACCCATGAAATGGGCCGGCGCACGGTTACTTGGTTTCTCGCCTCAGCGTAAGAACGAGCATTTCCTTTGAAGGCGTTAGCGATAACACTATGAGTAGTGTCAAGCTCGAAACAGGGCGAAATACGCTAAAAAATATTTAATCGCCGACAAGCGACTCTCGATGGTGCGCCGACCGCAGTTCCTTGTTGGCGAACGCGCTACGTACTCCAACAAGCATCGCACGTTGACCATATTAGCACTACCGTGCTGGAGAAAACCTGACACTCCGCAACTTACCCGGATGTCTACCTAGGCGGTAGAGTGCCCCAGATAAGTCTCTTCAGACGAGACCGCAACGGCGTTGAGCATAAGCTCGAGGCTAACACCGAAGTACAGAGAGACTTCCCGGCCCGGCGTTCCCGATGTACGGAGCCTGCCACTCAACATCAGGACGAACGGAGTGCAGGTTACGGAGAACAAAGTCACGATCCCAGCGTGAGATACCATCACCAGTGACATGAAAAACTCCCCGCACGTGTTTCGCGTCAAAATTCCAACCATATGACAATTCCATCGCCCCGAAGAGGCGCATCAGTGCACCTGACCGCGGCTCCTTACCTCCACGACATCACCGCACCCACTCTACGGCGGCGTCGTTGTCCCCTCGCAAAAACACGCAGGCGCCCGTCGACGACGGGTGCTCTGCGCAAGGAGTCTCAAGGACCCACGTCGAAATCACCATTCCCAAGAGTTCGAGGACATTGGTATAGACATATCGTTCTCGCCTGCGACGGCCTTGCTCGAGCCACAGCAACGAGACCGTTCCGCGGGGTCGAGCTCGTAGCGCCAGTGCACTCCAGGCTCGAGACAGAAAATCCCGATAGCCGGTTGGGAAGCATACGAAAACAGAGTAGGTTCGACCGGGCGCCCAAGCAAGTGGTACATCGGAGCCGACAGGGTACCCCCCCGCACGTCAAGCCCCCCAGCAATGAATCAACTCCAAAACGTGAGGTCCCCGTGGAACCCGGGCCTGAGGGCGATACACCACCTGGGGCTTGCGGTACGGTACGCGAAATCAGCTCGGCTGGCGATGCTCGACATCCCCACCGAGGCTAACATGCGCTGCACGAAGAACTACCTCGGACGGACGGCAAATATACGTACATGAGGAAACCGACGAGCTTCGACCCTCTGCTAGCCGAAGCCCGAGACGGAGGCCACGCCGCGATAAGCTCACACAGCTTACCTTGCTTATGCGGCGGTAGCGTCATCGTAACAGCCTCGGTGTCAATGGTCGAACTCAAAACCTTCACACGAGTATCCCAGATAGTGATTTTTCTGGCAGGCAAGAGGGGAGGGTTAGATGCTTGACGTTCGCCCAGCAGGCGAAAGTGGTCCGACGCGAGCGATTGCACCGCCCGCCGGCAACGGGGGCCATTTCAACTCGACAAGGATGCCGCCGTCGACGTAGGACCGTACGAAAAAATGGCTGCCGGTGTGACCCCCCGCGCCGGGCACCGGCTGACGATCCCCCGGGAGCGGCACGAACGAACCTCCTCGCGGCGGAGCGAGTACGACGTGCGCGACGGCAACCGCCCTTTGTGGGGACACGGCTGCGTTTTGAAACGTAGAGCGAGTGTGAGAATGATCGAGCGCCGACGCCACCAACTTCCCTACACCCAGTGCTGTTTCCCCACCCGAAGGGCAACCACAGGCCCACAACCACGTGACCGCCGACCACATATACAAAGACAGGAGCACCGGCAGGATAGACCAGAACATACCGTAATGCATCTTTGACATCTACTGTAGTCCGAGCGTTCCTACCGTGTTTCTGACGCAAGAATAGAACCCTCAGCAGCAAATGTCGAAGCGCGCTGCCGAGCTCGCAAGGCGGCGCGAAATAAACGTTTATGTTGTTGTTGACGCTGGCATATCCACCCTGCTTGCTCAAACGTGAGATCGTGAACGATACGAAGTTTGGGTTCCAGAACGACAGCCAAGGGTGACAAACGGAGCCCCCGAATATTAGCAGCGGAGCCCAAATCAAATACCAGGGTACGCCCGCACGCCGCGTCCGCGAACACCCCATCGTGAATAGCACTACCATGCGAGAGCGAGGTAGGGTGGTTACCGTAAGCAAGCTCAGCAGTCAAATCACTCCCACGTGCAACGCAGACAGGCAAACCCGGAGACAGCACGTGGAGCAGTTGCGTAATCGCTGGAAACTTCTCTACGGTCCCGAACCAGTGTCAAGCTGTATCAGGGCGAATGCGCGGAGCAAGACGAGACGAGCCGACGGTAGCCACACGAAGGAGGCTACACCACCGTCACAACGTCGCCATAGGGAAGGACCTACGCTAACGACGTGATTGAGGCTCGCCGAGCCTAACCGTGACATGAACTGCGCTACACTCGCCGGCGCAGAAATACAGTTTTAGGGCTTTGTGAAAAATTGCCCATTACGACCACATATATTCCCCCGTTACCTACTGTACGGTTAGCATATACCAGGTAACAGTTATCGAATTTACTCAGATACGACGGAAATATGTACGTTTGCAAACAAGTATTTCGTAGAGCCAGAACAAGACAACGACCATGCTTGCCGGTTGGTCTTCATCCCCCCGAGCCTCCGTATTTGGTCAAACACACCCGACTAATACTGTGCAGGTGCGACCAAATGGAGCTGACCATCTGACATATACGCACTGACTCGCCGTGCGTCCATGCCTCGCGACATAGCTTGACCTTCGTGTGAAACGGCACGTTCGAGACGGCCCTCGTGCGATAGGCGTACGATCTGAGCTAAATGTCACGGTGGGGGACAATGCTGGTGATATGGTGTTGGCGGATTCCCTGCGCGTTTGCGACTTTTTTGTTCGTTGATCTTGCTGTTTGCAAGATCCATAGTAACAGCAGCAGCCAGCTGTGAAGAGATGATGTTCGTACAGTCCAAGCCCGGATGCCCTGATCACCACGCTGTCTGACCATATTGTTTGTGGTCGCTGCATTAGATGACAGGGGAGGAGAAAGAGGGCGTGGTGCTCGAACTCTCCTCATGAAAATACGGCAAAATTCTAGGTAATTCCTGCGAAGATATACGCCACCCTCTACAAGTTGTAACCGTCGCTGCGGGAACGATCCGAACTAATACGCTCCCTGGCTCTTCACAACAGTGACGAGACCAACGGAATATTGAAGACATGCCAGGACCTACAGTAAGAACAGCCAACCACAGTGCCGCAGGAAGAAACCCGGACACCGGGTCAAAATCCCCTGTATACCAAGTATACTCCAAACCATTGCAATTGAAACAACGGCCGCATTCCAGGCGATGATCATGAACAGCAAATAAAATGTCACTCGTGCTCCTCCATGCCACTCAAAGTAATGCAGGTGAAAGTATTCTTCGCATCACGCAAACACGGTACTTATCGAATAAATATCATACCCTCTTATTCGCCCTCCGAAGGCATATTCATCAAGAACCTACGATGAGGCTTAGAAGGGGTCGCAGCTAGGGATTTCGTCAAAATATCCGCGTGCTGCTCTTCCGAAGCTACGAACTGGATAGCGACTTGCTTAGCACGAAGTAGCTCTCTAGCAGAATGGAAGCTCACGTCGACTTGCTCGCTCCGAGCGGAACCAAGAAGGCTCCCAGCCAACACTATGCCTCCCTTTTTATCGTCGAAAACCCGGACACACATGATCTGCGTAGCCCTGAACGAATAAACGGCAACACTGTGCCCGCAAACAAGGCTTCTTTAACCCCTTCTTCCAGGGCGACGCAATCTGTTTCTGCCGTAGACAGCGTAGCACACCTCTGCGTGCTACTTGCCCAACTGACGGCCGGACCCCGAGAGTATTTACCGCCCCGGATATCGAGCGCCTATCGTTCGACTTATCAGCACAATCAGCATCACTACCCGCGGTGGAATTCAATCCCGAGCCCCGCACAAACGTCAGTCCCAAAAAGCTGTCCTATGAAGGCTTGGCACAATGTTCGAAACTGCCCTCCAGTGCCTCTCCGTAAGCTTGTGGGAGTGGCACGCCACAGCACGCACAGTGTTCCAGATGTCCGACCTCGTCATGGTCGACAGCCACATGAAGCTGCCCACAATCTCCCTGTACGGCCAACCCCCTCCACGTTCGCCCTCCTCTCTTGGACCTAGTTCCACACCGGGGGTCGCGGGGAAGTCAGGGGACGAGGCAATACCAAAAACGATTCAGCACGTTCTCAATAAACGACGTCTGCGTAATGTCCATAGTCCCCAATTCCCAGTCGCGTTTACAAGCACAATCAGCGTGCCAAGCTTATTCGTGGGGGACTTCACAACTAGCGCGGCATGGAAGTCTCTGCGTGTCTCGTCCGATCCTGCGATCATGAACGGCGAAGATCAGTTCTACGTTGCCGTTCACAACCATGCGAAACACACACGGGTCAGATCTACACTGCCCCATACGGTACTCTACCACGGTCTCTACTAATTATCCCGCCCACTGCGGTCCGCTCTGCGTTAGACCATACGGTAATATCTATAGATGGACGATGGTTCATGTTATATCAACACACCCGCCGCGTAGTTTCCTATACATCCCGGCGTCGAGTTTCGCGCGAACAAAGGCTTGTGCTACGTCTGGACGGAATTGTTTAAAACCATGCACATTGCCAACAGCCGCCAGAATTTCAACTGACCCTGACGAGAGAGTTGGTGCAAGGGTTTGAAAATAGTGTACGTCTTGTACCTGGCTAAACCCCCTACTCACAAGCCTGCCCTCTGTCGTTACACTGTTAGGCCATCATTGCCCGTCTTGTAGGTAAATGCTCACTTCGCACCGACAGGTTTCCGTCCTTGTAGCGGAGTCGCGGCTTCGTATGTACCGGTCGTTTTGTGCCCATCCGACTCAATTTTCATGGCCTCGTGTCACGCCGCGTTATACTGGGAACGCTCTAAACCCGACACGGACTGCGGGGGGCTGTTCTGCATCTTTCGTGAAACCTCTCGGCCAGCGCTCATCTATAGCTGGTACAAGTAGGTTCACCCCGCAGGCGTTGGCTCTGACCCTGGGGTCGACCCCGTACTGCCGGGGGGAGTCGTCCCCAGCTGCTGAGCTCGTGTGCAGGCCTCCCCGACAGGACCGCGTGGGGATCTTACCCGTTCCCTTAGCCGCTGTCAGAGACTGATGCTGAACCCGGGTTGCTTTCGGTTCTTCCTGCCGGAACCGAGGAGGAACCATCGTCTCGGCTGTTTCGGCCCTCCCTATCGGGGCCGAGGAGGCGTTAACCACCCCTCCGTGAGACAAATCCATCGTCTCGGCTGTCCCGTCGCCGGCCTCGACGGTGGCAAGTGTTTGCTGTGCGCGCTCCTGCGGAAGCGCGTCCACGTCAAAACCCCACGTCGCGCTGAGGTTGTTCACGCGAGTCAGACCGTCGTCCAGCACATCCACCACCCCTCCACCACCTCGACCCGACGTGCTCACACCGTCTGCTTTGGACCCCCCCCTTCCGTAGACAGGGGGTCATTCGCCTGGGCAGGTAAAGGGGGCGCAGGCGACACGAGTTGCTTGCTGACACTTCGCGTGATTAGCACAGTACGTTGTCTCGTCAGTCCTCGTACTGAGTCTCGGGGGTAGCTGGGTGCAAGGCCAAGGTAAAAACACTCCTTCGCTTTATTTAGTCTGTGACGTGTTTTCCTCTCCTCCTTGCAGTAGCCAGGTTTTAGGAAAAATAACAGTACTACCGGGGGAGAGCTGCATGCCACACATCATGCGGCGGCTCGCTCTCTGGGATAGCGGTCGTTGCAGTGCGGTTCAAGGCGTCATGCGCCCAGTGGGACCCTTCCGCCCACAACGACGCGGTGGCCGGGAGTTGTGTGCCGGGAAAACGATCGGGATCCTGGATTCGGCCCGCCATTGCGACCGTCTCAATCAAACCTAGCGCGCGATGTGCTACTCCATTGAATTGGGGATTGGTGGCCGTCGTGAGTTTCCCGCTTGATCCCTCCTGATTAACACAGGGCTCCAAACGGTTTCCCGCGGAATTCGCCACCCCCATCAGATCGGACGATCCCCATCTTAGAAGGGACACCGTTTGCACGATAATCCTCGAGGAACTACTCGAACAATGCCGCTACGTCCGACTTATGGCGTATAAAGTGCACCCACGTATACCGCGAACATTCTTCGCGCACGATGAGAGAATGCCGCTTCCTTCCGAGAGGTTCTACCGCCTTGGGTCCACTCAAATCCACAAACACCTCCCGAGCTTCTTACCTGCTTGAGTGTGCGTGGACTGCTTGATATCGTTTCTCGGAGACTCTTCGTCATGGGGCGCCCTCTGCATTCAAGCCGCCCTCCCTCGAGTACAGCCCCTTTCTGCTTCGCGGTCTAGCGGAGTGGTCCCTCGTGCGAGTGTCAAGCCGCGCAGTGGGTGTCGTTGATGTTAATCGCATACTTGATGGGCAGTTGCCCCTGGGGGGGTACAGCACAGGCATTTTGGCTACAATTGCGGCCGACCCGGCAGACATGAAGGCTGCATAGGGTTCCACTCCACGAAAACACGGTCGAACGCTCTGACTTGGGCCTAACTATAACTCCCGTGGGGCGCCCTTTGAAAATGTGGTCGTTTTAGACGAGTTTGGGCAAGGAATGTAGGTGGTAGCGGAGATCCGACACGTGCACAACATTAGTTATGAGCACTTGCACGCGACCGTTTCCGGACCGATAAAAAACGTTATATCACGGTATCCTTCGATCGATCGAGGAGATCCATTAGCGATGCGCAGTCTGAAGATGACTTCTCGATATTTTGAGCATGCGGTCTGCTGAGGGTGTCATGTGAGATTACGCATCACTTTCACATATCCAGGCCTCGTCTCCTACCTGCCAAGCTAACTCCCGTCTCCCCGAACCATCACTACCCTCACCTGTCTCGTCGGCCTTGAAAGCTATAGCCGGGACCGTATCTTCTTCTTGGTCGTCGTCCCTTGCCCCAACCTCGCTCGCAACCGCCACGATAACTAATTCTCTTGATGAGGGGCATACATCAACAGCTCGCCCCCGTCCGTTGCATCGACTGCAGCGATATTCCACGGACGTGGGGCAGGCATCGGAATAGTGCCCCCGTCCTTGGCATCGGCTGCATAGCTCCGCCGAGCAGTCGCTCCTCCAATGGCCCCCCTTGCGACACCTATGGCTTGCCCACTAGTGTACGTATGCTAGTGGCTTTGGGGCTGCTGCCATTGCTACTAGCAGCCGCGGCCGACTCAACACCGCCCTCGTTGGTGCCTCTACCGCCTCGTCTGTGCTGTCCACCATTTTCTCTGCCACTGCCTCCACCGTTTCCGCGGCCACTGCCATGGCCGCCGCCGGCGTACATAGCGTGGTCAGCATGGTCAGCATGGCCAGCGTTGGACCCCATCCTCCTGTTTCCAGAAAGTAGGTGGTGCCGTTCTCGAATAGCCTTGGTGTCATCGCGGTAAATGCTGTCACGAGATGCCAGGTTCCGTGCTCCCACCACGCATTTTTGCAGTCACAGTGTCAATGAAAATGGTGTATAGCATGTGGTCGTCAAGTGACAGTCCTGCTGTACGCATCTCCGCGGCAAGACATTCGATTCTACCCATCTCCTTGAACGGGTTGCTCCCAATCGCTGTCTTAAAACTATTAAGGCGTCGAGAGAGGTCGTGTTTGGCCCCCGTCGTCTGTGGGCCGTACCACGCAAGAAGAGCGTCCCACGCTTGCCTCGGCGAGGTATACTTGTGCAGCATATTATATACTTTGTGTAACTCTTGCTCTTGAGAGCCGTCGACAGGAAATTCCATGCCAGTGTATGCATGTGCACACTTTTGCGGACAGCCCCCTCAGCGGCAAGTGCCGAGTTCTCTGTGTCGAAGTCCCCTACGAGAGTGTACTGTGTTGGATCCGACACGAAGACAGACAAAAAACCAACTCCTTTGGCTTAATCCCTAGCGTCTCTTATCCAGGGGTTGAACTCAGGTTTCAGCCCACTAAGCGATGGTACAGCAGTGTGCTAACACGCCAAATGGCACAAAATATGCCAATAAAACCTACCACCCAACTCACCGCCAGGGTATCCACCCCATTCCCCAGCTCTCCCTGACTGGTCTGGTCAACCCCTTGGTGGGCCAACCTCGACAGGCAATGCAGTTCCTCCGCGTCCTGTTGCTGACAAATTCCGCGAGGCGCCCTCGCCCAAATTTGTCTCTAGTCCCGTTGTAATTTGCTGCGATGCCTACAGCAGCAGCAAGGGTTTCTCTCGTACTAGTGGGTACTGTCACGCACGGGATCTGCCCAACAGCAGCGCTATACTCAGCTCTGCCGGACTCCGATCGGCCGTTGTCCCCCGTGAACTCGGCCATCATATCCTTCATGGTGGTCATCATCGATGCCTGACAGTGCTCTAACTCCAGCTTGACCTCGCGTCTCAGCGCTTGAACTCCACCCGAAGAATCGTGCTCTTCTCGAGCCGGTCCCTACAAAAACATCTTTGGCTTGTGGTACCAGACCTTAATGTTCGTTTGGATCGTTCCAGCAGCGACGGTTACAAGTTGTAGAGAGTTGCATATATCTTCGAAGGCGTTATTATGAATGTGTTCATGAGGAGAGTTCGAGCACTCCATTCCTCGCTTCGAGCTTCGAGCTACGCTCCGCTCTCTCTCACCTCCTCCGTCCTCTAGTACAACGACTACAAATAATCTCATCAGACCATGTGGTGGTCAGGGCATCCAGGTGTGGACTCTACGAACACACTCTCAATAGCGACTTGAACGTTGAGGTCTGGTACCAGAATCCAATGATGTCTCCGGAGAGGTCGGCTCACACGGAGCACGATTCTTCGGGAGAAGTTCAAAAGCTGCGACGCGAGTTCAAGCTTGCGTTGGAGCATAGGGAGGCATCGATGATGTACACCATGAGGAGCATGATGGCCGAGTTCAACTACCGGGGGCGACAGCATCAGCGCCAAAGCCACCGAAGGTAGTGCCTTTGCAGGGAGGTGCTTCAAATGTGGCAAGAAGGGCCATAGGCTCGCAAACTGCACGGTGAATCTGTGCAGTGGATGCAGCAGACGGGGGCACGCTGCTCACGTCTGCCCCACGTGAAAAAAAAAGAAGCTGCCATGGCGATGGCGAGCGCAGTTGGGGCAATGGACGACGAGCAAGAAAAAGGTACGGTCCAGGCCTCAGCTTTCAAGGTCGAGGAGACAGGCAAGTGCAGTGATGTTCGGGGGAAGGGGAGTCGGGTTGACAAGTAGGAGACGAGGCCTGGGTATGCGATAGTAGTGCGTCTACTCACGTGACGCCCTCAGCAGATTTGGAGGATCAGTTATCGAGCATGCAATCTGAAACTCCGAATCGCTGGTGGATCCACTCGATCAATCGAAGGTTACGGTGACATAAGCGTTGTCTTTCGGTCCGGAAACGGTCGCGTGCAAGTGCTGATAAGGAATGTCGTACACGTGCCGGATCTCCACTACCACCTATTTCCCCTGCCCACTCGCGTCATAAACGGCCACACATTTGAAGCGCGCCCCAGGGGGGTTGTAGTCAGGATCAAGGCAGAGCATTCGATCGTGTTTCCGTTGACTGGGACCCCTTACAGCCTGTACGCCCACCGAATCGACCGCAGTAGTATGGAACATGCCGGTGCTGTACTCGCCCAGGGGCAACTGCCCGACGAATCTGCGATTACCACCAACGACTTCCATTGCGCTGCTGGACATTCTCACGAGGTCCTACTCCGCAGGACAGCGAAGCAGCAAGGAACCTTTCTCGAGGGAGAGCTGCTGGAGTGCAGGGGGTGCTCCATGGCGAAGGGTCTTCGCAAGAGCATCAAGCAGTCCACGCACACACGAGAAGATAAGAACCTCGGGAGGGTTTTTGTGCATTTGAGTGGACCCAAGGTGATAGAACCTCTCGGAAGGAGGCGGTATACTCTCATCGCGCGGGACGATTGTCCAAGGTATACGTGAGTGTACTTTATTCGCCACAAGTCGGACGCTGCGAAATTGTTCCAACAGTCCCTTGCGGATTATCGTGCAAACAGTGTCCCCTTTACGGTGGTAATCGTCCGATCTGATAGGGGTGATGAATCCCGCAAGGGCAAGTTTGGCGGCCTGTGTAGATCACGAGGGATCAAGCAGAAATTCAAGACGGCCGACAGTCCCGAACTCAATGGAGTAGCAGAGGGCGCGCTAATGTTGATTGAGACGACCGCACGGGCGGGCCGAATTAGCCCCAAGAGTTTTTTCCCGGCGCGCAACTCCCGGCCACTGCGTCGTTGTGGGCGGAACCAGAGAGCAAATCGCCACATGAGATGTGGCATAGTAGCCCCCCCCCAAGATATTACTACTAGCCTGGCTCCTACAAGGCGAGGAGGGGAAAGAAGACACAGGCGAAATCACAAGAGTGTTTTAACCTTGACCCTGCACCCAACTACCCCCGAGACTCAGTACGAGTACTGACGAAACAACGCGCTATGCTAATCACGGGAGATGTCACCTGGCAACGCGTGTCGCCTGCACCACCTGTACTTGCCGGGGCGAATGTCTCCCTGTCTACGGGAAAATGGGGGGTCCGAGGCAGGCGGGGTTAGCACGTTGGACCAAGGCGATGGGGGGGAGGTGGATGATCTGGACGACGGTCTGGCTCACTTGAAGGACCTCGACGTCAATTGGGGTTTTGACCCGGACGCGTTTATGCAGGAGCGTGCACAGCAGGCACCTGGCACCGGCGAGGCCGGCGACGAGACGCCCGAGACGATGGGTTCGTGTCAAGGGGGCGCCGTGGACGCCTCCTCGGCCCCGAGGAGGGGCGCTGAAACAGCCGAGACGATGGGTTCATCTCGAGGGGGCGCCGTGGACGTCTCCTCGGTCCCGGCCGGGACGCCCGAAAGCAACCCGGGCGCAGCATCAGCCTCCGCCACCGGCCAAGGGGACCGTGAGGATCCCCCTGCGGGAATGTCGGGGAGGCCAGCACACGAGCTCAGAAGCTGGGTTTGGCTCCCTCCAACAGTCCGGGGCCGGGCCCCGAGTCAGAACCAACGCGCTGGATGGTGTCCCTGTTGTGCGCTAGGGAAGGATGAACGATATAGTCACAGGCGCGCAGCTTGCGGTAGCGTACGAGTGGTGAACGAAGCTTGAGAGCATGCTGAATCGGTTTTGGCGTTACCTCATCCTCTGACATCCGCGCGACCCCCGGCGTGGAGGTAGGTCCAAGAAAGGAGGGCGAGCGTGGAGGATGGCCGCACAGGGAGTCTGTGGGCAGCTTCATGTGGCTCTCGACCATGACAAGGCCGGATATCTCGAACGCTGTTTGTGCTGTTGCGCGCCACTCCCATCACCCTACGGAGAGGCACTGGAGGGACGTTTCGAATATTATGGCTTACCTCCACGGGACCAGGTTTATGGGATAAACGTTTGTGCGGGGCTCGCGATTGGATTTGGCTGCGTTTTGTGAGGTTGATTATGCTGATAAGTCGAACGATACGTGCTCGGTATCGGGGACGGTAATTACCCTGGGGGGTGCGGCTGTCAGTTGGGCAAGTAGCACGCAGAGGTGTGTTACGTTGTCGACAGCAGAGGCAGAGTATGTCGCCTTGGGTGAAAGGGTGAGTGAAGCGTTGTTTACGAGCGCTGTTTGTCGTGTATTTATTCAGACCTGAGCGGATCATGTGTCCGGGTTTTCGAGGATAACCAGGGGTCCATAGGTCTACTCGGAGTAAGCATATCGACGTGCGTTTTCATTTCGTCAGAGAGCTACTTTGTGCTGACAAGACCATTTAGTTCGTAGCTTCGGAAGAGCAGCACGCGGATATTTTGACGAAATCCCTTGCTGCGGCCCCTCTCAAGTCTCACCCTAGGTTCTTGTTGAATCTGCCTATGGAGGGTGATACGAGGAATAATTTGTTAGGTCGCCAACCCTGCGGTAGTTTGAGGGTACCACCTGGCATTTTATTTTCTGGAATGTGGCCGTTGTTTCAATTGCAAAGGTTTGAAGTATACCATGTATGTATAATTCAGGGGACTTTGACCCGGTGGCCGGCTTTCCTCCTGAGAGGCTGTCGTTGGTTGTTCGTAGGTCATAGCAAGTCTTGAATGTCTCTTCGGTCTCGTCACTGCTGTGAAGAGCCAGGGAGGGTGTTCGTTTGGATCATTCCCGCAGCGACGGTGACAGGCTGTAGAGGGTTGCATATATCTTCGCAGGCGTTATTATGAGTTTGATGTATGTTCATAAGGAGAGTTCGAGCACTCCGTTCTCCGCTCTGAGCTTCGAGCTATGCTCCGTTCTCTCTCTACTCCTCTGCCATAATACAACGACTATAAATAATCTCATCAGGCCACGTAGTGGTCAGGGCATTCAGGCTTGGACTCTGCGAATACTCGAACACTCAAGATATGTTAATAGTGTGTTGGTAGAGTTCAAGTCTGGATGCCTTGACCACAACGCGGTCTGATGAGATTGTTTGTAGTAGTTTGTTTTGCGGACAGGAGAGGAGAGAGAGAGCGGAATGCTCGAGCTCTCCTCATGAGCACACGGCAAAATTCATAGCAACGCTTGCGAAGATATGCGCAACCCTCGACAACCTGTAACCGTCGCTGCGGGGACGGTCCTATCGAACAGGGGTGGCTACTTGACAACCTTGCTCTCTCTCTCTCTCTCTCTCTCTCTCTCTCTCTCTCTCTCTCTCTCTCTCTCTCTCTCTCTCTCTCTCTCTCTCTCTCTCTCTCTCTCTCTCTCTCTCTCTCTCTCTCTCTCTCTCTCTCTCTCTCTCTTTCTCTCTCTCTCCCTCTCTTTCTTCTCTCGTGTGCAGTGTGTCCAAAGCCGCGCTCTTCGATCGTTGTCACATATCGGTACCTGGTACCTTGGTACCACGAAATCTACTCGGGGTAAGGACGAGTACAAAAATACATACAGTAGGTACATCATCTTGCGTCGTTTCTGACTGCTTGTTTTTGTTCCTTGCTGCTACGTGCGGGAAAGCGATGAAACGCAGACCGCCAGAAGGTTAAATGTACTCTGCTGCTTTGCCGTGCGGCTGTCGGGTTCAGCGCGGTGCCTTCGGAGGGCTCACCGCAGCACTGTGTAACAACTCACACGCTCAGGAGCACAACAAGAATGGCAACAACGCTGGTTTGTTTAGCTACACAGCCCTCAGCGTATACGATATTGATACAGCTACCCTCCTTGCAAACTATTGCACATCGCCACCCATCGGTTCGTTTTGCGAGAAGATATGGACGATTGAACACAGGAAATATGGAGTTTGTGGAAAGGTACTGAATCGTTGGCATGTTTGAATAGAGGGGATGGGCAAAAGGTCGTAGGGTTGACGACGGGTGCAGTTGGTTGAACTGGGAAGACAAGGGATGGGAAGCGGGTTGACATAAAAAGAAGAAGGCCATCTATGGCTGCGCCTCTGCTTGAAGGATCGTGTACCTTCTTTCGGTCCCACGGTAGTGTGTGCATTGAACAGGTTCTTCGTCTTGCAGCAAAGCAGAACTTTAATATGACCAATCTGGAATATTGACTGCTGTACGGCTATGTCTGTGAAAGTAAGGACCGCCATGTAAGTCATACTAACTATTTCAAGCTCCTTAAATATCTGGCACTTTACTGCTGTGCCACTGCTGTGCCCGTCAAAGTAAGGATCGCTGTGTATTTGATACTAAATAAATAACGTCCCCAAAATACCTGACCCTCACTGGGTAGGATGTCATCGATTTGAAAGAAGAAATCGTTTTTTTTTCTTAGATCGAATAACGCGTAAGGGTCAACGAGCACCAGAGGGCAACCAACGAGGCGAGCGACGGCCCGCGTCCTCCCCGGGGCGCCGCGGGCAGTGGCCGGTTGTTTCTGCCGGCACCGCCGAAGAGGCTATCGCTCTTGGGATGTCGTGGGTGGCTGGCGCAGCCCCGAAGCCCCACGCAGGCAGCAGCGACGGGGATACAGCTATCGAATATCTGAGCGAAGCGTGACCTGGTCGGTGCTCGTGTGGCTTGCGAGGCAAAGAGGGATGGAAAAGTGGGTTTGCGACGGTCTTATATTTGTCTGGGGCGCCGCGGATGGTCTACTCTGTGCTAGGGGCCGTCTGGGCTCGCGCGGCGGCTGCTTCGGTGGCCCTGTCTCTCGGGAATGGTGGGTCTCGCCTGTGAAACAGTCGACGACACGGCTCAAGTTTGCGTGGCTTGCTTCGGCCTCAGCAACATACCACGTCGAGTTGGACAAACTCCCCGATTTGAATAACACGAAGAGCAAAATAAGTCCCAATCGACTTCTGTCGAATCCGATTTTTTTGTCTTCATTCGAATGAAACGTCAAAATGCCTGATGGGTGATTCACTTTTCGACCTATCAGATGCGAATCCTATAAAACGAAAAACGATTGGCGGAGTAATTTTGGGCTCGCCATCCGACAATGTGCAGCATGAGCGTTCAAGTTGATCAATCAAAACATTCTTGAAATAAATAATCTCCGTACACGAAGGAAACCTACACACCAAGTCTATCTACCTTCTACGTCTACCTCTTTTATGTTTTATCTACGATACTCTCTGTGCTGGTTTTGCTCCCTCCTACATCTTAATATGTACCAGGTACCAGGTACTCGATACTTTTACTCTTGAATCCTAACCCGCACCCAGCTTCATCCCCACGCTATCGGTGTGGAGCTGTCATCTCCTCCCCCCCTGCTCCTTCTCGATTCCTGACGACCTCTAAGCTGGAGTCTGAATCGTGATACCCTCCTCGAAATGGCTGTGTAGTCACCGGGGCGATTTGGAGTAGGCGTTCCTTCACCAATCCTTCCCTTCCCATCGACCCACCATCACTCCCCCCTACTACACTAGCAGCCAGCTGGGAAATGAACTTACTGCCCTCTACTCCAAGACGCCCAAAGCTTTCCACTGCTAAATTGGCAAGTTTGTGACTCCGTTTGTCAAAGGACACATATCCCGGGCGAGCGTAGTGTTGGCGCTTGCGCGCCTCGGAGGTAGAGGAAGCTAATCCATCTTGATCGGCACTGCCTCCTTGCAGGTGTATCTGCGCTTGAGGGTCCGCATGGGTGACGTCCAGCAGGATGGACGTCTCTCTATACTCCCTAATAGGAGTATCCCGTAGACCCCCTCTCCTGACGACAACGTCCATCCGCAGATTTCGGTCTGCGGTGAACGGCTCGCCGCTTTCTACTTGGTGTGGAATTCCCAGCAGCTTCAACGTTCGGGACATCGCGTGGACGAGCGATTGGTGTTGATTTACCTGCGCCCCTGCTCTGGGGCAGATGCGCACGTGGTGAGTGTCCACGTCCACTGCATCGCAGCACGGGCACCTCACTGCCACGTGTTCCTCTATCCCAATGAACCGCCTTCCCATGCTCACGAGCTCTTCTGCGGGTATGTCCCGGAGTGAGTCCGTTGGTCTCACCCGAAGGCATGCCGTAGCTCCTGCTCCCTGTAGGATCCTATAGCGAACCTTGGCGAGGGCTTTGGTTTCGGTCCCACACATTGGGTCGCCCTGTCTCCGGGAGCTCCTCCAGCGAGGCAGCGTGGGCTGCATGCCGACGTTGGTTTACCAACTTGCCCAACTTCTGTTGGACTTTTCGTGAGTTCGTGGTGGTGGCGTCGTGTTCAGCCAGCATGTCGGTCGCTGGGGGTCTTGAGGCCCTGCCCCCCTCTGCGCCAAGACCCCATTCAAACCAAGATTCGGGGACAATGCCCGCCATCGCTTTCTGTGACACCCGCCATGTATCCCTAATCCCCCGCAAGCTATCTCCCAGCTGAGCAATGACGCTCGATTCTGGGAGCCCCCTCCTCAACGTATCGCCTAACGGGCCTGTGAGGTCTGCTAGGACCTCTGGCAAGGTCCTCCCGGTAGATGCCGACATTTTCCTTGCTTCTGTCGACGGCAGCCCTAACCCTTCCGCTCCCGTAGAAAGGCGTGCTTGGGCTTGCTGGTAAGGCTTGAGAGTCAGCCAACTATCCGGGCACCCCTCCTGAAAAAACGGTGGTGCCTCCGCCGCTCCCGGTAGTTCGAGGATTGTCTTATAAGTCCACTGGGCCCAGTTGTCTGCTCTTTTACATACTTCGAGGGACAACCCCCGGTCTAGGGCCCTTTCAAGGTAACTGTTGATTGATCTCTAAAGGTATAGACGCAGCTGGCACGGGAACGCGTGGTTGACTCCAGACAATAACACGGAACTTCTCTTATATATATTATTACGTATCAGTGCTGTTGAGCTGACTCGCCTCCTATGGAGCTACATCTAACGAGTGGTATTGGTGGGGTACACGTTACCCCGACATCCCAATACCCTACTACCAGAATCCCTGTTCAGCGTGGAACTCCTCAATCTACGATGGATCTTACGGATCGTGTTCTTGAGCACAGTCAACATCCCCCCTGCTTACTATACACGACCATACTCCAATATCCCCCCAGGTCGGTAACACTGTACACGACCCTACTAATGTCCCCCCTGCTTCGGTGCATGACAAGGCACGAAATAGCAGGGTTGATAGATCGCAATATCAGAATAACCTCATACCAAACTCAGAAACTCAAAAATCCAATCTGCAACTCAAAAATCAAATCCTCGAATCAACACTCAAATCCTCAAACCAGTATTCAAATGCTCAAATCCATAGCCTCTCTCTGTTGCAAACATATAAAAATACCGAAATCCAATGCCAGGTAAAACGACATTCTTCTCGGATTCAGCCAGGTAAAACGGCATTTTCCGCGGAATTGATTCAAATATATCAGTGTCTCTTCAGTCCTACCGACCTCTCTCAATTTCCGAATACTATCCAGACCTTCCCTCGTCGGAAAACATGTTCATGTGGACCGCACACGCCCCCAGGCGCTTCCTAGTCTCACTTCAGCCTTGTCAAAAACCTAAATCACAAGTATCATCAGAAAAATACCACAGGAGTGGTCATGCCAATAAAAAAAAAAACCAAGTCAAGAAACTTAATGCCAGAGATCGCGAGGAACCCCGTTCCTCCGGACAAGAGTCTCCCCTTATCCCCTACTCCCGCCATAGATACACAGATCGCGACGGTAATGCGAGATAGCACATAGGTTTCCCCACTAGAGAATTATTTGACGTTGCGACCACTCGGAAAACACCAAAAAAAACCCTCATGGAATCCAAATCGACCGGAAACACAATTCAAAAACAAAAAACAATGAAATCGTTCATCCAGATTCACAGGCAATCACATTTCATTAAAAACCACCCCGATACCCCAGACACTACTGCTGTTGCCTCCGCCGCGGCTGCCTCTCCGTCCGGTCTCGTGGCGTCGCCGCAGCTCGGGTCATCCAGCTTATCCTCCTGGGTGAATCAAACGTCGCCTCCGCAGTGTATTGACCCGACACACAAAAGGGATGGGGCGTACAATCGAGCGATTAGGTCTGCATTGGGTGTTTTGCTCTTCCCATGTGTTAACAGCTTTCCAACTCCTCTTTACCACTAAAGTTCCAAATGCCACTGCAAATAAACAGCTGCTTGTCAACGAAAATATCTGGTCCCACATCAAATCCATGCATTCCTCGACCGCTACATATACCCGGATGTTTCTCTTTCCTTTCTTCTTCTGCTGCTGTACTCTTATGGAATATTACCCCGTTCGCATACGAACATCTCGCCTTTTTGGTACGTATCAAGTAGCATGGGTGGTCCTACACATCAACTCAAAAACTTGAAAACGAGATGTCCGCGTATGAAGATCTAAATATGTGTAATGCCGCAAACTAACGGAGTCTCAACTAACGTGTTGCTGTACGTGGTTGGGCTCAAGGGTTCAACACATACATAGATGCTCAGACAAAACTGTAACCTGCATCTCATGCCCATATTTGCCCAACTAGGTCACAGGGATCTCCGGGGCCCTTCCCTCGGCAAACAAACGCTACTGGTGTCTCGAGGCACACTATCATAATCATTCGTATGGTCTCCAGCGCGCACGCTCGAAAAGCACAAATTACGAATTCGGCGAGATTCGAACCCCCGACCCACCCTTGGGAATTATACAGCACTACCTGCTAGACCACTCATTCCGCGTAACTTAGAAGGAATGGACCACTGAGCTACTCAGTCACTGCTAGATGGGGGGAAAAAGGGTTGGACAGGGAAGAGCTGAAAGACATACGTTTTTACGCCATATAAAATGAACGCCATGCATCGGTCGCAGGCATACAGCAGTATGAATATCATAACGAAATTCTTCATTGTTCATTCTTCAATAGTTGCATAAAATACAGACAGATGCTTGTACCAGATACAACTTGACATTGTGGTGCTCCGCAGTCCGAGCAACGCGATGGGCATGATAGTCCTGTGCTGGGCAAACAACTCAATAAAAAAAAAACATCCAGCATTAGCGCGTATCGGCTTCCATGCCCAGTATATCAATGCAACTCAACTCGGCGCCAACTTTGTGCACTTGTCTTCGATACTTCATTCTCCCCCGAATTCTCAGCCACAACTCGAATTTTACGCTTTCGCATATACTTTACTTTCATCTCGTACTCGCACTCGCATCGATGCCCAACCAGAGCCCTCGACCAGTCAACTATAAACAGACAGACGTCATTGTCCTGCAATCGTCTACATAATAACTTCAGTGAGGGAAGCTAAACACGAACACGTCTGTGCATCTCATTCTAATTCCAACGTTCTCAATTCTCAATCGCAATGTCCGGATATGATCTACCACTCTTAAATCGATATAAAATCAATCTAAAAACGGAAATTACCGACAGCAAACAATCAACAAAGTCAAACATGCCTGTTGCGGACGTAAGTCCTTGCTGGTGGCGCCTCGGTCTCTTCTCTTTCACCCTCTCTCGCTTGGGGCAGTGCATCCTGTCGCGCCCGTGCGCTGATCCCGAACAGCAGATGCAGATTCCCCCCCCTGCGCCCATCCTCACTCTCCTTCATCTCCTTCCTCGGGGGCAACGCCCCTCCTCCATCAACCACCTGCGGGCGCTGTGTTTCAGCAGTCCAGGAAAACGATTTTGCCCAAAAACACTTTCAGCTTCCACCCGCGGTCTCCACCTTCCACCCGGCTCCTCCCGGCGATACACATACTCGTCCTTCACCCTCTCATATATTCTTGCTCATTTCTACTTCTACTTCGCCAGCGCGAAACGAACCCACAGATAGATTCAGGCAGATACCTGGCTCTCCTGGGGTGTTGCAGCATCGACGGTAACGCGGCAGTCGAGACGACGGCGGCGGCAGCGGCGGTAGCGAAGACGGCGGTTGCGGCGGCGGTGGTTACGGCGGCGGCGATGACGGTGGTTGCTCCGTGCGCTTCATCGTCGCAACAGGCGCAGCAGTCCTCTGACTGCTGCTGTTGCGACGGTGCTACTGGAGGTGCTGTTGCCCCTGCAACTGCTGCTCTCCAGAGCCTTCGCCACCAGTGCCAAGCGAATCTACCAGGTCCGGCTCAAACTTGGCCCTGCTGGGATCGCTGCTGCTTCTGGTGCGGCATCTTCTTCTTCTCCTCTTACGTCCTTTCCACCAGGACCTCTCCGGGATCGTCAGCAGCAGCAGCTTCTTTACGTGCATATACATGCATATTCTACTAATTTCCCACGTTGACTCCCAGACTAGACACGCCATCTAAACCAGACATGCCGGAAGGTTCCCACCTCTCTAGGTTGGCCTGGGCCACGCTTGCCAATAGAAGATCACCGGTTCTTCACTAGTGTGTTGATTGATCTCTAAAGGTATAGATGCAGCTGGCACGGGAACGCGTGGTTGACTCCAGACAATAACACGGAACTTCTCTTATATACCTGGTATATTATTACGTATCAGTGCTGTCGAGCTGACTCGCCTCCTATGGAGCTACATCTAACGAGTGGTATTGGTGGGGTACACGTTACCCCGACATCCCAATACCCTACTACCAGAATCCCTGTTCAGCGTGGAACTCCTCAATCTACGATGGATCTTACGGATCGTGTTCTTGAGCACAGTCAACAGTAACTCATCCGTTTCCTGAGAGTTTCGACGGTGATGAGGGCCGCCGCCTGTTTGTCGGGCATGTTTGCGAGGCAGCGGGCAAGGTGGTCCGCGCCCCCATCCCTCACTATCTCCACTGCTCGCCCCCTCACGTACTCTTCCGTGCCGATCGGGACGCTTACCACCGTCACCCCTCCTTCGTCTGCAATGCGAACCCGAACGCTTTCAAGGAGCCAAATCTCCTCCATCGTCGGGGCCTGCCCTGTTGGTGGTAGTGCCCCTGTTTTGGCGTCGTTGATCATAATGCCGATGCCACCTAGCTCTCGTCGGAGGAAGGCGAATGCTCTAATCGTGTTGGCCGTGATCCCTGCAAGGCCGAGAGAGACATCGCCCATGTACGCGAAGGCTTCCACTCCTTCTCTCTCAAATTCCTGCCGGAATCGCTTCTGCCCCGGTCTTAACGCCAGGCAAAACATTCCTGGTCCCATGGGGCCCACTTGCTGGAGACCGCTGGAGCAAGCGATCGTCCTGGTCTCTCCTGAGTCCATCCGGAAAAACACGTCGCCTGGCCTTGTGCCGTAGCACTTGGCCACTAAAGGCGTGAGCGCTGGCACACATTTTGCCACCTGTTCTGGCACCGCCGTCCTTTTAACGGTGTTGAAGGCGTTGGAGCAGTCCGTGAGAACAAGCCAATTGCCCGTCTCGTGTAGTATTCCAGCCCTCAATCCCACATTCCTCCGGGTCCCAAACTGCCTCACCTCTCGGTTTACTTCCTCCAACCGCCGTCGTCATTGTCGCATAGCCCCTGTGGTGATGAGCCCCCTCCATGTCATACCCACGCAGGCCGGCCGGCATTTTCCCCCAACGCAGTGAGGCTTGACTGCAGGAAGAGCTGCCAGAACTCTGGTGGGAACGCGTTCGGCTCATCGACGATTCTCTATCAGAAAGCTGTCATTCCACTTTCGAACTCCTCTCTGCCGATATCGGTTTGAATGATGGATTGTAGATGAGCAAATCGTTGACCGTCGTTTCCAGGGCCTGAGAGGGCGGAGTTGATGACGTCGAAGAGCACCTCGGAGGCGTACACATCGTCAGGACGCCACGGGGGGGGGGGGTTCCATCTTCCACCTCGGTGCCACTCGCTAGACCTGCGGCCGCCGCCGCCGCGGACACGGCGGCATGGTCTTCGGGGGGAAATTTGTCCACCAATGTGTTCCACGTTTCCTCGTTCCCCGCTGATCGTGGTTCTGCCAGACGGTTGCGTGCTGCCACTTTGACCCCTCTCGCATGGCGACACGCCGACGACGCTCGTTTATGTTTCGCCTCTTCTGAAGCTTCCTGGGCGGTATCCCGTTGTCTCAAGCCCTCTCTCCTGGCGTACGCTATCAGCCATTAGAGCAAAAGCACTCTGTCCCCGCTCTCCACCAGCGCGAACCTCTGTCGCTTCTTTATCCGGCCGTCCGGTGAGTGGAGCAGGGCTGGCATGCGGTACCAAACTTTATCGCCCGCAGGAGCGAGTTCGGTTTCGCCAAGTCCCGGTTTGGCCGGTGCTCTCCCATAGCGTGGTTGAGGATGCCAAGGGCGCGGACGCTCAACTTTGCATGTGCTCCTGCCAGCTGCGGCTGTACTGCCTTCCCGATAGCGAAACGTAACCCCAGGTCCTCCGAGGAGATGGCATCGAGTGGTGGCCCTATGCCCAGGCTGCATAGGCCTCGTCACCTATGGTCCCCCCTACCATCTGCGCCGCCCGATTGCGAAGACCCGGGTCAGATTGGACCGCTGCCTCCAGTGCGTCCCGTCTGGGATGCCGGGCTCCGCAATCGGCGGCGGGACAGCGCAGTGGTGCCGGTGCCGTGCCTCTCGCTAGGGCCTCAATCACACCACGAGCGTGGAGCACGTGGCGCCCTTGCCCACATGGAAAGCGTACCGCCCGGTGACCTAGCTGACGTGTTACACCACGGACGCCGCACGCCACTCTAACTGTGGTGTTGCCAATAAAGGCCCGGGGGTGCGTCCCGTTCCTTGTTCCCCCCCCCTGCGACCTGGGAGATCCTCCTGCCGGAGCCTCGCCGTTTGGTGTGTGATGCCCCCTGTTGTTCTCTGTTCCTCTGTCTCCACTTCTTTGGCTCGTTCCTCTCCCTACGCCTCTCTCTCCATCACTAGTTTGCATTCCTTCGGTTTCCGCTTCTCCTGTACCTTCCCTATACCCCCCCCCCCCTCTCCGCTAGCTTCGCTCCTTGTACCCGTTTGCGCCTCTCCCGTCCTCTCCATCCCTCTCGATCCCTCCGTCCGCCTTGCTCTCTCCGCTCCCCGCTCTCTCCACAGTCCTCCTGCTCCCCTTGTTTTCTCAGCTACTCGCACACCTCCCGTTCCCCCCTGTCCCGCCGTTCCCCGCGCTTCTCCGCCCCTCCCTGTCCTCCCTGTCCCCCTCTCCTTCCCCCGATCTGTCAACGGGGGCGCCGCCCTATCTCCTCCCGCCGGTTCCTCCGTTCCAGCCGTCTCCTCCATTCCCTCCTCTCCCTCCCTCCCCCCACTCTCTCTGGCTCCCCCGTCCCACTTGCTCCCCCCGTTTCCCTGGCTCCCCCCGCCCCTTCCCCTCTCCCCGTTCCCCTTGCTCCTTCCGTCATCCTTGCTCCCCGCCCCCCACCGCCCCCCCTTCCCCCCCCCCCCCCCCCCCTCCAGGCCAGCCACCAAGAGTGCTGCACTATCCCTTCTCCCCGTTAGCCCCTCTCTCGCCTCTCCCCCCTCTCCCTCTGCCCCCCCCGCTCCCCTCACCCCCCCCGTTCCCCTCACTCCCCCAGTTCCACCCGCCCCCTCTTCTCCCCCCACTCCCCCGGCTCCTCCCGCCATCCCCACCCCCCCCGCCACACTCGCTTCTTCTCCCCCCTCCTCCCCCCCGGCCTGCTGATAAAGGTGGCGCACTACCCCTCTGCCAGGGGTTTCGCTCCGTACTAGTTCCCGCCCCTCTTCCTGCGCTGGTTGGTCGTGATCTTCACCCAGATTCCCTCGAGCGACCTCTTCTATCCCTAGCGACCCCCCCCCCCCCCCGCCCCGTTTCTTGGAACGGCCACCTCGGGTGTTGTCGACGCGGTCTCTGCCATTGCTCGGGGCGTTCCGGGCTGTTGCTGTTCCTCTTGTATGGTATCCCTGTTGTCCTCGTTCTGGTGTGTTTTTGAGGAGCCCGGAGCTTCGTGTTCTTGCTCCAGCTGCCTTCTCAATGTCGGATCGTTCTCAATCGTCGACTCCGTTCCTTTCCGTGGGGGCGCCGCCTGCACCGGAAAGGGAGGGGGCGCGATACCCTCCTCCAGCGCGTCTTGAACCCCGAGGGCCCATCTTGTGAGGCGCTCCTCCCACTCGGCATCGAGGCCCGCCAAATATTCTTGGACATGGGACCCAATGTAGAGCCGTCGGTTTTACAACCGGAGCAAGACATCCTGTTATCGGATCCCGAACGCGACGACCAGCGTGCGGTAGCAGTAAACCGCTACTTCCCATTCCCTCGAGCGGGGGAAATCGAGGTAAGCCTCTTGAGGCAGGCCCAGAGCATCACTGAATAGCGAACACAATAGGAACGAAGAGGTCGGGCTCTTCCCGTGGGCACGTACCGTGAGCTCGAAAGAGCAGTAGACGCCGGTTTTGAGATGACTAGCCGCCCCCGGTCCTGGGACGTCTCGTTGGAGAAGGTCGGCGAATTGTACTGTATTCCGTAGCGCCACCCATCTTTGCCCTGACTCGTTGGTTGGCAGGCCACTACTACTGGCAAGCTCTGCCGGGTGGGGAGGTTGTCTTCCCCCCGCCTACTCGCTGCTAGCCTTGGCAGTATGTCTGTGAGGCGGAACGTTCTCCTACGAGGCGGTCCATTCCCTTCGCGGGTGGCTACCCTGGTCCGGTCATCTCCCCTGTCGGAGGCCCCCTGTACGTTTTCCACGGCGCACTCCGTGTGGGCGAGCCACCCATCGAAGGCAAATCTGTCACGATCTGAAACTTGCTGCTCATAGGCCCCGCATGGCGCTTCCACTTGTACTACTTGAGGGGCCGTGCCACGCCAATCTCCCCAAATGTACTCCTCCCCTCTCTCGGTCGCGCTCCGCGACAAAGGTATCGTTCCGGTGGCGGTAGCGGACCTCCTGTTGAGATTGAGCTCTGCTGTGACGACCCTAGCATCTACGGCTCTCTCCTCCGCCGTGTCTGTCGGTCCGCCGAGGTCCTGGATCTGTTGGAGGAGGGGGTGCAGATCCACCTCTTGGTGCACCTCATGAAGAGCTGGATTCGGGCATGTGACCTGAAATGTGACCGTGCGCACCCCGTTGATCCTGGATCGAGGGATTTGCGTCTTTAACGAAGCCAGGGGCACAACGGCGATGCACCTCGCAGGAGCAGGACTTTAGCACAAAGGCTCTCTCTTCCACCAAACCGTGGCAAATGCTGCATACCACTCTCCCTCCCCTCCCGTCCGTTGTGGCCCTGGTGGGTGACCCTCCTCCTCCCCCAGTCGGCATCTCTCGTTGTGCGACCGCGATTGCCTCTGTCATAACCTTTTTGCGGTGCTGTTGGAGTGTTCTTCTGTCAGCTTGTCCGACTGTTACGGTGGCTCTGCATGCCGGGCAACGTAGACCGGTCGCCGCTTTGACGCGGAGGGCGGCGTAGCAGGGCAGATGGAGTCGGTGGGGGCAGGTGCGGGGATGAATCAACGGGGCCGACAAGGTCTCGTAGCACACCCAGCAATATTCGGAGGGCTCCACTCGGGGCTGCCCATGTCCTGCGGGCGTCGGTAACGCTGTCTAAGGTGGCGGTTGCGGCGACTCTGGAGTCGACGCTGGTCCCGAGCTCCTCCCCTCCGCCCCCCCCTGCGGGCGTAGTCGGTGGCGTCCTAGGAATCGGCAGTTGCGCCCGTCTGTTCGTTGGCTGCGGTGATGATGTGGTCGCCGGTACCGCCTCCGGTGTGAAGAGTGGCGTCCCTATCGAGAGGGGGGGGGGGCGTCGGTATCGGCTGCTGGGGCAATGTCACAGGTGGCGTCGGGGGGGGTTTTGCCGACTGTGATGCAGTCGGTAAAGGTTGAGGCGTCGCCGACGGTGGCGGTGCGTGTATCGACCTCCCCGGTTGAGTCAGCGGCGGTGGTTCGGGCTGCCCTGATTGCAAAGACTGTCTTGGGCGCGGCTCGGGCATCTCCAGTCGGGTTGTCGGATGAAACTGCGGCTGTGGGGCGGAGTATCATAGAAACAAGTTCTCGTTAAAATGGGCCCCTATAGGATCGGCTTTAATTTGAGAATTAATAAATAATGATTTGAACGTAAGTATTTTTTTTCTTTCGAAAACTAGAAATATAACAATTGGAAAGAATACCAGGCTCCTATGTCCCGGCATGAAATCGCCAACTGTAATTATCGCAACACAATATTTTATATATCAGGATATATATTTGTGGGGTTTTAGCCAAAATCAGGTCTACAGGCGTATCTTGGGGCCAAAATATGTTACGTTCTATACAATCACGCGACAGGAGCCCTGTTATTCGCCAGATCGACATCGTACCTATTTATGCTCGAAAAGGCCAGGTTATAAAGTACCAGGTACCAGGTACCTGACTTTGTCCACTCGATCTAGCTTTCAACTGAGTTTGGTCAATTTTGAACCCATCCGAGAGGCCATAAGCACACTGTTTTATCTCTGCGTATCGTATGTATGCGTCTGCGGTCCCTCGGCTGCAATTCTTGTTTTTAATAAACTCTGCACTCGTACGTACTTTCGCATTCATACATTGCATATATCCACTTTTTTTCTTAAGGGTGTGCGATGTGTGATGTGCAAGGACCCCAGCTTTAATTAGAGAATTAATAAATAATAACTTGAAAGTAAATCGTTTTTTTTTTTTTTTCGAAAAATAGAAATCGAACAATTGGAAAGAATACCAGGCTCCTATGTCCCGGCATAAAATAGCCAACTGTAATTAATTATCGAAAAATAATACCAGGTATGTTATAGATCGGGATATATTTATTGTGGGGTTTTAGCCAAAATCAGGTATACATACGAATCTTGGGTCCAAAATATGTTACATTCTATACATTTACACGGCAGACGCCCTACTATTCGCCAGATCGACATCGTACCTGATTTTGGCTCGAAAACGCCAGGTTATATTGTGCCTGACTTTGTCCACTCGGTCTAGCTTTCAACTGAGTTCGGTCAATTTTTTGAACCAATTAGAGAGGCCATTAGCACACTGTTTTATCTCTGCGTGTGTATGCGTCTGCGGTCCCTCGGCTGCGATTCTTGTTTTAATAAACTCTGCACTCGTACGCACGTTCGTATTTATACATGCGTATACCCACTTTTTTTTCATAGATAGGGGTGTACGATGTGTGAAGTGAACTGTGCTGTTTTCTATGGTCACAGGACCTATGTTACAGCACCGTGAACAAACACGGCAGTTCGTCTGCCCCACACCGCGTCGAGGTGGTCTCAGGTTTGGTTCGGCAAGATAATTTCATGCCGAGCAGGCGGTTCCGCGAGTAAGGCACACTTTTTCCCCTTGGATTTTCATGGACTAAACACCGCTCTTGGCGCGCGTATTTTACTCGTTTTTAGTGTGCACTTGACTTTGACCCAAGGATCAGGTATATCTAACTTCGGCCACAGCCCTTTATTTTTTTGTTCCCATGCTCCGCTGCTACCGCTGCTACTACTGTTAGACCGACCGGCTTATTCCTGTTATATTCCATTGAAAGATATGAGTTTGCCTCTCACATCATGACGTTTGGGGCAACGGACAGACCGTCCCGCAACGTACGAGAAGGCCTCTCGGTAGAGAGATGCTTCGCTGGGGCTCATCATACTATACTCTAATATACGTGGGAGGTTGCCGTCAGGTTTGTTGATGCTGTACTGTAACGAACGCCTGAAACTTTTTACATCCAACAGAGACGCGTTCTACGATACAGGTAGCACATTTCCGTTTTTTGTCTTTCTTCTGAATGACGGGCCTCTCCTTGACCCACAATCGTCGGAACGTCAATTTTTGTCTCGAAAAATGACGTTTTTGTATACTTGGGGCATGAGATTATTTTATCGGGAAGCCATTCGATTTTTGCTGAGGTCAGTTGTTCGGTGAAGCATGGAGCGCCTCAAGTGAGGAGCCTCGGAAAAATTAGGGTGAACCTCTACCGTAGAACACCTCCATAGTAATATGTATGTGCATGTGTGTGTGTTTTTTCCATCACTTGTATTCTCCACTTACTTTCACTCGTAAGAAGTTTTACCCTCAGCGATCTTACGGACAATAAAGCCGTGGTCACAAGAGTCGCCCCTCCTTCTCCCCGGTGCGTACCTTCGTTTTCCTCGCGCATAAATAGGGTTTGAGCACTAGTAGTACTGCTCGCCGATTTGCGTCGAATGTTGCCACTACAGCAGTGAACTCACTCACACGCTCTCGGGTTTATGATCTATTTCTATGACACGAAAAGTTCCTACAAGTAAGTATGCACTCGGTGAGACTGGAACCCGAGACATTTTGGAAGAGTACGATATTATTGACGAAAACCAAGCCAACATTATGGTACTAACCCTTTTAGAACCGCAGTCCCGTGTTTGGGGGCAAACAAGTCAAATTTCAGGTAGTTTGTCCCCGAAACGGGACTGCGGACCTAAACTTAAGCTGTTGATATTGCCAACCATTCTTTTCTTGTCTATGGTTCGGAATCAAGGCTCCAAATCAAGTAGTTTATGGTGTGAGTCTCTAGGTTCTCGCGGCGAATGCATCATCCGTACTGCTGCTCATTAAATTCGAGTCAAAAATATGTCTGGCGCGTGTTCTCAATGGGTGTCTGTGCTTCTCATTCACCGCACTCGTCGACACCCAGTACAACCAGTCAGTGTCCATGCTGATTCTACATCATAGATACGTACAAGCTCTATGGTCACACAACCACGACACAAACATATATCCTGCGTTGTAATACAGTGAGCATATTATTTTTCCGGTCTTGCTTGTATTGTGTTGTTGTGTTCTCGTACCCGGTACGCTGGCATTTCACTTGCTTGGTACTTGAATTTGCGATTTATTTTTATTTTTTGGTCTTCCCCTCTGTGTCACAGTCTGTGACCACATAATCAGTACTCGTATCTATCTCTATAGGATAAATAATCAGGACGGACACTGGGTGTACATATGAAGCTGGGTAGAAAAGAAGATTTAATGTGAAGACAACAACATAGTAGACAACGCAATGCCATCTAATCGTCGTATTAGTACGCTTCAGCCGAGACGAAGCCATCGTAATGGATTTGGCCCAACTCAGTGATGCTGGAGTAGTTCGAACAGAGAAGCAGGAGCCATTGGCGTGCGTGCGAAGGGCTGTATGGGGCATGTTGTACGCCGATGATGCAGGAATTGTCTCGAAGTCGGCTGAAGGGCTCGCGAAAATGATGACAGTCATCGTGACTGTCTTCGAAGCAGCAGGCCTCACGGTGTCGGAAAAGAAGACAGAGACAATGCTCCTACAAACACCAGACCAGACAACCCTCGCACCACCGCTCGTCATCGAAGCGGCAGGCCAGAGGTATAAGCAGACGACCCAGTTCTTATACCTAGGCGGCATTGCCCACGACAACGCTGACCTCTCGCTCGAAATCGACCGACGAATCCGCCATGCGAGCATGCCTCAAACAGTTCGGCCCGGAGTTGTATGATAGGACGACCGCCCCCCTTAGCCTTAAAGTTCGAATGCTGAAGGCCGAGGTGATTAAGACCTTGCTGTACGGGTGTGTGACGTGGACCCTCAGAGCGGAACACTTTGCCAAGCTTCGAACGGCTCCCCACCAGGTCCTGTTGCGAGTCATTAGTGCTTCCAGCGCCGACTTCGTACTGACCATGCCACCCTCTCGTACGCGAAGGCCCTCAAGATGACACGTTGCGAGAGCATCGAAACGACCATGAGTACACGGCGGCTCTTCTTTGCGGGGGGCGTGGCACGGCAAAGCAAGAAGCGATTACCCAGTCGGGTAATGTTCGGGATGATAGCTGGTGGGGCGAACCCGAGACCAGGCGGACATATTGGTGTTTGGAGTTGAGACCGAGTTGTGGTCCACTGCAGCCAAAAAGGCGGGGAAGTGGTACCGGGGGATCCTTGAAGCAGCCGAACGGTTCATGGTGAGGTGGCACGAGGCTGAGGCTGAGATGAGTAGGCAGCGCCGCGCATCCGCCGTTGATGGTGTCCAAGGGAATTGGGGTGGAGGGGGCAACAGGAGAAGTGGCAGAAAGCCCGACCGAGGGAATGCGGAGAGGGGGGGAGACTGGAGGAGTAGAAGGGAAACTGCGGTAGACGAAAGTAGGAAGGAGATGGCAGACAGGGTAGCAAGGCACCAGGCCGACTATTAATAGGAAGTAGAACATGACCATACTACTAGTGCCACCAACTGGTGCAGCTGGTTCGAACGTGGTCTTCCCTTGTCTTGTCTTCTCTTTTTTTTTTTTTTTTTTTCTTGCGCTGACTCTCCGTGATTTTCATTTTATTTCTTTCTCTTCCTTTTCTGATTGATAAGTCGCACTGAAGGAGCCGTGTGGTGTGGTTGGACGACGAACCTGCCCTGCTCGTTTCGTATTGTCTGACGCCAAGGGGTTGGGCATAGTTGACGAACGCAGATCGGAGACGGCAGTCTGGGTAGCAAGGTACCAGGCGGATTAGCAGGGAGAACCTGGCTATACTACTCATACCACAAACTGCTGCCGCCACCTGGAGGGGGCTTTGAGCTTTGGGCTTTGGTCTGCCTGTTATTTTCCCCTTGTTTTTTTCCCGTTGTTATCTTTTCCTCGGTCCTTTGTCTTACTCTGTTTGCAAGCAGTGGTGTTTTTGTTATTATTTTTATTTTTTCCAGCTCGTTCTTTTTCACGTGCTGTGGCCACCTCGCCTGCGGGGGGGGGGCACGACAGATTGTTTCTCCTAGTTTTTGCTTTCATTTTTTTTCTTCTTCTCTTTCGATTTGTCTACGAACTTTGCTTTTGTTTTCTCTTTGATTGTTTCCTTTCGTTTCGCTATTTTTTAGAATGTGTATGTCGTGCCTGTCGTATCTAGTATGATGACATGGCATTGCATTGCCCACTGCTGTGCTCAAAGATGTCAGGAGACGTGTCTATATGTCTAGCTGTCTGTCCGTCTAGGCTGTCCGTCTAGAACACTATGGACAATGGGCAGAACTATAGTCTATTGCTCCAACGATAGACAAGGGGGGGACCGTATCGATGTGTGCTGTCTGCGACATTATGTTGTGGAAGGTAGTATGTATCGATAGATATTGTCAGCGCCAATAGACTGGTGATATTGCCGATCGATAGACATTGTCGAACACAATAGGTGGTGAACCGCGTTCATCGATGGCCACTGCAGGCCACAATAATAGATTGTGCGAGATGTTTATCGATGGCCATTGCCGGCCACACAATAGATTGTGCGAGATATCTGATGCCTACCGATGCATATTGCTGGCCACAATAAATTATGCGGTATGTCTATCGATGGTCATTGCCCGCCACAATAGATTGTGCGAGATGTCTATCGATTGCCATTGCCGGCCACAATAGATTGTGCGAGATGTCTATCGATGGCCATTGCCGGCCACAACAGATTATACAACCTATCCATCGATAGCCATCCCGCGATATACGCGAGTCAATCGTCTATTTAGGAAGCTCGTCCAAAAATCTTTAATAGTGATTGTGGATGGCGATATGGTTACTGCTGGACATTTTCGTATTAATAATTTATAATTGCCTTTCCGATGATTGATAATGATATTTTATCTTATGGAACACAACAAGTTGCCAAAATATGTATCAGGTATATCATGTTCTGTATGTTTGTTTGTGGTAATGTGAACCGACGTCATCATGTTGTGGAGACAATACATAACAACATGCGCTCTCACACTCTTTTCTTTGCAGAAGACATTACAGAGTACACAAGCCGAAAGTTGGCACGGAATGGAGGTAGACTTGGTGCATGGGTTTCCTTTTGTTTCCGAGGTTTTCTTCTCTCGGGAAAGTTGTGAGTGATCCATATTGAAGATCATGCTGCACATTGTCGGATGGCAAGAGAAATAAAAATAATTATATTTAGATGTCGCTAGGAACTCGCGCCAGGATATAGGTAACTGCCGTCAACTTGTGTGCGCTGGAATGTTCGGAAATTGATCCGATTTAGTACCTTTACTTTGTCCTATATTAACTCCACTTTGAATAAAACGTGGATCATCAAACTCAAACCACCTTATATATTATGCTGAGTATTCTTATCTTTCCGTTTCTCATCTCGAGTTTTTGGTCCAATACTGAAACCAAGTAATAGTTACTATTTTGGATACAGTACTGGCCACCTTTATTTTAGTTTTTTTGTCGGGGAAAAAATCGCTTTATTACCCTTTCGTTGTCTTATACCATACCAGGTATTGACTGCACATAATAACAATATTAACCGCACTTTAAAAAATATTCTGGATATTAAAAATAGAACCATCTTGGCGAGGAATTTCTCGGCTTTCCGTTTCCTAACCCGAGTTTTTTCTCTCATACTGAAATGAAGTAAGTCAGTTTTTTTTTTGGATGCCGGTCAACTTTACAAGAAAGTCCTCAGCTTCCCGTTTCTTCACTCGAGTTTTTGTGTGCCTCAAATGAAGTAAGTCAGATTTACAATCTATTGTGGGTGGCGATGGTTATTGTTGGACACAACCGCGTCCTTGTTGTTGGCGGCAATTAAAGGTTCGGCGGTCATCAAGAATGGCCATCGACATACATCATTCCACTGCATACAATAGGTTTAGGCAATAATAATAGGTTTTTGTGAAGGTGTTACCTACTGAGCTATAAAGGGTAAAAGACCGATCGATTACCCAGTCCAAGGTAATCCTTATAACACTCTCCCCCCCTCTGAACGGCGGGGTCTTTGGGGCATCGGAACCGTATACCAGGTACGTCCGTACGCTGACCTACCCGCTTCGTTTCATTACCGGGGATCCAGGGACCCAGGGTGTGTGTGTGGTGTGTGTGTGTGTGTGTGTGTGTGTGTGTGTGTGTGTGTGTGTGTGTGTGTGTGTGTGTGTGTGTGTGTGTGTGTGTGTGTGTGTGTGTGTGTGTGTGTGTGTGTGTGTGTGTGTGTGTGTGTGTGTGTGTGTGTGTGTGTGTGTGTGTGTGTGTGTGTGTGTGTGTGTGTGTGTGTGTGTGTGTGTGTGTGTGTGTGTGTGTGTGTGTGTGTGTGTGTGTGTGTGTGTGTGTGTGTGTGTGTGTGTGTGTGTGTGTGTGTGTGTGTGTGTGTGTGTGTGTGTGTGTGTGTGTGTGTGTGTGTGTGTGTGTGTGTGTGTGTGTGTGTGTGTGTGTGTGTGTGTGTGTGTGTGTGTGTGTGTGTGTGTGTGTGTGTGTGTGTGTGTGTGTGTGTGTGTGTGTGTGTGTGTGTGTGTGTGTGTGTGTGTGTGTGTGTGTGTGTGTGTGTGTGTGTGTGTGTGTGTGTGTGTGTGTGTGTGTGTGTGTGTGTGTGTGTGTGTGTGTGTGTGTGTGTGTGTGTGTGTGTGTGTGTGTGTGTGTGTGTGTGTGTGTGTGTGTGTGTGTGTGTGTGTGTGTGTGTGTGTGTGTGTGTGTGTGTGTGTGTGTGTGTGTGTGTGTGTGTGTGTGTGTGTGTGTGTGTGTGTGTGTGTGTGTGTGTGTGTGTGTGTGTGTGTGTGTGTGTGTGTGTGTGTGTGTGTGTGTGTGTGTGTGTGTGTGTGTGTGTGTGTGTGTGTGTGTGTGTGTGTGTGTGTGTGTGTGTGTGTGTGTGTGTGTGTGTGTGTGTGTGTGTGTGTGTGTGTGTGTGTGTGTGTGTGTGTGTGTGTGTGTGTGTGTGTGTGTGTGTGTGTGTGTGTGTGTGTGTGTGTGTGTGTGTGTGTGTGTGTGTGTGTGTGTGTGTGTGTGTGTGTGTGTGTGTGTGTGTGTGTGTGTGTGTGTGTGTGTGTGTGTGTGTGTGTGTGTGTGTGTGTGTGTGTGTGTGTGTGTGTGTGTGTGTGTGTGTGTGTGTGTGTGTGTGTGTGTGTGTGTGTGTGTGTGTGTGTGTGTGTGTGTGTGTGTGTGTGTGTGTGTGTGTGTGTGTGTGTGTGTGTGTGTGTGTGTGTGTGTGTGTGTGTGTGTGTGTGTGTGTGTGTGTGTGTGTGTGTGTGTGTGTGTGTGTGTGTGTGTGTGTGTGTGTGTGTGTGTGTGTGTGTGTGTGTGTGTGTGTGTGTGTGTGTTGCGTTTCTGTAAAAGGAACGCTCGAAGTGAGGTTCGAACCTGTGATCTGGACCGACGTCAAAAGTGAAGGTGTTACCTACTGAGCCATAGGGGTAAAAGATCGATCGATTACCCAGCCCAAGGTAATCCCTGTAACACTTTCCCCCCCTCTGAACGGCGGGGTCTTCGGGGCGTCGGAACCGTATACATCCGTACGCCGACCTACCCGCTTCGTTTCGTTACCTGGGGAACCAGGAAGATGTGTTTTTTAGGTGTGCACGCGAAAGCGTTTCTGTAAAAGAAACGTTCGAAGTGAGGTTCGAACCCGTGATCTGGACGACGCCAAACGTGAGGGTGTTACCTACTGAGCTACCAGGTATAGGGGTAAAATGCCGATCGATTACCCAGCCCAAGGTAATCCTTACAATAACAATAATTCCTGCGAAATCACGCCCAACAGTCTGTTGTGGTGGACGATGGCTATTGATGGATACGATTGCGTGCATATCGTTGGCTCCAATAGCCATCGATAGGCAAAAGTTTTGGTCTAGTGTTCAAACAAAATCTATCGCGGTTGCTTTTCCATCATATTTTGTTCAGGACAATGGCCATCTATGAACAACCTTGTGACTCCATTGTTAGGGCAAAGGCATACATATTGTGTCCACTGCCGATAGTATATTGTTCCCCGACAATATCTATCGATATACAACGTTGCCAGTCTAATGTCGTTAACAATATCCATTGATACACGCTTTTTCGGGGCTACTGTAGCGGCAATATTCTGTTTCCTTTCTATTGTCCAGGGTATATGCACATTTCTACCTCATCTATCCCAAGGGATCACTATTAATATCACCGAGGACCAACCACAACAACACAGCCGACAATGCAACACACTTAACCCCCGTGATGCCCACTGCCTAGCTGAGACACACAACGTTGCAGCCCTCCTTCACGCTATGCCATGCACCCACATTGATTGCTGCTCATCACCATACACCATGCACTGACTGGTGGTGATCACAAGATGAAATTATGGCATTGCTGCGGCACAAAATATTGCAGTGCTTAATAAATCAGAGTACATTGCAGGTGTGCAAATAGGCGGGTAATAATGGTGTCCATCGGTAGACTTTGTCCACCACAAAAGATTCTCATCGGTATCTATCGATAGCAATTGCAGGTCACAATATATTAGAAGTATCGATATCGATAGCCATTGCTGGTCACAATATATTCAGAAACGTATATATCGAAAGCCATCACAATAGATTAACCCATTTAGAACCGCAGTCTTCCTTTGGGGACAAACCACTCAATTTTCAAGTAGTTTGTCCCCAAAACGGTACTGCGGTTCTAAAGGGGTTAAGGACTGCATCTGATTCTATCGATAGCCATTGCCGGCCACAATAGATCAAGAAATAAATGTTTTCATCGATATCCACTGTCGGCCGTAATAGATCCATCTAGCTATCCGTCGATAGCCACGCCGGACGCCCCGGTGGTTCAAGTGGTTAACCTCGGATTCTACTTGTTTGAGTCCTGGGTTCGAGCCCCAGGTGGGTCGGACTTTGACTTTATTTGCAAAAATGAAAAGGATTCAATTGTTGAGAGCGCCTTGCAGCGTGGGTAGGCACAATTCGACTCGAGTCGACGAGGGAAGAAAAGGCTGAAATCTTCTCGCGATAAAAATGAAGGCACGTACCGTAGCGGGAAGGGGGAAGAAGAGCATGCTATGTGACCCCGGATCTGAGTTACGAGTGGGAAGGAGAGACAGAAGATGTGCGAAGAAAATGAATGGGATAAAAAAAAAAAAAAAAATGTCCGAAGAAAATAGCTTTCAACCCAGGTTCTTCAGCACACTCCTGCCTGAACAATATGTTGGGGACGCATAACGATAGACCTTCTCCACGACAATCGACCGAGGAAGGTGCCAATCGACAGACATCGCCGACGACAATGGACCCGTCCATTGCACCATATTCTATTGCTCTTGCAGGGGCCATTGTCTATTATTGTCCAGGGTGTGCTATCTAGGCGAACCCATCTGTCTAGACATATGTCCCCTAGCCCCGGTAGAAAAACACCTCATTATCTGCATGGGAACCCCTATTTTTTCTGTTGATTTAACTTGAAAACTACACCGTTTCATGTGCCATGGCCATCTTTGCCTCCTGTCAATATCCCCATGCGTACGCTGGTGTGTGTGTTCTTCACATTAAACCGTTCTTTCTACCCGTCGACATCCAGCACAACCAGTGTCCGTGCCGATTCTTCAATCCTAGAAGAGATACAAGTTCTGTGGTCACAAAGCTACGCCACAGAGATACTACTTTGCCACGTACCAGGTATACAATAAGCACTGCGGTGGGCAATGCAATGGCATGCCATCTAGATATGACAGGCACGACATACACAATCTATGAAATAGCGAAACGAAAGGAAGCAATCAGAGAGAAAAAAACAAACATGACAGCAAAAACTAGAAGAAACAATCTGTCGTGCCCCCCCCCCCCGCAGGCGAGGTGGCCAACACTTGAAAAAGAACGAGCTGGAAAAAAGATTAAAACAACGAAAACACCACTGCTTGTAAACAGAGTAAAACAAAGAACCGAGGAAAAAAAGAAACGAAGGGAAAATAACAGGCAGACCAAAGCCCAAAGCCCCCTCCAAGTGGCGGCAGCAGTTTGTGGTACGAGTAGTATTATACTATAGCCAGGTTCTCCCTGCTAATCCGCCTGGTACCTTGCTACCCAGACTGCCGTCTCCGCCCTGCGTTCGTCAACTATGCCCAGCCCCTTGGCGTCAGACAATACGAAACGAGCAGAACAGGTTCGTCATCCAACCACGCCACACGGCTCCTTCAGTACGGCTTATCAATCAGAAAAGGAAGACAAGAATACATAAATGAAAATCACGGAGAGTCAGCGCAAGAAGGAAAGAAAAAAAAACAAAAACAAGAAGAGAAGACAAGGGAAGACCACGTTCGAACCAGCTGCACCAGTTGGTAGCACTAGTAGTATGGTCATGTTCTACCCAGTCGACTTGGTGCCTTGCTACCGTGCATGCCATCTCCTTCCTACTTTCGTCTACCGCCGTTTCCCTTCTACCCCTCCTGTTCCCCCCCTCTCTGCATTTCCTTGGTCAGGCTTTCTGCCACTTCTCCTGTTGCCCCCTCCACCCCCGTTCCCTTGGGCACCATCCACGGCGGATGCGCGGCGCTGCCTACTCATCTCAGCCTTAGCCTCGTGCCACCTCATCATGAACCGTTCGGCTGCTCCAAGGATCCCCCGGTACCACTTCCCCGCCTTTTTGGCTGCAGTGGACCACAACGCGGTCTCAACTCCAAACACCAAGGGGGCAACTTCCGTTGACCCTTCGGTGGCTCGGAACTCTCTAGGGTCTTCGACTATGCATCTATGCCAAGTCTTACGCTGTCCGCCTGGTCTCGGGTTCTCCCCACCAGCTATCGTCCCGAACATTACCCGACTGGGTAATCGCTCCTTGCTTTTGCCGTGCCACGCCCCCCGCAAAGAAGAGCCGTGGTTTACGAATGGTCGTTTCGATGCTCTCGCAACGTGTCATCTTGAGGGCCTTCGCGTACGAGAGGGTGGCATGGTCAGTACGAAGTCGGCTCTGGAAGCCAATGACTCGCAACAGGACTTGGTGGTGAGCCGTTCGAAGCTTGGCAAAGTGTTCCGCTCTGAGGGTCCACGTCACACACCCGTACAGCAGGGTCTCAATCACCTCGGCCTTCAGCATTCGGACTTTAAACCTGGTACGTGGCAAAGTAGTATCTCTGTGGCGTAGCTTTGTGACCACCGAACTTGTATCTTTTCTAGGATTGAAGAATCGGCACGGACACTGGTTGTGCTGGATGTCGACGGGTAGAAAGAACGGTTTAATGTGAAGAACACACACACACATGCGTATAGAAATAATACAATAATATCACAACGAGCGCAACGTATGCTACGCACGTACGTAGATGTTTCGTTTATTCACTCGTGCACTATTAATATGTATTATTACATGTATTACTATGATTATGTTGCGGCTCACCACAGGCGACTATTTCTTTTCCTAGCCTTACTTCAAGTGATTCGCCAATAGCCACAGGCGAGTATCGTATACGAAATTCCGGTCAAGCGTGTCGTTCCGTGTCGTTGCGTGTCGTTGCGTCTCATACGTGCTCCTGTTCCCGTCGTGGTTTTCTCGGAGTGGTTGCGTCGTCTTCTTGGTGTAATGCTGTTGCCGTCACCTCGATCGAGTGCAAGTCTCCTGTGCCAAAATATCGTCGCGTGCCTCGTTGGATCGGTGCATATATATACTCGTGTGCTGCTGTGCGTACGCACTGCTCCGTAGTATGTCGGTGGCGTCCCAGTGATGCCTCTGCGCCTTAGTTTAGGGGGGGGGAGACTAACCCTTTCAGTACTGTAGCCAGTCCCGTTTTTGAGCACCACACTTAAAAAATCATGGGGTAGTCGCGCACTCCCGTTCTAGGGAAAAACACATTAATTTAGGCTGGTTTCCCCCCAGAACGGAACTGCAGTACTGAAGGGGTTTAAACCTTCATTTTTCCGAGGACCAATAAAATAGAATAATACTAATATTAATACGTAGCTGCAGCAAAATGGAGTCGCTCGCATTCGTGTTCAGTTGCCTGTCCGGTGCCTCATCTCGGTGGACCATCAGTGTATAACCGTTTGGATACCAACGCAGGCTTGCTTGCGTTCTGATTTCCTGAAATTGTTGAACGAGCTCACCATCTGACCGTATGTATTGTATTTTATATCGCATGCTGTGTGCCCGACATTTTAGAACGTGTGTGACCTACAACAGCAGTAATTTTGATTCATGCTTTGCCTCGCGACAATAAAATAGCCGCGTAGATGGCCATTCCAAGTTTTCTACGATTGATTGCGGTTCTCATGCGTGTCATGGGTGCTGCTCTCTACGAATGCCGTTCTCATGCGTGCTGCTGTTTTCTTCGACTGCTGTTCTCATCGTCGTCTTTTCAGAGTGGTGCGTGGTGTTCTCAAAGGGATGAATTTCCCGTCTTTTTTACATATAATATGTAACCTACATTTTATGTCTGTGTTTTTTTTTCATCGTAATACATACCAGGTATATACTTTTGAGAACGTGTGTGACCTACAGTAGTAATTTTGATTCATGCTTTTGCCTCGCGACAATAAAATAGCAGCGTAGATGGCCATTCCAACTTTTCCACGACTGCGGTTCTCATGCGTGTCTTGGGTGCTGCTGTTTTCTACGAATGAATGCCGTTCTCATGCGTGCTGCTGTTTTCTACGACTGCTGTTCTCATCGTCGTCTTCTCACCGTGTTGCGTGGTGTTCTCAAAGGGATGTATTTCCAGTCTTTTTCACATATATATATAATATATGTAACCTACTTTTTCTGTCTGTGATTTTTTTTCATCGTAATACATATACCTGGTATATATATATGTACAACATACCAGTTAGTTAGAAAATATGAACGGTTTTGAGGCCGGGCACATCGAAGTTGAGTTCGTGATAAATCAAACATGAGCTCCCAATATGTACGGCTCATTTAGACAAGTTTCGTGTCGAGTTCCGGTCTTAGATCGGGTCCTTTCTGGATTCAAGCATTTCTTTACGTGTGTGACCTACAGCAGTTAGTTGTTAATGTGTTTTTATGCTTGCCTCCCGACAATATAATAGCCGCGTAGATGCCATTCCAATCCATAACCGGAAAACCCTCCCACAAATCAGCAGTATCCCTCGTACGCTACTCTGTGAATATGTCTTCCACTCCTCTATTTGTTGTTGTTGTTGTTGTTGCTGCTCTCTCACATTAACTCATGGCCACAATACATGCGGTCTATACCTCGGGAAAAATAAAACAAAAAATAATATTGGTAGTGAACATGATAACTGAAGCACATCTACACTTCAGACAAAAAATATATAAAGAGAGGTCCGCGCACGTACGTATCAAATACATGCGGTACGCTGTACAAGCTGCCGCCACAGAAACCGAGAAGACCACACACAATTTATAGACCATGACTTTTGCGGTTTCGTTGTTCCGTTCTAGGTTGATAGCTTTATTATTGCTACCACAGTTCAAACATATTTTTACAGTGTAGCAGTGGTTAAACTTTCCTGCTTGACATATTTTTTTCTCGATATATTGTTCATAGTCTGTAGTATATCAGTAGAGTACAGTCAACATCACTGTCATTTATTTTATTTTATTTTTAATCATCACTTTTACTTTCCAGCCTGACTCGTAGGAGGAGGTATTTACCCTCGACAAACTTATCTGGACAAGCCGTGGTCACAGGTGTCTATACCCTTCTCCCGCCCGGTACGTGGCTATATTTTTTGTCGCGCATAGGAAGCATTCCCACTGCTCGTCGATTTCCGTCGAATGTAGCTAACTCTCGCTCCCGCGCTTCCGCTTATCAATTTTCTTATGCAAGAAAAACCCCCGAGCATGCACTCGGTGGGACTTGAACCCATGAAATTGGTATTGATAGGGACGCGGATCACCTACCAAGCCACCGGGGACGCCGGCTTGATTGTGATACTATAGAACTAAATACTTAGATCACAACCCCTGAGCGTGCTCGGTTGGTGCATCCCTGGCCTCTCAGAGCTCCCACTTCCAACCGCCTCCTTTCATTACTTGCCGGACCTTTCCAGCAGTTCTTTGTTTTCTCGGTCATTTCTTCCTTTATTCTTCTTTCGTTTCGTGTGCGTGCGTGTTCTCCGAGCACGGCATCGCGGGAGGACCCGGCACCGTCGCGGGTGCCAGCGGGTGCTGGCGGGTAGGGGGGGGGTTGCAAGGAGCGCGGTCGCCGCTTTCGTGCCTAGGCGTCGCGTGTGCCTCGAGACACGAGGGATGCATGAACGGGCTTTGTCTGGCTTCGATTTATGATTGTTGATAGAGTATGTACGAGTTATGAAGGTCGTTGGGGAGGGCGAGATAATATTCAAGCGGTGCTTATTTTTGCGACCACGCTGAAGTTGAAAGAGGTAAGTGTGCAGTTTGAACGCCAACGTTATCGAGCTGGCGAACGACGGCCACGGTGAGCCCCGGGCTTCACGCGGGGTGGGCGACGGGGCTGATAGTGGCCGAGAGTGATAAAAGCTTTACCCGGACCGAATCGGTAGCGAGGTCGTCGCGAGAGGGGCGGGCGGCGTACGAGGCTGAGGGAGAAGCTATTCTGTGCGATTTGTTTCATTTCTTCTTTTCGACCGGGTGTAAGGTGTTCCAATCAGGCAGAAAAATATTACACAAGAGGGGACGTGGATTTTTTTTTCTTTCCGAGTTTTCGGTTTCATTTTCATTGTTTTTGCTGCTGTGCCGTGCTGTGCTTCCGCTTTCTTCGTACATACAGTACAGACATAAAGCATATCGAAAGAAGAAAATAAGTACAGACACACAGCAAGTAGTACCCTACCTGGGGTATGTACGTATGAAACGGAAAGCTGGCAGCCTGGGCTGAGGTCTTAAGTCATTGTCACAAGGCAACACATGTAGGGTTCTGCAATAGTTGGCAGGAGTGGCATCTGTGGACCACAGGTTACCACTCAGAGATGCATAACCCAAAAGGAGAACACAAAGACGAGACATCAATGACCAACCTCAGTGACAGAGCAGAGCTTGAGTCCGACCGAGTTGAGAGGTGCGCTCCTAGGTCTCCAGGAGAGTAGGGCGAGCTTGTGGTTCTTCTGTGAAGAGGCTCCAACTGGAGATGGCTAGATGGTAAGTGATTGCTTGTTCCGTGACCGTGGCGATGGTCGCGGGAACTGAGTGAGACGGAAGGGGGATGAAACCTTCCGTCCGGAACGGAGCTACAATATGAAAACGCCTCTATGTCATCATAACTCCTGAGACGGTCAACCGAACCGTAACATGCCCCCTAGCATAATGCGAATGACGGAATGAGCATTATGCTATCGCAATCTTGTGATTATAACCAAGTTTAAAGAGCCGCAAAGCCCTTTAACACAAATAACGGCCTCAGGGATAAACAACCAAACCGAAATCGCAAAGGCCATCAAAGGGAAATCCCCGAGAAAAACCCCTACCCTTGCTTTTTCACTGCGTGTTTGGTTGCCCGACCACTATTCCATGGCTAAAGTCCCCCCACGCTCATTCAGCGATGAAATAAGCGCAGTGTCCCCTAACGCCTAAGCATATAAATCGCTTCTATTGCGTCCTCAACAATTCAACGAAAATCGAACACAACAGAGAAGGCAACTCCGCCTCCTCGGTTAAAACTGTAGGCTAGCCTACACGGCAAGACTACAATCGAAAACCACGAGAACAAAACGGAAAAGAACCAACACGGCCTCTTCGGTTGAAACACTGGATAAATAAAATCGAAAACCACGAGAACAAAACGGAAAAGAACCAACACGGCCTCTTCGGTTGAAACACTGGATAAATAAAATCGAAAACCACGAGAACAAAACGGAAAAGAACCAACACGGCCTCTTCGGTTGAAACACTGGATAAATAAAATCGAAAACCACGAGAACAAAACGGAAAAGAACCAACAAGGCCTCTTCGGTTGAAACACTGGATAAATAAAATCGAAAACCACGAGAACAAAACGGAAAAGAACCAACACGGCCTCTTCGGTTGAAACACTGGATAAATAAAATCGAAAACCACGAGAACTAAACGGAAAAGAACCAACACGGCCTCTTCGGTTGAAACACGAGATAACTAAAATCGAAAACCACGAGAACTAAACGGAAAAGAACCAACACGGCCTCTTCGGTTGAAACACGAGATAAATAAAATCGAAAACCACGAGAACTTAAACGGAAAAGAACCAACACGGCCTCTTCGGTTGAAACACGAGATAAATAAAATCGAAAACCACGAGAACTAAACGGAAAAGAACCAACACGGCCTCTTCGGTTGAAACACGAGATGAATAATAAAATCGAAAACCACGAGAACTAAACGGAAAAGAACCAACACGGCCTCTTCGGTTGAAACACGACACACCAAAAGTAAGCAGAAACACTAGCTAAATAAAATCGAAAACCACGAGAATTAAACGGAAAAGAACCAACACGGCCCCTTCGGTTGAAACACGACACACCAAAAGCAAGCAGAAACACTAGATGAATTAGAGAGATGTTTGCAGGGGAAGATCTTCGCAGGGGAAGGTCTTCGCAGAGGAGGATCCTCGCCGGAATTGCCGGATGAAGGAGCAGATCTTCGTCCATGCAGAGCGTGGATCGTTTCAGTCCTGCAACCGTTCCATCTCGCGACGGGTCAGTTCTTCCCAGTTGTTATCGGTGTAGCGCACTCGCCAGTAGCGGTCTCTGTAATCGTACACTTGCCCCTGCAGTCGCAACCCACCGCCAAAGTCCTTCCAGATGGTAAACCCTATCGGAAACAGCGTCCAGGCTCCGCAACGACGAAGGGCGGGTGTACGAGGGGTGACTGAGACTGGGGTCGTGTCTTTAGTAGGGTCGGGGTTGTACAAGTGCCAGAGTGCGATGAAACCGTCCAACTGCAAGGGTGTAAAACTCTGTAACACGTCATTCCCAGTTCGCCATCCTGTCTCTACTCCGTCTCTCGATCTCCCCTTGTACTCCCATCTAGTGGTGCCGGAGGCAGTGGTCGATCTGCGGCAGCTCACGAGCGAGTCTAACACTGGCGAATTGACTCCTTCAACTGGCAGTTTGAAATCCGCGCCCCACGCATACTGTGCAAACTCGTCTGCTATCGAGTGTCTTAGTGTCAGAGGTCAGAGGTGGTACGGCTTCACATCTGCGGTGGATACATTTCGGGTACGTTGTTTTCTGCCTCGCATCGTTACTTGTACGCTTAGGCCTGTCTGTAATACTTCCGTGACCCTCCAAGGGCCTGTGTAGTGGTGGTGCTGCAGCTTCTTCCCTCTGCTGTCGCGGTGTTTGCTGCTATCGGACTCGCGCACCAGCACGAGGCTACCCTTCTCAGCGATAACTCCGGCTGATGGTCTCGAGATGGCAGCGTTGGCTCGGGCCCGCGCCGTTACTCTTTGGCTGTCGCGCTTCTCGAGCGCCAGGCGGACTTCTCGGAGGTTCTGTCTGCGGCGCTCCACGAAGTTGTCCAGGCCGCCGCTCTGATCTGTCTCTTCTGACAGGGGTACCAAAGAGTCTAAAGACGTGCGAGGCTTGCGACCGAACAACAACTCGAAAGGTGTCATGTTAGAAGGCAGTGACACGTCTGGTAGAGTGCGTTTGATCCATATTGCCGGTGATACGTACTCGTCCCACATCTCGGGCCACGATCTACATAGCTCTGCATAGCTCCTGCAACCAACCTCCTAGTCTCTCTACAGAACCCTGTCCTCGCGGGTGGTCGGCTGGGCCGAACTTTATGTCCGCATTCATCCAACGGCATAAGTGTGTCACTACTTCTGCTCTGAACTCTCTGCCGCCGTCGCAACGTACTGTCTTGGGTACACCGAACGTTAGGCACAGCTTGGTAAGCGCTCGTGCTACGCCTATTGCTTGCTTAGTTTCTAGAGGGATACCGAAAGGGAACTTGGAGGCTCGATCTACTACCAGCAGAACGTACTTGTTACCTGAAAGGGAAGGCGTGTCTATTTTCGGGATATCCATCTGTAGTTCATCCCACGGTTCTAGTGCGCGTCCGGGAAACATTGCGACGCGTCCGCTGTTGGGTCGTTTACGTCTCCTGCACCCGCATGACAACACGTATTGTCGCGTGTCGCGAATGACTGAAGGCCAGTGAAAGTGCTCTTAAGACTAGCGCTAACGTGGCTCCTACTCCAGAGTGACCATGCAGAGTGTGTACCAACGCGAGTACATCGGCAACCATGGATTCGGGTATGGCTGGCAGGTTCCTACCTTTTCCGTCGGCAAACCTGATTACATCGTTCTCGTCTAGACTATACCCAGTCTCATCTACTTCCGCGGCGTTCGCATTGCTATCCTCCCGCAGACGCTTGCTAACCTGACCCAGATGAGCGTCGTTCCGTTGCCTTCTCGCGAGGGATGCCGGATTGGTGAGTACCTCGACCGCCCGATGGATGACCGGCGTCCTCCTACCCGACGACAGCGGAACCTGCCCCCCTGCTGAAAGCACCTCTTTCAACAGCTCCATATAGCGGCTGGTCGACTCCTTCAAGATCTGGTCGTTGGGCAGTACGATCAAGGCATAGGGGCGATAGAGCAGAGCACGGACACGGCTTCCGAGCGAGCAAACGACGGACGAGCAAGACGCCGGAGCGAGGAAATGCACGGCGTCGTAGCGGGGGAACGACACCGCGGGCGGCGGGCGAACAAGACACTGGAACGGGCTAACGCACGGCGTCGGAGCGAGGGAGCGGCGCAGCGAGCGGCGGACAGGCAAGACACCGGAGCGAGGGAACGCACCGCGTCGGAGCAAGGGAGCGGTGCAGCAAGCTGTGGACGAGCAAGACACCGGGACATGGAAGATGTCATGCCGTCGCAGGCTTCCGACGAACGCGTCGCCCTCCCCCCGTCAACGAGAATGGAAGCGAAAAACGAGGCGAAGGGGAGGAAGAGAACTGGAGAGCCTAACAGTCAAGCAAAGGCAAAAAGACACATACATGTCAGTGCAAGATCCTCCTTGATGTGTCCTTTTCACGGCCAACATTTAAAGAGAAAACAACAAAGCGGTAAGGAACAAAGTAACTACGATGAACACGAACATACACAGCGAACACGGGACGCAGGTAAACTGCTGGACACATGCGACAGAGTACGGGTGTCAGTAAAGGTCATAGCCAGCGCAGTCGGGTGCACGGGCATGCGGGTTTGCAACAAACACACCAGCAAACAAACGACCGAACTATCCACTTTAGCGAACAGAATAAATAACAAGATCAAACATGACAGCCACAAAACGGACGAACGACAAAGAACTAAATAAAAACAGGCAGCAAGCCCCGTGGCAAGGCTCGGACCTAGAGGGGCCTGGTTGCTGTCTCCCTTCAGCATGGGCGACAGCAACAAAGGTCCCAATAGGTACAGACCCGACCATTCTGTTCATTCACCCCGTCTAAATAAACAAACAACGAGCGGACAAACAAAAGAAGGCGGATAAAAAGAAACCAAAAGAAAAGAAAACAGGTATAAGCCCCGTGGCTAAGGCACAGGCCTAGAGGGGCCTGGTTGCCGTCTCCCTTCAGCATGGGAGGTAGCAACAACGGTCCCAATAGGCGCAGACCCAACCAATCTGGGCATCCACTCTCTATCCGAGAAATGAAGCGAACACAACGAACACAAAACATACAACAAGATGTGCTGCGTTCCCAGCGACGCAGAGCAAAGCGTCGCGGGTTTAACGAGCGGCGTACGGCGAGGGAAGCCGATACGCAGACAGGCAAATGATAAGCGAATGTCAAGATAAGATATAGGACGAGTACAGCAGCAGTGGAACACGGGACGTCAGCAGAATGGCTGCCAGTAAGCACATATATACATGTACGCGGTATACGAGAGTGTGTTAGTCTCCTGCTGCCCGCACAGCGTGTTGAAATCGGCGGTACAGATCAGCCGAACATATTAGTATTCCAGAGAGACCTCGTTGTTATCTCTCTGCCGGATGGAGACGGCAACAATGGTCCTCTCAGGCTCAGACAAACCCATATCTATGTTATGCATGCGCCAACAAGGTGAGATAGGAAAATCATAATGCATCCGGCCGTTTCTGTCTCCCGCTCGCCCTTCGTTGCAGGAACATGTTGCGATGACGGAGCATAGAAAATAGTACAAATATCAACTCCAATCAAAGCGGGAAAATCAGTACAATCAGCAGCAGAGCAGCATAATGAGATAAGCGCAGATATCAGCACCGATACAAGCGTGAAAATCAGTATAACCAACTGAAGCAGAGTAAGATGTTGAGTGCGACTCACACCTGTAATGAATAAGCGGATCGACAACGAATTGTATTCCAGGTGGCAAGTGCATACACTGGATACGCTCAGCAGCTGTACGCCCACAAAATAAACGAAGTAAAATTGTAGTCAGCATACTAACCGACCGTGTAGGTAGGACAGGCACAGACCTCGTGGAACTTCGTCTCTGTCATCCACGACGGGTGAAGAGACAACACCGCTCCCACGAGGCACATATCTATCTCTTCTATACCAGGTACTATATTTGACAAATACAGGTAGGGGAGGCACAGACCCTTTGGAGGCTCGGATCAGAGACCGTAACCACGTCCCCACAAGGCACAGACCCATCTCCAATAAAACAGAACGCATGCTAGGTAGTAGGTAGGATAGGGGCAGACCTTGTGGAGGCTCGGTTCAAGACCATAACGGCACAGCAGTACCGTAATGCATCCGGGAAAGGCGCAGACTCAAAAGACGTGGTCGTCCTTCGACCGCAGACCCATCCGGTTATTACGACAGTGGCGTAAAATCACGGCACAGTAGTAGTACAGTAATGTAACCAGGACAGGCGCAGACTCAATAGACTTGGATGTCGTTCAAGTGCAGACCCATTTATTACGACAAGAGTGAGGAAATTAGCATTGGCTCAGCGAGAAATCTCCGCATAACCGTACTACCGTGGCGTGAAAGCACGGCACAGTAGTACAGTGGCGAAAAATCAAAAGTGAAAAAATAATAAAAGTGAACAAAAATAATAATGATCAGAGTAAAAAAATAACAACAGCGGCAAAACGTGCAGAAGACGAAAGAACATACCGTTAACAGACACACCGCAGTACAGCAGTACAGGAAATTAGCATAGGATCAGCGAGAAAACCACGCATAACCGTACTAAGCAGTGGCGCGAAATCACGGCACAGCAGTAGTCAGTCGGGCGGTAGCAAAATCGCAGTACAGCAGCAAAATCGCAGTACAGCAGCGCACACGGTGTTGTTAAGACATGAAAATGAATAGCAAAAGTGAACAAAAATAATAATGATCAGAGTAAAAAAATAACAACAGCGGCAAAACGTGCAGAAGACGAAAGAACATACCGTTAACAGACACACCGCAGTACAGCAGTACAGGAAATTAGCATAGGATCAGCGAGAAAACCACGCATAGCCGTACTAAGGCAGTGGCGCGAAATCAAGGCACAGCAGTAATCAGTCGGGCGGTAGCAAAATCGCAGTACAGCAGCAAAATCGCAGTACAGCAGCGCACACGGTTTTGTTAAGACATTAAAATGAATAGCAAAAGTGAACAAAAATAAATAATGATTAGAGTAAAAAAAAATAACAACAGCGGCAAAACGTGCAGAAGACGAAAGAACATACCGTTAACAGACACACCGCAGTACCAGGTACAGCAGTACGGGAAATTAGCATAGGATCAGCGAGAAAACCACGCATAACCGTACTAAGGCAGTGGCGCGAAATCACGGCACAGCAGTAGTCAGTTGGGCGGTAGCAAAATCGCAGTACAGCAGCAAAATCGCAGTACAGCAGCGCACACGGTGTTGTTAAGACATTAAAATGAATAGCAAAAGTGAACAAAAATAATAATGATCAGAGTAAAAAAAAATAACAACAGCGGCAAAACGTGCAGAAGACGAAAGAACATAACGTTAACAGACACGCCGCAGTACAGCAGTACAGGAAATTAGCATAGGATCAGCGAGAAAACCACGCATGACCGTACTAGGGCAGTGGCGCGAAATCACGGCACAGCAGTAGTCAGTCGGGCGGTAGCAAAATCGCAGTACAGCAGCAAAATCGCAGTACAGCAGCAAAATCGCAGTACAGCAGCGCACACGGTTTTGTTAAGACAATTACAATGAATAGCAAAAGTGAACAAAAATAAATAATGATCAGAGTAAAAAAAAATAACAACGGCGGCAAACGAAAAAGCAAAATCGCAGTACAGCCGCAAAATCGCAGTACAGCAGCGGTTGTGGTGGCCAAAACGCAGTACAGCAGTAACATCGCCGTACAACAGCGGTAGGCCGGTACCGTGAACCTACTGAAGAGAGATAGAGAGGTCGACATGCAATACCACAGTGTATACTCGTACGTACGTAATTTTGCCTACTGCTGTAGTCTATTAAAAATGATCTGACTCACAGTTATAACGTTGTTACCAAGTCACATAAAAATGAAAAACGTGGCTTGCAAGGTTTGCAGGGATGCTTATCGACCTCTAACTTGCCAGAACAATAACTAAGAAAGGGGGATGGAAAAGGACGTGCGTTAAATTAGTATGTTGCGTTAGCCGTGAGGCATTTTTATTTCACAGATAACAGCAGCAACGAAACGTGGCGAGGCGGCGACGGCAGCGGCAACATACACGCACGTGGTAAGGGCAGCACACACGCACGTGACGGCAAGCGACGGCAGTAACGACGTACGTGACAGCAGCTGGCTTGTGGAACACGAGCCTGAGAGTCTCAGCGAGCGCACTTGGACACTCGCGCTCTCAAACCCCGCATCATCGTCAGGCTTACGCTTATTTTTCATTCATTCTTTATTTTGGCTGCTGTGTGGAAAAGGTGATGGGGGTCTGACAAGTGCGCTGCCGGCTCCCACCTGCGCCATTTGTTCAATACACGTCGAGCCAAGCACGCAAACTCAGGGTACCAGAGTGAGAATCAACGATGTGGACACGCGCCAGGGAGCAAGTCGCTTCCTGGTTGTGTCATGCATCATGAATTATACCAGGTACTCAGGCATTCCCCACCGAAATAAAATAATTAATTGAGTACAGACCCCCTAAATAATGAGCACCCGTTCAGAGTCATGGGTGTTAACGTACGCGCGGGACGCGCAGTACTGCTGCTGCTGTATCCGTGATACAGCCTACCCCGTAGTAGGTACCAGTGGGGTTGAGTTTCCACGTGGTCCATGGTTGCATGTGGTCAGCGGTGGGTCATAGTTGCTTGCAGGAAGAGCGCTATCAGCGCGTGTACCCCCCGTAGAGGCAAAGGAAAGGCGAGGTGCAACACACAAAAAAAAAAAAACAATATAACGCTGCCACCCGCAGCTACCAAAAAAGTTACTCAAGATGAAAAATAAAATCGAAAGGAACAGGTCGGAGGCGCGAAGGCCGCCGCTCGTTCCGGCACGGGAAATGCAAACCCGTGCAGTAAGCGCGCAGCATGTACAGGGACTGAACACCATGAAACGGAAAGCTGGCAGCCTGGGCTGAGGTCTTAAGTCATTGTCACAAGGCAACACATGTAGGGTTCTGCAATAGTTGGCAGGAGTGGCATCTGTGGACCACAGGTTACCACTCAGAGATGCATAACCCAAAAGGAGAACACAAAGACGAGACATCAATGACCAACCTCAGTGACAGAGCAGAGCTTGAGTCCGACCGAGTTGAGAGGTGCGCTCCTAGGTCTCCAGGAGAGTAGGGCGAGCTTGTGGTTCTTCTGTGAAGAGGCTCCAACTGGAGATGGCTAGATGGTAAGTGATTGCTTGTTCCGTGACCGTGGCGATGGTCGCGGGAACTGAGTGAGACGGAAGGGGGATGAAACCTTCCGTCCGGAACGGAGCTACAATATGAAAACGCCTCTATGTCATCATAACTCCTGAGACGGTCAACCGAACCGTAACACGTACGTACGACATCCGCGATGCGAAGCGTATATGTGGCTTCCAAGCTGACGTCGGAGCTGTTTTTTCCTGAAGAAGCATGGCGGCGGGACTCTTGGCATTATCAAGTCGCCGGTTTGCAATTACGATCCTTGAAAACACTAAACTCAATCGTGGACCTTTATTCGCTTCTCATAATTTGGTGTCCTTTTTTCCTTCCTGAGCGAGCGTAGCGGGCGGCGTAGGCCGCCCGGGGAGCGAAGCGCCTTTCAACCCCTGAGCGTGCTCGGTTGGTGCATCCCTGGCCTCTCAGAGCTCCCACTTCCAAACCGCCTCCTTTCATTATTACTTGCCGTACCTTTCCAGCAGTTCTTTGTTGTCTCGGTCCTTTCTTCCTTTATTCTTCTTTCGTTTCGTGTGCGTGCGTGTTCTCCGAGCACGACATCGCGGGAGGACCCGGCACCGTCGCGGGTGTCGGCGGGTGCTGGCGGGTAGGGGGGGGGTTGCAAGAAGCGCGGTCGCCGCTTTCGTGCCTAGGCGTCGCGTGTGCCTCGAGACACGAGGGATGCATGAACGGGCTTTGTCTGGCTTCGATTTATGATTGTTGATAGAGTTGTTGATAGAGTATGTACGAGTTATGAAGGTCGTTCGGGAGGGCAAGATAATATTCAAGCGGTGCTTATTTTTGCGACCACGCTGAAGTTGAAAGAGGGAGGTGTGCAGTTTGAACACCAATGTTATCGAGCTGGCGAACGACGGCCACGGTGAGCACCGGGCTTCACGCGAGGCGGGCGACGGGGCTGATAGTGGCAGAGAGTGATAAAAAAATTACCTGGACCGAATCGGTAGCAAGGTGGTCGCGAGAGGGGCGGGCGGCGTACGAGGCTGAGGGAGAAGCTATTCTGTGCGATTTGTTTCATTTCTTCTTTTCGACCGGGTGTGAGGTGTTCCAATCAGGCAGAAAAATATTACACAAGAGGGGACGTGGATTTTTTTTTCTTTCCGAGTTTTCGGTTTTATTTTCATTGTTTTTGCTGCTGTGCCGTGCTGTGCTTCCGCTTTCTTCGTACATACAGTACAGACATAGAGCATATCGAAAGAAGAAAATAAGTACAGACACACTGTTAAGGGATCAATTCGAGCACCGGGTGCGCTTGGGTGATGCGTGGGTGGAGCTTGCCATGAGGCGGTGGGTAGAAGAAGTAGAAGGGTATCAATTATTTTAGTGTACTGGTGGACTGAGAGCAAGGGGGCCACGTTCCCCTAGACTCTATAAGACCCCTGAAAGCAGGTCAAACACAATTTTATGCAACTCCTCGGGGAAACACTAATCCCGCCGCAATCTCCGTAGATATATTACATTTACAAGAATCACACAATTCAGTACAATCAGAAAATCAGACTTTGGTACGAGCAAATCCCACATTCCCCCTGCTCGTTTCACAGTCCTGATAACTCTCGTCCGGTCAAAATATCAAAAATAAAACCTATGCATCCAACGCCTTTAATGATAACACCCTGAAATCTCAAAATAAAATAACACAGTCCGAAGGAAGGTCACTAAAGTGTCAATCATGGCTAACGATCATCGACACCCGTTGGGATTAACACGAATTTTACTAAGGTACTGGCCATGGCTAACGATCACCAGTACCCGATGGAATCAATACCACACCAATAGAGTCACCACATATTCATCGCAAGGCTACGGTGGAACTCGAACGATTCTCGCGAGATGGCCTTGGTTAGAAAATCCGCATGCTGAAAAGGGGACGGTACGTGGGTGATCGACATCTCTTTCCTCCCAACCAGTTCCCTGAGGAAGTGGTGTCGCACGTCGATGTGCTTGGAGTTTGAGTTGGTGATAGGGTTCTGTGCAAGCTGCACCGCACCCTGATTATCCTCGAACACCGGTATGCACGGCATGCCTACATCAGGCAACATGAAGCGCCAAACCTGCCTCAAGAACAACACTTCCTTAATGACGTCTGCAAGTGCCACGTACTCTGCCTCCGTCGTGGAAAGTGTGACGCATTTCTGAGTCCTAGAAAACCAAGACACGCATGCACCCCCACACATCACCAATCCTCCTGAAACTGACCTTCTGTCAGCCGCCTTGCTTGCATAGTCTGCGTCAGCAAACACCTGCAAGCTCAGCCCCCCGTCCGTACCTCTCTGAAAAGTGACTCCGAAAGAACTAGTCCTCCTCACATACCCTAAAATACCAAGTGCTGCCCTCCAGTGCACTAACTTGGGAGCAGCGCAGTACCTAGCCACTGCTCTTACTGCGTTGGAGATGTCTGGCCGAGTCTGAGTTGAAAGCCACATCAGTGAGCCAACCAACTCGCGAAACGGCCAGCTCCCTGGCGCTTCATCCTGGTCAAAGTCCGCAAGTTTTGTGCCAACAGGGAGCGGAACACTCTTACCAAACTCTATCCCGTATTCATCCGCCAATTGTTCAGCGAATGTCTGCTGGGAAATCTTCAGCACCCCCTTTTCCCAATCCCTCTCGTAGAAACACCCCGAATACCAACGCAACTCTCCCAGGTTCTTAACTGGAACCATCTTGTCCAATTCCTTGCCAAACTGGTCACACCTTGCCTTCTCCCCTACCGCAAAAATATCATCCACATGCACCACTATAGTCATCACTACTCTCCCCTCATCCATCAAACGAAACACGCATGCATCAGCCAGACACTGCTCAAACCCTAAAGTCAGTAAGCACCTAGTGAGGTGAGCATGCCACTGCCTCGATGCCTGCTTCAAACCGTACAAGCTCTTGTTCAGTCTTACTATCTTCCCCGACAGTCTACCGCATCCCTGAGGCAAACGCATGAAAACATTTTCCTCAAGATCAGACTGCACGAAAGCCTGCTCAATATCAAAATGGCACAAGTCAAGATCCAGCTCGCATGCCATCGCTGTCAACAACCGAACACTCGAGACAGCAACAGTGAGCGCAAACAATTCTCCAAAATCGATGTCAACTCTCTGCTCATCCCCCCGTGCTACAAGTCTCGCCTTAGTTTTCGTGGGCCAACCGTACTCATCAGCCTTCCAATCAAAAACCCACATTGCGTTGATGTAGTTATCCATTGGTTGCTACACCGGCTCAAACGTCCCCGCGTCCAGCAATCCGTAGAACTCCCGCGCCGTCGAATCCTCCCGAAGATGAGCGTGCTCCGACCGCATGGCCTCCTTGTGGCTCCGAGGGACCTTGAGGTCAGAGGCGTAGCAGTGAGGCAAGTCCGGAGGCTTGTAGGGCGGTCGCTGATCGCCCAGCGTGGTGTCGATGTCCTCCCGATTGGCAAGAATCGCCACAAATGCACTAGGTATTCCCCCTCGCCCCCCCTCTTGTGGTGTCTCCTCGCGCCCTCCTTCCGGTGGTGTCTCCTCGCGCCCTCCTTCCGGTGGTGTCTCCTCGCGCCCTCCTTCCGGTGGTGTCTCCTCGCGCCCTCCTTCCGGTGGTGTCTCCTCGCGCCCTTCTTCCGGTGGTGTCTCCTCGCGGCTCCAAGAGAAAATGGGCGGCCGCGCGCAACCCCCAACACCCGGCGGCTCCTTGCGGCGACCTACGCCGACGTCCTCACGCGTAGAGATCAACGATATCAGCGTCGGCTTATCCATCATCCTCAAGAGCCCGGCGTTATGGCGAAGGGCTTGATTGCTGTCCACTGGCAACGAAGGAGACTCCGGCGTGTCGGTGAACTGGACTGTCCTCGAACGGGTACGGCCGGAAATGCGCTGCGGCTCCGGCAGAGCGGCGGCGACAGGCAGGGGCGGTAGCGGCTGGGACGGCGGTGCCGGCGACTGGATCGGCGGTGCTGGCGACTGGATCGGCGGTGGCGGCGGCGGCTGGAACGGCGGTGCTGGCGACTGGATCGGCGGTGGCGGCGGCGGCTGGAACGGCGGTGCTGGCGACTGGATCGGCGGTGGCGGCGGCGGCTGGAACGGCGGTGCTGGCGACTGGATCGGCGGTGGCGGCGGCGGCTGGAACGGCGGTGCTGGCGACTGGATCGGTGGTGGTACGTAGCTGATGTTAAACACCGGCATTGCCGGCGCGGTGTCGTATACTGAACCCCCCGCGATCGCCGGCGCCGGCAAGGGCACCACGGGCCCACGGGGTGCAGTCCACACCACGTCGCTGGTGTAGCAGACGCCGCCCGTTGAAGCCTTGATCACCTTCACGGCGGACGCGGGGTGGTTGTAGCCGTTGTTCAAAAAGAAACACGGCACCGATTGAACGTCGGATTTAGTGCTGCGGTCCACCCGCATCATGCCTTCCTGGAAGAACGGCACCACCTGTAGATTCGGCAAACGCGAGAAAAACACCTCGTGCGGCGACCGCCATCCGGTGTTGGCCTTGGTGGCGGAGCGGTTGAAGCAGTCGGCAGCCCAAAGGACGGCCTCCAACCACAGGCGGTTGCCGTCGACGCCGATCTTGGGGATCCGGGCGAGGTCGACGCCCGGGAACAGCCGCGAAATCTCGCGGCGAGCCGCATGGCCACCCTTCATCGCTCGCCAGATCGCGCTCTCGACAACTGCGTTCTGTTGCGGCTTACCCGGGGCCGTATACTCACGGCGGATCCCAGCAGCGTCGCAGAATTCAACGAAGATGCGACCAGTAAATTCCCCACCGTTGTCCGTCCGGAAGCATAGCGGTAGTCCCATGGCGTTCATGTCCGCGATGAATTTCTTCACGTACATGGTGGTCTCCGACTTCCTCCTCATGCCGTACGGCCGCATCCACCTCGAGGCGTTGTCGACGAACATGATCAGATAAACTGACCCGCCCATGGACGCCTCGTAGGGGCCAGCCAGATCGATGTGCACGGTCTCCATAGGCCTCTCCGCGCGCGATGTCGTCCTCCGCGGCACCCCAGCGCGCACGCCCTTCGCCTCCAAACATCCATCACACGGTTGCATAACTCCCGTAAGGGTGATACCATGCTGCCGAGCGGTTTCCCTCAACAAACGTTCGTTTACGTGGCCGGAGGAGACGTGAAAGTGGTTAACATCAAGAAACTTGGATGGTTTCCCAACTGTGAATGGACGCCGACCCGGAGCGAGTACAGCTGCAGCAGTCATGCCTACGTTCTCAACCTTAAGGTCGTTCCAGTCCGTCTCTTCAAGTGCTTGAGCTGCCGCACCACCAAGGGGGGTAGGGAAAAAATCCGTGTACACAGTATCATCCTTGCCATCCATAAGCCTAACATCCGTGAACACGCTCATGTCAGTCTCCTGCACTCCGGGGGCAGCAATAAGTGGTTGAATTTCCACTCCATGCTCTACTCCGGGGTGCAATACCAACGGTTGTACACCTGGTTCACCTGGAACCGGGGGGAGGGGGAAAGAAGCCGGAGGCACTACACCGCTAACGGTGGGCAGGAAACTTGGACTCGAACCGTGAGGTACTACGCCGTTACAGGCGGGCGGGAAACCATCATCCGCAAGCACTACCCCTGCTACACTGTGGTGGGAAAGGGGGTGGGAATCAAACACCTGGGGCCCTGCCCCACCTACGTCAAACGGGGGAGGGGTTGACAGGGGGGGGGCAAGGGGAACACCAGACAAGGCAGGCACAGCAGTAAGTCCTGCAGTGGGGGTTGGGGCCATTCTCGTTGCATACAGTGATGATCCGATCTCGTCACGGGGGAAGGTCAGGCGGTTCTCAAACAAGTGCACACCATCGCGGTCCATAGTAATGCTTTGCCGCGCTTGCGCCTGGTGAAGGGAAAATAGGTTGAACCCAATACCCTCCGTCACGTACACTCCCGTCAACTTTACATTGAAGTCAGTTTTCGAATGCATTTTCAAGTTGAGACTGCCTACTCCTGTCACCCTCATCCCCTTACCGTCACCAATCAAAACTCTTTCCTTACCAGGGGGGATCTCTACCCAGTCATAGACGTTACGAGCATCACTGGTAACGTGGTTTGTGGATCCGTTATCGGAAACCCAATGCTCACTACCTGGTGGTCGCCTGATACACTCCCCAACAGTCTCACTATCCTCCTGGCATGCAAGTGCCACACCACTCTGTCCTACTCTATCAACACTCAAATCTGACTCGCCTTGTGGCACTGAACGTGCCATCAGTAGATGCAGAGCACTCCGGGGAGATGTAGGTACTCCAGGGGAAGGCGCAGAGGAAGGGGGCGGAACATGGCTGGGGTGATGCTGAAGGTGCTGGGGCGGCGGCGGTTGCTGATACCCCGGCGCCGGCGGTGGCTGGTACTGCTGCGCAGGCGACGGTTGGTACTGCTGCACAGGCGGCGGTGGGTACTGGTGCACAGGTGGCAGCGGGTACTGGTGCGGAGGTGGCGGCTGGTACTGCTGCAGAGGCGGCGGCTGGTACTCCAGCGGTTGCTCCTCCTCGTAGTAGAAGTATTCTCCGTAGTCGCCGTCGTAGTAGCTGCCGTTCTCGGCGGCGGCGGCAGCGTCAGGACCATGAGCACTCGATTCGTCACCATAGGCGGCGACGGGGCCGGCGGCGGCGACGGTGGCGGGGGTGGTGCCGGCAATATTTGCTTGACCGTACGAGTGCGGCCACGGCTGCGGGCGACCAGGTGTCGCATACGGGGGGCGGGGGGCTCCACCTAGGGTGGGACCCCCCGGGCGAGGTGGCGCGGTTCCGTAGCCACCGGAGGGGAGAGGGCAACCTCTCCCCCTACCCCCACCTGCTTGCGCACGACCACCCCCATACCTTCCTCTGCCTCCCCTGCCGCCAGGTCCTCTGCCTCGATGGCCCCACTGCTGTGATGCCCCGCTCCAACCACCACCACCACCCCGACCGCTGGGGTGAGGCTGCTGCTGTTGATGCTGCTGCTGCTGGCACGGCTGCTGCTGGTACGGCTGCTGCTGCTGCTGTTGCTGATGCTGCTGCTGCTGCTGTTGATGGTGTTGGTACGGCTGCTGCTGCTGCTGCTGATGCTGCTGCTGCTGCTGGTGGTGTTGGTACGGCTGCTGCTGCTGCTGCTGATGCTGCTGCTGCTGCTGCTGGTGTCCACCCCTGGCATCGCTCCTCCGGGTTCTTCCGCGTCCGCCCCGGTCACCTCTCCCGCCATGACGAGCACCCCCATCGCCCCGACCTCCGTCGGCAGCAACGAGGGCGTTCCCCGTCCCGTCCCTCTGCTCCTCCTCCCTCGACATCTCCATCTCCCCATACGCGCTGAGCACCACATCTTCAAGGGCTTGGTACGTCAACTCTGCATTGGCGAGCAAAATGCTCTTTTGGACTACAAAAGCAGGGGAAAGATTGCGTGCAAAATGTTGGTTAGCGTCGATATCGGAGAAAACCATTCCATGGTTACTCAGTCTGGTCCTAAGCACACAACCCCTCGAAAAAAACTCGTTGGGGCTTTCCCCGTCCTTCATCCTGAGGCTGTACCATGCTTGCGTAAGTCTGGCCTTCTCTGCTGCAGCCTGAGGTGCGTAATGCTTCTTAAAAGCAGACCACCCCTCACTAGGGCTACCTGTTGCCGTGACCAGTTCTGCAAGCGCCCTGTGTGATATGCAATTTATCAGTATACTCCAAGCCGTGGACGCCTGATCCACCTTCTCCTTACCAAACTCTGCTATTAATGCCGCTTGGCTCGATTCCTTCAGTCCTACCTTGATCGGTATCTTACTCTCCACTGCCTCCTGGCAACCCCTCTCCCAAAAATACGAATTCATCTTCGTTACAAAAACCATCACCCTCTGCTGGATGTCCTCTCCCGGCTTAAAGCAACCATCGAAAACCGGGGGCCTAGTACCGCTATGGCTAGTAAAAACACGTAACGCGCCTGCCTGTAAGGTAGACGCTGCCTGTTGCTGTTGCTGGAGTACCTCTTGGGCTGCTTTCCTCGCCATCTCTAGCACGGGGTCGGCAGTGGACGAGTGTTCGCTGCTCCTGGATTCCTTCTCCTGGGCTTCTTGCGTATTCTTCTCTGTCTTCCTCGCTTCCTCTCTTGCAGTCGTGGCGATTGCGTCCTCCTTTGCTTTCAGCTGTTGGGCCACATATTCTTGAATAGCTTCTTGCTGTTCGTCGATGGTAAGCGTGGCGAATGACGACAAATCCATGGTGCTGCACCCTGTGCCCGAGCGACCGTGACTATATGTCAATGTCTAACGCTAGCGTAAGGGATCAATTCGAGCACCGGGTGCGCTTGGGTGATGCGTGGGTGGAGCTTGCCATGAGGCGGTGGGTAGAAGAAGTAGAAGGGTATCAATTATTTTAGTGTACTGGTGGACTGAGAGCAAGGGGGCCACGTTCCCCTAGACTCTATAAGACCCCTGAAAGCAGGTCAAACACAATTTTATGCAACTCCTCGGGGAAACACTGATCCCGCCGCAATCTCCGTAGATATATTACATTTACAAGAATCACACAATTCAGTACAATCAGAAAATCAGACTTTGGTACGAGCAAATCCCACAACTGTAAGTAGTACCCTACCTGGGGTATGTACGTACGTACGACATCCGCGATGCAAAGCGTATATGTGGCATCCAAGCTGACGTCGGAGGTGTTTTTTCCTGAAGAAGCATGGCGGCGGGACTCTTGGCATTATCAAGTCGCCGGTTTGCAATTACGATCCTTGAAAACACTAAACTCAATCGTGGACCTCTGTTCGCTTCGCATAATTTGATGTACTTTTTCCCTTCCTGAGCGAGCGTAGCGGGCGGCGTAGGCCGCCCGCGGAGCGAAGCGCCTTGTAAATACCTACCGAGAAGGATTACGAGGAGAATATTGAAAAATAAATCCTGTGATGCCAATCATTGTATTTTTTTGCGTTTGGCTTTCAATTTAACAAGTCCTCCTACAGTCCGCCTTTTCGAAGGCAAACAAACACAAAATGCCAGTATTAAATTAATTGCGCTTGAATAAAAAAAAAGATGAGTGAGTCTCCCCCCCCCCCCCCAAACCGAGTCCTCTCTTCGTTGCTGCGTTGTCTCTCACATTCGTTCTGGCGGTGAGGGGATTGCTTTAGTCTATTATTGTTAAGATCATGGACAGCGGGACACTTTGTATCCCTGGGCCACTTTGTATCCTTGGGCAGGTCTGCCCATTAAGCCGGTACTCATTGGTACTCACGTTGATGTTCGCTTAGAGATAGAAGAGCCACTTCATTCCTTTCGTGCACGACGGAGACTGGGACCACGCTCGTGCCCCGTGCCTCTCTGGAAAACCCCTGGTTTTCCACCTAAGATACGCCTTCCAAGTAGTACAAATACGATCCCAGTGCCAGAACCCAGGTGATTACCGGGCTTTCAACCTCATGCAAAGCAGTATCATAACACTATGCTCAACAGTAGTATTGCCGCAGTACAGCGACTGAGCCGACTGCGCTGTGACCTGCCCGACTACGGCCGCTCCTTATTCTCTTTGTTGGCGTTATTAGTGCTCGAGAGCGCTACGTATGGGTTGCCTTTAAAAGCAAGGGAGTATCATGCTTCCGCTGGGTTTTCTTTCGCGTTATTGCCCCAGAGCATAGTATTATATTATTTCTCCATTATTCATCTTCTTTCGGGAGAGTTATGAGTGATCAATGTTGAAGATCACGATGCACACCGTCGGATGGCAAGAGGAAATGAAAAAAAAACCTGCCGTTGTGGGCTGTACGGGAGGAGAAAATGTAATAAAACCTTCCCCACGAACGATGTATGAACTCTTCTCCATGGTTTGGGTTTTCTTTTTGACGTGGTTTGTTGAGGTTGAACGAGGTTTCCTTTTTTTTTTGTCGTGGTTGCTGAAGAGTGCTGGGTGGGTTGGGTTTTGGGGGACAAGATAATGTCATACACACACGTGGTTTCTCTGTTTTGTTTTGCTTTAGTGCCGCAGAGCGTAGATTATGTATAGTATGTATGCATCTACCTTCTGTGAGCTGTACGGGAGGAGTAAATATCATACTTTTACCATGAACCTGTACAGTATAACGTAAGGTCAACCTCGTATATATATTTAAAGCGCGCGGTAGTTGTAGACACTCTGAGTGATATTTCCTCGAATGGTATTGTTTCTTTTCAAGTTCTGCTGCACGGTGCCTTGACACTCCATCTAGTGCATCAGCGACAATGTAAATAAATTAATGGGTGCAGCAGTAGTGGACGAAGCATGATAGTACGTTGTATTTGTCTCAAGATTGGCTAGGGGTATGTTTTCCGCAGCTTAATCGACTTTTGTGAGTCTTTCACAGCCACAGCATCCCGAGTCAACCTGCAGTCTTCCCAAGCTCAGCATGCCATGCTGGCTGAGCCAATCTAGAGTCTCACCAAGTAGAGCATCCCAGAACTACCCATTAGCATAGATAGATAGGGTCCGGGTTAGGGTTATAGGGTTAAGGTTCGGGTCGGAAGGTCGGCTTCAGGCGTCCAGCACAAAACCCCCTCAAGATCTACTATCGAGGTCTGTCCACCCCTCGATTGATAACGATGCCCATCAGCTGAGCCCCGGGTCACCAGGAGTCGAGCCTGTCGCTCATATTCTTCCTTCCGACTATTATCACTTATTCCCGTCGGGGATCCCCGTCAAACATGTGTCACGGGCCCTTGGCATCGAAAACTGCCATTTATTTGCAGTATAGTCTTAGGCTTCGAGGAGGCCGTCACGCCGCCGAAGAAGCTTTTCCCCCTTGTATTATATTATTATTTATCAACAGTTACCTGGTACCAGGTATAAACTACCTGGTAACTGTAAGTGATGGGATGTACTGCTGAACCTGGCTATACTACTCGTCCCACAAACTGCTGCCGCCACCTGGAAGGTGCTTTGGGCTTTGGTCTGCCTGTTATTTCCCCTTTGTTATTTTCCCTTTGTTATTTTTTCCTTGGTTCTTTGTCTTACTCTGTTTACAAGCAGTGGTGTTTTTGTTATTTTATTTTTTTTCTTGCTCGCTCTTCTTCAAGTGTTGGCCACCTCGCCTGCGGGGGGGGCACGACAGATTGTTTCTCCTAGTTTTTGCTTTCATTTTTTTCCTTTTTCTCTTTCGATTTGTCTACTTTGTTTTTGTCTTCTCTTTTGCTGTTTTCCTTTCGTTTCTCTATTTCATAGATTGCGTATGTCGTGCCTATCGTATCTAGTTGTTGTTGTTGTTCTCACATTAACTCTCTGACGAAGGAGTCCGTGGTCACACAAAAAAAGGTGCTGGAGCCCTAGGAAGATCCGAAAAACGAAAAAAAACGAAAATTCGGCTGCCTCAAAATACACGAGACGAAGAGAGCGCTCACGAGCTAAAACCAATGGGCAAACTGAACCAACATGGCCACGGGTATATCCTCTCAACTATAACATAGACTACCCCCGTTCCCACCACTAACCAACTCGTGGCTGCTGACTACAGCGGATGCTGTCTGAAGTGCTGCCTGCACCGTACGAAACGCACGGTAGTCGTGAAAACGAAAGAAGAACACACCTGCCTGCTATCTGGAGTGCTGTGAAAGTGAAGACTCGCGGATATGCAGTGAAAAAAAGGAGCAATCGAACCTTACTACCACACGAATATCAACTATCGCTATCTCTTCCTGGATTGTCTGACACAAAAAGGTGCAGCACAGTTATGATACCACGTCCCTGATAATTGCGTAGGTTATTCCCCATGAAAGGTATACAACTCGTTAAACTACAAAGACCAGTGACGACGTTAATAATAAGTACCGGTAGATACTATTCTGCCTCGTGAAAAACAATACCAGGAAAAAACAAACTATGACCGCTTCTCTCGTGATGATGGTGTGCGCGCAGATCATGGGTCCCCGTGCACCGTCTTCCTGCCGCTCTTCATGGCCGCCTCATCGCCTTGGCCCAATCCACCCGCTCCTTTGCGCGTGCACTCGTTGACATTCCCTTCCAGTCGATTTCCTTTCTCCGTCGTCCTGAAAAACAAAATGCTCCTCGCACTTGCGGTTCTGATCTGAAAAATAAAAATTATCGCGCAGGGGGAGGTCAATCCGTCTCTTCCCCGCACGTCGACGCTCAGTCTCCCTCCTCCCTCGTCGTCGAATCCAGCCTCCTACCGGCGCAATAGACTGTGCCGTAGTGTGGCCTGTGGTGGCGCTTGCCTCCGCGTACGGACACCCCGATTGAGCATTGCTGCTCTGCCGCAGCTGCCTAAAAAAGACGCGCGAATCGTAGGTCTCCGTGCCTGACGCACCACGTACGACCCAACTCTACTGCCGCCTGAGCCTCGCGGCCACAGGCAGCAGCAAGAAGGTATCACTCCTTCAGGATGAGTCCGGCCTTACACCCGCCAGAAAGTATGATGACATGGCTTTGCATTGCCCACTGCAGTGCATACTGCACACGTGTATCTCTGTGGCGTAGCTTTGTGACCACAGAACTTGTATCTCTTCTACTGGTAGGATTGAAGAATCGGCACGGACACTGGTTGTGCTGGATGTCGACGGGTAGAAAGAACGGTTTAATGTGAAGAACACACACACTAGATACGACGGGCATAACATACGCAATCTATGAAATAGTGAAACGAAAAGAAACAATCAAAGAGAAACAAAAACAAGGTAGACATTTCGGAAGAGAAAAAGAAAAAAATGAAATAAAAAACTAGGAGAAACAATCTGTCGTGCCCCCCCCCCGCAGGCGAGGTGGCCAACACTTGAAATAGAACGAGCTGGAAAAAAAGAAAGAAAAAAATATAATACGAAAAAACACCACTGCTTGTAAACAGAGTAAGACAAAGAACCAAGGAAAAAAGTAACAAGGAAAAATAACTAGTATGATGACATGGCTTTGCATTGCCCACTGCAGTGCTTACTGCACACGTGGCAACGTAGTATCTCTATGGCGTAGCTTTGTGACCACAGAACTTGTATCTCTTCTAGGATTGAAGAATCGGCACGGACACTGGTTGTGCTGGATGTCGACGGGTAGAAATAACGGTTTAATGTGAAGAACACACACACACACACAGTACTGTTTTGTTCGATCGCGTTGGTGAGAATATCAAGTGAATACAGAACTTGACCCTTTTAGAACCGCACTCCCATTTCTGAGGACAAAAAACTCTAATTATAAGTAGTTTGCCCCCAAAACGGGACTGGGGTCCTACAAGGGTTGCTGTCCGACCCGGAGAACACGCAACAGGGCTGTTGGTTGTAGCTGGCTAGCGGTCGCTTGACCAGGTATTTCGTGGTTTCTCTAGATCTCGCGAACACATCGTTTCGAGGCGAATCAGGGAATTGGCGAACCATCGGAGGTGGAGCGCGTCATACGAGAGGCGCAGGCGACGAGCGTGGAGGAATCATCATCGTGCATAGCAAGAGCTGGTTGGTGTGCTATTAATACTACGCGCAAATACATATTACCTGGTACGTGTTACGCTTTCGGTCACGACGTATATATATATACCTGGTATATTGTTTTTCACGAGGCTGAATAGTATCTACTGGTACTCGTCACTGGTCTTTGTAGTTTAACGAGTTGTATACCCTTCATGGGGAATAACCTACGCAATTATCAGGGACGTGGTATCATAACTGTGCTGCACCTTTTCGTGTCAGACAGTCCAGGAAGAGATGGCGATCGTTGATATTCGTGTGGTAGTAAGGTTCGATTGCTCCTTTTTTCACTGCATATCCGCGAGTCTTCACTCTGACAGCACTCTAGATAGCAGGCAGGTGTGTTCCTCTTTCGTTTTCACGACTACCGTGCGTTTCGTACGGTGCAGGCAGGACTTCAGACAGCATCCGCTGTAGTCAGCAGCCACGAGTTGGTTAGTGGTGGGAACGGGGGTACTCTTCTATATTATTATAGTTGAGAGGATATACCCGCGGCCATGTTAGTTCAGTTTTGCACATTGGTTTTATCTTGTGTGCGCTTTTTCCGTCTCGTGTATTTTGAGGCAGCCGAATTTTCGTTTTTTTTTGTTTTTCGGATCTTCCTAGGGCTCCAGCACCTTTGTGTGACCACGGACTCCTTCGTCAGAGAGTTAATGTGAGAACAACAACAACAACAACATATATATATATATATATATATTTTTTTTTTCAACATCACTTTTACTTTCCAGCCTTACTCGTGGGAGGTTTTACCCTCAACGAGCTTCTGGACAAGCCGTGGTCACAGGTGTCTTCCCTTCTCCCCCCCGGTACGTGCCTTTAGTTTTTGTCGCGCATAGGGTTCAGCATTCCCACTGCTCGTCGATTTTCATCGAATGTAGCTATAACTCACGCTCTCGCGCTTTCCGCTAATCAATTTCTTTTTTGCAAGAAAAAGCCACGAGCATGCACTCGGTGAGACTTGAACCCACGAAATTGATCTTGATAGGCACGCGGACCACCTACCAAGCCACCGGGGACGCCGGCAAAAGAGTACTCGCTCGCGTCTTCAAGTAAGTTTACTAAGTGTAAGTTTTTTTTTTTGTATTTTGCGCAGCAAAAATAGTGTTTCTGGCACAGTAACGACATATCACGACTCTTTTCTTACCCAGCACGGCGTAGCTCTATTATACCACCTCCCGATTAAGTCATTGCGAGGAGGGTCAACGAAAACGCGACCGTCCGTCGTGTTTTTGGGCGACGAAACCGAGCTGTTTGTGCGGCCTGCCAGTGGTAGCTCCCAGTAATGCCCCAGCTCGCTTATATGGGAGGATATATGGTTGGGGAAAGAGCCAGAGGTGCACGCAAAACGGACAACGCTTGTTTTTCCTTTCACCACCGGTACTGTGATAGATATTTGTTGTTGCTGTTGTTGTTCTCACATTAACTCACAATTCAATGCAGTCCGTGGTCGCAGGACAGGCTCCAATAACTCTGGAGTGGAAGAAATACCTCAAGTAAAAACAGAGGCAAAAAAACAAAAAACAAGCATACGCACTCCACCACTGCGGACACCAGGGAAGCAAAAAGGAGACTACTAATAGCAGACAAAAACCTAAAAAAAGAAGATGAAGCTAAGCAAAACAAAAACAAAAACAAAACAAAAACAAAAACAAAACTAAAACAGACGCAGATAGCAAAACGCAAGAAAAAAAGGCAAAACGGACCATACTAACAAAGACACAAAGAGGTACAAACGGGAATGAAAGATATACGAGATTGCGGTCTCTAGGAGGTGTTAGGGTCCATGGATCTGCAAGAGCACGGCAGGCAGCAATTCATTGCTGTCTTGGCATCACGAAACGAAATTACTCAGCAGCGAGAAGCTAAGACATCCCAGAGCTCCTGTATCGTATCTGCGGTCTGCCGTGGCTGCGTAGGACGCTACGGGCGGGCGAACTAGAAGTCCGGGCAAGATTGGACGCTAGAGCAAAACACTAATGCTCGGCGATGTCGACGAAACTCTGAGACCCAGCAGCCTAAGGAACGTTTATTTATCAATTTCGTCTACACGTGTGGCGCAGCGGTATGCGTAGTCGTTTTCTACTGTGTAGTTAAAGGCACGGTTCGTAAAGGAAACGACGTGAGATCAATTCAACACCTGACACAATATAGTGTTGCCGTCGACCTACGCTCTCTCAAACTGCCGTGAGAAAGTTGGTCCGAGAATCCGAACAGCAGAACGGTCGTTTTCGTCAGGAAGTCGTGGATGGTCTAAATGATATCAGCCTATTGGTCAATAGCTCACGAGTCCGCATTCGAATGTGTGACCGGTGGGTAAAACATACCCTGGTACGAGAGAAAGCAATGCGGACAAAGTGTGTACATAAACCTTTTCCTTCATGGGCGTAGCAGCAAATACGAGCGCGCGCACGGGTCAGGGGAGTCGGAGGGACGAGTTGTGGTCGCACGTAAAAAAAAATCCCTTCCCTAAATACCCCGAAGAAAAAAACACGCAAACAAAGAAAAACACACAAAAAAAAAAGCGGAGGAATAACGATGCCTAATTTCAACCTTGCAAGAACAATGGGGTATGAGGAGCGTGACGGACGCCTTGCAATGATCAAACTCTTCACAACATTAGGCTATTATTAATAGCGCTTTGGCTGTTCTTCTAGTGTTACTGTTCTGCCCCAACACAACATAACAGAATTTCCGATTCGTGTTCACAATTGTACGACCCCCCTAAATAATTGGAGAACAGAGTAAAAAAAAACAAAAAATGATTCAATTATTGAGAGCGCCTTGCAGCGTGGGTAGGCACAATTCGATGCGAGTCGACGAGGGAAGAAAAGGCTGAAATCTTCTCGCGATAAAAATGAAGGCACGTACCGTAGCGGGAAGGGGGGAGAAGAACCTGCTGTGTGACCCCGGATCTGAGTTACGAGTTGGAAGGAGATAGAGAAGATGTGCGAAGATAATGAATGGGATGAGCAAAAAAAAAGATAAAAACAATTGCGAGTACCCGAAGTACCTACCTGCAGTTTTTTTTTTTTTATTTCTCGAAACTGCATTTTTGCTTCACTCCCAGGTACTTTTTTTTTTTTTTTTTTTTTCTCATCCCATTCATTATCTTCGCACATCTTCTTCTCTCTCTCCTTCCAACTCGTAACTCAGATCCGGGGTCACATATCAGGCTCTTCTCCCCCCTTCCCGCTACGGTACGTGCCTTCATATTTATCGCGAGAAGATTTCAGCCTTTTCTTCCCTCGTCGACTCGCATCGAATTGTGCCTACCCACGCTGCAACGCGCTCTCAACAATTGAATCCTTTTTTAATTTTGCAAATAAAGTCAAAGTCCGACCCACCTGGGGCTCGAACCCAGGACTCAAACAAGTAGAATTCGAGGTTAACCACTTGAACCACCGGGGCGACCGGCTTTTACATCACCTGGGAACGTTTATTTTGTATTTCATTCTGCCCGTTACTGCGGCTACAAGATTTTCTCGGAGAACTAGTCAGTAGTGGTACACCGTAGCTCCAGGGGACAGACATGAACTGTTAGCCACCGACCACCCACCACCCATCCGTTCATCGGCCCACCGAACATACCCACACACTCCATAAGCCCACCCCCCCACCCACCCCATCAATAGGCTAAAAAACTTATACTCGGTACGTGACATGATACTACGGCCACTCACCAACCCACCCACACCCACCCACCCACCCACCCACCCACCCACCCACCCACCAACCCAGCCAAGCACCGCTGCAGGACAAAATGAAGTCCTAGTACAGCAGTAGATCCCTACACTTACTTCTTCGCCTCTACCGAGAAAAACATAAGAATAAAAAACGCAACCGAGGTGGGATTTGAACCAAAACGTCTTCCCTCCAGCGCCTATTAATAGTGTGTGCTCTACCCAAGGGTGTGCGGATAACAAGGGGGTGATGGCATCACCTTGGGAAAGAGACAGAGGCCCAGCGAGCGGCCACACTATTCCGGGGGGCCATATCAAATAGGACCAAATATTGGTAGTAAAAAAAACGACATATATATGTATAGTGTTTTTCGTGTGTACCGTAGGTCCTACTTAATAATGTGGTCCCCCGTAATATATATCGCGTCAGTTACGATTGTTTCTATAATTTTCTTTGCATGAATGAGGCAGAGACTGCTTCACCGCTACCTGGTATGGCCCTACCGTCGTGGGGGTGGGAGGGCGTTTTTTGTTAGTTTGTTTTTCATTCACATCACTTTTACTTTCCAGCCTTACTCGTAGGAAGTTTTACCCTCAACAAGCTTCTGAACAAGCCGTGGTCACGGGCGTCTACCCTTTCCCCCCCCGGTACGTGCCTTTATTTTTTGTCGCGCATAGGGTTCAGCATTCCCACTGCTCGTCGATTTTCATCGAATGTAGCTAACTCACGCTCTCGCGCTTTCCGCTAGTCATTTTTTTATGCCTTCTTATTCCCTATTAAACAGACAAAACGGAAAAATGGGAACGAAACAAAAAATGGGAACGGACGGTTTTTTTTAGAAAGCAAACCAATTGTGTACAACTCCAAGAAAAAAAGTTGACAGTCCTGTGGGGCTGTACAGCAGCCTTCGAATGAGCTGTCGCTCAGGCTGGAAGTCCTCGGCATCGCCGCGGTAGCCAGCATCTAGAGAAATCACAATAGAGCCAGCGTATATCGCTTTTTGCGCCCACCCGAAGGCACGAGATGGAGCATGACCGTTCTGACGAGCTCCTCTCACAGGGCTGGCCAAGGGGTTTCGCAGGATCATTTTGGTTCTCTGATAGACCACATGGTTCTGGAGATACGGCTTGGTTCTCATTTTAGGCTTCGTTCCCATTTTCCCGATTTGTCTGTTATTAATAGTACAATAGATTGCTGTGTGCAACTATAAACCACAAAATAATCCGTGCAGGCGTTTCCGCCCCCCCCCCCAGCGGCCAGGTATACGATTATTCAGACTTACCTCATGGTGTGTGGGTGTGGGAGGGGGGGAAGGGTAACTTCGAATCGAAGGAAGCATATTAAAAATTAAATGCCGATCTCTTCGTCAATCTTTTCCGTGTTTTCGGTTTATTCGGAATGCTCTTTGCTTTTAGAGCTGCAGTCTCGTTTTGGGGACACACAGCTCAAATTCCAAGTAGTTTGTCCCAAATTGTCCCCGAAACGAGACTGCAGTCCTAAAAGGGTTAAAGTCGATACACCGCCGTATTTCTTCCATAGTTTTATCTGCTGGGGTCTCATATGAGCCGGTCGCCCCGGTGGTTCAAGTGGTTAACCTCGAATTCTACTTGTTTGAGTCCTGGGTTCGAGCCCTAGGAGGGTCGGACATTGACTTTATTTGCAAAAATAAAAAAAGGGATTCAATTGTTGAGAGCGCCTTGCAGCGTGGGTAGGCACAATTCGATGCGAGTCGACGAGGGAAGAAAAGGCTGGAATCTTCTCGCGATAAAAATGAAGGCACGTACCGTAGCGGGAAGGGGGGAGAAGAGCCTGCTGTGTGACCCCGGATCTGAGTTACGAGTTGGAAGGAGAGAGAGAAGAAGATGTATGTGCGAAGATAATGAATGGGATGGAAAAAAAAAAAAAAAAAAAGGATATCAGTATTACTATCAATAAATAGTCAAACGCAATGACTGTTTTCGACTACAGTACTACCGTACCGATATTAAATATTAATAGTGGTGTCACACTTTGCCACATTTATAATTATTAGACCCATTATTATTGGAGAGTTTTATTCCCCAGAATTTCCAAAGTTTGGAAGGATTTCTCAACCTATACCAAGATACGGAGACATTCTGTCACAAATCGGGAAATTGTTCAGAAGCAAAAAAAACAGGAAAATTAAATTTCCCATACCAGGTATGTATTATTTGGGAAGAAAATCAAGAAAACCTGGAGTATAGAGTTTTTGCACGAAAAAAAAATGGGAAATATGTATGGTAAAAAACCTCTCCGATCAAAATACCAGGAAAATTTGTAAAACAAAAAAAATGCGTGAACAAAGTGCGGAAATTAGGGTAAAAAAACCCTCCGATAAGATAGACCTTTAATACCGGCGGTACGTCTGGTTGATAACTTTTTAACACCTCGAATAACGTAACAATTAGACCCGTTTTTTGAACGACCGAATGAAATAATAGCAAAACACTTGCTATTTTGGCAAGAAAAAAAATCCATAAAAAGTTGCCAACACCTTCTATCGTGACACGCCTTATATATATACCAGGTACGGCAGTATATTTAGCAAATAAATGTTCGCATCATATCACTTTTTAACACCTACCTCGGATAATGTAACACTTAGACCCGTGTTTTTCGAACGACCGAATGAAATAGCAAAACACTTGCTATTTTGGCAGGACAGAATTTCCATGAAGTTGCCAACACCTTCTTCTGTCGTGACACGCTTAATATATACAAGGCGCTTCGCTCCGCGGGCGGCCTACGCCGCCCGCTACGCTCGCTCAGGAAGGAAAAAAGAAAAAAATACATCAAATTATGCGAAGCGAACAGAGGTCCGCGATTGAATTTAGTTTTTTTAAGGATCGTAATTGCAAACCGGCGACTTGGTAATGCCAAGAGTCCCGCCGCCATGCTTCTTCAGGAAAAAACAGCTCCGACATCAGCTCGGACGCCACATCATACGATTCGCGTCGCGGATGTCGTACGTACGTACATACCCCAGGTAGGGTATACTACTGCTGTACTTATTTTCTCATTTTGATATGCTCTATGTCTGTACTCGTATGTACGAAGAAAGCGAAAGCACAGCACGGCACAGCAGCAAAAACAATGAAAATGAAACCGAAAATTCGGAAACAAAAAACATCCCCATCCCCTCTCGTGCAATATTTTTCTGCCTGATTGGAACACCTTACACCCGGTCGAAAAGAAGAAAAGAAAATCGCACCAAGAGCTTCTCTCTCAGCCTCGTACGCCGCCCGCCCCTCTCGCGACCACCTCGCCCGATTCGGTCCGGGTAAAGCTGTTATCACTCTCTGCCACAATCAGCCCCGTCGCCCGCCTCGCGTGAAGTCCGGTGCTCACCGTGGCCTCCGTTTGCCAGCTCGATAACGTTGGTGTTCAAAGTGCACACCTCCTTCTTCCAACCTCAGCGTGGTCGCAAAAATAAGCACCGCTTGAACATTATTTTGCTCTCCCGAACGACCTTGATAACTCGTACATACTCTATAAAAAATCATAAACGGAAGCCAGACAAAGCCCGTTCGTTAGGGTTGGGTCCTGGATCAGTATCTACTGGCAGTATTCCTGTACTGGCAGTACTCCTAGTACTGGATTTGAGACCGCCAGTACAGCCAGTACTTGGCCCACTTACGTACGTCCTACACTATGCCTCCTAAACCACATGGAAACCCACCGAATTGCGCCGCATCAGAGGGGAGAGGCTGTGAGACGAAGGCACGCACACACAGAGGGAGTTGGGTACAAACGATGGAACAATATATCAGTAGCAGCAACACGCCCTCTGCAGACCCGGACGGCGGGTCTCAAAATCCCGAAGCCACCGCTGCCTCGAGCGAACCCGGTGAAGCAGAAGTAGTGGCGGTCGCGCCACCGCCTGCTGCTGCTGCTGGCTCATCTATTCATTTATTGCTGCGCCTTTGAGTCGTCTTTGTTGCAGCTGCCACTATGCATTACACGTTGTCGTTGCATGAGATTGTACGGGTTTGCTCTGCGTTTTTACTTGCGCATTTTCTAGCATTACGATTTCCAACTGAAATATTTGTCCATCGCTTCAAGTAACTTGTCAAGTAAGGATGGGTTCAAATGAAAAATGCAGTCTACTACTAGGTTTTCAACTTGGTTCAACATGTTTCGGAAGCAGCTTGTTCATGAATATGTTCAATATACGCTAGCTGTCATGCTGTCATGTGATGAATATCACCGACCAACTTCAAGATATCAGCCAAAAATCAATAATAATCAGATCTGATTATTGTACCTTTAATCTCTTCAGTTTTAGTGGTTCACACACGAGTCCGGCACCATCCGAGTGGCCCAAAATCACCCAAAAAATATGCTCTAGTGAAGCCAAATCGCGCAGCGCCAGTACCCAACCCTACCGTTCGTGCATCCCTCGTGTCTCGAGGCACACGCGACGCCTAGCCACGAAAGCGGCGACCGCGCTCCTTGCAACCCCCCTTCTACCCGCCAGCACCCACTGACACCCGCGACGGTGCCGGGCTCTCCCGCAGTGCCGTACTCGGAGTACACGCACGCACATGAAACGAAAGAAGAAAAAGGAAGAAAGGACCGAGAGTGCCAAGAGCAATTGAGAAAACAAATAACTGTTGGAAAGGTCCGGCAAGTAATGAAAGGAGGCGGTTTGGAAGTAATAATGGGAGCTCTGAGAGGCCAGGGATGCACCAACCGAGCACGCTCAGGGGTTGTGATCTAAGGGCCGGTCTTATCGAGGGCAAAATAAACAAAAAAAAACGAAATGAAAAAACGAAAAACTGAACTAAAGAGTACGTGAGTTTTATTGGTCAAATTGTAAAAATTAGTAGTAGAGATCCCGATACCTCCGTTTTCACATTTCGTTTTTTTTTAGTCCCAGAGGACTTTAAACAAAACGAAGTGGGTGCCAAATAAACGAAATATGGGATACCCAGGGTCGAAGAGGAACATAGTGAAGGAAGGCTCATAACCTCGAGGGTCATGACCTGAAGGAATAATGCATGTTGAGGCTCTGTCTTCTATGAGAAGAGATGCAGAGGCGGCACCGAAGTGTCTGTGAAGATCACTTGTGATGAAGAAAGAAGATGGTTTGAAATTGGCGCTTAATTGGCCATTATAGAAGGAATCTTGATCTCAGAGATCAAGAGGAGAAGAGGAAAGGAGAAGAAGAGAGGAAAGGAAAGGAATGCAAAATGGAATGAACGAGGTGGGCGCTGTCATCACCTGATCACGAGACAATGCCCATACTACGGGCAGGTTTATTTTACAGCAGCCCGTCAAGCTTCCGTGAACCGTTCCTAGCAATGTCCCTGCAACGTTCTATGTAGCGTACTCGTAACGTTCTATCTATGGAACATTACCTGCTACCTATTGTGGTAGACTAGCTACCCTGCGTTACGATCAGTATGATAGAGATAAGTTGAATACAGTGCGTCGGCAAGAAAGAACAAACTCAAGTTTCGCCGCATATCGTATTTCTCCGCATCTATCATAAGATACTCTTTGTAAGCTCGTGTGGAGTGACTGCACATCACAATAGATATGGATGTCAACGCCCATATATATGCTGACACGCCCCCGTGATGTCAGTCAGTAGCTTACGCTTACGGTGTAGAAACCAGATACTCAGAAAATCATACTGCAAAATAGTACGAGATATTGAGAAAACTGGGACGTGTTGTCCAGTATATACGTGTGTACGTATTTCTCGTATTTAACTCGTATGACTACAGAGTAGTACCTAGTGTAGGCGAAAATCAAGGAATACAACAAATCGTGGTGTGATTACCAGCGATGTATACCCTAGAAAATAAAGTTTTAACCCGTCTGCTGTGTCCAACGCGCCCCCAGAACGGATGCCTAAAGCAGAAAAGTAGAAAACTGTAGACGTAAACGTACTGGATTGTTTAGTACATTCAGCATGTTTTGAGCGTGTATGTATGATACGTACTCGAAGTAAAGCTATGCAAACGTAAACCTTCCCCACAAAAGCAAAAAAGAAAAACATTAAGAAATAACCTGGCGCGCATTGCTGGAGGCTCTTCTGCTTCGTGGCGCAATGCTGCGTCGTAGTTGGTGTTGCTGCTCGTGATGATCTTCATGTTCAGGAAGTAGAAGAGAGCAGAACGATGTCGCTTGGAGAAATGGTTGAGAAGTTATGCTGCTGGTGATAGTCCATATAGCTCCGATGATAATGAAGAGATGGCTCGGCTGGACGTGGTGTCAGGTCCTGTGGTGGTGCGTTTTGAAAAACAATAATTGAATTTATTTGCTGTGAAGAAGTCGCCGTCGGAAAGTCTCGATCTCTGATCCCCCCGTACGTCCGTTGATAGACAAAGCGGGCGTTGGTTCGATCATGGGGACGTTTCCTCGTGCGTAGCGTAGACCACGTTGATGCTGCCAGATGTTTGCTCCGGTTAGTAGTGTTGATGTTGTAGTACAGGAAGAAATCTTGTAGGTATTGCTGCTGCTGTAGAAGCCGCAGAAACTGGCTGTCGTAGAAGTAGAAATCCCAGGGGCCAATGCTGCAGGTACGTATGTAGTGATGTTGAACTCGAAGTCGCTGCGAAGAACAGGACGCCGATATGCCACCTAGAGGCCGTAGATATGAAGCGGAAGTGGTCGTACGAGTAGTAGACCTATATCGCGAAGTAGTCGTGGTAGTCACAGCAGTAGTCGAAGAAGCTGATGGAGTAGATGCAGCTGGGCGGTGTACCTCCATCGCTGTGGATGACGTGTAGTCTGCGACTTTGAATCGGCCGTTTAGTTGACCGTACGTAGCTGAAGTGATGGCTGGTGCCATGTTTGCTCCCCAGCTGTTGAACGATGTACGCACTATTGACGTGTGGATTCGTCCGGTGCAGGTTACACAAAGAGTGCTTGTGTGCAAAGAAAAGTAATTTCCTCATCTAGTTCATGCGTGCAGAGCAATTTTGAACTCGATGACCTGGCTTTGTGCAGTGTGAGCAGATCACTACTGCTACTCGTACACGCATGCGTAGACGCCCTTTCGCTATGAGCGAAAACCCGTTACGCAGGAGTATTGTTCGAGTATTATTTCCGAGTCTAAATTCGTGTCCCCCGCTTGGAGCGTGAAAGCCGTTGCTGGAAATGGATGCCCCGTATAGGCGTGAAAGCCCCGTATAGGCAGGAGGTGGTTCTCCCGATACTACGCAGAGTAGCTGATTCGTCAAAGACCTGGCTGCGTGTATTACAGCCCGTGTAGGTCTTGAACAATGCACTTGAAGAAGTGGCTTTACCGTACTTCGCGCTCGATGGCGTGAAAACTGGCTTGAAACTAACTTTGCTTGTGATGGCGTGGAAACAGTCTTGTAACGTTCTTCGTACTTTACAGCGTGGAAGCAGTGTGAAAACTAGCTTCGCGTGTGATGAGCAGAAATAGTTGTGTGACGTGTTCCGCGCTTACAGATCCAAAGCAGCATTGAAAACAAAGTTTTGTGTGTGATGGCACAAAAATCGTCGCGTGACTTATTTTGCGCTTACAGCGTGAAAACAATGTTGTACGTACGAATACGAGTTTCGCGCGTGAAAGCGTGAAACCGGATTCCTTACTCGTACGTGCGGCGCGCGTGAATGCGCACCAGTAGTCCCCTTACCTGCTTCGCGCATGGGAGCGTGAAAGCAGTCCTCCTTGAGGTAACCCTGTAGAACACACTTGACGAAATTCGATGTAGATGCCGCCAGGTCGGTGCTGGTCCTGTGGTTGTTGGAGAACAAAAAAGTAGCTTTTCCTCCGCACTTGAAAACCGAAAAAACGTTCTTCGTAGTTCCTGTAGAACTTGACGAACCGATGGAGACGTCGTTCCGTTCCTTGGTGCCGGTCGATGTGTAGACTAGGAGTCGAGGCTCATAACCTGAAGGAAGGCTCATAACCTCGAGGGTCATGACCTGAAGGAATAATGCATGTTGAGGCTCTGTCTTCTATGAGAAGAGATGCAGAGGCGGCACCGAAGTGTCTGTGAAGATCACTTGTGATGAAGAAAGAAGATGGTTTGAAATTGGCGCTTAATTGGCCATTATAGAAGGAATCTTGATCTCAGAGATCAAGAGGAGAAGAGGAAAGGAGAAGAAGAGAGGAAAGGAACGGAATGGAATGGAAAATGGAATGAACGAGGTGGGCGCTGTCATCACCTGATCACGAGACAATGCCCACACTACGGGCAGGTTTTTTCTACAGCAGCCCGTCAAGGTTCCGTGAACCGTTCCTAGCAATGTCCCTGCAACGTTCTATGTAGCGTACTCGTAACGTTCTATCTATGGAACGTTACCTGCTACCTATTGTGGTAGACTAGCTACCCTGCGTTACGATCAGTATGATAGAGATAAGTTGAATACAGTGCGTCGGCAAGAAAGAACAAACTCAAGTTTCGCCGCATATCGTATTTCTCCGCATCTATCATAAGATACTCTTTGTAAGCTCGTGTGGAGTGACTGCACATCACAATAGATATGGATGTCAACGTCCATATGCTGACACATACGAGGCGCGTTGGGATGAAGTTCCGATAAAGTTTCTGCGACCGGTTGGCAAGCGCACGATGGCCGAGGTAGTGCATGTGGCTGCCACACGGCTTGTCTGCTGGCGGCGCGAGCACATATGGGCAGGGAATCACCATGGGGTGCCCTCGTAAGAAACCGGGGGATCAGGAAGTGGCTGTGGCGGTATATTTTTGCTCATCGGTCCCACACAACATTCAACAACATTCAAACGTCTGCCATCGAACTGCGATGGCCGATACACAAGTTCTAGAGCACTCCGTGGGGCGCGGGTTGGACCACGAGAACCGCCTGCTGTGGAGGGTGCCTTACGTGTGCGAGTTGTGTCTATCCACCGTCGCTGTCGAGCGCTATCGCCGGGAACCACGTGCTGTGGCGGTTGAGTCATCCCGAAAAATTGCACCGCGTAAAAATTCGACTCGGCTTCTTATTTTTGTTTCATTTTTTTCTTCGTTTTTTTTGCCCTCGTTAGGACTCAACCTGCTGTTTTTTGCGAAAAACGAAAGTCTGTTCGTTTTAGTTCGTTTTTTTGTTCCCGATTATTTTGCCCTCGATAAGACCGGCCCCAAGTATGTAGTTCTATGGCAATGTTTAGCAAATAAATGTTCGCATCACAACGCCCTCAGATCTTATTCAAACCCCTCACAGCAGCAGCGGCAGCAGCAGGTAGCCGACGGCACGCCGACGCCCTCTAAGGAGTAAATGCTGCCGCAGCAAGGACTCCAGGCACAGTCCACGTGCCACCTCAGAGGTCGGCAGTCCTTCCAGCCCGGCCTAAATCCCCTGGGAAAAGCTGGGACGGCTGCTGTTTGGTGATTCTGTTTTAGTCCCCGCACAAAACGACACCCACCCATGTTGCATCCACACGGGGCTCACGGCCAGTGTCGCCAGCCCTATCATCACTGCGACCAATACCACCGGGTATCCTTCGTATCTCCCTCTACTACACAAGTTAGACCGAGTCTAGCGTAGGGCGTCGTGGGGCGTGGAGTGGGCTGGTTTGTACAACCTTGCGTTGGCGTTATTGGGCGGAAATAGCAAATAAAATAGCAAATTTCTCTTTCCACAATTTGCGAACGAACAAGAAGTGTAATTCCCACGGGAAAGCTTGGCAAGTTTTTCGCTATTTTGGCAAGTAAAACTTTCCATATTATGGAAATTTGGGAAGTTTTTTGCTCAATATGCGTCGTTACAAACGACCCTTAACGTTTTATGTTAATGTTAGGCGTCAGCGAAAACCCCCCGTAACATTACGTTACTTCGTTATTCTAACTACTTTCTGGTTTTTATGATACCATACATAGTGTTACAATATTGGCGGGCGATCGCGTAACATTATGTTAGAGTGTTACCTTCAACCCGGACTTATCGCAATATATGTGGTACGGTGTCAAGGGTATGCAGCCCATAGCGAGTATCACCATGTTGGTGTGCTATTACGGGGGGCCATAGTCAACAGGACCAAATATTGTTAGTAAAAATTGTTAAACATATACCTGGTAGGTTTTTATGTATAACATTGGTCCTGTTAACTATGCCCCCCCGTAATAGCGGAATTCCTTGTGGCTATCGTAACACACACCATGAAGGGATTACGTACACGGCCAGGTACTTACGGTTGAGGGCATCTACTTACTGCTATTATTGGCCAGGTAGAAGAAGCACGCAGAGGCAGGCGGACCGGGGGAGCCAGTTTTGTGGTCACGTGCGCGCTCGGTGTAAGGTGTGTGGTGTAAGCCAGAGGGCTACTATTAATATTACGGGGGACCATAGTTAACAGGACCTACCTACCTGTGGTATACATAAAATACATACCAGGTATATATTTAACCATTTCTACTAACAATATTTGGTCCTATTATCTATGGTACCCCGCAATAATAGGTGAAACATATACGTACTGTACGGGTACCTGGTATGGCACTCGACAGGCGTGTATTGCTGCTGCTGTTGTGTCTGCTGCTGAGATTGAGATCAAAAGCGGGCGATTTCAATATTGAGATTTCCAACGCAGAGGCGTGCGGGATTAATTATTCGTATTTTGACTGCTCGCCACGACTCGTGAGCTCACGGGTAGGTTTCCAAGCGTATTGCACCGAAAAAAAAGAACACGAGACCACGATCACTCGATTGCTCGATCTGGTAAACCCTGCACACACATAGTATACGAACACTGCTGTTGTACTGCTGCTGCTGTTGTAGTGCGTACCGTCGCTGTGCGTTGCTTTTGAAAAACACGGAAATGTGAGCTCATACGAATCGTTTTCCTGCCCCTGCGCAGCACCCACTCGATCGCACCTTTCTCGAGATTATATACTTGGAAGTATTTGTTTGTTCCTACTTCCTAGTTTGACAATAATCACGGCCCACACACGCACACACAAATACCAATTTGCTCTCCGTGGGCCCCTCTCCGTGGCCGTCACAAAAGAGAGAGCTTCATGAACGACTATTGCTGTGCCGTGGCTGCCTCTGTAGAGAGCTCTAGGGACGGTGCGATCGGACATGATACAGCAGCAGACAGCAGCAGACAGCAGCAGACAGCAGCAGACAGCAGCAGACGGCAGCAGACGGCAGCAGACAGCACACAGCAGCAGACGAAAAAACCTTCGAAATTGTGGGGTCTCCATTGTCCTGCTTGGCTCTAGCAGGTCGGAGTGATTCCCCGTAGTTATTTGCCAGAATTCGCAAGTTAGGAAGTCCAGAGCACGTGCCGTGGACCTCGGCCGGGGCTCGCGTTTTCGCCGTGGTGTAAACGCGGGCTCACTGTGGGCCACACGGCGTAGAGTGCGAGAGAAGACCCTCGGCCGGACGAGAGAAGTCAAGTATCCCGGGAAAAGTCAACTTGGTGCAAAGTAATATTTTGTAATTTATTGGCTGCAGAGTATACAAAATGAACTGCACAAAACATCGGTATAGGCGGCGTTTGTTTGTCGTACACCATATTGATCACTTGGTTTTAGCTTTCAGGAAATACGCTGGTTCCACCGCAAGCCGACTCATACCCTTTGCTCTGCGATTGATTCATGCCTAGCCTCCCCGTGTCTACCGCCACGTGTGCTTCGCTTTAGACTCGCTGTCAGTGGCCGCGAATTGGGCTCAGAATTTGCGGAGTGGAAGCTGAAAAAACGAGGCGCTATGCCGAATACTTTGGCACACCGCAGGGTTACTGCACCTTCAATCGGTCCTATACCTGCGCCCCATGCGATACGCTGTTCGTTCGGATGGAACTAAACCCGAAAACAGCACAATCTGCCACTGGGGCGCAGATGCCCATCTTTAATCCCTCTGCCGGTACTATATACTGTACTACATACACACACAATTACGAACATGCTGCGCACACACAAACACGCGATTGTTTCTCCTTTCCGCTCGCTGGATTTATTATGCAGAACAGTTCACACAGTGCATCTGGTCGCCGCGATGCGTCCCGTCCACGGTATTGCGAGTGCGGGTGCTGCGATCTTCCTGGCCGTGTCCGCCCGTGGGCTAGCAGAGGGTGAGCTGGGACAATCGCTTGGATTTGCAGCGTTCGTTAGTATCTAGTGTCCCCCTCCTTTGGAGTCGGTTTTGCCCTTCCGCGGCAGACTCGCATTTGGCGAAGACGCCCCGCTGCCGCTCGAGAAACAAATGGAGTACTGGAAAAGTTTAGGTTTCAGTGTTGACCGCGGTCCCCGCCAAGTCCGGCAGTGAGGTGGCCGGAAATATTTCGAGCTGCTAGTATCCGCGCCAATTGCCAGAATTTCGCGTCACCACGGCAACCATCTCCAGGCAACCCACCACTCTCGTGAAACAACACCATACAGGACGCCCCCGAACAGCGCAGCAGCAGTTGTCTCGTACCTAGCACAACTTCTTACAATCGATGACCGGACCAAAGTCACAGCGGAGCCATATCCTTTACCAGGTACCAGATTTGGAGTGTCCACATATTGGAAACATTGCACTTTCTAGCCCCACTTCAAGTGCTTCGCACGTCAGTTTGCGTGTGTTGGCGCCCGGTTTGTTCTCGACTGTCCGCCCCTACCCTGTACTCGTGTTGCAAACAGGAGACGAAGTAGGGGAGAAATGTTGCTGGGACGCGGACTGCATATCGGGATGCTGCGGATCGCAGGTGTCCCCTGCGTCATTGTGCCTAGGTAAGTACGTGCAATGTAAGAGGGAACGGAGTATGCATGTTCTAGCGGTGGGTGCCGCACACCGTCGTCCTACGGTATATAGGATGAATTTCGTGGTGCGGCCACCTTGGTTGGAGCGTGTGCCGACCTGTCGGAGAACAGACACGAATTTAGTGGCATCGCTCAAAAGGCTCCATCCATGCATTGGAGTAGTCATGGTGCATTCCTCGGAGTGAGGAGGTTCTGTCAGAGGTATAGGGAGTTTACTTCCTGTCGCAGGGAAATCAGCAGTGAGTCACGACAAAAAGCGAAGATCGGGCGCACGCAAATAATCGCGACGCAGCATCAAAACGTTTTTTTTATATACTTCACCGGCGGGAATAACAGCAAGGGTGAGCAACATGCTTTCAGATATTCAGTCGTTTTTGTTGCAGATAAACACCTACCTGGTACTTCGTCAATCGAGGAGGATGGAACTTGTACACTAACTTAGCAGATTAGTTGTTCGTTTCCTAGGAGTGAGGTGCGAGGGTTCGATTCCCGGCGTCGTCACTGCTACTGGTGACCCCGAACGTGCGCGTTTAAATAGGTCAGCAGTGCCATACTATAAACACATATAGACGAACCGAGTCTGACGCACAAGCAGATTCCCTCCGAGGCGTAGGTTACGGCAGAGACGCAACTGCAGTCATCTTGAAGCTTCTTTCTCACTTGAGGAGGTCTATGCATCACCCGAGAACGCATTCAAGAAAACGTGTACGCCTAACTTATCCCAATGCGCGACCCCGTAGCCTGAGTTTATATCGAAACATAGTGATGGAGAAAATGATATTGGGTAGTTGCCGAGGCTGTGAGTTGGGTGACTCTAAGTTGTCCGCTAGTTATTAGTTGGCTAATTGTTTCAGCTGGTTGCAGCGGTATGAGCTATCCAATTATTTTCTGTTTTTGGGTTTTCTTGCTCGCGCGAAAGCTTGTTTCGTGCGGGGAACCCATTTCCCCGTCGCACTGGAGCACACATTCGTGCGAATAGGGAGGGGTCTACTGAAACTCATGGCGCATGGATCCATCCCCACCGACGGTGCTGGTGCCGACGGCAAACCTGTAACTGCTAGCGGCGTTGAGCCCGGCCCATCGAGAGACCACGGCGGAGATGGAGCCTGCGTCGATTAACGGTTGGTTCCCAGGGCTCTTTCTCGTCCGGGCGCCGGCGACCACGATGCGGTTTGACACTCAACGAGCGCCGGCTTCCCGAGCCCCGCAAATCCCATTACGATGTACGCGAGGAGGCGTACAGTCAACTTCGCCGTTGGCGTTTATGTAGTATGTCTATTTAGCGTTTTCTAGTTTCGGTGCTGGCCGATACCACGAACTTTACAATACGCTTGTTTCAATACGAAAACAGGTGCTAAACTTCCCTTTTCTCATATTCTTGTTGGAGTGAAGTGAAGCCGAACAGCGTAATTTTTGCCTCCGGCGGGCCCTTGTCGGTCGGGGGGGGGGGGGTTCTCTTCGCTCTCCTAACATGGGTCGACTAATCTGCTGGCTAGTGTCTGCTAGCTAGTCGATTAAAGTCGGTTAGATAGCTAGGCGGGAACTCTAGCCAACCCACAGCATTAGTAGTTGCTCAGGTGAGAAGCCAGGTAGGACATATTTTGTTTTTACCCAACAGTGGTACCCCTGGCGGAACACACATACTGCCCAACATCCTCACAAGAAGGCACGCGGAAAGGATCGCTGGCTCGCCGACGGAGTTATTTGAAATCCGAAGGGTGGTACATGAGCCGTGCCTCGGTAGGAGAGGTAATACATAAAATCTTTCGACTTGATGGGGGTCTTCTACCGCGGAACTACACAAACTATTTGCAAATCCCTACCACCGCGTTTTCAGTTTTGCAACTGCATTCGAAATATCTTCCTTTCGAGTGGACCATTCTATATTTAATGGAGATACGTGTAGAATTGGTTTTAAACAGCCGTTTGGGAGAGGTGAAGGGGTGTCTGCGCCACAACACCCGGGAAACGGGTCGGTGCTCCCTTGGTCACTGCATGACGCGTGCTTAAGACTGTGTAGAGGGAGTATCAGATGGTTGAAAATTGTGCGAATTTGCGAGGGCCCCGGGCTACGTCCGTCAGCGCGTGTTAAAATATGAGACGTCATGAACTATGTAGATCTTGTGGATGTATATGGTTTGTATACCCGTAGCGAGTTATCACGATAACAACCTGATATTGCCCAGTATTGAACAGAACGGCACGCAGAAAATCCCTGACCACGCCCGCCATCCCAATGCCGTGAAATGTTGACACCTTGACACAATGCATCACTTTCCTCTTCGCAGTTCGGAACAGATTATCACATGTTGACACTACCTCGATCGGGACGTTGACAAGAGTGTAAGGCAGACGCTTGCTGCGATAGAGGTAGCACTTTTCCGCTGGTTTGTTCTGAAATGATGGGGTTCCTTAACCCGAAATCGTCGGAAAGCCAATCGTGTTTCGAAAAGTGATGTTTTTGTACAGTTGGGCCATAGAATTATTCCTCGGGATAAAATTCGATTCTTGTTCTGATTCAAGTTTTCGGGTGAGGCATTGAGCTCTTTACGTGAGGACCCTCAGAAATTGCTTCAGTATTCTGTCTCTCTACCGTGGATCATTTAATATAAGTATTGGATTGGATGAGGCCTCCAGCGCCGGGCAGGAGGTCCCGCCCGGTATTTCCCCCCGCGCTGAGTAAAGTGGCGAATCACAAACTCTGCGCGGGGTTAGTACCTGTAAATGATCTGGGTATACAAACCCAAGAATACTACAGTATTCTGTCTCTCTACCGTAAATCATTTCGTGTAAGCATTGGATTGGATGAGGCCTCCTGCGCCGGCCTGTGGTCCCGCCCATACTTCGTGACGCCTCCTTTCAGATTGCCTTTGTAGTTGACCGCTGGCCCGGGGCAGAATAGTCTCTCCCAAACTTCTATCCTCTGAACTCAGTCCCTACCCGCACACGCCGCAAAGTCATTGCTGAACTCCGGCGAGAACGGTAGCTCGCTAGCGTCCGCGTAGCTCTGGCCACGTGCCTTCTTGCTACCCCGCACTTGTCCACTCGAGGTAGCCCCGATGTAGTACTTTGCAACTTACTCTGTCTTCGAGCCACCAATTTTCATGATCTCGTCCACAGCCGTCCCGGCCAGGGATTTGCTGAGCGAGCCTCCCACTCGAAAGGAGTGCATCGTTAAGTGGTTCGGCAGGTCTGCTATTTGCAGATAGCTTTGGTGGTTCGCCGGCATACCGGCCGTGGTGAGGGAGAGACGGCCCTGGCCACCTTCTGCCGTAGCAACGGGGAAGAGGTGCCCAGTGCTTAAGCCCCACCTAATTACACAATCTCCGTATCGAGAGAGAGCAGTGGGGGAGAGGGTCCACCCGTACCAGAAAGGGAAGCATCATGCACGCCCCTCCACGGATAAAAAAAGAAAGAAAAAAACGAGGAACCATACAGCAGTATCGAGAGAGAAGCAGCGAGCAACTCGTCAGGTTGCAGTGAGCGAGAGGGCGCAGCCGTACCAGACCGCAGCTCCCCATTCGAAACGACAGGGAAAATTACAGCAGTATCGAGAGAGAGCAGTGAATGGAAAAATCACAGCCGTACCCGACCCCGTAGCTTCATACCCCCCACTCCCCCGCCAAAAACGAGAGAGAATACCGCAGTATCGAGAGCAGTCAGTGAGGCAGGGCCGTGCCAAACCGCGGCCTCGTACCCAGCACGAGAGCGAAAAAACAGCAGTATCGAGAGAGAGCCGTGATGAGAGAGCACCGCCGGACCAGGCACCTCGCCATCCGACCCTCGACTCCACAGACAACAGCGAGAGCACATACCGCCGTATCGGGTAACTCGGGTACCCTCCGCGTACGCACGTCAATTAGCAGCGAGTGAGAGGGCATATCAGTATCGAACACTGCAGCATAATACGCTCCACACCGCACAATCTCCGATACCAATCTGTGTCACAATGTACCCAATCTCCGATACCAATCTGTTTTATTTTTTGTCGGCTCTACGGCCAGCGGGCACAGAGGCGCTATACAGCCCAACACAACCTCGTTTACTCGAGAAAGCGGCAAACACACACGTACCTCTGGAAGGTGCGTGGTTGTAGTGAGTCCGATCAGATCCTTGTAATATTTACTCCTTATTTCCATGGTCGGCGGCTGAACCTGCGGGGCCCACCTTGGACGAGCTTTGCTCCCAAGCTCGCTCCAGCTGAGGCATTCTCACCAGCGTTCGCCCCACCGGCGATCTCGACCGTCTCGGTTTGAGCCGCCGGTCCCTACGTTCCCGCAGCACCTACCCCGTAGCCTAGCTGACGCGCAGCGCCTCCCCGAGCATCCCCACCTCGGATGCTCCGAGGAGAAGAACACAGTGCTCCGACTCCAGGAGGATGCCATGGAACTGGAGGTCTAGAATGTACCAGAGCAAAACAAACCGCGTTGCTTCAAGCTCGCGGTTCGGCCGGGAGGCGCCGGCCCGGGGCCGACACGATAGCGGCAGTCGCGTCCGCTTGAGGGGCTGGTGTCGACCGGGTGGTTCTCAGCATACTCTCAAGAATTTCGCGACCAACTCGTCAAGCTCACGAGGTTTCGGGAGCGTAGGAAAGAAGTGACCTCGATTCGATACAAATCCGAGACTTTTCGATATAGTCAATGGTTCCATTATTTGTGCCAATTGTTTGAGTTCATGGATTGAATCACCATACTTCAGGGTGAGCCTTTATAGAACTACATACTTAGATCACAACCCCTGAGCGTGCTCGGTTGGTGCATCCCTGGCCTCTCAGAGCTCCCACTTCCAAACGGCCTCCTTTCATTACTTGCCGGACCTATCCAGCAGTTCTTTTTTTTCTCCATTTCTCTTGGCACTCTCGGTCCTTTCTTCCTTTTTTCTTCTTTCGTTTCATGTGCGTGCGTGTACTCCGAGTACGGCACTGCGGGAGAGCCCGGCACCGTCGCGGGTGTCAGTGGGTGCTGGCGGGTAGAAGGGGGGTTGCAAGGAGCGCGGTCGCCGCTTTCGTGCCTAGGCGTCGCGTGTGCCTCGAGACACGAGGGATGCATGAACGGGCTTTGTCTGGCTTCCGTTTAAGATTGTTGATAGAGTATGTACGAGTTATCAAGGTCGTTCGGGATGGCAAGATAATGTTCAAGCGGTGCTTATTTTTGCGACCACGCTGAGGTTCGAAGAAGGAGGTGTGCAGTTTGAACACCAACGTTATCGAGCTGGCAAACGGAGGCCACGGTGAGGACCGGACTTTACGTGAGGCGGGCGACGGGGCTGATTGTGGCAGAGAGTGATAACAGCTTTACCCGGACCGAATCGGGCGAGGTGGTCGCGAGAGGGGCGGGCGGCGCACGAGGCTGAGAGAGAAACTCTTGGTGCGATTTTCTTTTCTTTATTTCGACCGGGTGTAAGGTGTTCCAATCAGGCAGAAAAGTATTGCACGAGAGCGGATGGGGATGTTTTTTGTTTCCGAATTTTCGGTTTCATTTTCATTGTTTTTGCTGCTGTGCCGTGCTGTGCTTTCGCTTTCTTCGTACATACGTGTACAGACATAGAACTACATACTTAGATCACAACCCCTGAGCGTGCTCGGTTGGTGCATCCCTGGCCTCTCAGAGCTCCCACTTCCAAACCGCCTCCTTTCATTACTTGCCGGACCTTTCCAGCAGTTCTTTGTTTTCTCGGTCATTTCTTCCTTTTTTCTTCTTTCGTTTCGTGTGCGTGCGTGTTCTCCGAGCACGGCACCGCGGGAGGACCCGGCACCGTCGCGGGTGCCAGCGGGTGCTTGCGGGTAGAGGGGGGGTTGCAAGGGGCGCGGTCGCCGCTTTCGTGCCTAGGCGTCGCGTGTGCCTCGATACACGAGGGATGCATAAACGGGCTTTGTCTGGCTTCGATTTATGATTGTTGATAGAGTATGTACGAGTTTATCAAGGTCGTTCGGGAGGGCAAGATAATATTCAAGCGGTGCTTATTTTTGCGACCACGCTGAAGTTAAAAGAGGGAGGTGTGCAGTTTGAACACCAATGCTATCGAGCTGGCGAACGACGGCAACGGTGAGCACCGGGCTTCACGCGGGGCGGGCGACGGGGCTGATTGTGGCAGAGAGTGATAAAAGCTTTACCCGGACCGAATCGGTAGCGAGGTGGTCGCGAGAGGGGCGGGCGGCGTACGAGGCTGAGAGATAAGCTCTTCTGTGCTATTTTTTCTATTCTTTTTTTCGACCGGGTGTAAGGTGTTCCAATCAGGCAGAAAAGTATTGCACGAGAGGGGACGGGGATTTTTTTTTTCCTTTCCGAGTTCTCGGTTTCATTTTCATTGTTTTTGCTGTGCTTTCGCTTTCTTCGTACATACAGTACAGACCAGACATTGCTGACATAAAGCATATCGAAAGAAAAAAATAAGTGCAGACAGTAGTACCCTACCTGGGGTGTATGTACGTACGTACGACATCCGCGACGCGAAGCGTATATGTGGCATCCAAGCTGACGTCGGAGCTTTTTTTCCTGAAGCATGGCGGCGGGACTCTTGGCATTATCAAGTCACCGGTTTGCAATTACGACCCTTGAAAACACTAAACTCAATCGTGGACCTCTGTTCGCTTCGCATAATTTGGTGTACGTTTTTCCTTCCTGAGCGAAGCGCCTTGTGTAAAATACCTGGGCATGTAGCTTGCCGCCATAGTTATCGGGGGATTAGGGCGTAGGACGGACTGTCGGCCAGTGCAACAACCCGTAGAGTACGTAGATCCATAGTGTGTGGATCTTTCCGAGATGGTCAATTGACGGCCACGCCCACTTCGATAATTTCTCTTCTTTGCACTTGTTCTTAATTTTTTTCGCTTTTTTTATCTTCTTTCCACAGTGGCTATAAACGCGTCTTGTCAGATAATCTCTTGTTTTAATCTTCCCACGTGATTGTCGCAAACACGTCGGTGTCACCTCTGCCATCTCCCTTCACAGAGACATATCCTTGAGACACGCATTATTTTTCAAGCGTGGAATTACTTGCGCTAAACAACTCGTTTCGTAGTACTGACACCGCCTCGTCGTTTGCCTTTGACAGATGCGCTAGCAAAAGGTCCCGGAGAGGCTTGCAGCACGGCTGACGGCTGTGACTGCCGCTTTGGGCTGTGCAATGGAGGTTTCTGCTCGGAAGGTGCCGTACCCCCCGTTTTGAGTTGTATCCAGGTTAATATCCATACGAGTGTGTGATACACAGAAAATCACAACGTATGCGCCCGGGCTCGTGGCTTTCAACTACCCCTTCCGTTATGTATGCACAAATTGTATTGTATTGTTTGGTTCGGGACAGCTTCTGCAAGAGGCAGCAAATGCGTCTTTTATTTCGCGAGTGGTAGCGATTACATGGCAGCCATCGGTGCTACTTGGTTTCTGTCGAGAGTCTGTGTCTGGCGTTGTATCACCATCACCTGGTATAGTCACACTGCGTGAACTCGCGACGATCAAAATCTTCGATCAGACCCGTTCTACGATAGAGGTAGCACACTTCCGCTATTTTGTTTCTGAAAGACGGGGTTCCTTGATCCCAAATCGTCGCAATGCTAATCTTGATCTCGCTAAAAATAGTTTTGTAGACTCGGGCCATGGAATTATTCGCCGCGATGCAATTTGCTTTTGCTGCAAGACAGTTTTGGCGTGAGGTACGAGTATGGAGCTCGTTACGTGAGGAGCCTAGAAAATTTAGGGTGAACCTATATCGTAGAACGCCTCATCAATACCTGGTACCTGGTATTCGTTTCCCCCCCACCTTTATACAAGTGTACACCCCCCCGACGACCTATTTCGGCGGCCTGAGTCTTTGCTCAAGATGAACCGTGGGATATCTTGCACTTGCTCAAGAGGAGCGGCGGATGGACTATGTCAACGTATGGACGTTGAGATCCATACACCTATCTTTATTGATGTGCAGTCAATACGCACTGATACGAGTGCACGAATACCTTATTAATAGTATGGATATTCGGGTAAATGCCCTACGCAGGTAAATTGCGAGTCTGTTTTACTCGTAGTACGGAATATTGTACGTTCAACGTACATTTGTTGAGACGTTGACCATACTTAAAGCAGGAGAGCTACCTTACCATAATAATGCTCCCATAAAAATGTTGCTATGTGACGGACTGTCAGCCAGTACAATAACTATTGATAGTAGATCAGGTCAACTTCAACTGCCAGTAGAGTGGGCATTGTTCCATGATGATCAGGTCAACTTCAACTTCCCGTAGAGTGGGCATTGTTCCAGGGTGATAGCGGAGGTCAGCCCTACCTCGATCACTTCTCCTTCTCCTCCCTCTCTCCTCCTACTCCTCCTCCTTTTGTTCCCCACTCCTTCTCTTCTGTCCCTTTCCTCTTCTCCTCTTGATCTCTGAGATCAAGATTCCTTCTATAATGGCCACCTAAGCGCCAAATTCAAACCATCGTTTTTCTTCTTCCTAGAAGTGATCTTCACAGACACTTCGGCGCCACCTCCGCCATCTCTCTTTCGCAGAGACAGAGCCTCGGCACATGCATTATTCTTTCAGAATGCTATGCCTCACACAAAGTAGTTTTCCCGCTCTCAGGCTTTGTGTTTCCTGAACTTGCAGGTGCACCTTCACCTACAAGTGTGCTCGAAGGTACGATGGTGTCGCGACGATGTGTTTCATGTAGAAGTCATCACATTTTTTTTTTTTTTTTCTCATCCCATTCATTACCTTCGCACATCTTCTTCTCTCTCTCCTTCCAACTCGTAACTCAGATCCGGGGTCACACAGCAGGCTCTTGTACCCCCTTCCCGCTACGGTACGTGCCTTCATTTTTTATCGCGAGAATATTTCAGCCTTTTCTTCCCTCGTCGACTCGCATCGAATTGTGCCTACCCACTCCCAACAATTGCATCCTTTTTAATTTTTGCAAATAAAGTCAAAGTTCGACCCATCTGGGGCTCGAACGCAGGACTCAAACAAGTGGAATTCGAGGTTAACCACTTGAACCACCGGGGCGACCGGACCATCACATGTGTGAATGAAGCGCATGGGCGCATACCGGTACACACCAGATATCGACCTTCTCTGGTTGTTCGCGCGTTACGTTTCAGGCCATCTCCTTCTGTAACGTTGTATACGGTTCTTCTAAGTGTTAGTGTTGGGTGTTCAAACGTCTCTGTACTCGCGGTGTACCGTTGTGTTACAAAGGCTCGTTGTTCTTACTCCTTCTGCACATTTAGCAGAAAAATAAAATGTCGGGTGAGACCCGAGACTGGGTCACACGAAGAAAGGCGGTTCGCCATACCTCATAGAATTCACCTCTTTCCGACCATTTATTTGCCGATTGACAACCGGCAAAGACGTAAATAACTCTGTCAAGAAGTTCTAGGTCCGAACGGATAATCACGAATAACGGTGAACGGCAAGTAAATTATAAGGCAGCTACCTTTGCAGCAGTTACCTCAGAAACGGCGGCTTTGGTTTAATTTGTACTTCGTCGGTAAGCCGTTGATATTCGACAAGATATCGCAGACTAACGCGCACAATCATCCAACATACAGCACGGGATCAAACACTGTAGGAGGAGTGAAAGCGCGAGGAAATCGACCATATATGCAACTTCGGCAACCAGTAGATATAAAAAAGACCAAGGGAAAGCAACAACATGATCCCAACCTTTCTCGTTGAACATTCCCAACGACTGAAGCCCCCTTATTTTATCTACTTCAAAAGTGGTATAATACCGTAGTCGCTTTGTTTCATAAGTACCAATCTGGTTACGTGTTGCTGCTGTCGTTGTTGTTGTTGTGTTTTCGTACTGTGTACAGCCTAGGAGTGCACGGTCGGTGGTCACGAACACACAGTCAGGGTGAGACAAGGCAAGGTCATCCTCTTGGTGTTGACATGGCGGCGGCCCATCCACACCTAGAGGGCAGCACATTTTTCCTTCGCCTCAAAAAGCATTAGAACACCAGCAGAAAAAAAACAACTTGAATTTGAACGCACCGCAGATTTGTACACAGGTAACACCTCTTCATCTCAACAAAGTACGTGCGTGCATAGAAAGCTCCATCTTGATCATTGTCATTACGTGAATTTTACTTGGCCGTTGCCAACGTGCCTAACACCTGAGGAGGTTACATGAACGCCCACTCACTCCTCGTCTGTCCGCCTCCCTACCTGCCTACGTGCCTGCCTGCCTGCCTTCGCTCTGTCTCGGTGCCCCGATTCGTGTACTGTACGCCTTAAAGTGTGCAAGGTTGACGTTGATTGCGATTCGGGATGCTGCTCGTTACTGCTAGACACGAACGTGTGCCTCCGTAAGTACTTTGCGTGCGGCGAAACGAACACTTATGCAAAGGGTTGTAAATGAACCCTTCACCTACCTGTCGACAGGGACGCGCTGTCGTGCAACCTCGTACAGCAGGGATGCAGTAAAGAGCATGCTGAGACGCACGTGGCAGGCAAAAGCTGCCACGATTTTTTTTCGGAAGACGATATCGGCATCGTAGATGTGTGTTCATGGTCCTTCGTATTATGCGAGGTGTAAGCCCAGATATTCAATACCTTCCCTGTTGGGCAGGGGCCGACGGGGAGATGGGCGTACGGCGAGTGTCATACGTTGCTGCAGCTTAAACAGCATGCATGTGCGATGCCCGATACGATAGGCCTAGATTTTTTCGGATAAACGTATTTCTGACGGATGGGGCCTCTCACCTCGGGAACTGTCGAACATTCATCCGTTTGTACGATCGTTCCCGTAACGATCCAGACCTACTGCACGTATTCCACAGGTTTCCTCATCGAGTTAGGCGTTCCTTTGTAGCCCTTTAGTTCGGGGTGATATATAGACCGGCTCAAATAAGGACCCTCGGCGAACATAAAAGGTGCACCACTACCGTAGTATTCGTTATTCATGCACTTGTTGCCTTCATACAGGTGATGGTGTGAGGATTACCTGTGCTACTTTAGGTAGATCCACCAGACGCCGACGCGCCATGTAAGTTGATCCTTCTCGTTGAGTTTTTTTCGGGTGATGTTTGACCAAACCACTTGGCCATTGAAGTACCGGCGAAAGATGTAGGTTACGCAAATTGCCTATTTTTCGTATAATAAAAGGGTTGATTGGTCACTTTCGAGCACGGTGATAGAGCCAAAATCGTAGTTGAAATACCCGTGCCGTTTGCACTAGTTGGTATTTCGACACGCAAAAATAACGCGTATTCAAAATTTGCATCCGCGAAATCCATACCAGTACTTGCACAATTTTCGTGGGGTGTAAACTGCAGTGGCAGTGTGATACCTATACGAGTGGTGGTGCTACTCCCGCGTATGAGAGTTCCCGATCCTTCCGCCGCCCGTCTGTGTGGCTAGGGGTGTATTACGGATGTGCAACCTACCATTCCTTTTGCTTTCGACCTCATGAACGTTGACGGCGCGGTGAATACACGGCCTGGCGTCTGCCTCTTTTGCAGAGAAAGCGACCTTGAGTCCGGGGGAGGCGTGCCGTACGGGGGACGGGTGCGACTGCTTCTTTGGAAGGTGTATCAACGGTATTTGTACAGGTGAAATACGATAATTCCACGCTTAGTATCGACGTACGAAAAAAGGCGTTTGTAGATGGACAAATCGCAAAAGCCATGTCCCGACAAATGGGACACAGATGGGATTCGAGTGTTTTTACATGAACGGCTCTCTCAGCGGAAACACTCCCTAGCTGAGGGGATGTCTGTTTCGGTTGACGTGTACCATGTTTGTCGGAGCCGGTATTCGGAAGATGGGTAGAGCTCAAACATTTTACGACTATACTCTGCTGTAGGTCACACATGGTTTGTGCCTCTTTCTTCCTAGAACAACTCGCGATATTGTGTGCCTTGGAAGATGAAATCGAAATTTGTACCAGGTATGAATTACTAACCTCACACTACAGAAACTCAGGTCAGTATTAAATATATTTCACCCCCCCCCCCCTACCCACTACAAGCAACGCTGACACGGCCGTGTACGTGATTCATCTGTACACATACACTACAGACGGTGCCCCTGTTGCTATCGTCGTCTCCCGAAGGCATGTGCTACAGATAAGCGTTGTTTCTCGGGCGTGCCGTTTTTGGGCGTTTCGGCCTCGGCTTTGGGCTTGGGTCGGCGCGGGGATGAAGGGAGTGGGGAGAGGAAGACACAGAAAAAAGCTCCGTCTCGCGGCGCGGGTGCGAAATGGTAGAGGTGGGGTGCGGGGCAATTGCACATTCTCGGCGCGGGTGCGAAATGATAGAGAGGCGGGCTGCGGGGCAAAATTGCACGTTGGCGTGGAAATAGGGAGGTCGGGGTGCTTTCCTGTCACGAATAAGAGCCCGGCCTCGCATCCTCAGACCGGACGAGATTGTCGGCACCACGATTTGGCGGGCCGCTGGCTGAGACAAGGAGAAAAATAGGAAGGGGGGAGGCCTGTTTGGCGCTTCGCCATCGAGTGGTCGCCCAGAGAGGATAATCGAAGCAGACTGACACGGGGGGCTGCCTTCTCAGTGGGCTTACGCCTTCCGCCCTTGAAAATCAAGGTTTTGTTTCATCGAGGATCGAAGGGTGTTTTATAAATGACGGATCCGATCAACGTGATAGCGTGGTCGCCCGAGCGAACGAGCGATCGACTTTTTTCTTTCGATTGAGATTTATCTGAATATTCTTACTGAATATATAAAAAACTAAGTAACGCTTCCTTTGCAATCCCGCCTCCGCATACTTCGTACTATTAGTGCATAGTACTGTAGTGCTCCTTCTCCGTCTGCTGCATAATACACCAACAGTAACCACGAATACTATGTTTTAGTGGTGGTACCGTACTGTGTGCCGTTGGGTCGCGCCATCGCTCGGCCGACACGTTCACTCGCCCCTCGCGGGCGCCCGACTGTTCGACATCTGGCCGCTCGGTACTTGTTTCGGGGGCTCAGACTACTTGCCTCGTTCGCGTGCTGTCGCTGGCTTGCTCCATCTACCGCGACGCCGCTCGCCACGCGGTTCTTCTATAAAACGTAGAGTGCATGAAATAGTAGGGCGAAAGCCACAGAAAATATCTCGGTCGGTCAAGAGTAGGGGGAATGCTCCGCCGTGGTTCGCTGAAAATGTACCCATCTATCATAACGCACAGTGCAGCTATCGACCAAAGCACTACACCCTGCCGGCAGCACAATGATGTGCGCCCCCCAGTACACCTCGTTAAAAATACCATTGGCTCGGTATGTCGTGGCATTGCTTCACTGGGATCTCCTGGTGATGATATTACTCGGTTACTCGCCGAACACCGGTCGCCCATAGAACCCTATACCCCACACTAAATCACATCGACTGACGCCTGCCTTATGGTGAAGAGACTACACCATTTTGGGAACATCTTTGGCGAACGCAACTCTATCGTTTTTCTGCAATTTACAGCGTTTCTTCGTCGTATGATTGTCCGTCGGTTGCTTTTCTTGGCCTCTTCTCACTAATCGCCTGGGACAGACTGCGAGGACGATGACCACTGCCCTGCAGATACTGAATGCTGCGTGGATGGGACATGCTATGAAAACATCAGTGAATGCGGTGAGAGGTCCACTCCAAACATGATGGAGATGGTTTAAGTTTTGGTGTTGCTCGGTTTGTCGATCACAGACGGTGACTATTGCCAACCTCTGCCGTACAGAGGTATATTTCCTACTAATGCATCCCGGAGGGCATCTTTAGGCATTTGCCGGTTCGTATTCGTGGCTGACTGCGTGTTCTTTTTCGAAATATAAATCCAGCGGCAGTTGTCGTTTTTGAATTCCCGCGGCTGTCAAGCTACAACAAAAAGACACAGCCACCTACGATGGCCGCAATATGCTCCTCTTTCTTGACCCGAACTTTCAAAACGGACGATACCGACCCTTTTTTATCGAAAGCACACCCGCAAGCTGCATGTTTGGCCGCTTGAAACTTCGCCGTAATAGGCATAGACACTTAGCGTGACGACCATTGGTCGGGCTTTTTGTAGGGAAAAATACCAGACAGACAAGAACAAAATTGGGTTTCGAACAATGGCGTGTGTATGGCTCCCTTTCAAGCGTGTACAGATATTTTGCCGGGTTCAGCGTCCGACGCGGCGATCGTCGGAGGCTTGCACGATAGCTGCTTGCATCGCCAAAAGGCGGAAACATTTTTCCCATAGCACCAGCCTTCGGTTAGTGATGCGTGCCACGCGAGAGGGGTACCTAATATTACCCTGAGGCTCCTCACTTGACGATTTCTATACCCCACCCAAACCCTGACGGAAAAAAACGAATTAAAACATTTATTGCCAATGCTAGAGCATATGTATCTACAAAAAAAACGCAAACGATGTCCCAGTGGCGTTGAAGGTAATTCTTGAGTTGAGTCTATTCAAGGTAAAGTCAAGAACATTTTGGCTAAATAACAGTGCTATCCCCATCGTAAAAACCACGTCTGTTACTGGTGGCGAACCCATGAGACGCCCACGAATAGGTTTGGCGGCAGGATTTTGTGTAACATCGAGGAATTTCGACGTAGTTGTAGAGGTTCGTACATTGCACTCCAGGCATAGACACGCCTTTGGAGAGAAACGTCGAGGTGTCCGCTCGCAGTGCGTATCACATCGTGTGATACAATGCGATTCAGGGACAGCATTTTCACTTTGCCAGTGCTTGGTGTACCGACCGCGACGTGTTTGTTAGACGTGCTGTCACCCGTGTCACAACTGGGCGGGTCCGGTCCAGTTTGACTACTTTTAGGAAGGTGGGGCAACTTGTCAACCTTCCTAACACCTTTATGTGAAATCTGACTAGATATTGCAATTGATTTTCGGGGCCGATACTATTTGGAGCGCTATACTTCAACCAGCCCGTACAATATTGTATTTGAGTTTTCATCTCAGCCGTAGGGGGCGTCGAACATCCAGATCGCGGGCAGGACCCTCAGGTTTTTCCACGTTCACGACAATTTTAACACAGGACAGAAAACCACGAACGTATTGGGTGGTTCACACCATGCGATGAAAGTGATGCATAGGTATCATACGAGTATCGTCTGTCAACTACGCGGCATCCAAACACCCACCGAACTGTAACTGGTTGCCAACAAAATACGTGGTAGTGCATTGATGTGAAATACGGGGATGGTCCGTGAACGAGTTAAACGCACTGACTACGCCCGGCCTGGGTGACTGTGTGTCTTCATACGCTCTGCGTATCTCTCCCCGTTTGACAGATTCGCATCTAACACCAACGCCAATGAAGTCTCCCGCGTCATCACCGACACCATCCCCATCAACGAGATCGCCTACGCCAGCACCGAATTCACCCCCAACGAAGTCGCCCACGCCATCACCATCCAAGTCGCCGACACTAACCCCAGTGCCGACAGAAGCCCCAACCAACTCTTCTAACCAAGCCCCGACAGCACCCCCATCCAAGTCGCCGATGCGATCACCGACACCATCCCCATCAACGAGATCGCCTACGCCAGCACCGAATTCACCCCCAACGAAGTCGCTCACGCCAGCACCATCCAAGTCGCCGACACTAACCCCAGTGCCTACAGAAACCCCAACCAACTCTCCCAATCAAGCCCCGGCAGCACCCCCACCCAAGTCGCCGATGCGATCACCGACACCATCCCCATCAACGAGATCGCCTACGCCAGCACCGAATTCACCCCCAACGAAGTCGCTCACGCCAGCAGCATCCAAGTCGCCGACACTAACCCCCGTGATAACAGCAACCCCAACCAACTCTCCCAATCAAGCCCCGACAGCACTCCCATCCAAGTCGCCGATGGAAACTTCGATCCTGACAGCAACCCCAACCAATTCTCCCAATCCAGCACCGACAGCACCGCTATCCAAGTCACCCACGCCTACCCTGATGCCGACATCAACCGCAACCGTATCGCCCTCCACACTCTCTACCCCGTCACTGGCGCTAGCTCCGGTTGAGCCTTCCACGCCAACGCCAACGCCGACCCGGTCACCCCCGCCATCACCTCCGTCCCCGTGGTCCATCGTGGCCGCCTCAGTAGTTGGGATGATACTGTTCGGTGTGCTTGTGCTAGCGTATGTTAGAGTGAAGATGCACTGCGAGGCTCGGAACCAAAGCGTTCGACAGTGTGTGCAAGTTCTGCTCGCCAAAGGTTCGTTCTGGGGTACGATGATGGTGTTGGCAGGGGTTTTCGTTACTCTGAATATTCTGGACGTTTCGTCGATGTGGGGCATTGTGAGGGTTTGGACTGCCTTGGTTGTATGGTTCCTGGTCGTGGCGTGGTTTGTGGTGTTCAAAACTGGGACACCGGCGACGGTGTTGTAGAACAATCCCCCTTGATGTTCTACCATATGGTGCCTTTCAGCTTGACCACGATCACTGGGAAGCCTGATCGAGTACTTGCAACCACGTTCTCCTGTATCGACGCTTTGCTTCCGTTGTTGAAATCGTTGACGAGGCACGTAGGCAGGGAGGGAGAGCCTGACCGTAGTGATTTGTCGGCCTGATTGTGTATTGTCTCTTGTTGACACGTTAAAACTGTACCTATCAGACATGGAAACACAATGGCGATCAGCTCCTATGCCGAAGAACCATACCCAACGAAAATAGGAGTGATGCAGTCGATATATCACGCGTTTGGTCCAAACACAACGGGAAACCGAGTGCCCTCTGGACACAAGGGTCAGCACGCCCGTATCCTCTGTGTTTTTATGGATACCCCACGGCGAAGGCAGAAAATCAGGCGCCACCCGAACAAAGGAGACAGCCGACCCTAAGGTCCGTTACCGTCGACCGATGGCATCACATCCTATGTGTGTCTTTTGACGAGCTTCTCCTGCTTCCAAAAGTACTATCCACCTGCTACAACCTAATTTCGAACCTCTGAGCAAACGGCTCCGCTTGAGGCCACGAGTCGGGGCGTGCAATTTCCCTATTTGATTTGTATTCCCCCGATTGGAGGTTGTCAATAGAGTCAAGGGCTTTTACAAGGACATGCCTTTGATAACGATCGCGCCTAGGGCAGATATCACCGTTGTTTCGACTGTGTGTGTGTTCTTCACATTAAACCGTTCTTTCTACCCGTCAACATCCAGAACAACCAGTGTCCGTGCCGATTCTTCAATCCTAGAAGAGATACAAGTTCTGTGGTCACAAAACTACGCCACAGAGATACTACGTTGCCACGTATGCAGTAAGCACAGCAGTGGGCAAAGCAATGCCATGTCATCAGACTAGATACGGCAGGCACGACATACATATTTTATGAAATAGAGAAACGAAAGGAAACAATCAAAGAGAAAACAAAAACAAAGAGCACAAATCGAAAGAGAAAAATAGGAAAATGAAAGAAAACTAGAAGAATCAATCTGTCGTGTCCCCCCCCGCAGGCGAGGTGGCCAACACTTGAAAAAGAACGAGCTGAAAAAAAGGGAAAAAATAACAAATACACCACTGCTTGTAAACAGAGTAAGACAAAGAACCAAGAAAAAAAAACCAAGGGAAAATAACAGGCAGACCAAAGGCCAAAGCCCCTTCCAGGTGGCTGCAGCAGTTTGTGGTACGAGTAGTATAGCCAGGTTCTCCCTGCTAATCCGCCTGGTACCTTGCTACCCAGACTGCCGTCTCCGACCTTCGTTCGTCAACTATGCTCAGCCCCCTTGGTGTCAGACAGTACGAAACGAGCAGAGCAGGTTCGTCATCCAACCACGCGCCACACGACTCCTTCAGTACGGCTTATCAATAAAAAAACGAAGAGAAATAAATAAAATGAAAACCACAGAGAATCAGCGCAAGAAAGAAAACAACAAAACAAAAAGAGAAGACAAGGGAAGACCGCGTTCGAACCAGCTGCACCAGTTGGTGGCACTAGTAGTATGGTCATGTTCTACTTCCTATTAATGGTCGGCCTGGTGCCTTGCTACCCTGTCTGCCATCTCCTTCCTACTTTAATCTACCGCAGTTTCCCTTCTACTCCTCCAGTCCCCCCCCCCTTCCGCATTCCCTTGGTCGGGTTTTCTGCCACTTCTCCTGTTGTTGCCCCCTCCCCCCCCATTCACTTGGACACCATCCACGGCGGATGCGCGGCGCTGCCTACTCATCTCAGCCTCAGCCTCGTGCCACCTCACCATGAATCGTTCGGCTGCTTCAAGGATCCCCCGGTACCTCTTCCCCGCATGTTTGGCTGCAGTGGACCACAACGCGGTCTCAACTCCAAACACCAAGGGGGCAACTTCCGTTGACCCTTCGGTGGCTCGGAACTCCCTAAGGTCTTATACTATGCATCTATGCCAAGTCTTACACTGTCTGCCTGGGCTCGGGTTCTCCCCACCAGCTATCGTCCCAAACATTACCCGACTGGGTAATCGCTCCTTGCTTTGCCGTGCCACGCCCCCCGCAAAAAAGAGCCGCCGTTTACGAATGGTCGTTTCGATGCTCTTGCAACGTGTCATCTTGAGGGCCTTCGCGTACGAGAGGGTGGCATGGTCAGTACGAAGTCGGCGCTGGAAGCCAATGACTCGCACCAGGACTTGGTGGCGAGCCGTTCGAAGCTTGGCAAAGTGCTCCGCTCTGAGGGTCCATATCACACACCCGTACAGCAGGGTCTAAATCACCTCGGCCGTCAGCATTTGGACTTTAAGGCTAAGGGGGGCGGTCGCCCTATCATACAACTCCGGGCTGAACCGTTTGAGGCATGCTCACATCAAGCGGATCAGTCCGTTGATTTCGAGCGAGAGGTCAGCGTTTTCGTGGATGATACCGCCTAGGTATAAGAACTGGGTCGTCTGCTTATACCTCTGGCCTGCCGCTTCGATGACGAGCGGTGGTGTGAGGGTTGTCTGGTCTGGTGTTTGTAGGAACAATGTCTCTGTCTTCGTTTCCGACACCGTGAGGCCTTCTGCTTCGAAGGCAGTCACGATGACTGTCATCATTGTCGCGAGTCCTTCAGCCGACTTCGAGACAATTCCTGCATCATCGGCGTACAACATGTCTTACACAGCCCTTCGCACGCACGCCAATGGCTCCTGCTTCTCTGTTCGAACTACTCCAGCATCACTGAGTTGGACCACGTCCCTTATGATGGCTTCGTCTTGGCTGAAGCGTACTAGTACGACGTGTAACGCAGCAGCGAAGAATACGTTGAAGAGTATCGGTGATAGTACACGGCCTTGTCGCAGCCCCTGCGTGACAGCAAACCATTCCGAGTACTCGCCGCCATCAGTATGCACGCGAGCCCGCATGCCATCGTGGAAGTTACGGATAATTCTCAGCATCTTGGTTGGTACGACGAAACGTGTCATCCAAATGGAAGTGATGCCACGACCGAGCTCACGTGGTATTATATAAGAAATAACAAGCTGGAAATCAAAAGCTCCAGGTGTGATGCATTCATGACAAATAGATGTTGCGTCATGATACCAGTCGATTGCTCGTCATAGCGGTTTGGTTTTTAAGTCCTGCTTCGGCCGCGGGGTCACTTTAAACCGTCTCCGTTTCAGCCGATCACAGCTACTCGGCCGAGTGACAACCCGATTCATTCGCAGTCTGTCGCAACTAGGGGTCTTGGTTTAACGATGTGCACCGCCGTTCCGGTCTTCGTTTCGCGTGCCAGCAAACGTATGTAACTTAGTTTTTGCATGACCTACCGCCCCCACTATCCCGAGCAGCCTTGAGGTGATAGTATAAATGGCGGGGTTACTGTAGCGGGGTTCAGGTCTATCGAACTGTCGCCGCCCCGCAAACAACGCCTCGCCTGGTGTGTACTGTTGGTTTGCCTCAGGATCACGTCAACCGCACCCCGAACGCCACCGACGACTCTCCCATTTCTGTCCGCCGATGGCAGGCGTTGCGAGCGTAGTATTCTATGGAGAGAACATGGCCCAAAACACGGACAGGTCAGGTATTTTCAGAGATCCCTTGGTAGATCTCAATGTCAAGGCTTTGCGCGGGCACGACGGCGCTGTGCGGGCGGATCCTCCGACACCGGGTGGTTCAGGCGTGGAGGAGGAACGCCCCAGCAACGAACCTGCACGGAAAGACGGTCAGAGGCGGGAGAGGCCCTCCGCCCACACCCTGATCGGATCAAAGACCAAGGAACATCATAGGTATATTTATAGCTCCGTGTCCAATCCTTGTACAGTACCCTCTCTACGCTGTGTACTTATGGCGTCCCCCGTGTCTTCCACTGTACTACCTGTGGTTTACAGTAGAGATCTGTGAGTGTACTCTCTGAGCCATTCCCAACGAACACAACAACTGACGATTCTTGAAACTTGATCATGAGGGCAAGAGGTCACGTTCGTGATATTCCAGTTCTTTCTAAAACACCGGTCATGCTTTGGGCACGTTTCGTGATATTTGAAAATCACTATGTACATACATCTAACAATAATTCAGATCCAAGTGTCTTTGCGGATGGTACGCGGGTGGGACCGCGCTGGGCCGCGCCCGTGACATATTTCCATATCATGGACGGAAGCCCGACTCAACCTATGAGATTCTAATCCCACGCGCCATCGGCGCCACCCGGCCTGCGAGAATTTAATCTCATTCGTCGTCGGCCAGGCCTCGCCCACGAAATTCGGTGTATATTTCCGCTCTTCGTTCGCGCTGTGTCTCCTCCTCCCCGAGGTTTCGGGGCTGGAACATCTGCGCTAGTGCACGCCCGGCGATTGCCGTGGGCAGGTCCTTGGCTGTCTACAACCGGCGTACGAAGCAGACTTTGAAATATTTCTCTGCACCGGTCTTCGAACACAGACCATTGCAATAAGACGAAAATAATTGATCACGGTCTGGGGGTGGAAGCGACTTCTAGGTATAAAAAGCCGACTATTTTAGATGAATCAGGATGAATCGACAATATCCAGTTTTATCCGCCTCTTGGGAAAGAGGGCTGGCATGTAGCATGCCAACACTCGTCTGCGGCACAGCCCTTGATCAACAGACGCGCGGCGGCATCCTCGCTTTCTTCCGCAGTCTACTAGCATGCTAAGGGGACGTCCTCGCGGCGTTGTCTGATTTGCCATTCTGTTTCCGAGTATGTACTGGTGTAATGTTGAAGCTCAGCTCAGCTTTGTGCGCGCACCTTATTTTTGGTATACACTCGCAAGATAATTGGTTTTTGTACAGCTTTTGTTCTTGTTCGCCCCACGTCCGTCCTCGCCATGCTCGAAGTATTGCATTCACCAGCCAGCTTGCCGGGTCTCGATTTGGCGGCATGCGACTGGTGAAGCGCCGATGGGCACAAAGATCGCCAGCGGCAGCGCGAAATGCGTTGGCAGAGTCACTGTTGTTGCGTGTGACTTTTCCTGGGTGATGGAGGATGGTGCTGCACAATGTTTTGTTGTGTTACCACAGTACAGCAGCAGTTTTTCAAGGACCCGAGAGTTTTCAGAGAAGTGGCTTGGCGTTGCAACTTAAGGGGATAAGGGCATTAGTTCCTATCATGAGCGCCACGCATGCAAAAGTTGTCACTAGTCTTCCAGTTGATGCATGCACGCCACGACTCTGTAACGTGGTGAACGGCCCGTTTTAGCACCCGCTGCCTGTACGCAAACATTCACCAATCGTACAATCGGGCAAGAAAAACGCAAATATTCACCAAATGTAACGGGAATTATGCGTGCCGCGTCCAGGCAGTGTCCAGCAGCGCTCGGTTTAGTGCTCCCTGATAGATCGAGAGCAAGAAAAACGAAAATATTCACAAATTTAAATGGAAATATGCGTCCCGCGCCCAGGCAGTTTCCATCAGCACTTGTTTTATTGCCGACAACAGGCCGCGGCTTGCGTGAGATGCAACAGTAGGTGGCTTGACCACCCCGCAGGTACGCTAGGAACTGCTTTAAGACGGTGTCACCCAACCAGTAAGCTGGCCGGTCTACTGGCCGGCGCGGTGGTTGCAGTGGTAACCAACTTCTTAGGTAATCAACAATATCGTATATATATATTTATATATATATATGCCTCAAATTTCGTGGAATCTATTCGGCTTAGTATTAGTAATCTCCGGGGCCCTCCCCTCGGCAAACGCTACAGGTGTACAATCACAATCATTCGTATTTTTTCCAATTAATTCGCACCCTCGAAATGTTTTTTTCCGAAGTTCACGAGACTTGAACTCCCGACATCCTTTGTGGATTACATAGCACAATCTAATTTCGAGCATGCGCACTGGAGCCAATACAAAGGGTTATGACAGTGCGCTTCCCGACACCAGTAGCGTTTGGCGAGGGGAGAGCACCGGATATCACTGTTACTAAGTCGACGAAATTCCACGAACTCTGAAGCATATATTTTGTTGAATACATAGCACTACCTACTAGACCACCTTGGTTAGCGCTGACTACGTGGTCTAGCAGCTAGTGGTATATGATCAAAATGTTCCTGTTGGCGTGTACCGTTATTTTTTTGAGTGTTTGTCTGTTCGTTTTTTATTGTGGGCGTGGTCTGATCTCAGCACACCCTTTATGGACGGAACATGTAGAGTGGGCGAGATGCCATTGTACCCCACCGGTATGCCGTGAGGGGTGGGCGGTTCCCGATTTTTTTTACCAGAGTCTGGATAGCACAACCACTAGAGCGGGTGGTCGTCGTAGAGACGTTGGCCAGCCCTGCATCTGTAGACCGGCTGTGCTGTGAGAGGTGTAGCACGAGCGACCGAGGACTGAGCCCCCCTACTCAAGACTTAAGTGGAGGTTGCGCGGTCGGTGTCGTTTGGCTGAGCCTGAACTGGATGAGTTTCGGGGCGCGCGAGTGAGCCGCCTCACTCCCACCTCTCATGCGTCTGCAGGAAGATGGCTTGAGGGAATTTATCCCACTACCCCGGCGACGCATCACGCTTTGGTTCATGTTTCGGCGCCGAGCCTCCTACAAGCGTCGCCCAAGGGGGGTGAGACTGCTTAGTCCATTGTTAACTTTAGACAGGTCACATATGGACACTACTGTTATACGAGGACTAACAGCAGAAGTGAACCTTAGCTTTGAGTAAAGATGGTGGCGGCGCGTACAGCGTGCGGAATCCGAGCCGAGCCCGTCGCCGGAAGCGTATTTCGGTAGGCGATGATCAGCGCGCCTCCCGATACCGGATACGGCATCGTAAGGGGCACACCAGGTGGCTCTCATGTATGAAGGCCGTGGGAGGTATAGGGTGGGTGTGCGAGAGTTGAGCTCGTCACCCCGGAGGGGGTCGTACGGTAGGCCTCGCACAGCAGAACCCAGATTCACCTTCCTGTATGCGCGAATGCATTCGTCCCACGCATACCCCTCAGGCGCCCAACCACTGCTTTGTTTCGATGATTTATCCGGCAAGCTTCCGTGACTCCTCGTCTCTTTCTAGCGCGCTATCGCCCACTCGGCGTCACATAGGCCTTGCAAGCCAAGGCGGGGGTGTGGCGACTAGTTGCATTCACCACTCCTGTAGATGAAAGAGTGTCTCGCCCATACGTATCACAATATTTCGGAAGCAAGGAGAAGACCACAACTATACAACACAGTGCTATGTACCATTAACACGAGCATAACATACACAGCAGGGCAGCAAGACCTGTGAAACATATAAATACAGCAGCGCAGCGACAGGACCGCTCTGGACACGGGCATCAGCGGCACGACAAGGTACAGACGATCAAATTGCACACCCCAATCAGTTGCACTCCTTTATGAAACAAAAATGAAAAATATCCGAGCACCCCGCCTGGTTTGCAGCTATGAGGCGAGGTGGAAATAAGGCGAGGCGACACTTGCAAGCGAGGGGACTGGGGAGGTGAGAGAGCGGGTGGCACCGTATAACACAGATGATAGCACGCCCCTCTCGAATATTCGCCCCATGTAAGAGCACCCCCGGGGCCAGCAGTAGTAGGTGTTAATAATGCAAACCTGTTTTTTCTGGTTTATGATTTGAAATGCATGCTTTAATCAAAGTCGTTTATGGTCTACGTTTTCAGGTTCTCACGACGAATACATCATCTTTACTGCTGTTCACTATCACCAACGGAACAATGTTCCAAGGTTAGGTTCTGTAGGGTTTGTGGATTTATGGTTAGGGTATGGGTGTCTTACAGAATTTACAGAAGTTGCAATAGTACCCTTACAGAACTTACAGAAGTTCCGGGTATTGTGGCCCGGGCGTAAAGAACTCACAGCAGTTTCGGTCAGGTATATAAACGTTGTACCGGCACCCCGGGGGATCCAATTCATGGATTCAAATTTGGCACAAATAATGGAACCATTGATTATATCGAAAAGTCTCGGAATTGTATCGAATCGAGGTCACTTCTTCCTTTCGCTCCCGAAACCTCGTGAGCGTTACGAGTTGGTCGCGAAATTCATGAGAGTATGCTGATAACCACCCGGTCAACACCAGCCCCTCAAGCGGACGCGACTGCCGCTATCGTGTCGGCCCCGGGCCGGCGCCTCCCGGCCGAACCGCGAGCCTGAAGCAACGCGGCTTTTGATCTGGTACGTTCTAGACCTCCAGTTCCATGCCATCCTCCTGGAGTCGGAGCACTGTGTTCTTCTCCTCGGAGCATCCGAGGTGGGGATGCTTGGGGAGGCGCTGCGCGTCAGCTAGGCTAGGGGGTAGGTGCTGCGGGAACGTAGGGACCGGCGGCTCAAACCGAGACGGTCGAGATCGCCGGTGGGGCGAACGCTGGTGAGAATGCCTCAGCTGGAGCGAGCTTGGGAGCAAAGCTCGTCCAAGGTGGGCCCCGCAGGTTCAGCCGCCGACCATGGAAATAAGGAGTAAATATTACAAGGATCTGATCGGACTCACTTCAACCACGCACCTTCCAGAGGTACGAGTGTGTTTGCCACTTTCTCGATTATACAAGGTTGTGTTGGGCTGGCGCCGCTGTCCCCGCTGGCCGTAGATCAACAACAATAAACGGGTGCAGGGCGACAAAGACAAATTGTATCGGAGATTGAGTACGTGGGGACACAGATTGGTATCGAAGATTGTGGGGGGTAGAGCGTATTTTGCTACGATCCCGCTATGCCCTCTCACTGCCAATTGGCGTGCGTATGCGGAGGGTACTCGAGTTACCCGAGATGGTGGTATGTGTCGTACTGAGTACCGGATACATTAGTATTTTCCCGCTCGTATTGGAGGTATGGTCCTACGGGGTCTGGTACTGTTGTGCCCCCTCCCTCCAGCTTGATGTTGCTCGACTTTCTTGTTCTGACGGGGGAGGGGAGGGTATGGTGCTACGGGGCCGGGTACTGTTGTGCCCCCTCCCTCCTTCTTGATACAGCTTCATTTAGCGTCTTGACGGTGGAGTGGAGGGTATGGTCTTACGGGGTCGGATACTGTTGGGCCCCCTACCTCCCTCTCGACACTGCTGTTTTCTTCTGCTTTGACGTTAACGTGGAGGGTATGGTCCTACGGGGTCTGGTACTGTTGTGCCCCCTCCATTCCTCTTTACACGACTTTACTTTCTCGTGTGGACGGTAGAAAGAGGGTATGATCCTACGGGGTCTGGTACTGTTGTGCCCCCTTTGCTGTATTCTCCCGTTCTGACGGGGGAGGGGAGGGTATGGTCCTACGGGGTCTGGTTCTGTTGTGCCTCCTCCCTCCCTCTCGGTACTGCTTTTTTCCCCCGTTTTGACTGGGGCGTAGTGGGTATGGCCCCACGGGGTCGGGTACTGTTGTGCCCCCTCACTCCCTCTCGATCCTGCTGTATTCTCCCGTTTTCACGTTAAAGTGGAGGGTATGGTCCTACGGGGTCGGGTACTGTTGCGCCCCCTCACTCCCTCTCGACCCTGCTGTATTCTCCCGTTTTGACGTTAAAGTGGAGGGTATGATCCTACGGGGTCTGGTACTGTTGTGCTTCTCCCACCCTCTTGCTACTGCTGTACTCTCTCGTTCTGACGGTGGAGGGGAGTGTAGGGTCCTACGGGGTCTGGTACGGTTGTGCCCTCTCGGTCCTTCTTGATACTGCCGCGTTCTCTCGTCTTGACAGTTGAGGGGAGGGTATGGTCCTACGGGGTCTGGTACTGTTGGCCCCCCTCCCTCCCTCTTGATACTGCTGTACTCTATCGTTTGACGGTGGAGGGGAGGGTAGGGTCCTACGGGGTCTGGTACTGTTGTACCCCCTCACTCCCTCTTGGTACTGCTGCATTCTCTCGTTTCGCCAGTTGAGGGAAGGGTATGATCCGACGGGGTCTGGTACTGTGGTGCCCCCTTCGTCCCAACTTGACACTGCTGTATACTCTCGTTTAACGGTGGAGGGGAGGCACCGTGGTGCCCCTCTCACTCCCGCTCTACACTGCTGTACTTTACTAATAGGTGTGACGATGTAGTGGAGGGTATGGTCCTTCGATGTTTGGTACTGTGGTACCCCCTCCCCCCCTCGTGATGCTACTGTATTTTCTCGTGTTGACGGCGGAGTGGACTGGTCCTGTTGTGGCCCCTCCCACCCTCTTGATACTGCTGTATTCTCTCGTGTTGACGGCGGAGTGGAGGGTATCGTCCTACGGGGTCTGCTACTGTTGTGCCCCCTTCCTACCTCTTGCTGCTGTATTCTCTCGTGTTGACGGTGGGGGGGAAGGATATGGTCCTACGGATTCCGGTATTGTTGTGCCCCTCCCTTCCCCGTGCTATGGCATAATTTCGCGTTTTGACGCTGGAGGGGAGCGTATGGTCCTACGGGGTCTGGTACTGTTGCGCCCCTCCCCCCCTCCCTCTTAATTCTGCTGTACTCTCTCGCTCTGACGGTGGAGGGGAGGGTAGGGTCCTACGGGGTCTGGTACTGTTGTGCCCACTCCGTCTGTCTTGATACTGCTGCATTCTTTCGTTTTGACAGTTGAGGGGAGGGTATGATCCTACGGGGTCTGGTACTGTTGTGCCCCCTCCGTCCCTCTTGATACTGCTGTATTTTCTCGTTTGACGGTGGAGGGGCGGGCATGGTCCTACGGGGTCTGGTACTGTTGTGCTCCCTCACTTCCCTCAATACTACCGTGTGCTCTCGTTTGGCGGTGGAGCGGAGGGTATGGTCCTACGGGGCCTGGCCCTGTTGTGCCCCCTTCCTCTCCCTTGATAATGCTGTATTCTCTCGTTTTGATGGGGGAGGGGAGGGCATGGTCCTACAGTGTTGGGCACCGTGGTGCCCCCTCACTTCCCTCGATACTACCGTATTCTCTCGTTTGACGGTGGAGCGGAGGGTATGGTCCTACAGGGCCTGGTACTGTTGTGCCCCCTCCCTCCCCTCTTATACTGCCGTATTCGCTCGTTTTGACGGGGGAGGGGAGGGACCGTGGTGTTCCCTCATTCTCGCTTGATACTGCTGTACTCTATAGTTTTGACGGTAGAGTGGAGGGTTCGGTCCTATGTGTCTGGTACTGTGGTGCCCCCTCCCTCCCTCTTGATACTGCTGTATTTTCTCGTGTTGACGGCGGAGTGGACTGAACCTGTTGTGCCCCCTCCCTCCCTCTTGATACTGCTGTATTCTCTCGTACTGACGGCGGAGTGGAGGGCATGGTTCTGCGGGGTCTAGTACTTTGGTGTCCCCTCCCTTCCTCTGGATACTGCTGTTTTCTTTCGTTTGGACGGTGGAGTCGATGGTATGGTCCTACAGGGTCTGGTACCGTTGTCCCACCTCCCTTCCTCTTGATACTGCTGTATTCGCTCTTTTTGACGGGGGAGGGGAGGGTATGGTTCTCCGGGGTCTGCAACTGTTGTACCCCCTCCCTCCCTCTCGATACTGCTGTAGTATACTTTGGGTCCTCGTATACGTGTCGATACTACAGTATAACCCCTCATTTTGCGTCTGAGACACGTGTATCACGCTACTATTGACTGGCGATCTTGGTTCGGTCTCTCAATTTGCCCGGTGGCGAAACGGCCGATGTAGGTAGGGGCTGGGACGTCCGTCTCCGCGCGTGTAATATGCAGTTTCTGGCGTTCAGTTCCCATCGACCCATGATAATAGTCTTTGGTGGCTGCCAGCGCATACCAGTCAGTCGGTTGCGACATTGGTTGGCTGCAGAGGGTCCATGGTATGACGATTAGTTTGCTTGGCTCAGCCGGGGACTTAGGCGAGGGCGACTGCTTGGTCTCGCCGACAACCGTTCATGTCTGGCGTTTGTTCCATTCGACTCAGGATTCTAAGGGATCGAGGGCGGCGCTCGCACGTTAGGAAGCGGCGACCGTTACCTTGGCCATAGAAACTCCGTGGGCTGGCGGGGGACCCGCTTGACTCAAGCTAATATGATGATACTTGCGCTCACGTATGACGGCGCCCCTTTGGGGGTCTCACATGCGCTTTCGATACTCCAGCGCCACTGGTTTTGTTTGCATATATGTATATTGTTGTATATATACCAGGTATGTATTTTATTTTTGTTCGATTGTATCCAGACACCAACGCAACTCGTTATCCTCACTTTCTGTTACCGTATTGACATCCATGTAGATACGCACGGAGTTGCGTTGCCGGTGTCTGTGCAATCGTCATGTTTTCTCGACGACCCGCCTGGATACACAGCTTCGCTTCGACGCTTGCTTACAAAGATTTCCTTACTTTGTACCAAGGGGGGCAAAATTTTGTCCCTTTGTTTGAATCGATTGCCTCTCCAAGGTTATCACGCGTGTCTTCGCGGGGCTGCTTATGGTGTGATACAGCATTCCGTATACGAAGCTTGCTGGCAAAGATTTACTTACTCCGTACCAGGGTGGCAGAGCTATGCCCCTGATTGATCCGATTACCTCAATTAGGGATACACGCGGGTTTCGCGAGGTTTCGTTTTGCGCTATATGATACTCCGTATATATATGAGTATCCTCACCTCTTTCCCCCCACGGCGCGCTGTAGATGGTCACCGACGGTTAGATCCGACGCCTTGATCGACGCCACGCACACGTGCGGCCCGTTCTTCTCCCCACGCCCCCCTTGGATACCGATGAACGCGAGTGGGCGCGCACGGGAGCCCGGCCCGCCTCGGGAGTGTGGCCGTCCGTGGCGGATGTCACTCGCGACCCCTTGCAGGGTCTTCTACGGCGTATTTCCGTGGGATGCTCCGATATGGAATGCGGGGGGGGATGGGAACCAATTCGTGCCGGGGCTCGTGCGCCGGCATGTAGGCTTCTGGCACGACATCATCCTTAAAGAGCACCCGCTTCGAGACACGTTGGTGTTGTACTTATGCGATGGAGGGGATCTTCACGATCTTCTCTTAAGGGAATACCGGGGTCCGTCGAGCGCCGGCCCGTATGACGTCGCCCGATTTCCCGGAGCGGTGTTCACAACCGTATCCCGTCAAGGTTCACCAGGTCTGTGGATGACGAGGTACGAGCCCTCGGCTTTAGACTTCCGTATCAAAGGGCAACGGGTGCCCAAGTTTCGGCTACTATCGCGCAGGGACGGGCAGCCATCACAGAGTGGCGCGCATATATTTCGCTGTTTCGGGCGTCTTCAAATGCTCTTGGAGGCTTACGGTCCCCCTTTATTTGGTGTTCTCTTCCAAACAGAACGGAACTGGCGGGAGCCGCTTCAGGGTGGGTCACCTCTCAGTGGGGAGGCAACGACCAGGGACTTGGTTCGGTTTGCGATTTGCTTTACGTGTCAGGAAGAAAACATTGCACACTTTAACTTCTACTGGGAAGTGCGGCGCTCAGCCGGTTCGATAATTGCCGGCCCCGCGGTATCCGGCGTGGGTGCCTGTGGTTGTAGATGTTGATAAGACGCAACCGCGTCGACGCCAAGTACTGGGGGCGATGGAGGGGCGCCCCGGGCAAGTCCGAAAAAGAAGGGTGGCCGACGAGTTTGACACGTTCGTGCTCGTTGTTTAGGCGGGGTCTCGTGGTTGACAAACATCTACCCCAGACGATGTCTTTAATTTCCTCTGCTTCCTTGACACGCAAGGGAAAGGCACTGAGATGGTGCATGAAGCGTCTTGCCCCGGTGTGGGCCACGCGGGCGACGATAGTCTTCGTGCGCTAAACGGTATGCGGCCAAGTCTATTCGAAAACATTTTTGGTCGAAGCTGAAAATGGCGATGAAAGAAAGCGGGCAAGGAGAGGAATGGGACCCCGTCCGCCGGGTAGGAAGTCCGTGCTCGAGCCCGTTGGTAGATTCGTACCTTACCTTCGTACCTGAGGAATAGAAGCAGGTCGGGATTCAGGTCAATCAGGCGGTGCCGATGCTGGAAAACACACTCATATATTTGCCAAGCGACATGCGGTTGCGCGCTCAGGTGGCCAGCCCTCTGGCAAAACGTATTTTGCTGACCCGAGATATCGCCTTGTATTCCTTGGTTTTCTATTCGATGCGTAGGGGTTACGATATATCCTTTACGGTGGCTTCCCACATCTTGAGGCCCGCAGCGTCTAAGGGTTTGATCTTCAACTATCAGTTTGGCAAGACGCTGCGGGCCTCTATGGTGGTGTTAGCGGGCCGGGACTGCCCGGCGATTTGCGCCTTTCGGGCGGTCACGGCTTACATATCGGCTGCACAGCGGATTGGGTGGGACTTAAGCACTGGGCACCTCTTCCCCGTTGCTACGGCGGAACGTGGCCGGGGCCATCTCTCTTTCTCCGCGGCCCGTATGCCGGCGAACCTGCATGGCTATCTGCGAATGGCAGACCTGCCGAACCACTTCACGATGCACTCCTTTCGAGTGGGAGGCTCGCTCAGCAAATCCCTGGCCGGGACGGCTGTGGACGAGATCCTCAAAATTGGTGGCTGGAAGACAGAGTAAGTTGCAGAGTACTACATCGGGGCTACCTCGAGTGGACAAGTGCGGGGTAGCAAAAAGAAACGTGGCCAGAGCTACGTGGACGCTAGCGAGCTACCGTTGTCACCGAGGTTCAGAAAGGACTTTGCGGCGTGTGCGGGTAGGGGCTGAGTTCAGGGGATAGAAGTTTGGGTGAGACTATTCTGCCCCGGACCTGCAGTCAACTACAAAGGCAATCTGAAAGGAGGCGCCACGAAGTATGGGCGGGACCACAGGCCGGCGCAGGAGGCCTCATCCAATCCAATGCTTACACGAAATGATTCCCGGTAGAGAGACAGAATACTACAGTAAAAAGATGATCCAATCCATGGACTCAAATTTGGCACAAAAACGGGAACCATTGATTGTACCGAAAAGTCTCGGAATTTGTATCGAATCGAGGTCACTTCTTCCTTTCGCTCCCGAAACCTCGGGAGCGGAGTTGGTGGCGCCATTTCTTGAGACCATCCCACCAACCCGGCAGTCGGACTACTGTAGTATTCTTGGGCTTGTACACCCTGACCATTTACAGGTACTAACCCCGCGCAGAGTTTGTGCTTCGCCACGTTACTCAGCGCGGGGGGAAATATCGGACAGGACGTCCTGCCCGGCGCAGGAGGCCTCATCCAATCCAATGCTTACATTAAATGATCCATGGTAGAGAGACAGAATACTACAGTATTGTGAAACCGGGCGTACACAACTTACAGAAGTTCCGGGGACGGGTATGAAGGTCGTACAGAACTCACGGAAGTTCCGGATACGGGTATAAAACCCTTACAGAACTCACAGAAGTTCCGGGTATTGTGGCACGGGCGTACAGAACTCACAAAAGTTCCAGGCCGGTATGCAAATGATGTACCGGTACCCCGGGTATTGTACCTGGGTCGCACAGAACTTACAGAAGTTCCGGGTACGGGTGTGAAGGTCGCACAGAACTCACAGAAGTTCCGGGTATTGTGACACGGGCGTACAGAACTCACAGAAGTTCCTGGTAGTAATTGTAGAACGGGCGTACAGAACCCACAGAAGCTGCGATTGTCGCTCGGGCATACAGAACTCACAGATATTCCGATTGTGGCCCTGGCGTACATAACTCACAGAAGTTGCGATTGTGGCACGGGCGTACAGAACGTACAGAAGTTCCGGGTAATACCCTGGTGAATACCCACCTCAGGGGGGCGAAACAACAACGAATTTACTGGTCAAACATATACATAAAATGCATTTCGAAATACTGCGATTGGTGTACTGCAAACACGACACACTATATATATACCGGTAATAACGCGTATATACCATGCACGTATCGTTGTAGCTCATTTCGGTCATAGCTGTCTTTCACGATTTTCACACGGTAAGAACTGTTCCAACTTCATGGGGACGACTTCCGCGGTCATAGATATACCTCCCAAATCAAGGTACTTGTATGCCGTTCCACAAGAACAAAACCTTGAAATATTACAATATTCAAGTTGAAAGCCCGAAAGTCTTTCCAAAACAGCCCAAAATACAACTAAAAATGAAGCCATGCCGATCGCAACTACTAATGTATTAAAATATAATAGTACACACAGTGGTGTTGAGCCCAACCATCTAAGTTGTCCAATACTAACAGGCTGATACATCTGCAGTTGTGCAGCTGCAGCAAAAACAGCAGCCCCCCCACCCAGACTTCGTCAGCCCTCGTCCATGCCCATGTCTTGAGTAAAGTAGGTGATGCCGCAGGATTGTTCAGCGCGTCAAAGACGTCTTTAGCCGTCACCAAGTCAGCGTCCCTCCCGGCGAACCGCGTCGGGAGACATGCCCGAATATCCTTCGGAGCGATCATGGGGATGGCCCCGTAGTCGGGGATGTGCTTGAAGTTGGCCTTGAGGAACATCGCCATCTCCACCCACTACGTGTCGATGCGACTCCGGTTTGGAACGAGGAGGTTACCGCAAGCACTGATCTCGCGCTCAACCGTCAGTGTATCAGCGTGCGTTGCTTCAGATTATTTGTATAGACGAAAACAAAAAACAATAAAAATCGGCTCTCAACCACCCCCCCCCCCGTTTACGGCCATGCGGGAACTGAGTACTGGTACGGTACATCCCATTACCTGATACTATGTAATAAATATAAGATAAGAGTGTACGTGTGAAAACACGAAATCTCTACGTACGTGCGTATCATAAGTTGCGCTCGTTGTGATATTATTGTATTATTTCAATACGCATCAAACCAGGTACCAGGTATATCATATACTATTCATATCTACTAATTACATATAGACAGCGTGATGCTCAATTTATAACTTCATCATAGTACCGCCTCTAATACGAACTTGTTGAAAAAATATATACCTTACGTACTTCATAATCAACTTTTGTAAGTTCCCTTCGTGCAACAACGTAAAATAATATATATCTCACATACTCGCGAAATCACCTTTTGCAAGCTGCCTTCGTTCAATGTTGCAAGATCTTGTCCTTTTTCGACGTCATCTTCGAAACACGCATGTGTTCCTGCCTCCCTGCGCTTCTAACATCCGGTCCTCGTCATCTACCGCTGCTTCATTCACCCGAAGTCCATCAAAATAAGAGTCTCTCGAGCTATCGAGGGGTTCACGCAATCCTCTCTGTCGTCTTTTGTACACTACACAGTTTTTAATTTTTAACCAACCGACTTCACCTCCCGTATAGAGAGGATGAGGAGCGACGCTCGCTACACCGCGTTGTTGGTGGCCCGTGGCGATGATGACGAGTTTCGGCGCGAAGACCTTGCCCGGAGCAAAGACAACTCAACTGCATACAGCAGCGGAAGGAAGAAGCCTCCCTGCAGCACCTGTGGCGAGAAAATACAAACCACCCACAACGGTGCGGAAGACGTTGGCTCTCCTAGCAGGAGCGGATGTATGACGCGTATGCGCGGTTCCTCTATCATAACCCGTCGGTTCACGTTTGCTCGTGCCGGCGTCGTTTGATCCCCGTCGATTTTTCACCACTCGGCCTGACGCTGCTGCTGCTGCTGCTGCTGCTCCTGCTTCTGTCGTTTTGCCGTCGTATGATGCTGTTGTTGGCACCCTGCTCGAGCTCCACTACTACTTTAATATCAGTAAGAATTACGACGATCCAAAACAGATTTTCACGACGTCAAAACTCGCCCTATATCGCCTGTGCAGCAGCCCATTTGACGGTTTTTGGGGGTTGTACCGACATTGCTCGCGGCTCGAAAGCGTTCGATATCTCGGGATTATACTCGATACTTCGAGTACTCCGAGTATTAGAGTACTGGTGGCCTAAATTCTCGGAGTACTTTGGAGCATGAACAGCACTGAAGGGCCAAAACCTCCGAGTACTGGGAGTATGAGCAGTACACCTACTCGAGTACAAAGCGTACCCGGAGTACACACATCTAAATTACTCGGAGTACTCCGAGTATCGCGAGATTTGAACCCAGGAATACTTCATCATCCGAGTAAAATCCTCCGAGTAATACTCTAACCCGGGATACCTTGGAGTGTAAAACCCTGAAATACTCCGAGTATTACTTGTACCTAGGGATATGAAACCCTGAAATACTTCGAGTATTAAAGTTTTTGCAGTACGAAATGCCCAAGTACTCCGAGTACTTGAAGTAGGAGCAGTAAAAGATCCCCAAATACTTCGAGTACAACGAGTATTCCAGAGTATCTAACCCCAAAATACTCGGCGTACAGCAGTATTTCAGAGTATCGAACCCCAAAGTACTCCGTGTACAAGCAGTATTGAGAGTGATCATACCCGAAATACTCCGAGTACGAGTAGTATCGCGGAATATCGAGCCCTGAAATACTCCGAGTACGCGAAGTACCTGAAGTAATTTATCTCCGATACTCGATACTTGACTCCAAGGTTCTCGGAGCATCTATCTGCACCTTCCCATATTGATATATTACGAGCATCGTTTGGCCTTTGCTCAGGACGACCTAATCCGGCAGGCACTCTTCTGTCGATGACCACCAAAAATACAGCCGTTCTTCGTGCAGATACGTCTCGTACGCTATTTACATTTTGCGCTACCACTGCTGCTACCGTGTCCATCATCCTCGTGTTTGAGACGAAGTAAGTTCGACCTCGTTTTCATTTCATTATCCTACCAGCACGGTCGTCTGACCTCTGCTCTGACACCTCGATTTAACACTCTTTATCCTCTGGATCAAAGTGATAATATTGACGACCGCTCATTCGGATATTTCGGCGTCTGATCCTGCGGGCACTCCTTGCACCCGTGGCATTTTGATCTTTAGTACTCCTCACACTCGCACTTACTCGCAACATTCAGGCTGTATTTCGAGGTTTGAAGTTCAGTACTACTGCTCACACTCCGAGTCACCTCAATGTTGAGGCCGCAAGCACCCCAATAATAGTGTCAGCATTCCGAGTACGAAATTTGCTCGATACGGAAACAGTCGATACTCCGAGTGTGGTCCCTCTGCTGTGCGTGTATCGCATTACCCTTTGATTATATTGCATCGTACTGCTGCAACCAACGACTATTATTAACAAAGTTGCAGTGTGAGATTCCAGAGAGGGAGCACGCACATCAAATATATATCGCACAATTCATAATTTTAACGGATATTGAGGTGCTACATAAAGTGACTTACAAAGTGATTTTCATCAATTTAAAGCACGCGGCCGCAATCAAGGTCCATCCTACCAGGGGTGTACGTATTGGCTCACCTAATTTAGCTTCTACATTATCTACAGGAATCTGGCCCGACCGCCGTGGGGGCGGGGGGGGCTATTATTCCCTATTATTTGCATGCGACGTATATACGACCTGTATTTTCGTCGTTTCGTTTTTGGTGTGTAGACAAGAGGTCAGAATGCGTAACATAACTCCTTGTCAAAGATGTCGGGAGACATGTCAGGCAAGGCGAAACATGCGCTGTCAAGGGTGTAGGGCCGAAGTGTTCAACACTAATACGTAGCAGCTTGGTGTCAGTCACGGCATGTCAAGGCCAGTCTGCTGTACGTCAAGGGTTGAAAGTCCTGTCTCCCGATATATTGCTCCTCAACGCCATCGTAATCTGTACCGGCACCCCGGGTATTGTGCCGAGGGTATATCCTTGCCCCGGGTAGTGTTCCCAAGGTCTTACAAAACTTACAGAAGTTCCGGGTACGGGTATTGATGTCTTAGAAAACTTACAGGTGTTCCGGGTACGGGTATATAACCCTTACAGAACTCACAGAAGTTCCGGGTATTGTGGCACGGGCGCACAGAACATACATACAGAAGTTCCGGACAGGTACAAAAATGTTGTACCGGTACCCCGGGTATTATTGTGAAACGGGGCGTGCAGCAGTTACAGAAGTTCCGGGTACGGGTATGTATGAAGGTCGTACAGAACTTAGACAAGTTGCAGGTACGGGCATAAATATCTTGCAGAACTCGCAGACGTTCTGTGTATGGTATTTCCCGGGTGAAAACCCCGGGTATGTTCTGTAGGTACCCTACAAAACCTATCCTTGCAATATTCGGTGCCATCGGATTTCATAATGACAGGTCAAAATATTGCCATCCAATTTGTTTTTTTTATCTGGTTTGAAATACTTGATTTTTCAAAGTCATTTTGTTTTCTGAGACTTGTGTTCTCACGGCGAATACATTGCCCATACTGCTGTTCACTAAAGCCAAGTCAACGTATAAAAATAGTTGGTCTTGGCAAAATAATCTCGTGCCGTGAGTGCCTGACAAAATCGCCGGTTTTCGGTTAAACAAAACCAGTCCTGAGGGCCTTCATTTTGTTTTCCCCATACTATTAAAAATCATATCAACTAGTAGTTGGTCATGACAAAATAATCTGATGGCGTAGGTGAATGACGATCCTGCGTTTCTTTGCGTCTTTCCTATTGTCTGGCTCATCCTCTCCGGGGGTGGGGCATCTTATACGTACGCAAGACAGAGACGGCAAACGCTATCGGACCGACGAGGATAGGGAGACCTATCTATGGTACTCGTGCCAGTTACGGCTACCTGGAGGGCGCTTTTTTTATGCTTCGGTTTGCCTGTTATTACCTTGGTTTTCAGTCTTCGCTGTGATTATATGTAGTGGCGATGTCGACGGGTAGAAATAACGGTTTAATATGAACAACACACACATACACAGAGTGGCAGCCGTGGTGCTTTTTCTTCAGCGTTCTTGTCAACCCCTACGGCAAGACACCACGCTTTTTGCTCTTCTTGTTTCCTTTTTTCCTTTTTTTCTTTTTTTTTTTGTATTTTTGTTCGTTCTTTTTTCTTTCACAAATAATACAGAGGAATGGACAAAATCGGTTTTATACAAGATGACTTTGTGGCTAAACTCGGGTACCTTTTTATTTCAGTGTCCGCGAAGGCCCCGGGACGCCATCTCATTGGTCAACGCCGGCCGCCACCCGATGCTGGCCACTTTTGCGCCGGGTAGACCCGATTTGGCCACTTACCCCCCAAGAGGTACACGATTATTGGATCCAGTTACCCGCAAATGGCCAGACTAATCGACCACAACGACCAACCACCACCTCGGGGTTTATGCCTCTCGTCCCGGCGAAGACTGGCTAGAACCATCTGCGTGATGTCCTTGACTCGGTTCATTCTAGACTACTTTGTTCGCTTGCTCTCTGCTGTAGCGCTGAACCAACCACACCACCGGCGAGCACCCGCGAATCTCAAGGAGGAGCTCGGGAGTGAACTGGGCCCTGCTGCTGTTCCTCTTGAAGAACGACTAACAACACGACTTTCCGAAGGGTCTGATCCCAAAACGAAGGTTGCGGAAGGCAACTTTGGGCAAAATGCTCGCTGACTCCTCTTCATTGGAAGCAGAGGATGGCAAGGGGGCAGAGGACTGCACCAGCGCAGAGGACGGCAGGGGCGGAGGGTGTGGCATTGTCGACTGCCAGAAGCCCGAGATCGTGTCCGAGGTAGGCATTCGGGTATGTGATCTTTGCCTCGTCGTACGCTTACGCGTAGAGTCGGACGTGGAATGCGACGATAGAAATATAGTACTCGTACTGGTACTTGTCCCATTGCGTGTTTGTGTGTTGGTTCTATTTATGCCAGATACAGAGGGAGTACATCTCCAGCTACGGTACGAGTACGTACGTACCACTATTTGGTCTAAGACACAACGACCGTGTTGATTATAATTTATAGACGGAGACGTTCCAACATTGTCGTCCAGAGCGTTATGTTCTCGTGTATACAACAGTTGTGTGCGACAGATCATGATCTACGATACGATGTACGTAGAACCAACTGCTTGTTGATAAATAATGCAAACCTGCCGTTGGGAGATGCTGCGCGAGAGCTGTGGATACCAGATACAATTAGCAATTTAGTTGGTGCAGATCAAAGTACTACCTGGTACTAGATTTATAGTGCTATTAAAAGATCATGCAAACTGTGCGGCTCGTGCCCCCGGCATCACGAGCCACCTCGAACGACAGGTACATATATATATGAGGCAAAAATCGGGAACAGATCTGTCCTCATATATCTCGATCATGAAGTAAGACTCGATGATCTGTTCTGTTATACTACAGTACGTACATGGTCATTCGTTTATGATGGGCCACTATTGTACTACGGGGGCGCAAGGACAGTAAACAGGACCTAATTACAGCAGTAAACAGACGAGAATTTCCGATTTTACCGGCCCTTAGGGGGTGTTAAATACTCCGAATACATGGTCGAAGCCTACATTACACTTCGAGCTCAAGCTTGGTTTTATTATTACTCAAGTCTGGTGGGGGCCGTGTTCGGGTTTTGGTCGTCTTTCCCTATTTGCTGTGCGGAATACTGCTGTTTTTCACGCGTTCTGCCACGACTACAAGAGTGCGTCGTTTGTTGCCCTTTATTTACTGAATTCTGGCGGTGACCGCTCTTGTTCGTCGGGTGTCTTACTTATTTTGCTCTGTGGTACTACTGCAGTTTTTTACGCGTGCTGCCACGAGTACGAGAGTGCGTCGTTTCTTGCCCCGCAGGTAGGAGTATCGACAGATCACCGCACCAAGTATCCTCACAGATCATCGCACCAAGAACCTTGCCGTTATATTTTTCTAGATGAGGTATACACGAGAAAATATCGACCTTGTATTACTGTAGATATAACAACTACTACTACTGCTGGTAGACGTATACTTCGAGTACTACACCGCTCGTTTCTTAGTAGTCTAGATAGATACCTGGTAGCTACTTATCAGATATTTATTTGGTGTTTCGATCATCTGTAGCTTATTCAGCGCCAGCTGTGTAACAACACAGATCGGTTCAGTCCAATATCAACATGCTACCGCATTTATTTCCAGGTAACTGGTAGTCACCACGGGTCAGATGATAGTATGGGAACGTCGACAGCGTACTCCCAGCTGCACAGTACGAGTAGTTACCTCGTAGTTGGTATGTAGACGTGTATGTGTACGCCCCCCGTCTCCCACTGCAGCTGAATCGATCACCCATTCCCCGCTCACCCACATGAACGCGAAAAAAAACTAACGAGAATTTCGACCCACACTTCCTTGACATCTCCCCCCCTCCCCTGGACCGCGTACAGTTCTCGAGCGCCAGCAGGAGCGTGGAGGCGGTGGCAACGTCTCGTTCGCCCTCCCAGGCACGATTTGGAGTTGCCTGCAGTAGAATGCGGCTGCTGGGGTTTGGTGTAAGGAGACAGGCAACCAGTACAAACGTGGACCGTGTTTCAATCCCGCGATAGGGATGTTTTATGTCAACCACATGGACGTTGTTCCCAAGGAGGTCGGTTGCTTTTTTTCTGACGGACAATCCCACTGGCCGCGTATTTTTCATGTCGGCGGTCTACCATCGCCCCACTCCATCCCTCCCGCCATCCCCACCACCCACCCCGCGACCGCGTCAGTATCCTGGCATTTTTCGACCGACAGAAGCAGAGATGCGGCGCAGGCGAAAACGTGTTGTACTTCCTTACGAGCACGATTTCGGACTTGGTTGTCGAACAATGTGGCGTAGGGTCGATCTTTACGAGGGCTGTTTTTTAAGGTTTGTATTTTCCCGAAATTTCTGTATTTCTTCGTTCTTTCCTACCAGGTATAAATTATGAGAAAATACCGAAATAATTGCTGGAAAATACTGAAAAAGACAGGAAAACACTCCTCGTTAATCATGGGGGCCAGATAACTAGCGTCTGCTTTGGGTAGTCTCGGGGATGATGCAATGGATGTGTTCGCTTGGAACATAGAAATTGCTCTTAGCAAAGGCTATGCAGTTTTGGTGCGGGCTATTTGTTGGTGTCGATCGGCGGACTTTCAAGGTGGTTGGGGGGCGGAGTAGTGAGCAGAGGCTAGTTTGGATGCCAGGTAAACCCCTTCTGTACGTTTCGGTTTGACTGATAAGTGTAGGTTAGCCACCTGTGCGTTTTTCGGCCCCGTAGCCAAATTAAAAAAACTTCCGTGATTGGGCAACGACAACCGTGAAAGACCACCAAAAATACCTGGTGTGAAATAAAATATGCAATTGTTTGCAACACGTTTGTTGCGGTTCGAGCAAAGCAAGGCGTTCATGTTTTAGCACTTCAACACCGTGCAACCCCTCAAGACTAAACACAAAACGTGTTTCACGAAATGTGTTTGTAGTATTTGCCGTGCAAGTAGAACCGGGTGATCGAACATTGGGAACATAACACCACGACCCCCTATCCCTCCCCCCAGCCGAAATAATATGTCATGTTTCCCAATCGACCCCCCGCACCCCCCGCTCTGTCTCTGTAGCTGGTTCCACTTGCCACCGACGACTCGGTAAATTTCAGCTGCTGCTGCTATTAATAGCGCGTGTACATTATTTTCCTGTTTTGCGACATGATATGGCATGCCGTGGCACCACCTGTGGCAAAACCGTTCACGTCTTCTCCCACGGCATAACACGGAATCTTCCACGGACCTCCACGGTATACCGTGGAGCCCTAAACCGAACCCTAACCCTACCCTAGGTGCCCCTGCCCAGAGTACGTAACACAATCGTTTGCAGAACATTAGCTTTGTCAATCATTCCCACGCAATTCGGTTTCGCTGCGGGCGGTGATTGCTCAGGCCATAGAATAGAACGTGCTGCATGTACGCCGTTGTGAGTCCTATGTTTTCAATACGTCAGTGCCCACAGGAAGAGAAGGAAAACTGCCACTCATCCGTGGAACTACGACTTGGCGCTTGCCCGGAACGGGGAAATTCTCCGACCTTCCGTAATATTTCAAAACTGTTTTGTTTATGGAATTGAACTCGCGAACACCTACATTAGCACAGGATCGCTCTACCAATTATGAAACATTTGGGTACTCGTACTACACTACTAGTTGCTGCCAGCTTCGCACCGGTTTCGACTCTACCTTCACCCCCCCCTAGTGTAATAGACTCGCCGTCTTCTGCGTCTTGCCCGTTGTGTGACCGTCCACCAATCGCCTGTGATCGTCGGCTTTGTGTGAACATCTACGATCTCAGCATCTACATCAGGTCTCCACGTAGGGTGCTCTCTCCCACCCACCGACATTGACAGGTATCGTGAAGGTTCAAATGTAAAGCCATGAACGTGTTTAATTGAACCGGCTATACAGAGGACACTGTGCTCCAAGCACCCCAAGCTCAGGGCACGAGCTTTCCTTCAACAGGCAGTGTGAAGGGGATGGTACATAGGCGTCGTCTAAAGCTTGTCCCGGATGCTGGTGAGCGGGAAGAAAATATAGTGCGCCAGGTCGTCAAGGTCATCAACACACATCACAAAAAAACTAGGAGCACCATATTACTTAGTACCAAATTAACTTTTTTTCTGGAATAGTTCACTTTTCTCGTTTGGCCGCGGGTCTTTTCTCGTGCTTCCTGCTGCGGGGCCCGCAGGGGGGCGGCGTGGACAGTACGGTACAACCGTTGGCTCCGGCCGGGCTCCGTGGCCCATGCTCCACATGGTCAGAGTCACGTGACCCAGCGAGCAACTCTGGGAATGGGGTCCCACTTCCGAAAAGCCATCCAGAGGCATAAACTCCTACCCGGATGTTCGTATTTTCAGCTGCAAATATTAGGTTTTTCTCGCTTTTTGGTGCAACTGCAACTACAGCACACAGCAGTGCTGCTCGAGTTTGCAACAGCAACAACAGGCGTACGAGTGCTGCTCCAGTTGAGTGTTGCTCCAGTGCCGCGGGGTGCTGCTGTTGCTGCTGAGTGCTCGTGTGCCCGTGACTGCTTGGCCACAAGACATGACACCACGCGGTATCCACCACGTACATGGGATTGTTTTTTAGTATCTGGGTGCGATTCATCTTTTATCGGATCTTTGTATTAATACCACGTACCAGGTAACAGGTATTGCGTTGCGTGTAATAATGTCGAGCTCATGCTCGAGCAGTACGCAGCAGCAAACCAACAGCAACAACAGGCGTACAAGTGCTGCTCTAGTCGAGGGTTGCTCAAGGGCCGCTGGTGTTGCAGCGCTACGGGCTTCAGGAGTCGCCCAGGTGGGCGACAGGGTATTCTGTGATGTACGCTGACTGACCTGACCAGTGACGCACGGAGGGTGCATCGTGTAAGGCAGCGATAAAGCCGTAGGATGGCTCGCTGTCATATCGATGTAGGTATACAATGGAGTGTCCCCGGCGGGGGAGGCCATTGTCTGGGTCATGGAAACCCCGTATCGGCTGTAATGGTCGATACGGGTGCTCTCTGGCCCTACCTGGGGTTAGTCAATCCCACCAAAGAACGAAAGAAACAAGTCAAACCATATCCTGTTCACACACCGTGCATGAGTCTTGCCCACCACTTTCATGTCAGTGGCCCATAACGTGCATGTCAGTTAATCCCACGTCGCATTCGCTGAGCAATACCAACACTCAACTCTCGTGGCGTCTGGCCACCCCATGGCCAGAGAGTATTTAGGAGCGAGGTACGGAGGAAATCCCCATGAGGACTTTCTCAACGAACGACAACAGCTGGCTATCGAGGTGAGACCGAGCCGATAGCGGCACACAAGAGGAGGCAGCTGTAACATGATGAACCCAGGCCGATGACAGAGAGAGGGGGAGATTGGAGCGCAAGGTCATGAGCTTTGGCGTGGACACGAGAGATCTGCACCCAGGGAATTTGTTTGGCCCCGAGCATCTGGACCCGAGGTTTCTCCCGGGCGGAACGAGGGCCCGAATAACTGGGCCCGAGAGTCCTCCTGGGCGGAATGAGGCCCAAACATCGGGGCCCGAGTTTTCCCTGGGTGGGATCAGTGTCTCTGCCCGAGATTCTCCGGGATAGAATCTGATGGGTGGTCAAGTATCGAGCCCCGAGTTCTGTCCGGGATGATGGAGTCTGATGGGTACCAGCGGCGAGGGATACACGTAGAAACTACGATAGAGTACATATATTCGGGTAGCACTACTGCTGTTTATAGCAGTGACCATGCATAACGGATCAGGAAACAGTAGTCACGGCAGGTAGCCGCCATCGCAGACTCGCGATAAGGCAGCACCAGAAAAAAAGAAGGCCACAAGTCTCTCCGTCCTGACCCTCGATTTGTTTTTGTTCCCGCGCACGCCTTGACGATTGTTTGCGGCCGGCCTTCGCCTCAGGTGTAACTCTCGTTTGTTTGCGGCCGTTCTCCGCCTCAGGCGTCACTCTCGATTTGTTTTTGTTTTCGGCCCCGCACATCTCGTCTGTGTTTTTTGGTGCGGCCGTTTTTTTTTGTTTCTGTGCGGTACTCCTCGGGGGAAAAAATGGGGATGGTCGGCGGTATTCATTTGGACTACCATGGCAATACGTATGCGTACGACTCCAATAATCAGCCCAACCAGAGCGACAGCAGCATTTTCCTGGTCACATGTCACATGTAACTGCTGTTGTTGAAGTATACCTCGCTGCTGATATCGAAACAGGGAGCACTTCTCAACATCGTTGCGGGAGGAGCGCCTTCCGTAGATGGTTCTAAGTTTGAAGTTGTACGCAGGAACCGATAACCTACCATGCCCCGAGCACTGAGTAATAGCTGCCTGGAGCAAAGGCGCCTCAACTTGAAAATTACACAGAAAAGCCGTATCCCCGTCTACAATACCATCAGTAGTCTATACACTACCGGGTACGCCGTTTCGCACGATGCTCAAAAAGATGCGAAGATGGTATGCCAGGGTATGTAATACGACGAGTTGCATTACCGTACGTGTGTGTGTGTGTTCTTCACATTAAACCGTTCTTTCTACCCGTCGACATCCAGCACAACCAGTGTCCGTGCCGATTCTTCAATCCTAGAAGAGATGCAAGTTCTGTGGTCACAAAGCTACGCCACAGAGATACTACGTTGCCACGTGTGCAGTGTGCACTGCAGTGGTGGGCAATGCAAAGCCATGTCATAATACTTGATACTACAGGCACGACACACGCAATCTATGAACTAGTGAAACGAAAAGAAACAATCAAAGATAAACAAAAACAAGGTAGACAAATCGAAAGAGAAAAAGAAGAAAAATAAAAGCAGAATCTAAGAGAAACAATCTGTCGTGCCCCCCCCCCGCAGGCGAGGTGGCCAACACTTGAAAAGAACGAGCTGGAGAAAAGAAAAAAAAAAAAAGAAAAAAAGAAAAAAACACCACTGCTTGTAAACAGAGCAAGACAAAGAACCGAGGAAAAAAGTAACAAGGAAAAATAACAAAGGGGAAATAACAGGCAGACCAAAGCCCAAAGCACCTTCCAGGTGGCGGCAGCAGCTTGTGGTACGAGTAGTATAGCCAGGTTCTCCCTGCTAATCCGCCTGGTACCTTGCTACCCAGACTGCCGTCTCCGCCCTGCGTTCGTCAACTATGCCCAGCCCCTTGGCGTCAGACAATACGAAACGAGTAGAGCAGGTTCGTCTTCCAACCACGCCACACGGCTCCTTCAGTACGGCTTATCAATCAGAAAAGGGAGAGGAAGAGAAAAAATAACATGAAAATCACGGAGAGTCAGCGCAAGAAGGAAAGAAAAAAAAACAAAAACAAGAAGAGAAGACAAGGGAAGACCACGTTCGAACCAGCTGCACCGGTTGGTAGCACTAGTAGTATGGTCATGTTCTACTTTCTAGTCGACTTGGTGCCTTGCTACCCTGTCTGCCATCTCCTTCCTACTTTCGTCTACCGCCGTTTCCCTTCTACCCCTCCTGTTCCCCCCCCTCTCCGCATTCCCTCGGTCGGGCTTTCTGCCACTTCTCCTGTTGCCCCCTCCCCCCCCGTTCCCTTGGGCACCATCCACGGCGGATGTGCGGCGCTGCCTACTCATCTCAGCCTCAGCCTCGTGCCACCTCACCATGAACCGTTCGGCTGCTTCAAGGATCCCTCGGTACCACTTCCCCGCCTTTTTGGCTGCTGTGGACCACAACGCGGTCTCAACTCCAAACACCAAGGGCGCAACTTCCGTTGACCCTTCGGTGGCTCGGAACTCCCTAAGGTCTTCGACTATGCATCTATGCCAAGTCTTACACTGTCCGCCTGGTCTCGGGTTCTCCCCACCAGCTATCGTCCCGAACATTACCCGACTGGGTAATCGCTCCTTGCTTTGCCGTGCCACGCCCCCCGCAAAAAAGAGCCGCCGTTTACGAATGGTCGTTTCGATGCTCTCGCAACGTGTCATCTTGAGGGCCTTCGCGTACGAGAGGGTGGCATGATCAGTATGAAGTCGGCGCTGGAAGCCAATGACTCGCAGCAGGACTTGGTGGTGAGCCGTTCGAAGCTTGGCAAAGTGTTCCGCTCTGAGGGTCCACGTCACACACCCGTACAGCAGGGTCTCAATCACCTCGGCCTTCAGCATTCGGACTTTAAGGCTAAGGGGGGCGGTCGTCCTATCATACAACTCCGGGCCGAACCGTTTGAGGCATGCTCGCAGGAGGCGGATCCGTCGGTCGATTTCGAGCGAGAGCGCAGCGTTTTCGTGGATAACGACGCCTAGGTATAGTAACTGGGTCGTCTGCTTATACATCTGACCTGCCGCTTCGATGACGAGCGGTGGTGCGAGGGTTGTCCGGTCTGGTGTTTGTAGGACCATTGTCTCAGTCTTCTTTTCCGACACCGTGAGGCCTGCTGCTTCGAAGACAGTCACGATGCCTGTCATCATTTTTGCGAGCCCTTCAGCCGACTTCGAGACAATTCCTGCATCGTCGGCGTACAACATGCCCCATACAGACCTTCGCACGCACGCCAATGGCTCCTCCTTCCCTGTTCGAACTACTCCAGCTTCACAGAGTTGAACCAAATCCCTTACAATGGCTTCGTCTTGGCTGAAGCGTACTAGTACGACGTGTAACGCAGCAGCGAAGAACACGTTGAACAGTAACGGTGACAGTACACAGCCTTGCCGCAGCCCCTGCGTGACATCAAACCATTCCGAGAGCTCGCCGTCATCAGTACGCACGCGAGCCCGCATGCCATCGTGGAAATTACGGATAATTCTCATCATCTTGGTTGGTACGCCAAAGCGTGTGAGTACCTTCCATAACAGCTCTCGGTCGACAGAGTCGTACGCTTTCTGCAGATCGATGAAGCACACGTGTAAGGGGATTTACGTACACGACTAAGAATATGAATATTAACGATAGTACATGTAATGTGGAAAAAAGATAGGAAACCATACTCATACTACTACTACTGCTCTACTCTGTACCTGCAGTTTTTGTTTTATTTTTTCTACCCCGAACAGGGTGAGCTCTTGATACACGGTTAATTTAAGCATACAGGGGGGGGTGGCTCGCAGTATGTGTGCTTTTGACAACATCAATAAAGGGCGTTTATGGGCTATATATAATACTACACACTCCCGTAAAACTGTACCAGGTACCTGGTAGGCCGTATGGCAAAATCCTTAGGGACCATTTCGTACATCTCTCTTCCCATCTTTTCGAGTCATGATAACGCGTTGAAAAGCGACAAATCAGGATGTACCACACACACACCGTATGCACACGACAGATTGTTTCTCTTAGATTCTGCTGTCATTTTTCTTCTTTTTCTCCTTCGATTTGTCTACCTTGTTTTTGTTTTCTCTTTGATTGTTTCTTTTCGTTTCACTATTTCATAGATTGCGTATGTCGTGCCTGTCGTATCTAGTATGATGACATGGCTTTGCATTGCCCACTGCAGTGCACACTGCACACGTGGCAACGTAGTGTCTCTGTGGCGTAGCTTTGTGACCACAGAACTTGTATCTCTTCTAGGATTGAAGAATCGGCACGGACACTGGTTGTGCTGGATGTCGACGGGTAGAAAGAACGGTTTAATGTGAAGAACACACACACACACACGAGTACCAGGTATCTGGTATTCATACGGGGCATACTACGGTGATGAAGCTGGGTAGAAATGACGAGTTTTAGTCGAAGGCCACATATATATCATACGTGGAGGATGTATCCACAGTAAATACAGTATTCATACCACTATCAATACAACCGTTCATGGGACTGAAGGTGGCACGGCAAAAGTTCTCTAGATCCTTGGGTCAATCGCTCCTCTTGCTTTCACAAGCGTGGAGACGTTTAACTTTGGCCCCACACATCCCTACACACGTACGGGATGAGTGCCCCCTACTACCGGAGCAAAGTAATGTTGTTGGGAAGCCGTTCAGCTGTGCAGTGTACGGCACATTACTATTCGGGCGTAGATGAAAGCCTCGTTGAAACAACTCAGGGCACACAACGAGAGTCATAGCGGGTTGTTATGGTCTCCAAGTACCCGATACGCTGGAATTCCACTTGTTTCACCCGTTCGGTCTTCTCACCCGGTACGTTGGCATTTCACTGGCTTTCCCTGGTCTCTTAACCCGGTACTTGGCCATAGGAAACAAACATACTCATTAGCTTTCGCGCACATAATTAGTCCGTCAATTATAAGAAATAAGAACGGACAACCCAGGCGATGGGAATGTTTGCAAAACTGTGATGAGGTGATCGTGTTCTTTCTATAATCCCACGTTCCATCTTGCATACTATGTTATGGGATACCAGGTAGTCGTTATATGCATATATCCACATGTTTTCGGTGTTGCCTGCCTTGTAGGACGGGGATTCGTGTGATATGCTGATATGTATTCACGCTGCCGATGGTGCTCTGCCTGTTGTTTCGTAAGGCTTTGAAGATACTTGTCTGGTCAATGCATGCAGGCATACTTGTTGCTCGTGCTACGTTTGCCTGTTGCTCGTGCTCGTATGTTCGCATGTTTTTCATGATCGCACACACATGCATGTTCGTTAATAAATGTCTGCATGCGATTGACCACATAATGTCTTCAAAACCAAATGCAACCGACAGGTGTCGATACAAGCCAAAGGTGCCGTACGTACCAATACACGCATGCTCTCGTGGACCGTTTGCTCGGTTAGGTGATAACGGAAACTAACAATGTCGAGCCTTACGCTGTTTGGGCGTACATAACCACCCTTTAGCACGATGAACCCCTGGACAACAACGTGCATTGTCGGCTGGCAAACATGGAACTTTCGAGAAATCCACGTATATTGTGATGACTGTTGTGTAGTTTGTGACCACAGGAAAAATCTCTCTCTAGGATCAAATACCCTTGTCTTCTCTTCTTGTTTTTGTTTTTTTTTTCTTTCTTGCGCTGACTCTCCGTGATTTTCATGTTATTTTTTTCTCTTCCTCTTCCTTTTCTGATTGATAAGCCGTACTGAAGGAGCCGTGTGGCGTGGTTGGAAGACGAACCTGCTCTGCTCGTTTCGTATTATTGTCTGACGCCAAGGGGCTGGGCATAGTTGACGAACGCAGGGCGGAGACGGCAGTCTGGGTAGCAAGGTACCAGGCGGATTAGCAAGGAGAACCTGGCTATACTACTCGTACCACAAGCTGCTGCCGTCACCTGGAAGGTGCTTTGGGCTTTGGTCTGCCTGTTATTTCCCCTTTGTTATTTTTCCTTGTTACTTTTCCCTTGGTTCTTTGTCTTGCTCTGTTTACAAGCAGTGTTGTTTTTTTTTTTTTTTTTTTTTTTTTTTCGTTTTCTCCAGCTCGTTCTTTTTCAAGTGTTGGCCACCTCGCCTGCGGGGGGGGGGCACGACAGATTGTTTCTCTTAGATTCTGCTTTCATTTTTCTTCTTTTTCTCTTTCGATTTGTCTACCTTGTTTTTGTTTTCTCTTTGATTAATTCTTTTCGTTTCACTATTTCATAGATTGCGTATGTCGTGCCTGTCGTATCTAGTATGATGACATGGCTTTGGATTGCCCACTGCAGTACACACTGCACACGTGGCAACGTAGTATCTCTGTGGCGTAGCTTTGTGACCACAGAACTTGTATCTCTTCTAGGATTGAAGAATTGGCACGGACACTGGTTGTGCTGGATGTCGACGGGTAGAAAGAACGGTTTAATGTGAAGAACACACACACACATAGGGCACGGACACTGGTTGTGCTGGATGTCGATGGGTAGAAAGAATGGTTTAAGGTGAAAAACACATATACAATACGTGCAAAAGTACGAGTCGAACACATACGGCCGCATTACCTTATTCATCCCGACTGCTGTAAAGTATGTATATTATCTTTATTCAGCATACCGAGCTGGTATCACATCATACTGGATACGGCAGGCACGACGCACGCATTCCGTCCAAGAGCAGAGAGAGATAGCAGTGCGACACCAACGAATAAATAAAACCTACCAGGTATTAGCCTAGTGGCACCGGGCATATTAGTACTGGTTGTTACAAACCACCCGGCACTAGATTAGGGACTACCAGGATGTCGACACAGCAGTTTGTGTCACAGAATCGGGGATCACACACATAAATAGTTGCAATCCCGTGATCACAGCGCCCGAATACTGGGGGATGCGTGAACAGCTACTTGATAGTATCATGCACGAATATTTGAAAACCTTGAAAACAGGCGTTTTTTTTACATTCGTGCCGAAAGTACCTCGGAGCGCTGGCCTCTATACGGAGCGCTTTGCCTGTAGCAAGGGTGACTGCTCTTCCAGAGCAAATACATGCATCCTAAGCGGTGGGTACGAGATACACAATGCAAACCAAACTGAGGAGAGAAAACCTGGTAGTTTCCGATAGGAAAACAAAGCCCCTCCCCAGCGCGCATACTCACGCGCCGTCTTAGTCGCTGACGCAGTGAACAGAGAATCAAACGAGCTTGACTTTGTTCAAGTATCTGACATGGTTCCCAATGACGATTGGGCATCTTCACCGTTTGAGTACTGTACTGCTGTACATGTACATAAGATTGACCCTAATTTTCAAGTGCTTCGTCCCCGCATGGGGAGGGCAGTTCTATATAGGCGAGGCCACATATGCCCAATGCCCAAACTAAAGGTTCCCTTCATTTGCGAACGCGATCGTGAAGTGGTTGAGCGTACCACGCACCTGTTGTGTCGTCCGTCTCCAAGCATCGAGCGATCCGCCTGATCGGAGAAGAAGGGTCGTAGGAATTCTAGATTGCATGACTAATGCTGGAAAACATGATGTAGGCATGGTGTAACCGAGCAGGATACCTTCCTATTTGACTCTCCAAGATTAGTGGCCCAGTGTTGGAGACACGAAGCGAAAGGTGAGATAGGGATGCCAATAGGCAGTAGGTAGTTTCCGTGCTGGGGGGGTGTTTGTCACCACCTTTCTACAACTACATTCACGAAAACCGTTATACAAGGGGTACGATCTTGAAGTGGTGGTGGATGAATGACGTTTGAGGACTCATGAACTAGTTTTAGCACGAAAGGGTCTCACCAGTAGACACTGTTCGGGCTGGGGGGGGTGGCGTGAAGGTGGCGTGAACGTCAGTGCCTTCAAACGGCTTACTTACGCGGAGTCACGTCAGTACTTGGGGGGGGTGGCGTGAAGGTGGCGTGAACGTCAGTGCCTTTAAACGACTTACTTACTCGGAGTCATGTCAGTACCTTCAAACGTGGCGTGCACGTCAGTACCTTCAAATGACTGACTTACTCGGAGGCACGTCAGTGCCTTCAAACGACTTACTTACTCGGAGTCATGTCAGTACCTTCAAACGTGGCGTGAACGTCAGTGCCTTCAAACGGCTTACTTACGCGGAGTCACGTCAGTACTTGGGGGGGTGGCGTGAAGGTGGCGTGAACGTCAGTGCCTCGAAACGACTTCCTTACTCGGAGTCATGTCAGTACCTTCAAACGTGGCGTGCACGTCAGTACCTTCAAACGACTTACTCACTCGGAGTCACGTCAGTACCTTCAAACGTGGCGTGAACGTCAGTGCCTTCAAACGACTTACTTACTCGGAGGCACGTCAGTGAAGGTGGCGTGAACGTCAGTGCCCTCAAACGACTTACTTACTCGGAGTCATGTCTGTACCTTCAAACGTGGCGTGAACGTCAGTGCCTTCAAATGACTTACTTACTCGGAGTCACGTCAGTACCTTCAAACGTGGCGTGAATGTCAGGGCCTTCAAACGACTTGCTTGCTCGGAGTCACGTCAGTACTTGAGGAGGTGGCGTGAACGTCTGAACCTTCCAACGACTTACTTTCTTGGAGTCAAACGTCAGTATCTTCAAAAGACCACACTAGGGGTGCACCTAACGTTCCTGAGCGAAGTTCCACACAGAGCTTGCAAAGATGAGTTTCGACGAAATCCTCGATTGCACAGCTGGTGTTGGCTTATTGGCAGCCAAACTCAAGATCCTCCATGAGCGGCCGAACCACATGAGGCTCGAAATCGTCATATTTCGTGGCGGAGAGGCAGCAGATGTTCTGGAGGCTGAGAGGGATACTCAAGAGACAGTAGGTGAAAAATATCCCCAGAAAAGCGCGGGACGACGCGGCAACTCGGAGGAGTTCCTCGGGCGAGCAGACGCTGGGGGTTAACAGGGTCTTGATCATGGAGGCGGCCAGCAAACGCGGAAGGGAAGGCATCCACGCGAATCGGGCGCACGAGCATTGGACCGGGGGGTAGCGAATCACTTCCGGCGAGCAGCCCGGTCTGAGCTATCAAGCGTCTATGAGAGGACGCCGGATCAGGGGTCGGGTAGGTTTGTGTGTACCCCGATACATAGGCGGCAAAGGATGCTAAAGCATCGTACCATTTTCAAGTTAGATGCACGGAGCCGCAGTCGCAGTCGTGACCACCGTAGCAGCCACCACCGCCGTATCAGGAGTGCTACGCAGGAGCGCAACCGTAGTAGCTGCAACCGAGCACGGCAACGGGAACCCGCAGGACGGGGGGGCAACCAGGTCCACCACCTCCGCCGCAACGGAGGGAGCGCAAACAGCCGGCCCAGCAGGAGAAGGAAGAAGAGGTGGAACAGCATGAGGCGCAGCAACTGTGTCATCAACAGCAGCAGCAACTGCAGCCGGCGCAGAAGCCGAAACAGCAGCAGCGACCGTCAGAAGGAGAAGCGGATAGCGTAGGAGCCGCGTCACGAGCATCGGGGATGTCCGTACGTGGCCGAAGCTCGTTAATCGTCGAACGGATAAGGAAGGACGCGGCAGCCGGTTCGTCGGGGATATGGAGGAGGAGTTGCCCACGCTGTTACCGGGTAGTGGCCGGGATACCCGCTGTGCACCGACGATAGTTATGCGTCGGGCAGGGGGGGTGTTGCAGCGCTACGGGCTTCAGGAGTCGCCCAGGTGGGCGACAGGGTATTCTGTGATGTTCGTTGACTGACCTGACCAGTGACGCACGGAGGGTGCATCGTGTAAGGCAGCGATAAAGCCGTAGGATGGCTCGCTGTCATATCGATGTAGGTATACAATGGAGTGTCCCCGGCTGGGGAGGCCATTGTCTGGGTCATGGAAACCCCGTATCGGCTGTAATGGTCGATACGGGTGCTCTCTGGCCCTACCTGGGGTTAGTCAATCCCACCAAAGAACGAAAGAAACAAGTCAAACCATATCCTGTTCACACACCGTGCATGAGTCTTGCCCACCACGTTCATGTCAGTGGCCCATAACGTGCATGTCAGTTAATCCCACGTCGCATTCGCTGAGCAATACCAACACTCAACTCTCGTGGCGTCTGGCCACCCCATGGCCAGAGAGGATTTAGGAGCGAGGTACGGAGGAAATCCCCATGAGGACTCTCTCAACGAACGACAACAGCTGGCTATCGAGGTGAGACCGAGCCGATAGCGGCACACAAGAGGAGGCAGCTGTAACACTGGGTGGGGGTGGTGGTGGTGGTGGTGGTGCTGCTGAGTGCTCGTGTGCCCGCGACTGCTTGGCCACGCCGTGCTCGTGTTTGTCTCGTGCTTGTTGCACAAGAGCAATCGAGTGATCATGGTGACGTGCCTTTTTTTTAGCGGTGCAATATGCTTGACGCCTACTCATGCTCGCGCGCTCGAGTCCTGCTCGAGCAGTACGCAGCAGTACAAGAACAGCAACTGTTACCACAGGCGTACGCGTGCTGTTCGAATCGAGTGTTGCTGGAGTGCTGCTGAATGTTGTTGTTGTTGCTGCTGCTGCTGCTGCTGAGTGCTCGGCTTGGCCACAGGTCGCAAGAACACGCTGTATCCACCACGTCGCCAACGCGTCGGTCGGTGGCCCGTCCCTCACTACCGACACATACCATACACGTTGCGAGACACCATGTACTACTGTATGCCCTAGCGACGCTGTGGCCGTGCACTAAAATGGCTGTCGACGGCGAGACACTGTGTGCCGGTGCAGGCCTCGAGGCCGGCGCCAACGCGTTGGCCCTTGGCCCGTCCCTCACTAACGATGCTTACCACCAATGCCGCAGTACACAATGAACGACGTATGGTAGTGTTTTTCTAGGTTTCTCGGTGCGAATAACCTTTTATCGGGTATGCTAACCACGTATAGCGTTGTGTGTTATTGTAGCCGAGTGTTTACTGCCCTTTGTACAATGTGCGCGTGCCACGCTGTTTGCTTAATATTCTGCTAACACTCCAGTTGTTGCTGCCGCTACTACTACTACTACTACTACTACTACTACTACTACTACTACTACTACTACTACTACTACTACTACTACTGCTACTACTACTACTACTACTACTACTACTACTAATACTACTACTACTACTCCTACTTGTACTACTACTACTACTACTACTACACAAAAACGCGGTGTAGCTGCTATTACTACTGCTTGCTGTTGCTGGCACAGGTTACTGTTCCTGCTGCTACCCTTATTTTATTTTGGCCCGTGTCACGCGGTTGCATATCTTGCTGCTCCTGCTGTTGCTATTAATATTCATGCTGAAACGAGTGTGAAGTATCCAGCTTTTAGAGATCCTCCGGATCATACAGACATTCTGCAGATCATACAAACCCTCCAAATCGTACAGACCGTATCCCGGTTAATATGTGGAGATCATTCAGATCACACAGATTCCACCCATGTAGATCATACAGATCCTGCAGATTATACAGATCCTGCATATTAATGACACCCACCGATAAAGATGATTTTATGTGCAGATCATGCAGATCGTGCAAACCCTATCTCGCTAAAGATGTACAGATCATCAGCACATCGGACAGATATTATCCCGGTCAAACTGTAGTGATCGTACAGCTCACACATATTCTACTCAGATACACACATCTAGAAAAATTGTAATCTGACAGACCCCCTCCTGGTTAAACATTAGCATGTCATTGAGATCAACCAGATCCCACCTGGCATACAAGTGGAAATGATACGGAGCATACGTGTCTCTCCAGGCAAACTACAAATTGGAGTATGTAGATAATCGATCATGCAGATCCTCCGCATCATGCACACATGGCGTTCAGAGTATCCAACCTTGCACGCAAGTGCAATCATAAAGACCAAGCAAGCAGATCTCACCGCCAAAGAAAAGAGTGATACATCTACATTATGCAGACCCTGCAGATCGTACAGACCCTTCGCATCATGCGGACCCACCCACGCAAAGGTATTCATCAGTTATTTTATCACGGCACATGTATGTTTGATTTGGGTGAGGGTTATGTTCGTGCAGATCGTGCAGACCCCATCCAGTAGAGGTGTTCAGATCATCAATAAGGAATACCTATCCTATATCGATGATACAGATCCCACCCAGGCGATAAATACCTCGATGATGCACACCTACGCTGTGACACCCCCCGGATTTCATGCCACCCAAATCCCGAAGGGGAACCTTGTATCCCCTATATATTGGTTCAAGGAACGGACGCGAGGATCGTCAGGAATACAATGCAAACTTTTCCCGCACCCGGTCGGGCAACCCGGGGTAACCATCGTCGTTTGCTTTGGCTCTTTTGGTTGAGGCAAGCGCTACCGAACAGGACGGTTCTCACCATGTTCGTCCGAAAAGGCACTGAGGCCGTTTCTCCTCTATCAGGCCTCTTCCGCCATCGGTCTTTCTCAAAATACGACCTAGGAACATCAAGGATCAACGTTACGCCTTCGGTCGGGTTTACCCGCGACCATTGACGTTGTATTCCGAACAAAACGTGATGTCGCCCTGGTGGTTCCCTTTTATGTGGCGCCACGACGCTGCGAGTGGAGCACTCACGACAGGCGGGATCAATCGCGTCCCCTCCGAGCGAAGAAGTTGGGTAGATAGACACGCCATTGATATATCAATGCAAACGAATGTGTGGGCCGAAGGTACTGACAAAGGTAGAACCTCTCATTGTTGTTGCTACTGTTCCAACATTCCGTCATCGCCCAAGATTCAGGCCGTGGTTGCAGGACATACTATTTTGCAAGTATACCGAGATCGTATTTCAAGGATATCACAGAGGAAGATAAAAGTACGTCGAAAGCGCCAGGTTTTGTTCTTCCTCGGGGAATAGTTGCAAATAAGACTGTAAGTATGTAGGCGAATTTATGTCTTGTCTCTTTCATTCTGACAATCTTCAGTACATACAAAAAGGTATTTATCAAATGCGAACCCGTGTATTTCAAAGTTGTTTTCTGCGACGTTCTTCTATGAACTCCTATGTAGGACGACTCAACAATATAATAAAGAGATATTCGCCACAGCGTTAAGCATGTGCTGAGCTTGCACCTCTACGAGCATCATGGAGTGTAGAGCATACGTTTTGTGCATTGGTCATCTGCAGGAAAGCAGGAATCAGCCTTGACTGGTTTGTAGTTATGTGCAGACTCCCGAGAGGTCATGTATTTTTAATACTCTTAATGTAATATCTCGAAGTATGTCCTTCGGGATAAAGAGGTGTTAAGATGATACTACTTTGCGAGTGAGATATTCGTCTGATTAGTAATAGGGGTTTATCCAACGCTAGGTATTTATATATTATGTTGCTCAAGGCTGGGCAGGTGTTCAGACTTCCTTAATAACGACTACCTAAGCGTAGTTCCTAGGCTGAACTCTATGCATAATGTGGTCGCAAAATAGTGAGGAATCGGAGACCGACACTGCTTGACACACGTTTCTTTTTAAACGTTAAGCTTCAAACCTATTGTTTCAGCATTCTTATGAACATTTTCTCGTACCAGAGTTGGGGCGGAAACAACATGATGTTTTGGTTTTACTGCGGCTGCGCAATGCACAATTTGTTCTCTGTCGTTCTAAAATATCAACCCGATAGCAACATATCGGCGCATGCGACCACAGACCGTCGATATCTACATAGACACAGCCCACGGCCAGCCTACCTGGTGTCGGGCAAGGCTAACGTTAATAGACAACAGTTTCCCAAGCATCGGGTGTGCACGTAGTTTATGGGGCGGGAGTTTGCTGGCGGCGTTCTACACTCTCGTCCTCTACCGGAATATCCATGTATTACATACATATATATTATACCAGGTATACCTGGTATAGTGGTACCATATTGTTGACCCTGTGGCCTCAGCGCTCCTCAGCGGTTCTCGGATGCAATTATCTGGGTTGTTTACGCTAGTGCGATATGAGGTTCGCATCGCGGGACGAAAACTGCCTCATCGTGATCCCCGACCCCAACTGTGTCGGGGATGGTCTCGGGCGTGCTTGCGCCGTGCTCTGGCTGCCGGCTGGCCGGGTGTAAATGAGTCAGCTGTGAGGACCAGGTGAGTGGTCAATACTTGATTTATGGCAGTCTAGTGGCCAAGTAATTTGGTTGTCGGCCTAGCTGTGCTCAGTCAGGCCTGCTCACAGCCCGTTAAATCCTCTTCCAAAATTATATATATTTACAACTTTTCCCTTCGGAGTGGCATGAGCGTAGCGTGTAAGAAGACTCTTGCCGAAATACCTATTTGGTGGATTCATTTGAACTATGCCACTAATTGCAGTTGTGTGTGCTGCAGTTGGGGCAATGGCTCAAATGTACCTGTTAGCAACCAAATACCAGGTATGTATTAGTAAAAGGTAAATAGTAGTGGTCCATGCAGATGAGGGTGACGCAAGAGAGCAGTTCTAATGACCGAAAAAGCAGGTAGTAATTATGTATTACAGCTGTTATGATATATGAAGGCGACATGAGCGTCCTTTGCAACTTCTACAGTAAGCACTTGTTCGACGAATCGCAGCGCCAGTAGACACATGTCCTGCGACACCTAACGATTCGACAACGAACGAAACCTTTGGCGGACGCCCGAACTAACTACGACAAAAATTCCTCAAGAAAAACGTCTTCAACGAAGCGTAGCAGTGGGCCCGGGGCCGGCATGAAACGCAAAGAAGTCGAAGCGACGGGAGTAAGTAGTAGAAAAAATCCCCTCGCAAACGCGAATGTCGCTAATATCAACGGAATCAGCACCCTGGCAAACACCCAGGGTAGATTGAAAAAACACAGGATCTTTCGTTGTCCACAGCACCCAAAGAGGATGCACAAAAGCCAGTTAGACCTTGGCACTCGCCAAGGCACTGGCGTGATGAAGGCGAGGCAAAACCTGACACTCTTCTTAGGTGAAGAAACCCCCACCAAACAAAAATGAACCCGTCCGCTCCCCACGCTCGAACTCAAAGTATCCGCTGGCAGACTTGCAAGTACACGCACAACGGATGTTTGCTGAAAGTATTGAAATAATATAGACGCAGGCGCACGCTGCCACGAAACGCCCGCGAACACCTCTATATTCAGACCCCAGGCGCGGACCAAAGGCAGATCAACTGTGTATGGTGCTCTAGCGGCAGATCATGATAGACACGAGAACAGACTCTTAAAGTGCGAAGATCTATTGCGAGCCCGAACCGAGGAGATCGACCGACACAGCCTTCCCGCTTGGCGGCGCTTTTCTCCAGTTCCACCCGAACCTATTCGCCGAACTTCGCGTGGCGTTCGCCCTGAACTTGCTCGTCGTGGGCGATGAAGAGCTTCCTGGAGTGCTTGGAGCCCGAGAAGTACAGGGGGGGCTTGCACAGGCCGATCAAGATGCCGTTATCCTTGATAGTTTCTTTGCAGTAGACACAATCATTACGGACCTGCAAACATAGATTATAGACAACAAACCGACAGCACAAAGGAGACATGTAAGACGTGTTGAATATATCGATATGTATATATTTTACTTGGTATGAGTTTAGCTGATGAAGAATTTGGAAAGGGCAAATGCCTAAATCAGTTATACCTGATCCGTTTGAGCCAAAATTAGGCGTAGACTAAAACCAAGTAAAAAACGCTCGCCGCGAGCGGTGTTCTGTCCATGAAAGTCGTGTAAAAAAAAAGCGTGCCATAGATGGCCTCCAAAATCTCAGTCGTTTAGTTTTCTTTAGGGTGTAGATACCACGGGCTTCACTTGGACCTGCAGAGAGTCACTGTTAATAGGCTTCGTTTGTTCTGCGACGGCGGGGGCGCCAAGAAGAGTACTTACTCTGGCGCCCCCCCACCGTTGACAGCTTAAATCTTCTTGACCGTCCTCGCGGAACTGCCAGCTCGGCACGAAATTATCTTGCCGTACCAAACCTGAGACAAACTCGACGCGGGATGGTGCAGATAAAGACCATGGTGATGTATGGACCGCTGTGACCACAGAAAACAACAAAGCAGCGGCAGTAGGACACAACAACTATTCAGTAACTGAAGCACGTCGCACACCGCAACGAAGAAAAAATGTGAAATCAGCATACTCATGTATGCATATTCATAATGTAGATACGTACTTTGACGTACAACGTGTACGTGCGAGTACAGAGTTTATACGTCGCGTAATAATGCAGAATAATTTCAACCGAGGGAGGGCAGACGCATATATACGGAGAGAAACAGCAGTGTACGTATGTGGCCCCTCTGATTGGTTCAAAGTTGGCCAAAATCAGTTGAAAGCTAGAGAGAGTAGCAAAAAACAGGTAGAAGTTGGCCTTTTCGAGCCAAAGTCAGTTACGATGTCAGCCTGGACAATAGCAGGGCTCCTGGGGTGTGTTATGTACTTGTTTTTAGAATGTATTTGATTTTGGCCGAAAGGGCCGAGTATACCTGATTTTGGCGAAAACACCTTTAAAAACAGATTAGAAAATACGCGGTGGCGTGCGCTGTAGAGGCAGAAAGAACGAAAACGGTAAATAGGAATGGGATGCGATGAATGATGTTCGCAAACCCTTACGTCTTTTTTCGCGGCAGAGACGGCGACGGCAGAGTCGGCAGCAGCTTCAAACATGGAAACGTGTTAGTGTACTAAATGCCTGTCTGTTATCGTGTCGGAACAACAACAGCAGCAGCGGCGGTAGGCAACTGTCTCTGTGTGGAAAGAAACGCAGGCTGTAAACAACAACGGCAGCTGTTCGGAACAAAAGGTTGGTTATAGTGTGCAAAACAAAAACAACGGCATCAGCATCGCATATACAAATGGCAGTACGCGTACTATACCCCTGTCTCGGTGTGAGCCCGTATCAAGAAAAAAAAGATGGACATTTGTTTTTGGTTATACGTACTGCTGCAGTACCTGGTATGTATTAGTGTCTGGTATTTAGTACTGAAGGTCGACAACAGCAACGAACAGCAACAACCACGCCAACAACAACAACATAGACAACAGCTGCAGCAGCAGCGGCGGCAGACACTGACTCAAAGCCGCGTACAACAGCAACAACGCGAACGACGCCTGCGTACACAACAAAATCAGCATCATCAGGGACGATAGGCGCGCGGGGTAATAGCAGCAGGAAACGCAGCAGCAGAAGTAGCAGCAGCAGCAATGAGCTGCGCCACCAATTCGTGTTACCGCGTGCCGGAACACAGCAACAACAACAACAACAACAGCAATACCAACAGCATGAACAACAACAGCAGCAGCGGCGGTAGACACTGCTGTTGGGGAAACGAACGCAGGCTGTAAACAACAACGGCAGTAGCAGCGGCAGCAGCAGCACAAAAGCAAATTGCAGCAGGCGCAGTATTAATAGCGTATACCTGGTAAACAAATGTAATTATTAGTACGTTTTTGTCTTGGATTTAGTGTCAAAGGTCGACTACGTGCGGGAACAGCAACATCACCACCACCAACATACCAGGTAAACAACAGCAGCAACAGCGAAGGTTGACACCTGCCTCTGTGTGGGAAAGGAACGCAGGCAGTACAGAACAACGGCAGCAGCAGCGGCAACAGCAGAGCATACGCGTACTAAAAAAACACGGAGGCAAAAACATCTTGGTTCTAGATTCAGTCCTGGAGGTCGAACAGGCGGGAACAGCAACGTCAACAACAACACTAACAGCAGCAGCAGCAGCAGCGGCAGTAGATACTGACTCAAAGGCCCCTACAACAGCAACAACGCGAACGACGACTACATAAACCAACCTGAAACGAGAAAAGCAGCATCAGGGGCGGTAGGCGCGCAGGGTAACAACATCAGGAAAAGGGTGCAGCAGCAGCAGCAGTAGCAGCAGCAATGGGCTGCGCCACCAAGTCGTGTTCTCGTATGTTAATACCAAAATTTGCAAGTATTATGGAAAAAACTCAACAACAGCAGCCGCGGCGGTAGACGTAGGCGACAGTAACAACAACAACAACAACAACAACAACAGCAGCAGCCGCGGCGGTATAAACAGGTAGCACACAACAACACCACCAACAACAACAGCAACAGAGAAACACATAACACAACTCACCGCCACGTCCTGTCTCGAGCGTGAAGGACACGGTGCGGACGTCAATAGGCCTGGCGCATAATTCACAGTCTTTGGGCCGCCTCAAGATTATCCCGCTGCCGGGGCAGGTGTCGTGGTCGCCGGTCGCAAAATCGACCTTGCCTCCAAAGTTCAGTCTCCATCATATAGCTGGGAGATGCAGCGGTTGCACTTTACAGTGGGATTGAGCACTGACTTGGACTGGGGGGTTCTGTTCGAAATGGGCTTCCAAACTCCGCCAGAAGAGGCCGGGGAAGAGGTGTATTGAAAGCAGAACCTTGAATATCGGCAGCAGGAAAAAGTGCAGTCCACTCTGTAGAAGCAGGACCAGCAGGAGCAGGCGATGCCATCTACCAGGCAGGAGCAGCACTAGCGGGAGGAGCACCCGGTACCAACAGAAGCAGCGAAAGCAAAAACAGCACCAGCAGGAGCGGCACCAGAAGAAGCGGCACGAGCACGAGCGGCACGAGCAGGAAGGAGCGGCACGAGCAGGAGCAGCGCCAGCAGGAGGCCAACTGGCCAAGCGGTATACGAAGAGGCAGCACCAGCGTGACGCCCGTCGTATGCTGTCTACATGTGTCCACGCACGCAAAAAATCCAATGACCCGCGTCGTAGTCCTGTTGAAACTATTCCGGAACAAAATAGAAAAATAATCGGTCTACTACCGTATGTATGCCGTCTTTTAGCTTGTCTCTTCGGGCCAAAGCAGCTGAGATCAACGGCAGTCCTGTTGAATCTGTCCCCGAAAAGTCCCTCCATTCACGAATAGTACAAAGCTCTCGCGAATCAGGGCTGACAATCTTGCGAAAGGCCACCGAAACGCCCCCACGGCGACCGACCAGGGAAAACGAATTTGTAATTTTTGTTTATTTACCATGGGGATGTCCTTGACAGGTGTGGCCGGATGTAAGTTTGCTCGTTTCTTGCAGAAGCTTTGAATTCGAATATCAGCTGTGAGTTGGAAAATTGAGTGGTCGATACGTGATTTACGGCAGTGTCTCGCGGCCAAATGTTTTGGTGGATGGCCACCTTTGCCTCGTCAGGCCTAACGTTGATCCGTCAAACCCTCTCCTGAAATTAATCGTTTGAAGCATTGGGATGTCCTTGACAGCTGCCCGTCCAGGGACAAATATGCCGTCAACCGACATATATATTATATGCTCGCTCGTGACGGAAACACATACTACCTGGTAGTCACTTATTGATGCTAGCACCCAGGTTGGACCTCTTCTCCTTTGGCCGAAACGGGAGAGGCCGAATCCTCCGCGGCTTTCGACAGCTCGTGGCGGCAAGGGGGCGGTGATTATAGGCTTGAGTATCCGGTGTCAAGCTCTGCCGTTGCTTGTGCGTTGCGGGTTGGGCGTTCCAGAAACGAGTGTCGATATTGCGATTCGGGCTATTTTGACGTGTGAAAGCACGAATTTTGCGCAAGCATGTTGAGATTTGCAGGCTAGTATCTAGTCGGGAAACGAGCTCCACGAGCCCCTTCGGGAGCTGGGCACGCCGGGCGACCAAGCTCCGCGAACCAGAGAAGACGGGTTGTTAAGTTTCGACCGAAGCAGATGAGTCCACGCTGCGGTAGGAGCGGTACAGTGGTAGAGGTCAAAACGGTGTTCACGTATTGATTTTTTGTTTACATGAAAGACAGGCAGCAGAAATTCCAATGTAATGATGGTTGCCATCAAAAGGAATGACAATAGAAACCCCTTTTTGACACCCGCGATGGCAATGACGAGTACTTGTCATTGCCCTTGGTCACCAGTATCACATGAGGCGTGGCGATTCGTTTGTTTTGTGGAAGAGTTTTCCTTTTTTTATTGTGCGACCGTGAAGCAAAAAAGGGAGTCATGAACAGTACCGGTTACGACGAGGTACGACGACGAAATCGTGTTTTTTCCTCCTCATCATGCGCCACCAGGCTTCTCTGCCCCCACTGTTGTGCCAGGCGCAGCCTCGGGCCTGCAAAATGTGCTGCTTCTGCTTCTGCTGCTGCCGCTGCGCGCCCGCTGCTCTGGTACTGTTACTATGTATGTGCGTCTACTGTCCTGTTCTGCTGATGATGCTGCTGCTGCCGCTGCTATGCCTGGAATACGTTTCGGGTGCTAACCCTCGTGCGTACGGTAAATTTCCAAGTGAACCCCTTTCGGTGACGTGTCTCCGCATTAGAGCTGAATACGGACCCATCTGCTTCGGAAGCTCTACGAGTACCGTCTCGCAAATGGCATGCTTATTGTGTCCCGGCCGAGGTCTCGTGCCAGCGTTTTTGTTTTTTTTTGTTATACGTACCTGTACGCTATTCTTCTGCTGGCACTTGCTGCTGTGAGCTTGCTGCACAAACGTAGTCACCGGAGCTTCGTACTACTGTCGATTAAACTCGATCAATTGCTGACCAACAAATTGTTTTGTATCTATCTGCATACGGATAGTACAGCATGGACGCCTAGCGTCTCGTACGTACGGGCTAGGCCAGCCTAAATATGCATAAACCATCCGAAAGTCGTACATCACGAACCACTGCGAGTTAGAACTTGCAATAATATGCAGGACTTTCACCGGGATATTTCCCCTTGTGAACATAGGGCGGGATCCTGCGGGCTACGGGATATTCCTGTGATCTCGTGGGACTTAGAAAATTCCGTTGGATTTAGAAAATATAGGTCCCGCCAAAACTGATCCCGTGAAAATATTCGCGGTCTCGATCCCGTTCAGTCCCGTCCCGTTTTTTTTTTGCAAATTCATTTGCCGTGCAAACCCTAGTAGTCCCGGGAATTCTGTTCAAATCTCGTGAACTCCGTCCACCGTCCCGTGCAAAGCCTTTGAAACGCTTTTCGCGCCCCGTCCGGGCACTGCGCGAGCATGTACACGAAAGAAAAGAAAAATGTCCAGCCGCAGCAACAGCAGCAGCAGGCCTCGGGGGTGCGTGGTGTGCTGCTGCTGCTGTTTTGTTCTGCTGTTGTTGCTGTTCACGAAGTTCTCTTCGCGCAGTAGGTCGTGCTCAGCTTTATATATATATATATCAAAAGAGTGTTTAGCGAGCAAAACGTAAGCCAGACGGGACAAAGGTAGGCCGGCAACCAAAATATTTGGCCAAGAGTCTGTGATATATCAATTATCGATCGCTCAACGGGTCTTACGCACAGCTGACCTATTTTCAAGATTTCTGTAGAACCCGTGCAACAGCACATCCGGTCAGCCCGCAGCCAGGGCATGCCACGCTCTCACGGTTGACAAATACATGTCAAGCTTGTTACTCACGAAAACATCGTACAAGCACGAGGACGCACTTGGTGAGACTCGATCCTACAACTTGATTTCATTGGGGACGACATTCGCCAATTACCGAGGAACTCCTTCGGCGCAATTTTTACTTTCGTCGTCGTGCCCTATTGTGCTCCCCTGTCTCGACTGCTGTGACGTGGGCGGTCTCGGGTGTGCGTCATGCGGTACTGCTCCTGCTAGTACCGCTGCTCCGCGGTTGCTATCTGGATTGCCGCTGCTTTGTCCGCGATTGTTTTTGCTGCTGACTCCCGTGTGAGCATGTTTATTGTGCATGTCAACTCCTCTCGGTTATGTACCTCCGCATCGTACAGCTGAGAGACGGAGCCATCGGTCTCGGAAACTGTACGATAACCGTCTCGCGATGGACTCTTATATATGGTCTGTAGGAGGTCTCCTGCCAGCGTAGGTTTCGTATGATACGTACCTGTACGCTGTGCTGCCGCTGCTCGCTGATACTGAGCTTGCTGCACCAACGTAATCGCCTGCGTTTCGTACTGTCGATTACCTCGGTCGACTGTTGTTCATCTAAATGTTTTGTATCTATCTGTATAGGAAGTATACAGATCGGACGTTGAGCGTCTCGTACATAGTACCTGGTACTGTGTAGTGCTGTAAACGAACGACGAATGCATTATTGGGCCGAATGGCGGATGGCAATGTTTGTTTTCTCGCGTTTGCAGCGGTTTCTCTATCTTCCCTCAAAATTGCTTTATTAAAGCACCCCTTCGCAGTACTGTCGCACTAACACCCTCGAGTTGCATACCGATACGCCCTCATCCAATACGGGCATATATATGCGCAGAGACGCAGGCTGACGCCGCGGCGAAGCCTCCCTTCTATATATTATCCCACCGGCATATATATTTTGGTCTCATGTTTTCTACACATCAGCGGTCAGAGAATGATATCCTACACTCTGTCGAGAGATACCTGTCGAGGGCTCGCAATCTCGCCTCTTGAAATGAAACATGTTGAGATTTTCGAAGGACGGTCATTGCTCAAGATCTTCGCAAGAATCTTTGTTTCTGGACATTTCCCATTTTCGCGAAAAAGAATCAAAGAATCGTGTGCAGAGCACGCGCCACTGAAATATCGCGCGGGTTCAAAAAAGCATAATGTTTGTGTTGTTTACGTGACGTTGACCTCGATTACGATTTGAAGTCTATATATTTTGTTTTGAAGGCCTGAAACTCTTAACTTCAACTTTCGGGTATTCCAAGTTCCGACCTGGAAGGGTGTTGATGACCACGCGATGGGTGTTCGTCATACATGACAGGTGCACTCCAAGCGACGATTGATTGTCTCTCATCCTCAACAGCGACCGCGGGCTCGTGCTTCATTCAATACATGAACAGTATTTACTATCAACACCAATTCCGTGTCCATATCTACTGCTTGTTCCACACGTCTGTACCATTTGCCGAGTTGCTTGACTGGAACCGTCAAGTGCTCGGTTAATATTGTTTGAAAATAACGAAACATAAATCATCAAGAGTACCGTCCCGGTCCCGATGTTGAGTTCTCGCGACGTGAAGGGTTTTGGTTTGCTGTTTGTTTGCACCACCACTGTGGTAACGGGTCCGTTCTATCGCCGACATCGTGGCCTACTGCTTTGGAGTGGGAGATGGGAACAATCCTACCGGGGATATAGTTTTATCCCATTTGTATCACGAGCTCAACGAACGCGTATGGGTCGCACCGTTATCTTAAAACCCCGGCGTGTAGAATGCATATATATAACACACAGCAGGTCATATCGTAATATCATCGACTGCAGTCGCGGTGTTCCAGCCTCATCAGCTGATGGTTGCCGATGAAGCCAGAGGAACGTCACCCTTACCAATTACGTACCCGTTCTTACTTCATATACCCCCCAGGTATTCGGGAAACCAGCACCCACTACCACAGTACCAGCAGCGTTCCCACTCGGTCCAGGATAGGACATGTCTCGAATAACCTCTTGCGCATTGCCAGGTAACACGGCAAGTCCCAATTCCACCATAACATAAGTAATTGCCAAGGAAAAACGACAACCATGCCCAACCAGATACCATATGCATTGCCAGGTGAAACGGCAAGTCCCAATTCCACCATAACTAATTGCCGAGGAAAACCGACAACCATTGTCCATGAGAAACCATATACGTTGCCAGGTGAAACGGCAAGTCCCAATTCAACCATAACTGATTGCCGAGGAAAACCGACAACCATTCTCCATGAGACTCCATATACGTTGCCAGGTGAAACGGCAAGTCTCAATAACACCATAACTAATTGCTGAGGAAAAACGACAACCATGCCCACCTATATACCTGGTACCATATACGTTGCCAGGTAAAACGGCAAGTCCCAGTTCCACCATAACTAACTGCCAAGGATAACAGACAGCCATTCTCCATGAGACACCAGATACATTGCCAGGTAAAACGGCAAGTCCCAATTTCACCATAATCATAGTTGCCGAAAAACAAACAACGATCGTTCCCAATAAGAATCCAGATATCGAAGCATCTATCGCTAACCGTTGGCGATCTCCTCGAAAGCGAAATTGTAACTACAGCGCAGGCTCAACCCAACAACCCCAAGAATGCCGACGAATCGTTTAAAGGAAAATAGCAACCCTATGATCAACACCAATCACGCATGATACAACCTGTAATAATCAAACCTTCCGCCCCCGCACAACCCAGCCGACCCCCCGAAAGCCCCGTGAAAAATCACATATATATGGAAAAAAAGTACGATTCACATTCGTCTCAAGATACGGCGAAAACGAACGGCGTTTGTGTGCAAAGGCTCTGTGAGGAACTTGCCATGCTCCTCTACCTACATGATAACCTAACTTTCTGACGTCAGCGGCGCACATCTGTATGGTGGCACCTTTAATTTAACCCAAACCTTGCCCTTACCGGACAAACGTCACCGCACGCCAGTCTCGAGAATTTCGGTAGACGCTCATGAATAAAACTCAAACATGGGCATCTGTAAGATCAATTCGCAAACTTATCATTGCAATCTGTGTAGCATAAATCGGTCGCGCATACTACGGGGTGTGCCAATGTCAAGGGAGCTACAGACTCACTGGCGGTTGTGCACGTTTATGTTATATCAGAAGTAGTATTAAGGGCTTTTTCCCCCTGCTCGAAAAACAATACTCCCAAGTTGAAACATTTACATACGAATGCGATCAACACACGTTTCCCGCAAAGCTACGGTGAACCAAGGAACGTCTCTGTGGGCAACATCTCTGTGAGACGATCATCTGGATACTTCGTCGACACCGTCATGATACACTCCAGTATTATCCGATAGGAACACGCAATTGCTGATGTCATCTCCAATCAACACTTACTTACTTGCTGGAAGATTGTCAACAACACGATACACCAGTCTCAAGAATACCTGTAACTTGTGTACTACCTCATCGCTTGCTAGATTTTTGCTGCAACTTACACGACTATTTCGCTGCAACGAACCGACTCATTAGCAAACAATGCGCTGAGTGACGATTGCACGTAATACGTATTGCTTATAAAAATCATACATGTTTGACGTTTAAGCTTGTAACCTGTCTCATCACCATCGAGGTCAAATTGAATACTTGAATATCTATATTCCCAGGATTTGAGACATGCGAACACGTGGGAAATAGAGTTCAGCGTGCACGCTGCACCTTTTGTGGAACCCTAGAGTTTGTTGAGAAGGGCGAAGTCAGTACCCAGCGGACCGGACACGCGGTAGTCCTCAACTGTACCACGGAACGCCTCGTACCCTTCCATCACCTCGCGACCGTCTTCATCAAGCACCGGGCGGGCCGTCTCACCCAGGATTCCAGACAGGCACTCGTTTTCGATCGACAGGCCGTGCAGCCCTACGTCCATCTGCCAGAACTCCAAGTCGGGCAACATGCGGCCATCCCAGTCTAAGTCACCACCGCCTTGGGAGTTCGTGCCGACGTTGAGGCGCACAGTGACAGTTGATGTCACGATCTTGAAGACGGAATGGATAGACTGCAAATCAGCCAGGTCGTGCTCTTCGATGTACCGCGCGCACCAACCGGGTGCCGCCATGCCGTCAAACCGTAGGATCCAGTCTTCGAAGGTTTCGTCGAGGGCCAACTGACGGCTACCTTGCAGCATCTCCTCGTACATGCGGGCCCAAACCTTGTCTCCCCCGAACTGACGGCACTCTGCTGGTAAGTTGGACGCTGACAGAGTTATGCCATCCACGACGTTCTCATCTCTTGAAAAACCCAGGAGATACTCTACTTCCTCTCCATCGATGACAACACGCAGTCCGCCGTCAGAAAGGCATGGCGAGATACCGCTTGGACAGCCGCTTGTGCTAGTATCATAAGGGTTCTTCACTTCGATAACGATGGAGTGCCCCTCTGATAACACGCTGAGGCCTGTGATCAGCTGGCGATCAGGGAAATTCTCAGGCAGAGGAGCAGTTAGAAGTACGTTGACGTGAAGATGGGAGTCGTCATCCTTGATCATGGCGTACCAACCGCCGTCAACCCCAGACCAATCAATCTTCTGTCCGCGGAGGCCTTTCATGTGGGGGTCGTCGCACATGTCTGCTCCATCCGGGCACGCTGAGTTTTGTGCGTTTATGTTTGGAGATGACGGATTGGTTAGAGAAAACAATCCGAGACGTCACCTGTTCATGCAAGAGTTACCGACAGCTAACGTGGGGTAGAGACTGACTCAAAGGCACTTCTGACACCAGGCTACAGACCGACACAATTCTAACGAAAATGGTAGAGCAATGTGACAAGGAAATATACCCCAGTTTCCGGGTTGTAGACGATGGAATGACGAGATGTATCAACAAGTATTTAGTGAGTCACACCTCGTCGGGATGGGTACTAGCTCTGAATGAGGCAAGTTCGACCGTATTTCCGATGCAACTACCCGAGTCTCCCGCCAACAGTGTCTCATACGCACCAAGAGCGAAAAGGGTTCGACGAACATTGATGGCAAGCACTTAGAAGAGCAAGAAGGAATGTTCACTCGACATATTATATTGACGACAGGTAGATGTTGGAGCCTATTGTCAAAAGCGATCCGTCTACATAATTATTACATGCTTCACGTAGTATTCATGTAACAGATTATCACACTACGGGGGACGATAGTTAATGGAACCTATGGTGTATACATGATGACCGGTCGCCCCGGTGGTTCAAGTGGTTAACCTCGAATTCTACTTGTTTGAGTCCTGGGTTCGAGCCCTAGGAGGGTCGGACATTGACTTTATTTGCAAAAATAAAAAAAGGGATTCAATTGTTGAGAGCGCCTTGCAGCGTGGGTAGGCGCAATTCGATGCGAGTCGACGAGGGAAGAAAAGGCTGAAATCTTCTCGCGATAAAAATGAAGGCACGTACCGTAGCGGGAAGGGGGGAGAAGAGCCTGCTATGTGACCCCGGATCTGAGTTACGAGTTGGAAGGAGAGAGAGAAGAAGATGTGCGAAGATAATGAATGGGATGGAAAAAAAAAAAAAAAAAAAAAAAAAAATTTAACCGCTTTTACTAACAATATTTGGTCCTATCAACTACGGTCCCCCGTAATCGAAAATATGTTCCGAATGCGCCATTCACATATTGCAATTTGTAGTTGATAGACTATCGCGTATCTGCAAAATCTTCTTAATTAAGATTTGAAACAGAAAGAGGTAGCATGACGCTGCTCAAAAGTGAATGCACAAGCCAATAGAACCAACCGTAACATCGCGATATAATTTTACACGCTATCCGTAGGGTTGTACACAATATGGCTGTTGGGTGTCCTATGGGACTTTGCAATGGCATTGGCCGTTCAAAGGCATAAACCACGCAACGATAGATACATACTTCGCAGACCACGTTGAAACTAGAGCTCTCGGGTGTCAAGAGACGGATGGAGTGCATGATGGGCATTTACGAAACTCACCCGAATACATGAATGATGCCTAGCGAAAGCAGGCAGTATTCGAGGCCTGTCAACTACTCTTGCCGAGATACACGTTCTGCGGCCAGATGCAACGTTAACAAGTCATTATACTGACCGGTTCACATCAAGTGTCATCAATGATTACCTATCATGAAGATTGACCAGCTACGTACCCCGTGTTTTGACCAATATCCAGATCTCGCTCGTACCCTTTTAGAACCGCAGTCCCATATGTGGGGACAAACCAGTCAAATTTCAAGTAGTTTTGTCCCCAAACGGGACTGCGGTTCTAAACCAACCTAACGAATCAAACTTACTTGACACATTTCATCGCAAGACGCACGTATCGATGATAAAACAATTCCATCCAACCGGCGAATGACTATACGTTATTCAATCTGTGTGTGCACCGTATTCTGCACGGGTGTCGGTTACCGACGTATGTGCGGTACCGTACCCACCCGACCCCTCGTTGCCACGAAATGGGTGACCCATAATATCACGAAGTTGTCTTGTATTTATTTGTCGTTTCGTACGTGGGGTTGAAGCTGGTTATTCGGGGGACGAGCGTTATTGCAGGGATATCTAGTGGCAACACTGTTACAGCAGGAAGATGGGCGGTGTTGATAATCAGTTACAAGCAACGATTTTTCCTCTTGACGTCTCGGTGCTGTGTCGACAGCATTTCTACAGGTCGTGAGACTATGACATATATATGGCTGTAGATTCGATGAAAATACCATTTGAACGTCTGTTGTTCGCAGGTGCGGCGTGTGCGTCTGATAATGTGTGGCCCCTGCTCCGTTAGTATAGCACCATCTCCCGGTTTTAAACCATATACGATGACCTTAATGGGTAGACGCCGTACCTTCACCAGTAATGACTATCGCGTGGGCACCTACGGCATACCCCTACTGCACAGGATAAGCATACAGCGACGGACAAATGGAGGAACGCGAAAACGCAGCAAAGTGGGGGGGGGGGGCTCATAGCAGAGCGAATTCATGTACACACATCATAATCTACAGAGCGTGCCGGTGGTGTCCACATGTTGATCGCATACCGCAGCATCTTCGGTGTCTGAATAGAGGCTGGCACCAAAACACACGCTGGTTCATGTCGCGGATATTGTTGGATGCCGGCCAAATAAATATGTGGCCCCAGCCCACGGTACTGAACGGACATCGAGGTGCATGGTTAGGACCGTAAGGCTAAATTCACACGCTATATTGAACTGTTTCAACGTTCAACTACCAGCGGTGACAGGTGTTGGGTTTGGGGGGGGGCTGGCGGTAGCACTCAAATAAGAGGTTGGTGACATGGTGCCGAACGTATTATAGCATGAACTCTTCGCATACACCTGCGAACACCAGCGTTCGGTGATAAAGTTCCTGTTCTACCTTATAAGTTAAGGATTAGCAAGGGGCATGCGTGTAATCCCTTCTATATCAAAGATGTAGGTGTGACCTCGTAAGCATACGTCGAAGTATATTTCTTATGCGTCAACATGTACAGCGTGTATTGATCTATATTCATCGGATATACACCAAGCGTCGAGGCTTACGTGTGACTGACGTGTACGGGCTTGGCGTGTCGGGAAATCCCTAGGGTTAGGCCAAGTTTGGTATTCCCTTGAAACCTGTAGCAGGTCCTCTATAACTGTTTTGCACGTCTTTGAGCCATGTGTTCTATGCAACAGCCCACATGTAAATGGCAAATGTTTCGATACGAGGTGGGAGAAGTTCTTATCCACGATGATGTTGTATGACGACCTTTAATATGTATTCTATTTGAAATGCTCTTAGAGGGCACGGGGATACACAGCAACTGCATTACACGTCGACCGTATGCCGGCGATGAACCCTACGTTCTCTGTATTTTGTCCTTTCTTTGTTGAATGCGCTACGTTCTTGGTAGGTGAAGAACCGTATGTGGGGGGCTCTAATTCCGATGAATACGAGGCTGTCAGCATGTTTCAACTGTCGGAGCAATCCCAACTTCTCCGAGCAAGCCCGAGCTGCACAGTCTTTGCAAGCTCGTGTCTAGCTCTTCGCCAGGAGCTGCATGTCCGCGGCAGTAGGGCGACCTCTACAATATTATTACCCCACCCCCATTAGTCAGGCTTACCAGAATCGCATGTGAAGCCCACCGCCCCCGGAACGCACATTGTCGAGACAGCGTCGCACGTCACCGCATCGACTGGGGCACACTCTGTTGAACGGTGGGACAACGATTTAACATATTCCAGAGAGTATCGATTAAACGTTTCTTTTTTGTATTGATGTGTCTACTGCCGACACTGCTCTCTCCTTCGCTCAACATCGTAAATCAAGCCGTGCATCAAAGTGACCAAGTCACGCGAAGTTTCTTCGTCGGCTTTCTGTAAGATTGATCCGCAAGTTTTGGTACCTATGTTATGTACTCGACAAATGAAGTCGGGCCTGCGAAAAATATAGCACCGATGTATGCTATTTTCCCTTCGAGAACGGCGGACCATTTTTCATATTTTGGAAACGGACAGTCGAAGCAAACATGACCATTACCCTTGTCAGACACTAAGGACGGAATTCGGCACAAATCGCGGGGCTCCGCGGGCACTTACCGCACATGCCATCGGTAGAAGGCAGCGGCCCAGTGAAAGACGGTACGCTGTGTACAGCGATACGCAAGCCAAAGAGGGGTGGGGTTGGAGTGAAAAACTTGTGATGCACGACGTACTGTCGGAAATGCCGAGCTGGTAAAGTCCGCGTTCGGGCTGGGCCCGTATACCCATAAATAAGAGATAAAAGCCCCGGCAGGCTCTAACACATGTTTCGCCTGCACCTAGACTAAAGTACCCACCGGAAAATACTTGACAAATCTCGTTGTATTTGTCGCACCTACGCCAAGACAAAGTTACACAAATAAATATTGACGTCGGCGCAGGCAGCCTAATTTGCAGAGGTCTACCAGTAGTTTGTGTTTTCAGGGTTACCGGTCGAATTGTAGAGTGAGCATGAACTCTTCGTCGTTGTTCCCCCTCATTCGCTTGACCTCAGTCGTGGACCCATTCAACGATAGAGGTAGCACATTTCCGCTATTTTGTTTCCGAAGGACGGGGTTCCTTGAGCCCATATCGTCGAAATGCCTATCTTGATTTAAAACAAAAACGTATTGTAGACTCGGGCCATGGGATTATTCGCCATGATGCAATATATTTGAGTTTTGCTGAAACCAGTTTTCGGGTGAGGTAGGGAGCTCCTTAAGTGAGGAGCCTGAAAAAACTTAGGGTGAACCTCGTAGAACGCCTCCGTGGTACATGCATGGCGTTTTCGAGTCGCAGGCGAAGCTACGGGCCGCAATATATCGAGAACACAGGCCTACCGCGATAAACTCGTACAAACATATGACTCACACGGTGGGGACACATTGCAGGTCCGGGTTGCCATCCAGAATCCTGAATGAAACGACGACGGTTCGATTAGGCAGCGAACGTAGGGAGCTTTAGCTGAAGCGTGCACATGGAGGAGTAAAATGAATGGCTGTCGTCATCATGGAGTTGTGATGTCCATTCGCTCACAAACGTCGACGGTCTACGATGCAAACGTAGCCACCTTCCGCCTGCACTAACGTTTAGGAATTGATCATGACGCCTCTCGGGAATGACGCAGAAGTACTTACAATGTATGTGGTGAATGACGAGCCAGACCCGAGGTTCTCGAATAAACCGGCGGGAAGCGTCGTCAGAGCGTTACTGTTCAGCAACCTGATGACGGGAGTCGGAAAAGAGGCAATTGTGCATTTTCAGGGGCAGGAAAACCGTTGTCCGCTCGTCGTCTCGTCTAGAGAAGAAGACCGTTTCGTTCGAATCGAATCCAATGTACGGATATGATTGCGTCACCCTGGGAAATGATAGGTGATGCAGTCAGTACTTGAGACAGGCAACACCCTTTGGAAGCTTTGAATACTAACAACACCGGGTATCCGCCCATCGTGCTAATTATTTCAAGTACTCCCTCTTATCTTAGTTTTTAGTGTACAGCGTGAATTTCTGTAGACCTACTGTAGTACTACGGTAGAATTTCGGTTCGTCGATGTATAGAGAGATCTACGATTTTTCCCAACGTTTCTCGCAACCTGCATAATAAATCGGGGACGACAATCCTCATGTTGCCAGCTGTTCTTCGTCCCGACTTTGTAGCACACAGACAATCTCAGTTATCAACATCTAGGATGCCTATAGCTTGCGTCGGCGATGTCTACGTCGTTCCTTCCCACGTACGTGCCTATTTTCCACAGACCACACGCCACTGTCGCGTATGAAGGGTGCGAACACCGACCGTTCACCTCGTATTCGCGCTGTCCTCCTATACACTTCGAGAGTAAACACCCAACGTGTACCGTTTATATGTACTTCGTATGTACCTAAGCTCGTACTGTACACGCAATGGAGCCGGAGCGTGCGCTAATGACCGTACAAGACGTCGAGGAACTAGCTCTGTTGAAATATTGCTGAGACATTGATTCGACTTTTACTTTGTTCGTAAGGAGATGAAAAACAAACGACATCGTGAGATTCGCATACTCTCCGGACATCCCAGTATATATATCACCACCATATCATATTCTCCACACAACATGAAACTCCTGAATCAGCCGTTTAAATAAAGAGGTACCAGGTATGTCTTAATCGGAGAGGCTTTTTTTTCCCTGGAAGTCCCAAAGCTTCCTAATACGTGTAAACGTTCTCGAGATACAGAGGCCTTCCGTCGTAATTTGTTAATTATTCACACGAAACAATATTCCGAACGTTCAAACGCACATATATATCTATATATATATTCAAAACTGAAAAAAAGCGGAAAAAAGGGATTATGGGGAATATAGGTTCTCCGATAAGAAAGGTGATAATCCGTGATATCGAGCACAACCCACGAGACCAACCAATGTCTTTCCGACCTGAACATAATATTGCTCAGAGTGAATGGACCTAGTCATGGGCAATAGGCAGATTGTTATTGCCCATCTTCGTAGGTACCAGAGAGGTTAGAGGCATGAACCCTGAGGTGAGGGTGAGTTGTTGTGGGGGGAAAGTCTGTCCCTTTTCGGGTAGGTGACTACAACAATCGGGTCACTCTCGGAGGTAAGTAGCAAAAAGCGGGTATATCCGGTGCAAATGTGACCAGGATCGAGCAGCCGCGAGCGTTGGTCATGCGGGTGGTGTCCTGGGGCTGTCGCTGTCGTGACTCAAAAAGAAAGTTAGCCGATTCTGGCCACGAAGGCATCGAGTATTATAACCCGATTTTTGCCACTTGCCACCTTAAAATATGTTGAAAACACGTGAAAAGGCAGTACTTCATACACAGCGCCTGAGACAACAACAGCAGTACAAATATGTTGGCTGTCGTATCTGTTGCACCAAGTCCTTTGGCGGGTGGTGTACACCTTCAACCGGGTACGCTTGCGACGACAACGATCCGCCTACCTCGTAGAATTTTCACTATTACGGGGGACCATAGTTAATAGGACCTGTGGTATACAATAAAACCTTTATATTTCACCATTTCTACTAACAATATTTGGTCCTATTAACTATGGTCCCCCGTCATAGCAGGTATTGGAAACTGGTGTCATACCAGGCTGTTAGAGTTGTCCAGTCACACGCTCTCAGCAGCAGGTAATCGCAACGGACCACAGCCACAGAGCCAAGTTCATACTGCCTCCCGTCTCGCTGCACTGCCTAGGTGTGTAGCACCGGGAATAGGCCACACTGCCCGACCACCTGGCTGGATATTCTAATTGTAATACCAACATTCCCGTAAGAATATGATACGACGAGCGCTTTCAACAACAAAGAATTTTCTCCGCTTTTAAAATGTGAACAATTTTGAAATTTTCCGTGTGTCCGGTGCTGGCAGAAGCAGCAGCAGCAGCAGCAGATACAGCAACAACAGCGGTAAACGTCTGTCGACAATCATGTATGTTTGACCTGGCCCTTTGATGTACACCACATTCCTCACGCCGAGCACGTACGCGACGACAATACTGGCTCCCTCGGTCCGTCTAACTGGGGGAAATAGTAGGAGTGAGAGCAGAAGAAGTAAAAAATGATTGTAGCAGGAGTAGCAGTAGCAGTAGTAGCAGCTGCAGCAGTAGCAGTGACAGTGGAAGAAACAAAGGTAGTAGGAGTAGCAGTGATAGTTGAAGCAGTAGCAGTATTAGTAGTAGGAGGAGTAGCATTGGTAGTACAGTTGTGTGCTCCCGTCGCCATAAGTCTGCTACTTCAAAACCATGAGTAGTATACTGCGCTAAGACTGGGCTTGGCACCCATTTGCTATACGCAGAGAGAAACGTTTAGGGCAAGTTCAGTATTTTTTCATGATGCCCGCGATCGTATATATATGTGTGGACCTGTTGCTGACTACGGATGTTAATGGTGATGTTACTGTAGAATTCTACTGCTGTCGCCACGAGTTGGCTGTGCTGTTGCCTTGAGTACATAATTGACAGTCAATATACAATTTTCATGACAAACACAGTAGATGCAGACGAGTCGTGCCCCAGCTTTACGTATACCTGTACATCATTGAATACAGAAAATGTGCTTCCTACTTTTAAGATTACTTACGTATGGTTCTGGATACTTGGCCTATATTTATAATCTTCACGCTGTTTTGGACACGCAGGCATAGATATATGAACTAGTTAGTATAGAACAGTTGTAGTATATACCGAGTGCATGCTGCTTCTACTAATAATGCCTGTTCAATAGTAGTACTACCTGTACTACTGTAGAACGAGTGGCATCGGTCGTAGTCGTTGTGGTGTCCGCTACTATGGCAGTTGTTGCCGTCTGCATGCTGTTCTTCTACCTGACCAAACGCAGTAGATGCCCTCTACCGTACAAAATACGTACCCTTCACATTCACAAATATGAATAGTAGCAGTAGTACTTTTATTCATGTGCTGCTTCTACCTGGACCGCTTGTACGTATCCCTGGCAATGATGGTGTATAGTGTAACAGTATAGTAGTCGTGCGCCACCCCATGCCACCGCGTGGTTACTAAACCTCTCTCATTACTATGAGGCCGTATCTATTGTATTAGCGATTGGTCGTTCAAGCAGCAATACTTAAAAGTATAGTTAGTAGTTGGTAGTTGTAAAATAGCGGTATACCAGGTAGTATTTTGTAACGTGCATGCTGCTTCTACCCGTATCACACCTGGGCAGTGGTGGTAGTGGTGTGTAGCAGCAATAATATTGAATGTAGTAGTCAACCCATGTTAACGCATGCATGTATGTGGTGTACCAGGTAGTAATTCCCACAATAATAGTAGCACCCAGTTCCTGCTGACTACTATTTCTCTTTCCTTCGAGCAATACGCTAACCCATGGCTCACGTCTCCGCCAAGAACAGCTACACATGTGGTACCTGTGACTCTCTTTTCGGCTTGCGACGCCCCCGGGGTTTTACGTCACCAACATCCCGAAGGGGAACCTTGTATACATACTATAGATAGGAACAAAATATTGAAAAAAACTGCATACATTTACATGGGCACCACGTATCGGAGAGCTGCTTTTCCAACTTTGTAAAATTTTTTTGACATGGATCAAGATACGGAAGAAGAGCTCTGTCAAGGTTGACGAAATTGTCAAGGAGCAAAAACAAAACAGGATTGCTAAAAAATAATTGCTGATAGTTGGGAAATAGTCGGAAAAACCTGCAAGATTGAAACATTCCGCGAAAATAACTCTACCTGCGCTCCACCTCCGATGTAGATTTTTGCAAGCTTCGCCGCCTAGTAGTGACAAAAAAGCCAAATTCACGACGCACCTGGTCCAGCGAACGAAAGCTGTGAATCTGCATGCAACAGTCGTGTATGTTGACATGTTCTACCAGCCCGCCAGCACCGTTGCGTGGGATTATCCTCTTGGTACTCCCACCAACGCGATCAACCGAAGAATGTCAGCTGCTACTACTGCCAAAGTGAGTTACGAGTACGCACTACCAATACATACTCATCCAAATATTATGAACTATAACGCCTACCAGGTAAAAACAACAAAGCGGTAAGGAACAAAGTAACTACGATGAACACGAACATACACAGCGAACACGGGACGCAGGTAAACTGCTGGACACCTGCGACAGAGTACGGGTGTCAGTAAAGGTCATAGCCAGCGCAGTCGGGTGCACGGGCATGCGGGTTTGCAACAAACACATCAGCAAACAAACGACCGAACTATCCACTTTAGCGAGCAGAATAAACAACAAGATCAAACATGACAGCCACAAAACGGACGAACGACAAAGAACTAAATAAAAACAGGCAGCAAGCCGCGTGGCAAGGCTCGGACCTAGAGGGGCCTGGTTGCTGTCTCCCTTCAGCATGGGCGACAGCAACAAAGGTCCCAATAGGTACAGACCCGACCATTCTGTTCATTCACCCCGTCTAAATGAACAAACAACGAGCGGACAAACAAAAGAAGGCGGATAAAAAGAAACCAAAAGAAAGGAAAACAGGTATAAGCCCCGTGGCTAAGGCACAGGCCTAGAGGGGCCTGGTTGCCGTCTCCCTTCAGCATGGGAGGCAGCAACAACGGTCCCAATAGGCGCAGACCCATCCAATCTGGGCATCCACTCTCTATCCGAGAAATGAAGCGAACACAACGAACACAATACATACAACAAGATGTGCTGCGTTCCCAGCGACGCAGAGCCAAGCGTCGCGGGTTTGACGAGCGGCGTACGGCGAGGGCAGCCGATACGCAGACAGGCAAATGATAAGCGAATGTCAAGATAAGATATAGGACGAGTACAGCAGCAGTGGAACACGGGACGTCAGCAGAATAGCTGCCGGTAAGCACATATATACATGTACGCGGTATACGAGAGTGTGTTAATCTCCTGCTGCCCGCACAGCGTGTTGAAATCGGCGGTACAGATCAGCCGAACATATTAGTATTCCAGAGAGACCTCGTTGTTATCTCTCTGCCGGATGGAGACGGCAACAATGGTCCTCTCAGGCTCAGACAAACCCATATATATGTTATGCATGCGCCAACAAGGTGAGATAGGAAAATCATAATGCATCCGGCCGTTTCTGTCTCCCGCTCGCCCTTCGTTGCAGGAACATGTTGCGATGACGGAGCATAGAAAATAGTACAAATATCAACTCCAATAAAAGCGGGAAAATCAGTACAACCAGCAGCAGAGCAGCATAATGAGATAAGCGCAGATATCAGCACCGATACAAGCGTGAAAATCAGTATAACCAACTGAAGCAGAGTAAGATGTTGAGTGCGACTCACACCTGTAATGAATAAGCGGATCGACAACGAATTGTATTCCAGGTGGCAAGTGCATACACTGGATACGCTCAGCAGCTGTACGCCCACAAAATAAACGAAGTAAAATTGTTGTCAGCATACTAACAGACCGTGTAGGTAGGACAGGCACAGACCTCGTGGAACTTCGTCTCTGTCATCCACGACGGGTGAAGAGACCACACCGCTCCCACAGAGGCACATATCTATCTCTTCTATACTATATTTGACAAATACAGGTAGGGGAGGCACAGACCCTATGGAGGCTCGGATCAGAGACCGTAACCACGTCCCCACAAGGCACAGACCCATCTCCAATAAAACAGAACGCATGCTAGGTAGTAGGTAGGATAGGGGCAGACCTTGTGGAGGCTCGGTTCAAGACCATAACGGCACAGCAGTACCGTAATGCATCCGGGAAAGGCGCAGACTCAAAAGACGTGGTCGTCCTTCGACCGCAGACCCATCCGGTTATTACGACAGTGGCGTAAAATCACGGCACAGTAGTACAGTAATGTAACCAGGACAGGCGCAGACTCAATAGACTTGGATGTCGTTCAAGTGCAGACCCATTTATTACGACAAGAGTGAGCGAGAAATCTCCGCATAACCGTACTACCGTGGCGTGAAATCACGGCACAGTAGTACAGTGGCGAAAAATCAAAAGTGAAAAAATAATGAAAGTGAACAAAAATAATAATGATCAGAGTAAAAAAAAATAACAACAGCGGCAAAACGTGCAGAAGACGAAAGAACATACCGTTAACAGACACACCGCAGTACAGCAGTACAGGAAATTAGCATAGGATCAGCGAGAAAACCACGCATAACCGTACTAAGGCAGTGGCGCGAAATCACGGCACAGCAGTAGTCAGTCGGGCGGTAGCAAAATCGCAGTACAGCAGCAAAATCGCAGTACAGCAGCGCACACGGTGTTGTTAAGACATCAAAATGAATAGCAAAAGTGAACAAAAAAAAATAATGATCAGAGTAAAAAAAAATAACAACAGCGGCAAAACGTGCAGAAGACGAAAGAACATAACGTTAACAGACACGCCGCAGTACAGCAGTACAGGAAATTAGCATAGGATCAGCGAGAGAACCACGCATAACCGTGCTAAGCAGTGGCGCGAAATCACGGCACAGCAGTAGTCAGTCGGGCGGTATCAAAATCGCAGTACAGCAGCAAAATCGCAGTACAGCAGCGCACACGGTGTTGTTAAGACATTAAAATGAATAGCAAAAGTGAACAAAAATAATAATGATCAGAGTAAAAAAAAAATAACAACAGCGGCAAAACGTGCAGAAGACGAAAGAACATACCGTTAACAGACACACCGCAGTACAGCAGTACAGGAAATTAGCATAGGATCAGCGAGAAAACCACGCATAACCGTACTAAGGTAAGGCAGTGGCGCGAAATCACGGCACAGCAGTAGTCAGTCGGGCGGTAGCAAAATCGCAGTACAGCAGCAAAATCGCAGTACAGCAGTGCACACGGTTTTGTTAAGACATTAAAATGAATAGCAAAAGTGAACAAAAATAAATAATGATCAGAGTAAAAAAAAATAACAACAGCGGCAAAACGTGCAGAAGACGAAAGAACATAACGTTAACAGACACGCCGCAGTACAGCAGTACAGGAAATTAGCATAGGATCAGCGAGAAAACCACGCATAACCGTACTAGGGCAGTGGCGCGAAATCACGGCACAGCAGTAGTCAGTCGGGCGGTATCAAAATCGCAGTACAGCAGCAAAATCGCAGTACAGCAGCGCACACGGTTTTGTTAAGACAATTAAAATGAATAGCAAAAGTGAACAAAAATAAATAATGATCAGAGTGAAAAAAAATAACAACGGCGGCAAACGAAAAAGCAAAATCGCAGTACAGCCGCAAAATCGCAGTACAGCCGCGGTTGTGGTGGCCAAAACGCAGTACAGCAGTAACATCGCCGTACAACAGCGGTAGGCCGGTACCGTGAACCTACTGAAGAGAGAGATAGAGAGGTCGACATGCAATACCCCAGTGTATACTCGTACGTACGTAATTTTGCCTACTGCTGTAGTCTATTAAAAATGATCTGACTCACAGTTATAACGTTATTACCATGACACATAAAAATGAAAAACGTGGCTTGCAAGGTTTGCAGGGATGCTTATCGACCTCTAACTTGCCAGAACAATAACTAAGAAAGGGGGATGGAAAAGGACGTGCGTTAAATTAGTATGTTGCGTTAGCCGTGAGGCATTTTTATTTCACAGATAACAGCAGCAACGAAACGTGGCGAGGCGGCGACGGCAGCGGCAACATACACGCACGTGGTAAGGGCAGCACACAAGCACGTGACGGCAAGCGACGGCAGTAACGACGTACGTGACAGCAGCTGGCTTGTGGAACACGAGCCTGAGAGTCTCAGCGAGCGCACTTGGACACTCGCGCTCTCAAACCCCGCATCATCGTCAGGCTTACGCTTATTTTTCATTCATTCTTTATTTTGGCTGCTGTGTGGAAAAGGTGATGGGGGTCTGACAAGTAAGTGCGCTGCCGGCTCCCACCTGCGCCATTTGTTCAATACACGTCGAGCCAAGCACGCAAACTCAGGGTACCAGAGTGAGAATCAACGATGTGGACACGCGCCAGGGAGCAAGTCGCTTCCTGGTTGTGTCATGCATCATGAATTATACCAGGTACTCAGGCATTCCCCACCGAAATAAAATAATTAATTGAGTACAGACCCCCTAAATAATGAGCACCCGTTCAGAGTCATGGGTGTTAACGTACGCGCGGGACGCGCAGTACTGCTGCTGCTGTATCCGTGATACAGCCTACCCCGTAGTAGGTACCAGTGGGGTTGAGTTTCCACGTGGTCCATGGTTGCATGTGGTCAGCGGTGGGTCAGAGTTGCTTGCAGGAAGAGCGCTATCAGCGCGTGTACCCCCCGTAGAGGCAAAGGAAAGGCGAGGTGCAACACACAAAAAAAAAAAACAATAAAACGCTGCCACCCGCAGCTACCAAAAAAGTTACTCAAGATAAAAAATAAAATCGAAAGGAACAGGTCGGAGGCGCGAAGGCCGCCGCTCGTTCCGGCACGGGAAATGCAAACCCGTGCAGTAAGCGCGCAGCATGTACAGGGACTGAACACCATGAAACGGAAAGCTGGCAGCCTGGGCTGAGGTCTTAAGTCATTGTCACAAGGCAACACATGTAGGGTTCTGCAATAATAGTTGGTAGGAGTGGCAGCTGGGGACCACTCAAAGGTGCACAACCCAAAAGGGGCGCACAAAGACGAGACATGAATGACCGACCTCAGTGACAGAGCAGAGCTTGAGTCCGACCGAGTCGAGAGGTGCGCTCCTAGGTCTCCAGGAGAGTAGGGCGAGCTTGTGGTTCTTCTGTGAAGAGGCTCCAACTGGAGATGGCTAGATGGTAAGTGATTGCTTGTTCCGTGACCGTGGTGATGGTCGCGGGAACAGTGTGAGACGGAAGGGGGATGAAACCTTCCGTCCGGAACGGAGCTACAATATGAAAACGCCTCTATGTCATCATAACTCCTGAAACGGTCAACCGAACCGTAACAGACATGTCAATGTCAAGCTGTCGGTCTGTCAAGGTTGTCTGTCAAGGCAAGGCCATATTTCTAAACATATGTCCCCTACCCCTCTTGGTGAAAAAAGCCAGGCTACATGCGTGGAAACAACGTTTGTATATATATATATATACCTGGTATAGATTTTCACGGGCTACGAGCCCCCCAGGTGGGTCGGACTTTGACTTTATTTGCAAAAAGTAAAAAAGGATTCAGTTGTTGAGAGCGCCTTGCAGCGTGGGTAGGCTCATTTCGATGCGAGTCGACGAGAGAAGAAAAGGCTGAAATTTTATCGCGATAAAATGAAGGCATGTACCGTAGTGGGAAGGGGGGAGAAAAGCCTGCTATGTGACCCCGGATCTGAGTTACGAGTTGGAAGGAGAGATACAAGAAGATGTGCGGAGATAATAAATAAATGGGATGAGCAAAAAAAAAACAAAAAAAAGTAGTTGTGTGAATTCACTGCTGTATATATATTCACTCGTACGTTCATACGTTTTTGTACACACATACATACATCCGCACCCTGGTGATAATGTTATTTTTTCGGGGTGCACGATGTGCTTCCGTTGTTGTGGTGTAGATAGACTATGTTGTCTTCCCATGTGGTCACCAATGATTTCAGGAGACATGTCAATGTCAAGGCAAGGCAAGGCCATATATATTTCTCAACAAATAAATGCCCCCTACCCCTCTTGGCGAAAAAAGCCTGGCTACATGCGTAGAAACAACGTTTATATATATATATATATATATATATACATAAATATACATATTTTCACGGGCTACGAGCCCCAGGTGGGTCGGACTTTGACTTTATTTTCAAAAATAAATAAAAAAGGATTCAGTTGTTGAGAGCGCCTTGCAGCGTAGGCTCATTTCGATGCGAGTCGACGAGGGAAGAAAAGGCTGAAATCTTCTCGCGATAAAAGAAAGGCACGTACCGTAGTGGGAAGGGGGGAGAAGAGCCTGCTATGTGACCCCGGATCTGAGTTACGAGTTGGAAGGAGAGAGAGAAGAAGATGTGCGGAGATAATGAATGGGATAATAAGCAAAAAAATAAATAAAAAATCGTTGTGTGAATTCACTGCTGTATATATATTTACTCGTATGTTCATACGTTTTTGTACACACATACATCCGCACTCTGGTGATAATGTTATTTTTTCGGTGTGCACGATGGGCTTCCGTTGTTGTGGTGTAGATAGACTATGTTGTCTTCTCATCATGTGGTCACCAAAGGTTTCAGGAGACATGTCAATGTCAAGGCAAGGCAAGGCCATGTTTCTAAACATATGTCCCCTACCCCTCTTGGCGAAAAAAGCCTGGCTACATGTGTAGAAACAACGTTTATGTATATATATATATATATATATATATTTATATATATATTTTCACGGGCTACGAGCCCCAGGTGGGTCGGACTTTGACTTTATTTTCAAAAATAAAAAAGGATTCAATTGTTGACAGCGCCTTGCAGCGTGGGTAGGCACAGTTAGATGCGAGTCGACGAGGGAAGAAAAGGCTGAAATCTTCTCGCGATAGAAATGACGGCACGTACCGTAGCGGGAAGGGGGGAGAAGAGCCTGCTATGTGACCCTGGATCCGAGTTACGAGTTGGAAGGAGAGAGAGAAGAAGATGTAGGTGCGAAGATAATAAGTGGGATGAAAAAAACAAAACGAAAAAAAAAACTACTCCGAGTATTTGTTTTCTTTGGGGCTTATTTTAAAAAAGAGCGAACGCCAAAATAGGGTATGGCTGATCCGTTTGATGAGCGAAACTTACGTGTCACTAAAACAGCGTACAAAATGCGCGCCACGACCGGTGTTTTGTCCATGAAAGAAAGTCCCAAGAGAGAGAAAAAGAATGCGCTTAAAGCATTAAGCGTGCCACATGGCCTTCAAAATTTCAATTGTTTTGTTTTCTTTATGATAATAGGTGTAAACTCCACGGGCTACACTTAAGTCTTATTATACCTGCAAAGAGTCACTATTGATACAGACATCGAGCCTCGGGTTGGATAAGGAGGCATTATTGCGCGTTTTGGTTGGTTGCCTGTTCACTTCAAGGACCGCGTGGAGTGGTGGTGATGTTTTTCTTTCTCAACCTCAGCACTAAAGACCTCATCCCTGCTAGGGGCCGGGTGCATCACCCCCCGCAGAGAGTGCTACATGGGCAGCCGGGGGAGTGGAGAGGCTGGCCGCAGCATGGGTAGGCATGCATGACAGGGAGGAGGGGGGTGTCGTCGTTGGCTGGCACGGCTGCACCCAGTGAACAGAAACCAAGGCGGGGAGAGCAACATTCGTCCTAGAGAAACAAAGAGACGTGAATAGCCAAAACCGAGGCGGGGACGAGCCCCACGTCGGTTGGCGAAGAGCGCGGCACGCGAGACTCGTAAGCGACAGAAGTAGAAACTCTTCGGTCGCTCGGCCGTTGTCCTGGCGGACTTTCTCCTTGCAGCCCAAGGACGGGGCGGGGTGAAGGAGTTGTGTAGACAAATGTCATGACTGATGTTGATGTGTGGTGTGATAATTGGCCACAATTTGAACGCCTGTAAGTCTTCGTGTTTTACTTGTTTTAAATGGGATGCAGAGGAATCGACGGAAACTACACAAAACGGAACGCCTTTTTCGATGTTTTTGTTCCGAAGGGCACACCGTCATGGTTCGACGTGAACGGTGACTAACGGCTCTCACGCACAAACCTAGACGGTGGCAGGTGTTTTTCTCCACGACGTTTGTAAAAATAACGCAACCAGTTCAGATTGTCCAAGATTGACTGCATATTTGGTGGTTGATTGGACGGGGCTCTAGGAAACTTATGTACCTCGTATGAAACTTGGGCTGCTCCATCTCTCTTCGGTGATCAACGTGATTGTCGTTTGAAAAAACGAGTTGTCTTTCATTATTTTTCATCGATACCCCCCTGACTGCACATATTCTTCTACACGGACCATATTCCTCGCAGTGTTTTCTCGGTGTGGGGAGTGCGACCATGCAGTGGTTTTAAGAGCGATGGGTGATGATGGTGAATATGGCACCAACAGGAGGACCATCATGAACGTGAAAACACACATTAATGATGAAGTACTCACCGCTTAGGCTGTTAGGTGTTTGAAAACCAAACCGGTAAGGAGTCCGCGAACAAAACGCAATGTGGTTTCATGTGCAGCTAGCTGCATTCGAACCGCAGGTTGTTTAGGCTACCTTGGCGATGTTTGTTAGATAGTCGGTCGTGACCTGTGTTTTGCTGCCCAGCGTTTGGTTTATTTAGGTGTTCTGACCTTGTGTTTTCTTTAAACGTGTTTTTTGTTTTCCTGGGCTTTTCTGTTGCTCTTTTAGAAGGCTATGTTTGAACGTCGTGCCCGGAGGCGTTGTTCACACACTAAATGTGTCAACGGCGGGGTTCTCGGTTCCCGTGTATTTCGTCCTCGTCGTGGTCCTTGTCGTATCCACCTCGTATAACGTAGGGGTATGTTGGTGTGCTCCGAACATCCCCGGTGGCCCCTAGGCCTGGTGAACGCTAGGAATCCTTTGTTTTGCCTTCGTTGTACGCTCTGCTGTACTTAGAGGCCAGCGTTCCACGAAAGCTCTTAACGAGCTGCTTCCTTTGTTTACGACTACGCGTTTTTTTGTTTCTGTGTTTAGACTTCGTACGCGTCAGATTCTACAAAAGGCTTCACAGAAAATATCGCTAGGGCGGCTATGTTTATCGTACACCGTATTGTTCGCTTGGCTTCAGATTCCAAACTTGCTCTAGAGGCATATCCGCTGGTTTCACAGCATATCGGCTCGTAGTCTCTTCTTTGCGATTGATGTATGCCTAGCCTCCGTGTCTATCGCCACGTTTGCTGGGGTTTTGACTCGCTGCTATTGACCTTGATTTGGGGCTCAAAACTTGCGGAGTGGAAGCTGAATATCAGAGGCGCCACTATGAACACGTTAGTACACAGCAGGGTGGCTGCACCTTCATAGAACCTTATTCTCGCACGCGATGCGCTACGCTGTTCGCTCAGATGGAATTCAATCCAAATGGTACCCTAATTATACCCTAACCGCCTTGGGCAATTTTTCATCGCTATACTGGTACAACTTACTGTAATACACACAACAAAGTACCTGATTCAAACATCGAAATATATATGCTATAATTTGTCCTGTCCGCTTGTGAAACGTATCCCGAACAGTTCACACGGTACCCTAGGTCGCTACAATGCGTTTTGTGCATGAAGTTGTAAGTGCGGCCGCTGCGGTCTACCTGGCCAAGTCTGTTCATGCATTGTCTGACAGTGAACTGGGCAAATCACTTGGATCTGCAGCGTTCGACAATTTCAAGTGCTCCCCTACTTAGTCGTTGGTTTTGCACTTCTGCGGCAGTAAGTATAGGTTTTCGTGAGTAAGCACCCCTGCCGCTCCAGAAACGATGAAAGTACGGGAAAATGGCAGTCTTCAGTCAGTGTTGACCGCGATCCAAATGAAGTCAGGTACTACTGTGTTGGCCGGAACATCTTCCAAGCTGCTAGTATCCAGGTCGACGACCAGAATTTTGCCACGCCGCGGCAAGCCTCTTCATGTGGCCCACCACTCTCGTTGAATCAAAAACAAAAAACAGGGCGTCGCAGAACAGCGCAGCAGTGAGTGGTAAGAGTTTAAGGTTGTCTGGTACTCAGCACGGCTTTCCTATAATCGAAGACCGGGCCGAACTCAAAGCGGGGCCAGCCAGTTGACCAATCTTATAGTGGTGACATCTTGGAACCATTTCATTGTTTATCACGACTGCAGTTTCTTTGTACGTCAGACCGCGCGCGCTGCGGCTCATTATCCTCGTGACTGTCTGCCCCCAGCCTGTACTCGTGTCGTGCACGGGGGAAGAAGTCGGGGAAATATGTGTGAACGACCAGGACTGCTTTTGTGGATGCTGCGGATCGCCGGGGCCTTCTACCCCGTGGTGCCTAGGTACGTGCAACATTAGAGGGAACGCTGTAAGTAGGTTCTAGCGGTGGGTACCACTCACCGTTGTCCTGCGGTAGGATGAACTGCTTGGCGCAGCCTACCTTAGTCACATTGCGTGCCGAGCTGACGGAGATAAAAAACACGATTATGTTGGCATCGCTCAAAATCCTCCGAATATATATGTATTGGCGTAGTGTTGGCGACCTCTTCGCAGTGAGGAGTCTCAGTACACGGTAGTGGGAGTTTACTCACGGTTGCAAGAACGAAATTGCGAAGCAACATCCCAATCATTGTTCGTAGGAACGGCATTGAAATTGGAGAAAATAATACCAAGCGTGAACTATACCGTTTGCGTTACAAAATAACGCCTACCCTGTGTCTCGTCAATCAAGGAGGATGGAACTGGGCCACTAGACTAGTAAACGAGTTGTACTGTTCCCAGCAGTGAGGTGCGTAGCTGTGATTCTCGAGGTCATCACGTCTACTGGTTTCAAAAACATTCGAATTTTGTTGACATCTATCTCAGAGCAGTCCGGGGTGAGGTGAGAGTGCCGGACACGAATGCAAGCCTGTCGCATTTAATGTACCGAAACATGTGCGTCTAAGTTGCCCAGCCAATCTATTCCACCAAAACAACACAAAAACAACGGAGTTTGACGCAAAAGCTGATTCTACTGCGACGCATGGTTAAGGCAGGGACGAACTGCAATTTTCTTCAGGCTCGTCCGTATTTTTGGGAGCTCTAAGCAACATCCAAGACAGCATCGAAGAAACTTTGCACGCCTAACGTATCCAGATGCCCGACCCCGTGGACGGGATCAAAGTCGAAACAATGGGCTGACGAAAACGATATTTGGTCACCGGGTACCTGGTACTCCATAGGGCTGCGAGTTGGCCATCTATAAGTTGCCGGCTAGGTATCAGGTGACCAGATATTTGAGTCGTTTTTGAAGTAGTGTTTTTCGTATCGATGACTATGGTTTGTATATATATCCGTAGCGGGGTATCACGAAAACAGGATGGGGGTTATCTGTATTTGAACAGAACGGCCTGCAGAAAGGCCTTTTCTTTACTCTCCATCCCAATGCCGTGGAATAGTTATACCTTGACATAATGCGTCACTTTTCGTTTTGCTGTTCGGCATACAATATTACATGTATGTTGAGCTTTCGTGATCGGGACGTTGATAAGAGCGAAGTTCATCAATGTTGCCACCAAATATACAAGGGGACGTTGGCGGATAAATGGGACTGTTAGCCAGTGCTACAGCCAGTACGAGATTACATATATATATATGTCCATAGTGCGCGAATCTTACCGAGAGGGTGACATGACGCCCACGCTCACTTCGACCATTTCTGTTATTTGCACTTTTTCTTCTATGTTCGGCTTCTCGATCTATCATAACAATATTCTTTCCACAGCAGTGGCTATGTAAGGGCCTTTTCAGACCATCCCTGTTCTGTTCCTAATTTTAACTTGTGATCGCCCCAGACACCTCGGTGTCACCCGTGCCACCTCTCTCGACAGGAACACGTCCTGGACACACTCATGATTATTTCAGCGTGGAAATACTTGCACTCAGCAACTCGTTTCGGTGTACTGACACCGCTCCGTTCTTTGCCTTGGGAGATAGATGCTCTAGCCCAAAGCCTCGGCGAGGCGTGCAAGACGAATGACTGTTGCGAGTGCCAGGTTGGGCTGTCCGATGCAGGTTTCTGTTCGAAAGGTACCGTCTGCCCCTTTTCCGCATTATATCCAGGGTTGCGCATACAAGTGTGGGATACCAGGGTGTAATAATCAGAAACTTACAACGAATGTGCCCGGGCTCTTGCCTTTTCAATGCCCCCTTCCTTCGCCAAGAATAATATATATATTTTTACATGATACAGTTTTTACCATGGGCAAATTTGAACCAGTTTCATCCAGAGAGTGGCAGCAGCCACGTGGTAATGATCGGCGCTTCTTCGTTTCTGTGTCAAGTCCGTGGCAGACGTCGCATCGCAAGCATCACCAGGTGTCACCACACTACGTGAATTCCCGACGATTTACATCTGAGGCGTTCCACGAAAGAGGTTCACCCTAAATTTTCTGAGGTTCCTCACCTACCTGAGGAGCTCCATACCTCAACCGAAAACTAACTTCAGCAAAGACTAAATTGCATTCCGGGGATTAATGTCATGGACGAGTCTACACAAACGTTTTTTTTTTCGAAATAAAGGTTGGCATTCCGTCGACTTCGGGTCAATGAACCAGGTCTTTCAAGTTGTGCTGCGTCCATAGTAGAACGGGTCATCTACTACCTAATATTCGTTTCCCTCGCCACCTTACACAAACGAACACCTCCCCGACGACCAACTGCTGTGCGGCGATCTTAATCCTTGATCAAGATGAACCGTTAATGATGCCGCCTTCCATAAAAAAATTCCGGACTGTGCACTGTGCCCTACATGACATAATTGTTATGCTCTCTGGTTTTGGATTTATTTACTGAAGCTGCAGGTGCTCCTTCACCGATATGTACGACCGAACGTACGACAATGTTTCGACGATATATATGCCTCTTAGACTTGCAGAAGGTCTCTTATTATGCCTAAAGGAAGCGTAAGGGCACATCCCGGTGCATACCAGATTTCGATATTATTATCGCGTTGCTCGCCCATCACGTGTCAGGCCACCTCCCTTTGCAACGTTCTTTATGGTACTCATGAGTGTTGAGTGTTCACATGTCTCTCTGTTCGCGGTGTTCAGTAGTGTTTCGAACGCTCGTTGGCACTCCTTCTGCACGTTTAGTGGGGGGAAAAATATGTCGAGGGATACGAAAAACCGAGCCATAAGAACGGTACCGCTTCTCCATACCCCCCAAACCTCACCTCTTCCCGACCGAAAACAGTCAACGAATTATACAACCCTATCAAGAAAGTTAGGTCCAAACTAAGTCATGAACAACCAAACGGTCAATATATTTTGAAGGCAGGTACCTGTGTAGCAGTCACTTCGGAAAGAGCATTCTACGCTTTGGTTTAAGTTGTAACTGAGTGAGCCGTTGATGCTCCAAACCACGGTGGAAAAAGTGAAAGCACGAAGAAATTGACCACGAAACTCAACGAATACGGCAACCGATACAGCAAATAAATGGGAAGAGAAAGCAACAACATGATTCGAATCATTCTTGTTGAACGTTCCCAACAAGTGAACTCCCCCCTTCCCAACTACTTCTTGCGTGGTACACTGCCATATATATATATATATATATATATATATATATTTATATATATATATATATATTGTTTTGTTTCATATATATGTGTACCAGTCTCGGTACCTGTTGATGTGGTTTCTTCTGACGTAAGAGTGCGCCCTCGGCGGATATTAACACCAAATCAAGGCAAAACGAGGAGAACTCGCCATTTTGGTGCCGACAGTGGTGATGAACACAAAGTCAGGGCAAAACGAGGCGAAGTCGCCATTATTATGGTGCTGACATCGCGGCTGCCCATCCACACCTAAAGGGCAGCGCAGTCTCCGGTCGCCTCAACGAGCATTTGAACACCAGCACACACCATTTTCTCTATGAAATTGAGCGTATCATAAACAGGTATAGAGACATAACTGTTGCAAACCAAGCATGTACTTGCTTACATAAAACGATCACGCATTAACAAGATTCATTGCGCGAAGTATTGTTTGTCCTTTGCCAACGCGCCGAATAGCTGAGAAGGTGTCATGGACGCCCCCCCGCTCCTCGTCCGTCCACCCGCCTCCCCGCCTGTGCGTGTCTATCGGCTTGCTTGCTCTTGCTCTGTCTCGGTGTCCCGATTCCTGTATTGTGCGTCTTAAAGTGTGCACTTCAGAAAATATGTGCGATTTGGGATGCCGCTCGTCTCTGCCAGACACGAACGTGTGACTCCGTCAGTACTTAACGTGTGGCGGACCAAGTACTGTACGGGGCTGTAAATGACTTCCCCATCCACCCTTCGACGGGGACGCTCCGTCTTGCAACCGAATACGACAAGGAATGCGGTAGAGAGCTTGTCGGAAGCTCTCACGAATACGTTTCTTCAGTCGACATCGGTATAGCCGACATACAGGTATGCTCCGTATTGTTGTGAAGTGCATGGCCGGGATATTCCATCCCTGATAGACCGAAACAATTATTGGCGTACGCCGAGGGTGTTACGTTACTGCAGATTCAACAGAATGCATGCGCAACGCCCGATGGTATGGGCCTGGCATTTTTCGGCCAAACGCATTCCTGACGAATGGGGCGTCTTGACTCGGAAACCACCGAGATTCATTTGTTTGTACTAGGGTTGCCGTGACGATCCAGAACTATTAATAGTGTACGTTGCGCATCGGAAAATGCTCACAGACGTAGGTGATCCTTTTCAGCCTTTTGTTTGGGATGGTATATGAGATACAGAGATGGTAAAGTTGAGGATTAATCCCGAATAATCAAAGGTGCATCACTACCGAAATATCCATCGTTCATACCCTGCTTGCCTTCATAAAGCTGATCGTGTGAGGATTGCCTGCTGTACGTAAGGCAGGTCCACCAGATGCCGATGCGCCATGTAAGTCGAGCTTGCTTGTTGGGGGGGGTTCGGGTGTTTTTTTACCAAAAAACTTGGCCGTTTGAAGTACGTCCGTAACCTGTACGTTCAGCAAATTTCCTGTTTTTCATACATTTATTCATAGTATAGGGTGGCTATTTGCGCTTGACTAGGGAGATAGAGGCAACACCGGAGTTATAATCCTCGTGTTGTGTGCACTAGTTTGTATTTCTGCGGGCAGAAATACTGCATGAATGAAATTTACATCCGCGAGGCACCTACCAGGCATTGTACCGTTTCGATGGGGTGCCGCTAAATACGTATAAGGTCTTGTACCGTTTCCGTGGGGTGTAAACTGCGGTGATGATGCCTGTACGAGAGGTTGTACTAGTTCCGCTTATGAGGACCCGCCATTCGTCTCCGTGGCTAGCGGGGAATTAAGAACATGCAGCGTACTATTTCTCTCGCTCTCGATCTCGCAACCTTGGACATCGCGGTGAATACACGGTTTCGTGTCTGCGAGGTTTTGCGGAGAAAGCGGGCCTAAGCCCTGGGGAGTCGTCGAGTGCGAGGGACAGGTGCGACTGCTTTTATGGGCAGTGTATCAGACGTATGTGTACAGGTCAGGTGCGAGGAGTTCCACGCTCAATGTGTACGCGTGGAATTCGACGTCTGCAAACGAACCGAATGCAGCAGTCACGTTCCGACCGATGGGACACGGATGGGATCTACGTGGTTTTACTGATAATCCTCCTAAAGCCGCAGCAGAAACACTTTCTATTATCAGTGCAGTACCTAACAATTAGACGTAGATTCAGGGTTTTGTCGGAGTCGGCATTTGGCGGACGATTGGAGTTCAAAATGTCAGGAATTTCTGCCGTACCTCATTATTAAACTGTGCACCGTATTTGTTATAGTAGCGTAGGATTATGCCTCGATGTTCGGGATCATCATTGGCGGTCTACGTGTTGGATTTATTTGTGGATTAGGCCTAGGGGTATTTCACCGAGCGCTAAGTAGTTGCTCATGTCGCATGCTCTGCGCGGGGCTAGTACCTGCGAATGATCTCGGAATACGAGCTTATCAATACTCGTTCTACTGAAGGGTGGGTGGAATTGTCTCAAACAATACTTTCGTGCCCACCTATGCTGACGAGGTTTGGGGGGAAACGATATTGAGTGATCGTGAGCCACCACTCCACGATACAAACTCAATACATGTTTTTGTGGCAGCCCTGGTATTATGGTTTGTGGAATCATGTTCCATGTTGTGATCGCCTTGTTCTCCGAGACATCGTGTTCCTCGGAAGTGAAAAATAGTTGTTGAGGTTAGTACCTGGTATGATTTATTATTTTCACTCTTCAGTTACTCAAGTCAGAACACAATAATATTTCACCCCACACATACCAAAAACAAATAACACTGACACCGCCGCATACGTGATGCAGCTGTACACATACATGCACTACAAACGAAGTTGTTATTTTTTTTCGTCGTGCAACCAAGAGATATTCTAGGCAAGCGTGTTTTTTCCGGCGTGCGGTCGATGGGTGTTTCGGCCTCGGCTCTTTGGGCTCGGGTCGGGGGTGAAGGGGGCGGGGGGAGGTACACACCGGGAATCCTTCCCTTCCGCTGCGCGAGTGCGAAATACGAGAGATGGGATGCGGAAAAATCACACGTCTGCGTGGAAGTAGGGGGGTCGGGGAGCATTCCCGTGAAGAGGAAGAGCCTGGCCTCGCATCGTCAGACCGGGCGAACTCGTCGGCGCTACGGTTCTTGGTGCGTTGGCTGAGGCAAGAGAGGCATAGGGAGGGGGAGGGCCTGGTTGACGCGTCACCATCGGGTGGTCATCCAAAGAGGGGCGTCGAGGCGAACATGAACGCGGGACTTGCCTTTGCTGTGGGATTGTGCCTTCCGCCCGTGAATGCCAGGGCCTGGTTTCATCGAGGGTTGCAGAGTGGTTAACAAAAAAAGGACACGATCCACGTGACGGCGTAGTCGCCGGAGCGAGCGAGCGATCGAGGTCGTTTTTCAAAGGCGATATTTCATTGAATCACTCCTGGATGTTTGTTTGAGAAAACTTCAGAATACTTCATTTTCAACATCGACCCCCGCTCTCTCACATTTCGGACCGTGGCTGCATACTACTCCTGTGTTTTTTCTTCTGCTGTATAATACACCATCAACAGGAATATGTAATATAAGTCTAGTGGCGGTACTGTTCTGTGTGCCGTCAGGTCGTTTCAAAGGTCGGCCGACCAGTATCGATCCGCTCGCTCGTCTCTCTCCTGCGCCCGCGCGTTCAACATCCGTCCACCCGGTACTTGTTTCGTGGGCGTAGGCCGCCTGCTTAATTTGCACGCCATCGCCGGCCTGCTCGGTTGACCCCGCTGCCGCTCGTCCCGTAGCGTTTGCCCCGAGTGTTTGATGCATAACAATGTAGCGCGAAAGCCACCGCCAATTTCTCGGTCGGTATATAGTACGGTGAATGCCTCGTCACATTTAGTTTGAATCGCGTTCAACTATCCTGACGCACCGTGCAGCTATCGGCCGAACCACAAAATCCGGCAGCCAGGAAAATGATGTGCATCATTGTCATACAGACCGCGTTAAAGATACCATCGGCTCGGTATGGCATGGTGTTGCTCCACAAAGATGATCTTTTTGAAGTTATTAGTCGGTTATTCGCGTGACACGACACTCAAGACGGGCATGAACTAAAGTGTGTATCCCACACCAGTCACAAAGACTGACGCCTGCCTTAAGGCGGAGTAGTTAAAACATTTGGTAACAGCTTCGTTGAACAGATCTCGATCACTTCTCGCCCATTGACAAGGTTGTTTCGTCTTATGATTGCCCAACGGTTCTTATTCCTGGGAGGGTCAAACTAACCGCCTGGGACGGACCGCGTGGACGATATTCACGGACCTGGAGATACTGAATGCTGCGTGGATGGGACATGTTTATGAAGACAGCAGTGAATGCGGTAAGATATCAACTAACTCCGGAAACGATAGGGATGGTTGAAGGTTTTGTGTTGATCGGTTAGTCGGCCACAGACGATAGCCATTGCCGACTCCGGCTGTACAGAAACGTATGGTCTACCACTGCATGCAGGGAAAATAACTAAGGCATCGCCGAGTCGTACTTGTGTTTGAGGGTGTGTTCCTTCTAGAAACATAATACTTGCGGTAGTTTTACTGTTTGAACTCCCGCGGCTCTCACGCTACATCGACGAGAATAAACCATCTATGATGGAATCAATACGCGTTCCTTTCTCGAGACGTGTGATCCTCTTGAATCCATAGCGGCCGACCGTTAAAAAAAAAACAATCGCAAGCCGCATGTTCGGCCGCTTGAAGTTGGCCGTAATATACATTCTCACTTAGCGTGACGACCTCTCGTCGGGTTTTTCGTGGGACAAAATACCAAGCAGAAAGGCACATTATCAGTTCGAATAAGGTTTGGTGTATGGGTTCCCTTGATGTGTCTATAGTGCATATGTATAAACTAGCCCCGAGAGACCACCAGGCCGCTAGGGGGAAATAGTATGAAGCCGGAGGAATGCGGCCAATGACTTGGGGGTGGAACGTTGATGAGGAATATGATATACGATACCGGTAGCCTAACTGAAATATTGTGGGAAATGAAAATAATAATAGTTAAACGGCTGGCAGGGAAGCGTATGAGGGGTACTGCCTATTTCCGGAAGGGTACTCGGTCTATATCGGAAGAGCATCAACAATATATTTTTGTAAGGAAAAAATAATAATAAGATTTTTTTTCTCCCGGGAAGACCGTACGACGTGGAGATCGTCGGAGGCTTTGATGCTATATACCTGTGTCGCTAAAAGAAGGAAACACTTTTAGCCACATCACCAGACCCTGGTGAGTGATGCATGCTACGATAGATAGGGCCCCCTAATATGTTCCGCTCTTCACGTGCGAGCATATATTCCCTCCCCTAACCCTGAAGGAAGCAAAAGTACAAATTGCACCGTCTATGACAAATACTAAGGATTATCATGGTAAAGTCCGAATATTATCAGCGCTACCCCTATACTAAAACCAGGTGTTCTAACAGTGGCGAACCTATGCGACGCTTACGACCAATTTCGACAGAGGGGATTTGTCTGATATCGAAGACATTCGACGTGTTTGAAGCAGGTCGTACATTGCACACCAGGCGCCGACACGAATTTGCGTAGAGAAGGCATGGTGTCCACTCGCAATGCCTATCACATTGAGTGATACATGTCGATTCAGGGGAAACATGTTTACTTCACCAGAGCTTGGGGCACACTCCGCTACGTGTCTACCAAACGAACTGCCACCAGTGCGACAAGGGTGCGCGTTCTGCGCGGTTTGACCTTTTGCAAGGGGAGGCGATTGACCGACCCTCCAAGCGTCCTTGTGGGGCGTTCGACTAGATATTGCTATTGATTTTCGAGCCCGAAGCAGGTCGGGGCGATAGGCTTCAATCAGCCCATACTATAGCATATTTGAGTCGTCAACACTACGGCAAAAATTGCACGCAGGACCTCAAAGGCAGAAAGGTGGGAACGCACTGCGTAGTCCACATCATGCGATAAACGTGATCCATAGTTTTCATACGAAGTATCGTTGCTTGACTACGGGGCATCCAAACACCCACGAAACTGTACACGGTGGCCCCCACACCAGTGTAGTGATACAAAATACGGGGATGGCCCTCGAAACGCAGCGCCTATGCCCGGCGCGGTTGACCTTGCGTGTCTTCGTATCAAATGCGTACTCTCTCCCCCTGTTCTAGGTTCTCATCTAACACCAACGTCAGCCAAGTCGCCCGCCATATCACCGACATCACCCCCATCAACCGGATCGCCTTCGTCACCACCGAATTCACCCCCAACCAAGTCGCCTACGCCAGCACGGACGGAACCACCATCCACGTCGCCTACGCCAACCAAGATTCCGACAGCAACCACAACCATATCACCCCCTTCAATATTTACTCCGCCATGGACGCTGGCTCCGGTTGAGCCTTCCACGCTAATAATGCCGATCCGGTCACCTAAGCCACCACCTCGATGCTTTTGGTCCGTCGCGGCCGCCTCGGTAGTTGGGGTGTTATTGTTGAGTGTGCTTGTGATAACGTGAGTTAGACTGAAGGCATACTTCGCGTCTCGGGACGAGCGTATTCGATACTGTCTGGATATATATTCTCTCCATGGATGGTTGGTTCTCGGTTGCCATTGTGGTGTTGGGGGGATTTCTTGTTGCGCAAATTATTCTGAACTTTTCATCGATGTGGGGGATCGTGAGGGTTTGGGCTGCCTCTGTTTTGTGGTTCATAGTCGGGGCGTGGTCTGTGGTGTTCCACACTGGAACAGAGGCGACTGGGACACCGGACACAGCCCCGCCGTCGCGTTCTTGCACAATCTTTGTTGACGTCCTCCCATAGGCTGCTGGGTATCTTGATCACAATCATTCGGAAGCCGGACTGAGCGATTTCGAAATATTTCTCCTGTATCAACGTATTTCCCGGGGCACATTGGCAGGGAATCGCAGCCTCGCCGCAACGTATTGTCGGCCTGATTAAGTGTTGGACCAAGCTGTTACGTACAACCCCCCCCCCCCCCCAGAGAAGGCAACGAAATGACGGTCAGATATTGTGCCATACAAACACAACCAAAGAAGCAGTCGGTAAAGAACTGGAGACGGTGCGCCCTATGAATACAAGGGTTAACACGCCAGCCTCAAATGTGGGTCGCCGTAAGACAACATCGGACGCAGAAATTAGGTGCCACCCGACAAACCGAGGCAGTCGATCCTAAGGTCCTTCGCCCGTCAACCGATCCCGGCATGTACTCTGTGTGTCTTTCCGCGAGCTTCCCCTTCTTCGCAACGTCCTGTTGACCTATTACAACCCAATGGCGCCCCCCTGAACTCACGGATTGCCTAAACACCGCGGATCGGGGCGTGCAAGTTACGTATTGTCGAGATTTCCCCATAAATGCATTTTGTTGACAAAGCCAACGGGTTTCCGCAAGGAACGACTTCTTCTGCTGTCAATTACGACTGAAGCAGAAAAAGACGGTTTTCGAATGTAGACTTTTTTCGTACCAGGAACGAGCTCACGCGTCATTATAGGAGACGTAACATGCGACAGGTTGTGATATATACGTGAGAAATACGTGCTACATCATGATACCAGTTGTTGATTGTTCCTAACACTGGCTTGTCTTTCGAGTCGTGCTTAGGCCGGGGGGTTACACCGAATTCCTCACGGGTTAGCCGTTTACAGCCTCTAGACTAAGTGGAATCCGATTTGTTTCGCTGTCTCAAGCTGCTAGGCGCCTTAGTTTCTCGATTTGCACCGGCGTTTGGGTTTTCATTACGGTGGGCCCGCTAAAATGTTGTACCATTTTTTTTTGTGTGGCCTACCGCCATTCCCTCGCACCTTTCCATAAAGCGGTAGAAGCGGGAACCACAATTAATGTAGCGTCAACACTTTGCCCATTGTGAGATGTTGGTTTGCCCCAGGACCACAGTAACCGCACCCCGAACGCCACCATCCCTTCTGATACTTTATTTCGCCGATGTCAGCCTTTTTGAGCGTAGTACTCTTCTCACACACCACCTAGGAAGCGGTGCTTGATTGTGCGCCCATCGGGTTCCGTTTTGTGTCGAGGGTATGATCTGGGGTCGAAGGCACTTTGACCAGGCGTTTGGGTTTGGTTTTGTGTTGCATCGACAATCAGCTGCCGTCTCATTGTTGCGATGCCCCGACCTCGAATCACGCATTTGGAATTCGCTAGCTGATATTCCAACGTGTGCCGCGTGCAGTTTCACCATTATATTGATCATCTCGCCATAACAGATGTTCAAATCGAGCTAGGACACACGAACCCGCTTTCTGTTAACCCTTGTCAAAAAGGTTTCACTCAATATCCAAAACAAACAAACTGCGGGTATCGAGACTCGTTCATCCTACACTGTCGTATCCACTTCTGCCAACAACGACGGGGCAGGGAAGCAGACGCCCGAGACATGGCCGTAAACAACGGGCGTCATCCACCAGGAGTTGGAGCTTCTCCCAATTCGATTATCGTCGTAGTCCACGCCCGCGTCCTTTAGTTACTCATGCAACAATATTGCCCTTACCCTTCACATTTCCGTCATTTGGGTCCACAAAGTTAAATAAGTCTTCTGTTGCCTGACGTTGGAAATTATTCCGTCGTTCATGTAGCCTGGCTGCGGCGGCCTCGTGAAATACTCGTTCTCGGCCGTGCGCTGTCTGGCTTCAGGCGCTTCTTCCACTCGTCCACCAGCAAATATATGCATTGCCGTACGTGGTGGTTATTCTTCGCGGCAAGGGCGGTGAATTTCTCGGTTCTTCTAGAACACCCTATGACATCATCCTAGGTTGAATTTTTCTCGACGCGGTCTACGATCTGAGCAGCACCTACCGTTTCTCTTTTGCTACTTCGCGTGGAGAGCTGAATATATTCCCTAAAATATTACATCGAAGGAGTTGGTTTTTCTGTTCGACCAGCCTTTCTCGGCGCCAGTCCTATAAGCCAAGTATATTGCTATAACGTCCCTACCGGCAGGTCGGTCGTGTAATATTGAGGTGAGATATGCAATTTCTGTGGCAAATATGCCTTTTAGGGGTGGTCACTCGTTGTACGGGCTCATCAAGAACAAGGGGCTTTACAGCTCACCCCGAAACACGAGCATGAGGTAATCTTTCAGTGCGACCCAAACGAACTTCTGCGCGCTAATGCTAAAGCCCCAAAATAGTGGCAAAACCTTTTTAGCAGCCGATGACGTCTTACCCGGAGAACTCAACCGGTCAGAAACAAGTGAGCCAAACAACGCAACGCCTGCTGCGGGATGAGTCCGTACGACTAGGTCAAAACTGAATCTTACGAAATATGTAGGCTAAACCCCGTTCAGGGTATCGTGCTCGCGGTGCTTAACGAATGACATATGTGCAACATACATGAGGTACGGTGTACGGCTCCAGCAGTAGGAAAAACCTCAGACAACACGAGCTACCCCTATGGTAGTGAACAGCACACGCGATTACAGTGGATGGACCGCCGACGTTAGGGCGTCAAACAGTGTAGCTGGTCTTCACTCATCGATCTTCGACAGTACACACATCCCAAACAAAAGCAGTCCAGCTTGGCGCGCGTATCGGACACACTCCTTTCTTGCGGCTTCGAACATGCCATTTTCTTCTCGCCGGGCGCAGCTGCGATTTGTGTGCCCCATGCTTCTATTTGTCATGTTTTCCCCTTCACGTTCCACGCGGACTAACACACGTTTGTAGGTACTATGTATTTACGATCACATTCTTAAATCGGGTTCGAACCTTCGAATGCTTCCACTCGTACTAAGACTGCTGTCTGTCCCCAGAGACTCCTTTCACGCGTTGCGATCCACGATTTTTGTTCTCTGCACCAACCTGTGACGTCCTGCTTTTTATGACCCCTCTGCCTTCCGAAGCCCCTTCGAACACCAGTCCCAGCACACCTGGGACCGCTCATTGGGGTCGTCGACAATAAGGCGTGGCAACTCTTTTCAACTCTCTTTGTCGACAATAACACCTTGCACCTTGGCAACCCTCTTTCCGTTTCCCTCTTAATCAATAGTAACCTGCTGTATGTAGGGCCTGAGTGCGAGACAAATCCGGCTGCGAACATCACATAGTACCATGGCTTGCGCTTCTGACGCCTTCGTCCAACGCCGCCAAGCTCACGCCTGCGTGTACTCTCAGGTGTCCGGCGAGTCGAATGAAGGATGAGCTGCATCCTACTAAGACCCGCTCGTGAGGCGGACTCGCAACATATGAAGACTTCAATGAGTTAATTCATTTTCCGGTGTAGGCATTTCCAGAGACAGCAATAGGAGTACTATGTAACTGCCTTTTGGGTGCCTTTCCCTAAACTCTACATGATATGATCCTTTTCCTTGTGCGGATTAAAGGTTATTCACCACGCACACAATATCTACCTGGATAACGAGCTGTGGGCGACCTCCAATATCAAAACCAAACAAAACGGTACCCTGGTTGTCTCGCTCACGTTGTGAGCGGCATGTACTACAGTGTTGTTGCCAATCGACGCCAACGCGACATATACAAAGTAGAGGGAGGGGGGGGGTATTCGAGACCAAGGCTATTAGGGTGGGACCCGCTAGCCGAAACTCGCACGCGGTGCCAAGAGAGCTTTGCGTTCAGCATTAACCAGCCGGATATTCTATCAGCGGTTCAGAAGCGGTGGGGGCAGGAGGGACAGGCTTGCAGACAAGCAGGAGTCACCAGTGGTGTATCGAATACCACAGGCGGGTCCGCTGACCTTGACTGAATACGGGTTTACTTAGTGTACACCCTACCCCACGGGCTGGGAAACGCATTTCGACGTCTGCATACACTCCGATGAGTTCGTGTAGTGAGGGACGGTGGCCACCCTCCCTGACCGGAGTAGATGGGTGCTGTCGTAGATGGTGCCCTACTATCTGTTGTGAGAGCCGCGATATAAGTACCCCATACTGTCACCATTGATCCAACGCGGTTCCCACTACGATGGGGAATAATATACCCCTGCACAGTCTCTGGAATCACTGGCCCGTTGACGAGTATATATTCCAAACGACAGCGTTAACTGCCCAGGACGCCGTTTTAAAGCTTTCCCCGCAGAGTGGCCAGCCACGCCTACAACCACCATGACATTTGAAATAATACGTCTGCAGTGCCGCACTCCCAACGCAAACGTTAAGCGAAAATATTGGGTTTTCCCTGTACGCAAGGAAATATGAAATCTTGTTACAACCGACAAGGTCGGGGCTTGATCGCACGAAGAATATTATGTTCATGCACGACTTGTCCGACCATACGGCAGCCACACCGGATCCCGGTTACCATTCAAACTAGCGTATGGCAATGTCTGCTGGGTGTACTAGTTAAAAATAATTGTGGACCACTGTCTCCTCCATTCGCGGCCACTTATCCTTCGTGGCTAGAGACATTGTCAGAGCTCCAACCTTGACATGATGGTTTCTTACTCCAAACGGTGTACTCTTCACGCAAGAATCAGGGAATGAGTTGATATTATCGAATTGCGGTCGGTGTGTGCATAACATTCGTAAGTGTATGCATTCCTTCTACTACCTGTTTCGGTTGGAGCAACAATCAACCTTCCCCTGGTTTCATGGCCGATCTAGGAAAGCTGCCTACGTTCGTATTCTAATCACACTGTAAATAAAACCTATTTAGGTACAACAGTTCGCTGATACCTTCCTCATAGAACCATATATATTTGTACATGTTCTATGAGGAAAACGGGGCAACGGAAATACTGAAAATCAATAATCAGAAACACTGAGAGCCCCGACCTCCGTCCGATGCCCGACATATGACACGATTGCACTGAGTTCGGAAGAAGTGAGTCTCCTACTAAACTAAAGGCGACCCCGGCGCCGATGCGAATAACATGCGTACGACTACAGACTACCTGATCTATATTTTCAGCTCGTCCAGCTCTGGGTGCCCAAGCTAGGTGGCACAAACATGTGTTAATACCACATCTCCCACACCTGTTGTCTCCAACCAAAACGGGGGATAAATCTCGAGCACGCGACATATAAACACACACTAGTAGCTTGCAGTGTTTCTCATTTTAAAAGGCTCGAGCACCAGGGACAGTAACAAGTCGCCATGGCGGGCGGACGTACGCCAAGAAAATCACATGATCGCCACCACCTGCCGTTTTCTGCACGCGGCTGCTGCATATACCCATATGTACAACCTCATGCACACGAGGCATGATATCGACAGCGGTATTCGTACGCTTGCCAACGTATTGTGCAGCCACTGACACGAGGAGCGCCACCCACTGAAATACATAAATACATGAGCTTGTGTCAACACTTCGTGTGAATTTGCATGCAGCATTACGACATTGTGATCCATGTGTGCTTCCCATTGAGCAACAGGGCGCGGCAGCAACTGCATCCATGACGAGGGCACTACCACCTCTCTCCCAGAGAAACGGCTAAACGTCCCAGGAGGCGTAGTTCTCCAACTGGGGTATATGCGATGACAAACACTACTCGTTCCTCAGCGATCCACTCTCACACGATGGAAAACGTTGATTCGAGTCAAAATTGAGATTATCGAACGAAGGCATACGTTACTCCGTACCTTCCTCCACGTCCTGGGTGAGGAGTCTCCGTTCCCAACTACTCCGGATAAGACCGCGCCTGTCGGGGGGTTCCCGCTCTGGTATCACAAGGGGTGTATTCGTCGCTACGTCCTCAACACTACGGCCCTGCAAGCGCGGCGAATCTATGTCGGAAACACTGGTGGCTTGCGAGACGGCCGATGCGGTCCTTTGGCCGTCGACTACCTGGTTGGGCAGTCCTGCTGCCTCGGAAACACCGGTGGCGCTGTCGTAGCTTACCGTTCGCATGCGTTTGGGAGCCCCCCCCGGACTGTCGCCCGTGAAATTAATACTGTCGAAAATGGCGGCGGCAGCGTTTTCTGCTGGAAGCCCAGCCAAGCCGTGCGATAGCACCGGGCGTCGAGATGGCAGTGGTGTTAGTCTTGGCAGCAATGAGGCGGAATTTGATGGGACTGGGGATGCGCTGAGTGCGACGCTTGTCGGGTATTCGAAGTTGCCGTTCCGGCCTGGCAGACGTCTGCTCAAACCGCTCCGGACCCCCTCCAGCCACACCGTCCGCGGCCCAACTGGTACGTCCGCGCCGCCAAATCCGCGGTTATACTGATCCACAGTAGCGGCCACCAGTGATGACTCGACGTGTTCAACCACCTGGCCACGCCTTTGCAAAAACCGTGCGCAGATATTATTAGCCTTCCTCGTATCGCTGATGACGACGCTCATGTATCCAGCGTCCTCTCTGCGCACGAAAATCCGAATATCTGAGGGTGATGCTCCGCCTGGCTCCACCCTGTGGAGAGATACCGCGCGGATAAGCTCGTCCCTGTTGTAGACGTCCATGCCAATACTTGATCGCAAACAACAAGACCACGCCACGCCGATGGAGGTCATTAGCATGACGCACGCGAAGCACAGCAACGCCGCTGTGTCAATTTTCAGTCCATACTCTAAAGTCTCCAGGTCTTGTATGTTCGCGTTGCTGTCTCCACCGGGGCTCTCACCAAACGGAAAAGCTCGAACAGCTTCTTTGTCGTACGACGAAAATCTATCACTGTATTGCCTTAGTAGCCCGAAGCACCCACCGCCGGTTGTCTCTCCATGCACTACTCCGGTCACCACAGCTTCCGCGAGACGCATGGTGGCCGCGATGTGGAACATAGGTTGTACCTCATTGGAGTCGATGCTTTTTGGAACGACGCTCCAAACAGAGTACATAAATGTCGGGTAGCTGCTAATCTCCTCCACGACAAAGAACACTTTATCGTCAATCAGACGGTTCATTACTAATGTCGGGGGTGCCGAGCGTTTCGTATCGAGTTGTGTTTCCAAAGTTGACGTCAGAGGTGGTCCTTGCTCACAACTGAAAATACTCCCCCACTTGACGTCACCATGGTACACATCTCTCACGTCGGTGTCTCCACCAGCCGTGCAATTGATGGCTGCTACTGTGGTAGTGTTGTTCTCGGTGTAGTAGAAGAATTCTTCATTTGGCTTGGTTTGCCAGAAGGCAACAGCATTATCCCCATTTATGTGCCTATTACCTTCCTTCAGGGTATACCTGGACTTAGCCTTCTCGTCAAACATGCCGGGCAACTTCCGCCACTCTCCATCGTAGGCAAGGTCCTCCCGAGATTTAACCTGGTCAAGAACGCGGGTATGCCACACGAGCGTGCACACCCGGTGGGCGAAAGGGCAGCCGGTGGTATTCAGACAACCAATGCAGCAGGTCTAATGATAACAATCACCGAGTGCACGACAGGCCACTTCAGGGTTCACGCAAAAATACGAAAACGACTAAAACACTTTGAGCAAAGTCGAAATGGAGAACAAACCCCAGAAGGGTGGGGTTTCTGGTTTGATTACGTCCTGGTGAACGCTACATATTGCATCTTAGTGTGGGTTTGACTTTGCTTAGTGTATGTCACCCTTGCCTGGTCCTCAAAGAGTGAGCAGAGTGTCACGAGGGCGTCCTGTTCCCTTGGCAGTGCCATATCATTCCCCTCGGAAGGTTAATTGGACCGGAACCACCCGTAGGAGATAGGTCATTCTACCGAACGCGAGAGGCGACCCACCTTCCAAACGACCACACCATCGACATTCTTCACCAATTCCACCGGGGGAGGTCGATTGAGGATATCTGCGACACCCTCAAATGTGGCCAGGCTCATCGACAGCTCCAGCCCACAGGCTGCCAGGGCGAACACCACCATTAGGGCCGTTGTGATCCGCGCAGCATCCCACCTCCCGCGTCCTCCGAAAACCTCTGTCAGCAAGGGATATCTCGTAACTTCCACGGCTTGGCGCTTCTCGATGGACCGCCAGGCACGGTAGGCGCGCACCCTGTGATACGCGGACTCGACCGCGGGGTGCAAGAAGTAGACGACGAAGATGAAAGAAACGCCAATTATGAGAGAACCGCTTGCCGATCCCGTTTCAACCACCCAATGACGTCCACCCGAAATCGCAGACATGGCTCGTCTCGTGATGTGATACCTCTTGGCGTAGAGAGGTTTCCTTTCTTGAAGACTTCCAGGACTGAAGCTCGCGTCGGCGACAGTATCAATTACAGGGGGAAAGGCGACCTGCTCGTAAGAGATGCTGCGGTTTTTTATTTTCTTCCGTGGCGTTGTCGTGCGTCGAGCGCCACGAATTAGAGGTGGCGTGCTTCCGTCTGTATGGCCGTGTCATCAACAACTGACGGTGTTTAGCCTGCAGCATATACAGCACACGGGCATGTCAAGGGGTACACAATACGAACGGAGTCAAATATAAGAAAACACCAGTATATTGCTGTGTTTCGTGTGCAGTGCCCAGTTGCAACTGCCGTACATCACCCTAGGTATACTCGAAAGCAAGTAGGGCACTTAATCGTTCCGAAAAAAAGACAGTTAGTAGCTACAAACGCGACCTATCGTGCCAATAACCGGTGAAACTACGGTAGCGCTTGTTCGGAAGTCGGCCCGCGGTACCGCAAGTGCTCCCAGTAGTATCGGGGGCGTTCAACGATAGATGCTCAGCCTCTTTGCTCTGAGGCTCCTCGCTTAAGGAGCTCCCTACCTCACCCGAAAAACGAATTCAGCAAAAATTCAAACTACTCTCTATGAATAATATTATGTCCCACGTGTTCAAAAACGTCATTTTTCCAAACTATATTGACATTCCGGCGGTGCATGATCAAGGAACCCGTCATTCAGATAACTTTTTTTGGCGGAATTGCGCTACCTCTATGGTAGAACACGTAATTGATACGAGCAGCACATATCAGGCAGGGGCTAGCTGGTCACGAGAACCTGTCAACCTCCACATGCGAGCATCGTGGAACGCTGCTGTTGATCGACCCGTGCAATAGCTCGCCGGGTACGATCAGGAGTAGTTGCGCGTGGAGCTTGTCGAGTCGATCGAGCGAAATTGTTATTGGATGACGCGTGCCAAGGCCCTGCCACTGTCAGGAAGGATGCAGAGGTGGCACCGAGTGACTGGGAGGAGCGATGGTGACGACAGAGAACAAGTGGTTGAGAAAACAGGCGACTATGTGGACAAATAGTCCAAACCAAGTAGAAATCGTGAATGTCAAGAGAATGGAGCAAGAAGAGGAACAATGGAGACTATCATTGATCGGTGTGGCGTGACTACTGCCTGCCCGTTTCGGGACAAACGAATGACGACGTATGTCTTAACTGTCTGGCATATTGGTTCAGCCGCCCCTCTGTCCTGTGTCAGTTTTCCTCGATGCCTGTGGCAGCAGACTAGCTGCCTTGGAACACTATCGGCATCCCGATAGAGGTGATGTAGACACACATTAGGACGAAGTACAAGTGGTACAAATTCGTCATCCAACCACATAGTTCATGTATCCGATATCCTAAACACGACACGAGGTATAGTTGTGCGTAGTGATTGCACATCAGCTCGGTACGCGTAGACGTTAAGGTACCACAATCGAACACGCCCATATGATGTAAGTCTGTAACTAGAGGAACGCTTACCGCATTGAAACCTGATGCTCGAAAAATCAAAGTTCACAATAGAAACAACTCACTCGAACTTGTGTATTGACGATATGAGAAGCTGGAAACACACGTAAAACAACGAAGTCTGCACTATGGGCGTGTTCATGGCCCTACCGCTACTTGTGGTCCACGTACCACGACCGAGACATGCCCTATGGATGAAATATGTAGAAAAGTATATAATGTACGCTCTACGGGCCCCCACCCTATCGAGTTCTTTATAGCAGTTCCCAAAATAGTGCCAAGTAAGCCTAAACGGATGAAGTACAGAGCCGGTGGGTAATATATCCGGAGGAAACAAGTTGTAACACGAATTGCGTGTCAACGCTCAGTTGGTCGGGAATCAGCAGTAGCCAGTTTCAGAGACCATTGAGGAAACTGGAACGATTGTCCGACACGTACGTACTCGAAGACACCCTACAATGCGGCAACGAGAAAGAAAGCAAATCGAAAACTAGAACCTTCCGCGAAACTAACATCAGAAACCCAAGTACTCTAGCCCTGACTGATGTGGACGAAATCTTCCGCGCTACCCTGGTGTACTGCCGTGCGAACGTAGCATGCCGGGTTGAAGCCAAGGTGTCGCACAGTCTATACGCTGACGAAAAATCGTTAGAGTTCGCTTTTTTGAAAGCGGTGCGATTTCGGATCTACAGGGGTCCCCATTGTTGAAAGGCCTGTTTTTTCGTGAGCACCCAACGATTCTCGTTATGAAAGAACCAAGACCTCAATTAGCCGCTGTTTGTTTTCAACGTTTCACGGAATCAGCCAGAAAATTCCCTTTCTCGCACGTTCATGATTTGGCTTTGTGGTATCTTTAGAATACTGCTTTCGGTGAAGACCAAAATTGCCAGTTCTAGATGATAACAACATGAGTTCACGCTGAGCAAACAACACTGTAGACACAAACCCTGAAATGATTCGGAGCATTTGCGGTGAAGGGCTATGCGATCATCATCCAAACGTTTGTCCTCTGATATCCATTTTTGATGGCGCATGCTCGTTTTCAGAGTTTTTGTCTCTTTTCCCTGCCCAGAAGCCAGGAAAAGTCGAAGACAAGTTGAAAACAAAGTAGCGGAATAAAAATGAACACTTGACGCAAGAAAAGAGGAACGATGATCTTATAGCTTTTCGCCGCAAATGATCGGCAACTTATTTTCAATATCAGGTCTGGATTGTTTTTCATGAGTAAAATACGTTTTCATCTTGAACATGGTGACTTCGGGAATTCACCGCGTACCGTGATACAAGGATACCGCAACACAGATAAAAAAATGAACTCGAGAAACCGAGTTTTCATTTTTGGCTCGGGAAAATGTTGGGAAGACACAGCGTGCGAATTTATTTATTTCTTCTTTAATACAGACAATCGATAATCCCCACAAAAGAAGAGATAGTCATATTTTGGGGACCCCTATATCAATAAATGGCCATACACGTTTAGCTAGGATAGATACTGCTGTAGGCAATATGGAAGTCTTAAACATTCAATGTTTCGGCCGCATGCCATATATTATTCGCGAGAAGCTTCCATCCACAGTTGAAAAACTCGTTACGTAGTCCAGATTGTGGCGAAGTCGCCGTTGGCGATACGCTTTAAGAAGACGCCGGTGATGTTGTCGTTAAGCAGGCTTCTGGTGAAGCATTGAACGACGATGTTTACCTATCTATGTGGTATTTCTTGTTGCCAAACCATGGAAATAAGTGCATTCTCATATTGTTTGCTGATTGGAACTACTGCATACGTACATACATGCTTCGTCGTCAGAGATATCGCTCCCCAGATATGATGATGGATGAAAGTTGTCTAAACGACCCCCGGAGGCCGGTGGGGCCTTCCCGCTCAACTCGCCAAGGACGCCTAGGAGATAAACTCCGGTATTGAAGGTATTCGCGTGTTTTGATGGATGGTTCTGCTCCAGAATGAGCACAAACCTATACCGAAGGAATACGAATCAGACCACCGGATAATTCTTGTCCCCGGTTCTCGACTGTTTTTCTCACTGTTGTACTCCATCACGCCCCGTGAGTGTTGCACTTGAATAAACGTTGAGCATGGTTGGTTCCTGAGCTCGTAGTAGTGGGTGACCGTTGTCTCGCGCTGCTGGGTTAAAGAAGCTTGTGGGTGGCAGGTCAGGGTAAGTGGACATACCCTGTCACGCTCGCTGGTCGTCGCCTCAGTCGTTGTTGGTACAACCGGAGTTGTAACTGTCCTCCCGATTGAAGTGAGGTTGCTGATAGACTCGTTCAAGATGTCCTCGCCAGCTACGACATACGAGTCGTTTTGCTCATCAAGGTGTTGGTGTTGGTGCCGAAGCTCGGTCGCAAATCCCTTGGGGAGTCTTCTAGTAAAAGGTCAGGGGTTCCTTCGATGGTCAAGGTGTCATACGTTATGAGGTCTGAACCGTGTGCGTTGAGGAAATCGAATTGATGCTGCCAGGCGTGAGCTCCCGGTATAAGTAGGGGCGTTGGCGTCATAGTCATGATTTTTGTAGTCGTCGCGGCAGCGGTAGTAGATTTCACAGGACCTAGGTGCCGAATTGAAAACCGTGTCAGGAGGTCCAAACTCCGCACTTTTTCACGCGGAAAAGACGACATGATACTTGGGTTGAAAATGCACGGTTGGGGTGAGTACTACAGGAAGGCGTGCGTGGCGAGCGGATGGTCCCGGAAACCGCCTCTAGGCAGATTGGGCGACTGGATACTTTCTGAGTTGCGCTCCTTGAGGCACGTTCCTGGTGTCTTGCCGTTAGTGGCGGACGTAGCTGAAGTAGTTCTCCCTGGTATAGTAGTAGCTAAGGCGGTTTCCGTACCGTATTTCTGAGCTAATAACATTGCTCGTTATTGTCAGAAGTACTGTTTGTGGTGCCTAACTTGCCTCTGCTGTATGCACTAGCGCGTTAAGTTTCCCAGATCTGGATATCAACTCTTGGCCATTACCGTGGTGGTCCGCTCGATGCTGCTGTAAACCCTGAACCTACGCGGCTTCCAAGGCCTCGGTAGTCGCGCCTGAAAGACGCACGGCGTGGTAGATGCATACGAGGTCTACGATGCCTTGTAGGAGCGGTTGGTAAGTGAAACTGCTGAAGTCGCCATTGACGTTGACAGGCTCGGTCATGGCCCTTGAAGATACTGAGCTGAAACAAATACCTATGATTTCTGGAGAGTGAAGACGAAGGGCAGGTAAGTCGTGTTCGACATGGAATACATATAGACTGGAATGGAAGCTAAATGTACTGAGGTACTCGTAGTCAAAATAGACGCAGCATGCGACGATGCGACGAAGAAAGAGCTCATCTTGTCAGCTGGAGGTACTGAGGAAGAAGGGCTACACTTCGTTGTAGTAGACGTAGATGACGACGAGGCTACGGAGAACAAGGAGTTTATGAAAACAAGAGTGAATCGTGATTTTTGCGGTTAAGAGGGGAAGCGGGTAAGGACCCGTGATCCTATGAGACGGTGGGAAAAAGCGGACACAAATTCCATCTTTGGTTTGAGGAGGAGAGAGTGCCTTTCGACCTGTCACGCCGAGACCCTATAAAGGCGCACATTTTCCATGTACGAATTACATTGTCTGGAGAACAGTAGACATTTCCCTCCGGCCGCAGGCCTTTGCCCCTGCTCTCGTTCGTGGGGTACGCAGCGGGCCCGCCTACACACCACGGCGCAAAGGTGGGTCCCACAGGGCCTCTTTGCACTCGCTCTGGGCTTTCAAGTCACGAAGTTAGGCAATACGAAAGAGGGGCCGTTCCGAACGGTTGGAGCCATGCAGATCCATGGAAAACAAAAATGGCTCAACAGCAGGTCGAAATGGTATAATATTGGGCTCAACCTTCCGAGTTCTGATGTTGACGTTGCACCATGGACGTACCACACCTAGCACCAGACATGTAGCCTAGCCAAACGTATATCGCAGCGCCCCGAGTCAGCGACTACTGCGAACGGGAAGGCATCCTGCCAGAGGAGCAGTCTGGCTTTAGACCCGAACGATCGACGGTCGACATGATGTTCGTGTTGCGACGCTTGGAGGAATTTGCAAGGAAGAAGGACATTCCGCTGTTCATGTGCTTTGTTGACCTCACCAAAGCCTATGACTCCGTCGACCGAACCCTCCTGTGGGCTGTCTTGGCTCGCTTTGGCGTGCCACCTAGAATGCTCACCGTTATCCGCCATTTCCACGACGGCATGCGAGTATGCGTGCGGCTGCATGACGGCGAGTGCTCAGATATGTTCGACGTGAAACAAGGCCTACGGCAAGGGTGTGTGCTCGCGCCATTGTTGTTCAACAAGTTTTTTACAGCGGTGCTGCGTGTGGCGGAGGAACGTGTCGCTGCTGATAAAGCAATCACGGACAGCTTCGTGCAACTCCAACAAAAGCAGGAGAAGAAGAAAAAGACGAGGGGGAAGGCACGGGCCGGGCATGCCGACGGACAGGGGAATGATGAAGAGGTCCAGACACTGTGGGCTATGCTCTATGCTGACGATGCGGGCATAGTATCAAGATTACCCAACGGCCTGGAGAGAATGATGACGGTGATCGTGTCTGCATGTGCCGCTTTTGGCATGACGGTCTCGGAGGCCAAGACGGAGCTAGTGTTTCTTCAAACGAAAGATGGGGGGAACGTGCCGTTCACCGTCACCGCAGCCGGCCAAGTGTACAAACAAACGACCGAGTTTGTGTGTCTGGGCGGGGCTATCAGCGCAGATTGGACGGGCAGAAGTGTCGAGGTAACGCGTCGACTCCAGAGGGCATGGGCATGCTTCGGACGGTATAAGATGGGAATCTATGACCGCCCGGGTGGCGCCTACGCCTGATGGTGCGAATGCTGAGAGCCGAGGTGATCGAAACGTTGCTCTTCGGTTGCCCTACTTGGAGCCCGAGCAAGACTGATTACGGTAGGCTACGGGAGGTCCACCACAAGATGCCCCTCCGATGCATAGGCTGGCGAAAACGGAAGCGCGAAGAGCACATTCTATCCTATGCTAGCGCGCTTCTCAGCACAAAATCTGAGAGCGTTGAGACGACGGTACGCAGACGTAGGCTCTTGTTTGCGGGCTTTGCGACACGCATGGGAGAGGAGCGTCTGCCGAAGAGGGTGATGTTTGGGGAGATGGTTAGGGGTAAGGGTTACTCCGGAGGACAGGAGTGGGACTGGGTGAGGTACCTTGAGGAGGACCTCAAGGAGTTCGGAGTCAAGCTCGAAGGGTGGCGCGAGGCAGCACAGAAAGCCGGCAGATGGTTCCGACGGGTCGAAGAAGGGGCGGAGGCCTTCATGCGGAAATGGCATGCAGATGAGAAGGAGGCATCGGCAGAACGGCATAGAATAGCTGCAACCACGACCACAGCCGTTTACGCCAACGCGAGTGTGCAGAATGGCAGGGAAGAGGGGGGGGGGCAAAGGTAGACGAGGGAGAACGGGGTGGGGGTGGGGGGGGAGGCGGTCTGCCCAACAGACTGAAGCCTGGTTGTGGCCATCATCATCATGATGCACTCACTTCGTTGGGATCCAAGTAACTAGTATGGTGCCACCTGGGCAACTTTGCTTGTCTGTATGCTCCAGTGCCTGCCTTTCGTATTTTCTTTCCCCCCTGCCCGTGATTATCGCTTTTTTGTCCCTTCTTTTTTTCATCGTTCTTTCATTCCCGTGTGTACCTCTTTGTGTCTCTGTTAGTCTGGTCCGTTTTGCCTTTTTTTGCGTTTTGCTATCTGCTTCTGTTTTCGTTTTGTATTTTTTGCTTCGCTTCATCTTCTTTTTTAGGTTTTTGTCTGCTATTAATACTCTCCTTTTGGCTTCCCTGGTGTCCGCAGTGGTGGAGTGCGTATGCTTGTTTTTTGTTTTTGTCTCTGTTCTACTACCGAGGTGTTTCTTCCACTCCGGAGCTATTGGGGCCTGTCCTGCGACCACGGACGGCATTGTGAGTTAATGTGAGAACAACAACAACAAATATCGCACAGGATACGCCCATATATTGATCAAACTCATACTCCCTACCTTTGTCTGTATCACTGTGCCCCCCGCTTTGTGCGCCGGGCTGTGTTTCCTAGCCCTAGTCACTCGGGCACGATCCGTTCTGCCTCATGTCTCGCTGTACTCCTCGCATACTGGATGCCCCACACGGCATGCTTCCGTCTGTCTGGCTGCACTCGAAGCTCCTTCCGTTGTGGTATGTGGGCCTTACGTGTTGGGGACGACATCAGTCGTGCTGCAGTTCACGTCCAGCAGCAGTGCAAATGCAACACCCAGAAAAGTACGGAATACCATTGGTTTATTCTTTACAAACGGTATGTGTGTTAGGACCCATCTGAGGGCCCATTTAAACGGGGAACGCTATTTGGAAACAAAAAAATAATTTCAAAATGAATTTTAATTTGATTTCGAAAACAAAACGTGTGGCTTGCTTCATGTTGCTTTTTTTCGGAGGAACTTTTAGCTCTAAATTCAGTAAAGATAATTAGCGTTGATACCACAAGCTCGTCTGCCTACCAAACGAAGAGCGATGTGATGAACGGATAAACTGCACATACCACGGCCGCAGGTGCTGGATACAACCGCCAGAGGTCCACGATAATAGTGTGCCACGGTCGCTGTCATCACGCGCGGTATCTGTTTATTATTGCAAAGGGTACACTAGCTTAATGTGCCCCCACTTCCGGGGGCACAATAAGCGAAAGTTCCCCTGGGGGTGTCGTTCACTCAAGTGTCCCCGGGGTGATTTTATGTATCTCCTATCCCAGTAGTGATTGTCTGCTACCTGCGTATCGCTTCTCGAATGGCCACATGCCCGGGATTTGAAGTTAGGAAACCACCGAAGGGGAACCCTGTACATACTTCTGCAACCCATCCAGGAGAGCATAGACGTAGCCCACCGACTTTCCGTAAATAGAGTCGGATGACAACATTATCATACCTGGTATATGGTAGACGTGAGTACTAACGTGATGAACGAGCCAGGCCCGGTGCAAGACGGTGGGCCCACAAGGCGCGGGGTTCTATATGTGGCCACGCCCGGTATTCATGTGGGCTGGTCCACGACTTTGACCTGGCGGGCCATGTGCTTGCCCGTGTGTTGTTCCGCACAGAAACGTGTACACATACGCGTTAGTGTGTTTCTCTTTTGAATGGCGTTTGTGTCGTATTGCGGTTTTCATTATGTGTTGCGCGGGCCAATCGCTTCGGGCCCATGAGGTACAAGCCCAACCCACTACACACACAATGCTGGCCCACCAACGGATCGATCCGATGAATTACGCCTCGACATGTCGACTGCATCTGCCTTCTGGTGATGCGACCCCAGCATCAGCATTCGCGACAGAAGCATCCCTACCTACCTGCGCTGCTGCAACACCAGCTGCTTCAACACCTGCTATCGATCTCACATGCGAAGAAAGAGAAAGAAACGCCAGGGAAACTCGGGGGGGAGCCCCCTCGCTACTACAGCAGCATTCTAGATTCCCTGTTTGAGAACGACACGCATGAAGGTGATAGTCATTGCGACATTCTGATGTCCCATGTGTGGGCCGGATTCAAAAACGATTCACCAAAGGTTCCGTCCGGGCAAGACTATTACGGCGGACGATAGTAAATAGGACCTACCGCACTCACAAAAACCCATCATTTTTTTTTTTTTTTCCAACAGTGAGTGCTTGGTCCTATTTACTATGGCCCCCCGTAATAGGGCCAAAATATAAAGTGTTCCTTGAGTCGCGGAAACGGCGAGGAGTGTGCTCTGTACTCACACAACGCCGCCAATTGTGTAATCAGGAATTTACGCCAGAACCACAAAACGGAGTGGAAGTTAGTTTTCGCTTCAATCGGCTGATCAGCGCAGATAAATAGAGGCTCGTAAGGGCGGTCGTCGAGGTATGAAGTAGTACACCACTCCTCACGAGCCATGGCTCGGGCCGGCCCATGGGACACCTGAATTAACCTGTGGGCAGGATGGACCATGTACATCGTTCATCTCATCGCCCGCAGCCTAGGCTGGCCCATGAAATTTCGAGATGGCGGGCGGGAACCGGCCTATCGATGCCTAAGATGATGGGTCGCGAGCTGGCCCGGTCTATCTATTGCCTCATATGCTGGACCACCGCCCAACCCAGCCCGTCAAATTTTACATTTCCACGGCCCTACATGGCCCGACCAATCAATATTTCTTCAATAGTCGGCCAGGCCAATCACAACGCGCAGACCAAGGACTAATGAAAACCCCTGGTGTATACGTTTGCCAAACTTCTCAAAAGGAATATTAATAGTGACGTGGGTCATAATACTAAGCACGCTCCTTACCCTGGACTGCGTAAGCGGGGGAAGTTTATCACTATAGCTCGGCAGTCAATACCTTCGCGTCTGACGTCGTTGTAGTCACCGGTTCAAAGCTCGTGCGTGACTAAGGAAGAGTTTCCCTGGGGCCGCAGGTATCGACATGAAGCGGGTAGGTCAACGTACCATCGTATACGGTACGAACGATTCTGCCGCTCAGTGGTAGGTAGAGTATTTTAACGACTCTGGACTACTGGGTAATCAAAATATCGCTCAGCCGTATGGCTTAGAAGGTAATACCTTGACAGAAGTTCAAGCCGGTGGAAGCAGGTGAGAGGGGAGGTGAGAGGGGAGGTGATGTCGCCGGCGCATTTGTCACGATTCGAGCCCCTATCGGAGAGAAGCAACACAACGGCGATTGTTTTCCACAGGAGGTCTGTGAGCGGATCGCTACTGTCGGGTCGGATCCGACATAAATGCCACCGTATTGCCATGCACTATATATATATATTTGTTTATTGCTGTGCTTTCCTCGATATAATTCAGGGCCCGCTCCTCGCGGCGGTCATATCCGCGTGAGAGGTTGCTGCGTCACGCCAACCGGCAAATGCTTCCGTGCGTACTCTCCTTTATCATTAGTGTTGTGATGTATCCGAGTATCGTTTGTCGTCTCGAACTCATGTCTGCTACTTACTACGCTTGATGGCGATGTAGCTTACATCGTGAATGCCCAATTATATGTGATGTCTGGTACAGATGAATGACACTGCTGTACTATCATTGTCTCCAGAGCTGTTTTCAGCGACAGCTTTAACTCAGCAGCTCAAGCTTTTGCGCACCGATTGAAAAACGCTCGAAAAACGAACTTTTGCAGGGTTGCTCTTCATGACCACACAAAAATTTGTGTATGATGTTTTTCTCTTGTCATTATTGCTTGCAAAACCGAGGTACCTGGTACATTTCAACGTTAGTTGGGGATTTTTTGGCAACTTGGACCCACATTTACATCGCAAAATATACAAATTGATAAGGCCATTCCTTTTTTTTTTAAAATAAATGGCCATTGAAAAGAAACCCTTCAAACTTTAAGTTCTAATTCAAACAGTTTTTAGTTCCCGGTGCAAAACTGATTTCCGTCAAAATGACTACTTTTCCTAAGAAGGGTTGCCGATGTCTCAATAATTTTTCCTTGGTAATTTAGCTGGCGTTTAGTACAACACAACAAACATCCTTGTACGGCAAATAAAAAGCAAAGCATAGGCCACGGGCGTCTTCGACTGGGTAATCCCAACATGTCAACAAGTCTAGCGTGTAAGTATTCGACGGATTGATTGAGTTATGGACTGAACTAGGTATAGAAATTCCACTGTATTGTACCAGGCATAGTATACCGATTGAACCCCAATTCGTAGAAGGCCGCATACGAGTATCACACACCCACGCCACCACAACACGACATTCGACACGAACCCACACCACAACATCGGCGACGCAGGCTCGGCTGCTGCTGTCACTTCTGCTGCAGCTCGCCGCGAGTCAGCGTGTTACACGCTCGTCAGCAGCACGTACGTCGTGTCAACCCCCGATGGTGGGAGTGCACGGTATCGATGGCCTTTCGCCAATTAATTAGTTACTGCTGCGCTGACTGTAGCTTAGGTGCCTGTCGAAGAAATTCAGCTCCGCGATGGCCTCGATAACAACATTGAGGAGAACACCCCGCGTGTGAAGCTCACACAATGCTCGAGAAAGAAGCGAGAAATCGTTAGGTATGTGTTGTCCGGCCCAGCTGCTCGACGTTGAAGCCCTGTCTGACCCCACGAGCGTAACGGAGAAGCAGTTTCGAGCCAATTTCTTCTGCCCACGTTACCCTTTTTCCTTGGAGCTAGTCAATCTATTGACTGTCACTCCCATACTACACCGAACACCTCCAGAAAACCACGAAACCTGTACATTGGATCCGACGGACGATAAGAACGGTAGCGGTTCCCATTCCAGTCATAAAAGAAAACGATCGGAGACCGATGTTTTCAATCTTCGTTTCGGACTGTATGACAAGTAGCCTTAGCAGCTTTTCGTAATTAATTTTAGATCGACGAAAATTCTGCAGACTTTGGTAAGAAGTAATTGCAGTTGGCCAGCATTCCTCGAAATTCAAAGTTACGAACGGGTCGATAGTCGGGGAGGTAAATTGTCGAGTATCGAAGTAGCTGCACGAAAATGCCCAAGACTACCTTTTCGTTGGTTGTTCATACAAAAAAACAGTTTTTGAAAATACCTATAAGCATGAAGATCCCGCGCCGACGTCGATCGAGTACCATTAGGGTGCAACGTTTCAATTGTCAAACGATGGCTTCAAAATCACGATACTGTTTTTTTGTTGACTTTCGAAGTTTTTTGTTTCACGAATTTCATGGCCTTACTGGTGATGACGATGGGAGTGTGTACTCGCTCGTAGCTGATGATGTGTACGCCGAGGTTTGGTTGACGATGGCCGGTGGAAACACAGAGGTCGTTTAAGGCAAACACGCGGTCACGATGAGGCGAAGTGTACAGGGAGCTTCAAAAGGAAAGAAGAACGACGATACGTTGGTGTGGTGACCCCAAGCCACAACGTTGATTAATTTATCTCAGCTGGAAGCTGATGGTATAAAAATGTACAGTACGCTCAAAAGAGGAGCGGCGCGCGTGTGCGCTCACGGCTTTAAACAATGGAAGACCGTTACAGCAGTTTGTTCAAACAAAAACAATAATAGGGGAGACTCCCAACTTCATGCCACAAGCTATATCTCTAGGGATGCGTGCTCATTCATGGCCACGTGCAGCCTATGTTGTTGCTTCAACCACAATAACAAGCGTAATAATAATGAGGCGAGCGAGCGAAGCGAGCCTTTTTTTACTTGGTTTTTAATCAAGGAAAAAAAAGCCTCTTCATAACGGCTCGGGTACGAGAGTAGGGTGCATGTTTTGAGTTTTTCTGTATGTATGTATGTGTGTGTGAGTTGGTGTGTGTAATTCAACATTTTTTTGGACCACCTTTCACCACCGCGATCGACGCACACGCCACAAAATCCAGTCCCGGCGGGCTCTGTGCATGCACACACACGCAAGACACTTTCTCGTCCTGGTGGGGTGGAAAATCGTTCACAGTTCGTCGAGCTAGGTGCGGCAACGTGTGTAGGCACATGTCTGTGCTGGGCCGAGTTCAAAATACAAAATCATAACGGTTTTGGTGCCTGTGCCAACAGCAGGCAGACTGTGCCTGTCCACAGCATGCACACTGTGCCTGCCCACAGCAGGCAGACTATGCTTATCCACAGCAGGCAGACTGGGTCTGTCCACAGCAGGCAGACTGGGCCTGTCCACAGCAGGCAGACTGGGCCTATCCACAGCAAGCAGGAAGATGGAGCCTGTCCGCAGAACTCAACAGCATGCAGACTGGGCCTGACCACAGCAGGCAGACTGGGCCTGTCCACAGCAGGCAGACTGGGCCTATCCACAGCAAGCAGGAAGATGGAGCCTGTCCGCAGAACTCAACAGCATGCAGACTGGGCCTGTCCACAGCAGGCAGACGGCTTTGTTTTTTTAGCTCTTTCTTCTACCTACGTACCTGGTGATAACTAAAGAAACCCAACTACGAGTAGTCATAGGCAGACTTCGCCTGTCTGTCCACAGCAACGTTTGGGCCATGTGCTGCAGGTGACATTGTCAGGCCTGCCCTCCTACTGACGAGGGGAAGGAGAAACAGGAGAAGATCTGTTGTAGTTGTACAGCAGTCAGTAGTAGTGGTGGCACCTGCTACGAGAGCCTCTGTTGGATACATTGTATGTCGTATCAGAGTTTGTAGATATTTCGTCTTTAATTTATGAGGGTGGAATCAGGAACCACACACACAACATCGAGTACGGTGTACAAAGGGCACAAGCCGAGCGTACTGCGACGCTGACCCTGGCCTCGTGGATCCTACCGCTACTACTGCTGCTGCTGCTGTTTTGCTGCTGGAGAAGCTCTGATGTAGATGTTGCACAGCTGCAGTAGTTGTGGCACCTGCTACGAGAAGCTCTTTTGGGCATGCCATGTTCGTGTTGTCGTTTCGAACATATTATGCCGACTTTCGAGGTGGGAAGCAGGAAACAAAAAAAAAACGAGTGCAGGGTACGTACTACAGTACGTGTGTGTATATGTACGCGTACAAAGGGTGCCAGGGTTAGACCGACAAGCCGAGCGTACGGCGACGCTGACCCTGGCCTCGTGTGTCCTACTGCTACTGCTGCTGCTGCTGCTGCTGTTATGGTGCGGGAGGCGCACTGCTGCTGTAGATGTCGTACATCAGTCCAAGTAAAGTTGTGGTGACACAACAGTTGCGAAAAAGAAGCTCTTTCTGTTGGACAGAACATGTGAGGTGGAGATTTGTATTGTGCTGAATTTCAACCAGAAAACACTCTGCTGGACAAAACATGTCGAGTGTTGTGTGTTCTTGACTCTTTCTACCCGTCTACATCCAGCACCTCAGCAGTGTCCGTGCCGATTCCTCAATCCCTGAGAGATACAAGTTCTGTGGTACAGCAGTGCAGATTTCGTCTTCAAACTATTATGCCGGATTTCGAGATGGAAACCAGGACACACACGACCAAATCCAGTAGTACTTCTTCATATATATCAAGAGCCAGGAGAGGCCAAGAACATTTACGAAAATTATTGAGATGCACCCACGACGGCGTACTACAGTAGTAGCACAGTAGTAGCACGTACGTGGTAGATATTCCTTCGTGTTCGTTCGTTCAGCACAATACCTGGTACAAAATAATCCGTATGCGCCCAGCATGATGCATCGCAGATGATATGACTACTACTGCAGGTATTACCGAGGTCGCGCCTCATTACCACCAATTACTAGTAATAACAACGATGCTTGGTCCCGGAGGGGTACGGAAGGCATCTTCTCCATGATTAACCAGTGTGCACGGACTACATCCAGTATGTTCTGTAGATACTAAATTGAATAATCATTTTCCAAGCTTACCAGTATTACATGCGGACCACATACATATGCTGTGTCTATCCACGATACTACCCCAGTTCAACCATATTATGCTTTTGGTACGAGTATACAGAACAACCGTAGTGTGGTGCCCGCTGTTGCGTACCGGCAATGTATCATCCGAAAAACGCGTCCCACGGAACACATTCCTACTCCTAGATGGGCACAGCCTACGTGCGGTAGTACAAACTACATTGAAACAATCAACCCTGTGTTATACAGCAGCGACTATTTATTGACGATACTAACTACTAATAGTAGGTATAACCCTTTATTGTCCACAGGCTAGCAGGTGTCATCGCTATTAAGGCTCATTGTTATCGGAGAGCGTTATTTCCAATCTTTCCAAAGTTTGGAAATAATTGGAGATATGTATCAACGTACGGAGGCTTTCTGTCACGTGAAATTCTCCGGAAGCAAAAATATCAAGTTCGTTAACATTCCAATATTTATTTGGAAAAAAAAAACAGAAACTATGGAAGATTGAAAAATTGCGCAAAAAAAATGTCGATAATTTGGAAAAGAGCTCTCCGATAAGAATGACCCTAATAATGAGGCGAGCGAGCGAAGCGAGCCTTTTTTTACTTGTACTTGGTTTTTAAGAAAGGAAAAAAAAAAAACTTCATAACGGCTTGGGTACGAGGGTAGGGTGCCTGTTTTGAGTTTTTCTGTATGTATGTGTGTGTCAGTTGGTGTGTGTAATTCAACATTTTTTTGGTCCACCTTTCACCACCGCGATCGACGCACACGCCACCAAATCCAGTCCCGGCGGTCCCTGTGCACGCACACACACGCAAGACACTTTCTCGTCGTGGTGGGGTGGAAAATCGTTCACAGTTCGTCGAGCTAGGTGCGGCAACGTGTGTAGGCACATGTCTGTGCTGGGCCGTGTTAAAAATTCAAAATCATAACGGTTTTGGTGCCTGTGCCAACAGCAGGCAGACTGTGCCTGTCCACAAAATCATAACGTATATTATTGTACGTGTCAACACACTGTGTCTGCCCACACCAGTGCTGCAGGTGCCACAGCAGTGCTGCAGGTGATACTGCCAGGCCCACCCTCCTCCTGATGAAGGGACGGAGAAGCAGGAGGATATCTGCCGTAGATGTTGTATAGCAGCAGTAGTAGTAGTTGTGGCACCTGCTACGAGAACCAACCTCTGTTGGATACATGTACATGTCAGGTCGCAGATAGAAGCAGGAGAATATCTGCTGTAGATGTTGTACAGCAGTTACTAGTAGTAGTTGTTTATTTTCGGCATATTCCAATCCTGTTCATCGTGTTCCAATTCTGCCCCTACCCGTTCGAGAAGAAGTCGCGAATCCTCACGCTCCCGTGCGCTGCAGGAACAACACAAGAGGATTTGCTTTTGCTGCCGTACATGTCTTCAAAATGTATTCTGTTTGTTTGATTTGGAGAGTATTCTCGGAAGAACGAGAGAATGTGAGTTTGGTACGTACGTAAGAAGTTTAGCCAATCAGATGAATGCGATGTTTCACGGTAGCATGAATCGTAGCCCTTGGTGCATACACCTTGTCTGGTACGTAGCCGCAGCCTACACGCAACAGCGCAGTGAAGCAGAGGCAAGGCTACAGGTTCAACGTGTGATACAGACTAGTTTAAGTTGACTGACGACACGGCCCTTTGGGAACAAATGTCGTCACGCAAACACTGGCTGCTTCGGGGATGCTTGCCTCCGAACCTCGGCGAGTCGGCCGCAGATATTCAGTCATTCGTGGGTGAGAGCGTCGACGCTACGGCGGGGGTGGCGGCTCAGCTTCGCGCTGTCAGCAACTTTGACGTGAGCATGTATGGGCCACGTGCCGACCACCCTGTCGACCACCTGGTGTTTGTCGCTGACCGCCTGGACCTTTTGCGCCAGGCTCTTATGGCGGCTCTTGCAGTTGGACTCTCGGCTGACGTCGCCGACGACCGCGCGTGCCTGGATCGGCTGGCACCCGTCGACGTCTCGTTCACATCCGCGGCGGCCGGTCTTCGCCGGCATACTCTAAGCAGCATCCTTTTGCTTTCCGGCACCGCGTCGCGGGCTGTTATGAGCGACATGGTGAACGACGACCTGCGCCTGTGGGTGAACGACCTCATGAGGTTTGCCCAGCAAGTTCGTCCGTTGACTGTTCCCCCTCAGTTCAACGCCGTGTTTAGCACGCCGCCTGTCCCAGCGTTTGGTCGTACACGCAACTTTTGCTCGTCCGGTGGCGACGTCCTGAAGCTCGTGGAAGGTCTACAATTTCTACGCGACAGCAGGGATGGGGCACCCAAGCGGGGCCAAAGCCTCGCCCCTGCCAAGACGGGTCCGGCCAGAAAGAAGAACGCCGCGCTGTGCAGGATGTTCGCTTCCACGGGCCTATGCCGGTATTCAGACTGCAAATTCGTGCATGCGAATACCCCGGCCAACTCTTCCTCTCCTGCAGCTCTTCTCGGCGGCGGATCGGCGTCTCCAGCTGGGGGAACGCGAGGTGGAGCGGCGGCGCAAGCTAGCGGGATGCGGGCTCTGGTGCTCCGCCCAGATGGTGGTCGCGGGAGGGGGCGGGGGTGGTGGTGGCTCGGGTTCGGGATGAAGACACGGGCCCTTCCTGTCGGTTGGGCCAACACCTGGGGGGGCGGCGGCGGTGCGGGCCGGTGGCGGAGCGGCGACGGCGCACGTCGCCAGTTGTGGAACGGGCACTCGGCCGGCCACCCGCGAAGGAGCGGGGGGGTTGCGTAGGCGTGCGTTAGGAGCTCTGGCTGGCGATGGCGGCGTCGGGCGTGATAGCGTCGCTGTGACTCCGGGTTCGGTTCCCTTCTCAGAGAAAGGTACAGGTGTGGGCGTGCGTGCGAGTTATTTGCCAGTTGACACGGCGTACGTGCAAGGTGAGGTCGGCGACGTGCGTATGGATGCGTTGCGAGTAGATGAGGTAGATGCGTGGCTTGCCGCTCGGGAGGTAGTGGTGCAAGGGGTGTCCGCGCGAGGCTCAGCGAGCCTCGATCAGGTCGCGTCACTCAGCTCCTCACTCTTGCGACAGTGTCAAGGCAGTGTTCACCTTTTTCTGTCCACCATCGGCTCCTCAATTTTCTCTCCGCATATTAACGTTGCTGTCGTACAGCACTGGTTTGGTGAGATCAAGAAATTCCCTCGTATTTCTCTGTTGCTTCGTGTGCTGGCGCCGGGCGCGCCTGTCGGCGTCGCACGGGGGGGGGATTTGACCACATAATTCGCCTATGGTAATCACCCGGTCGTCGCCACGCATGCGGGGGTTATCCACAATAAGATATGCGCAGACGTGGTGCACGACCGAGCGGTGGTGTTTGATTTGCGACATGCAGACGAGATTCAGGGTCTTCGCCTTTCACCGCTGAGTGTCGTTCTCGAACCCAAATTAAGGATTATTCACGATCTTACGTTTGCGCGCCAGGGCGGTCGGACCAGCGTTAATGGTGACACTGACTCTGATTCCGCACCATCGTGCGAGCTCGGCCATGTGCTTCGTGATGTGCTGTTACGGGTGCTGTTTTTGCGACAGACGCATGGTGGTCGCGCTCGAATCCTGTTGTGCCGTGTGGATGTCAAAGACGCTTTTCGGCAGGTTTTGGTTGATCCGGCAGGCGCGCCGAAGTTTGGATACGTTTTCGGTGATCACGTTGTCGTGGATTTGCGCTTGCTGTTTGGTTGGCGCAATAGTCCTGGGTTTTTGGGGTTAATTGCATCTGCGCTCGAGCATGCTCATACCCACTCTACCTTTCAAGGCGCAGACGTTTCCCAACAAGGGGCTGCCGCCGTTGCGCACGTTGAACTCTCCCCGCCGCGGGGAGTTCGGGTCGTTGCTATCCCGCGTGATTGTGGGCCCGTTCCTGGTTCAGGGGGCAACACCGGGAGCAATTTGTTTTGTGAGGTACTACGTGGACGATGGCATTCTTGTCGAGTTGCTGCGCACGACCATGCTCATACCCACTCTACTTTTCAAGGCGCAGACGTTTCCCAACAAGGGGCTGCCGCCGTTGCGCACGTTGAACTCTCCCCGCCGCGGGGAGCTCGGGTCGTTGCTATCCCGCGTGATTGTGGGCCCGTTTCTGGTTCAGGGGGCAACACCGGGAGCAATTTGTTTTGTGAGGTACTACGTGGACGATGGCATTCTTGTCGAGTTGCTGCGCACGACCATGCTCATACCCACTCTACTTTTCAAGGCGCAGACGTTTCCCAACAAGGGGCTGCCGCCGATGTGCACGTTGAACTCTCCCCGCCGCGGAGAGTTCGGGTCGTTGCTATCCCGCGTGATTGTGGGCCCGTTCCTGGTTCAGGAGGCAACACCGGGAGCAATTTTTTATTTTATTTTTTGTGAGGTACTACGTGGACGATGGCATTCTTGTCGCGTTGCAATGGTGGCCGGACGGCCGCCGTTGCTTGCGTGCTGTACAGTCACTGGCGTCGAACTACTTTCGCTTGTTGGGCGAACGTGGTGTTTCCGATCCGCCCCTCCTGTCAGCCAAGAAAATTACTAATTGGGACACGCAACGGGAAATTTTGGGATGGATCATTGATACTGAGGCGCTTACGGTCATGTTGCCGCCCCATAAGCGCCTCAAGCAGCACAATATACTCAAGGAGTGGCCCTCGTCTCGTGCATCTGCTTCTGCGGAGCAGGTGTCGCAGCTCGTTGGCTTTCTCACGCATGTTTCCTTTGCTGTACGTCCGGGGCGTTTTTTCGTTAACCGCTTGTTAGCTTCAGTTGGTATGCCGGGCATTGCCGCCGGAGCTAATTTTGATTGCCGTATGGCAAACCCCGGGCGGCGTCTTGCCCTGGGACCCGAGTTCCATGGTGACCTCGAGTTCTGGCGGTGGTTCGTTGAGGAAGGGTGGGACGCGCGCGGAGGAACCTTGTCGGCTCCGATGTAATATTTGCTTGAGCGCCCCCCTAGACGTACTCTTTTTTCGGACGCATCTAAAACCGCTGTCGGGGGTTTTTGCTCGGAAACTGGGGTGTATTAGCGATACGAGCTTGACGCAGGAGAGCGGTCTCGATTTTGTGGATCGAGTTCCGTTCGCCATGGGGGACTGTATGTTGTTACGTGTCGACAACGAAGCAGCCGTCGAGTGGGTGCGGCGTTGTCGAGGGAGAAAGGAGCCGAGATCTGGCGCATTAATGCGTCTCCTCGGGGTGCTCGAGCTGTCCTCTGGTTGGCACTTTGACGCAAAACACGTACGTGGAATTTTAACGTGGCCACTGATGGTATCTCACGGTGGGATTGTGCCTCCGTCCTCGTTAATTTGCGTGCTGTTCGACACGACATTCTGTGGCAGGAGCAGGACCTGGGGGGTGCGGGCACATCCCTCTGTACTTCGGTGTTGGCCTCGAACTCATGCGAAACGCCATTGCGACCTCGTCTGAACGCACTTATCAGGGGCATTTTGGCGCATGGGTAGACTTTCGGGTACGTTGTGACATGCCTGTATTCCTAGAGCGTGGCGGAGACAGCATGACTAACGTGTGGCATTTGTTCGAGTACGTAGCGTACGCCTTTGCCACTAAGAAATTGCGGTCGGCAACTATCGAGAGCCATTTGTCAGTGATCAAGTTTTTCCATCGAATTTCACGAGGGTTCGAACTGGACACTACCCATCCTGTTTTAGGTAATGCCCTCAAAGGAGCCGCTCGTTCGCATGCCTACGCCGGTAACCAAGCAACCGTTCGTCGGCCTGTTTCGTGGGAAATGTTGATCGCGGGCGAAAAATTGATCTCCACATGGCAGACGGGGGGTCGTCTCTTGTGGCTTGCCCTCTGCGCTTCCTTTTGTTTTTTTTTGACTCGCGCGTCAGAAATGTTTGCGGAAACTCGGTCGCGTGTGCACGAAACTTATTGCTTGCGACGGGCCGATGTAGCGTTTCTTTTTGTCGCGAGAATATTCAGCTTACCGCGTCGCAGTGGTCTCCTGCAGACCGCGTTGAGGATTCGGCTTCGTGGGTCGAAAGGGGACCAATTGCGGAAAGGGGCGGTTTTTGACGCGCGTACGTTGTGGTCCGGCGTTGCGCGTGGGCGACGGTGGCGGTCCTGTCAATCTCATGATCGAATTGATGTCTTGCTATTTGTTTTTTCCCTCGTCGGCCCCACTTGCCGCTTTTGGTGTTGGTAATGGCAGATGGTCCATGTGGACACAGCAGCAAGCGACGGCAGCTCCGCGAAAATTTGTTGCGTTGGCGGGCGGGCGTGCGGAGGAGTACGCTTTGCACTTTCTGAGGATTGGAGGCGCAACTCACTTGTCGGCGGGGGGGGCAACACCAGAGGTGTTGCAGCGTGAGGGCCGATGGGCGTCCGATGCGTACAAGACGTATATTCGCAGTCATGGAAAGGATGCCAGTTGGGTAGCCGACGTGATGGCCCAGGAAGGAATTAGCGGTGGGATTCAGCCGGGCCAGGGCACAGAGTGGGGGCGGGTTAACTCACTCTTAGATTTGACTTGGCAGAAGTGAAGCTATGAAGAAGTGTGTTATTACATGCGTTCCCTATGATATTGCAAGTCAGGGGGAAAGGGGCCGTGAGAGTACATCCGTAAATAGGGTCGACTCCCATTTGGGTCGATGGAAGCTGGCGTCGAGAGTTCTATGCCGCCAGTTGGGTTGGGAGTTGACTCGAGTATACGGATGATAGGGTGGGGTTGCTGTTGGGGCAGCCCCGGGGGATCACCCCTTCTCCAACCCCCTTCTCCGGGCGGGGGGTTGCGCATTAATATAATACAACTTCGAAAGCAAAGTACAAAGTTTTATTTTTTTAAGAAGAGGATTCTTCCATTTAACACCCAAGCGTTGAGCGTAGTAACTAACGAAACCCAACTACGAGTAGTCATAAGCAGACTCGCCGGTCTATCCACAGCAACGTTCGGGCCATGTGCTGCAGGTGATATTGCCAGGCCTACCCTCCTACTGACGAGGGGACGGAGAAACAGGAGAAGATCTGCTGTAGTTGTACAGCAGTCAGTAGTAGTGGTGGCGCCTGCTACGAGAACCTCTGTTGGATACATGTATGTCATATCAGAGGGTGTAGATATTTCGTCTTCCAATTATGAGGGTGGAATCAGGAACCACACACACAACATCGAGCACGGTGTACAAAGGGCACAACCACACACACAACATCGAGCACGGTGTACAAAGGGCACAAGCCGAGCGTACTGCGACGCTGACCCTGGCCTTGTGGATCCTACTGCTACTGCTGCTGCTGTTTTGCTGCCGAAGAAGCTCTGATGTAGATGTTGCACAGCTGCGGTAGTTGTGGCACCTGCTACGAGAAGCTCTTTTGGGCATGCCATGTTCGTGTTGTCCTCTCGAAAATATTATGCTGACTCTCGAAGTGGGAAGCAGGAAACATAAAAAAAAAGGAGTGCAGGGTACGTACTACAGTACGTATGTGTATATGTACGCGTACAAAGGGTGCAAGGGTTAGACCGACAAGCCGACCGTACGGCGACGCTGACCCTGGCCTCGTGTGTCCTACTGCTACTTACTGCTGCTGCTGCTGCTGCTGCTGTTATGGTGCGGGAGGCGCACTGCTGCTGTAGATGTCGTACACCAGTCCAAGCGAAGTTGTTGTGACACCTGTTGCGAAAAAGAAGCTCTTTCTGTTGGAAAAAACATGTGATATGCAGATTTGTATTGTTGTGTTGAATTTCAACCAAAAAGCACTCTGCTGGACAAAACATGTCGAGTGTTGTGTGTTCTTGACTCTTTCTACCCGTCGACATCCAGCACCACAGCAGTGTCCGTGCCGATTCCTCAATCCCTGAGAGATACAAGTTCCGTGGTTTTACAGGAGTGCAGATTTCGTCTTCAAATTATTATGCCGGATTTCGAGGTGGAAACCAGGATACACACGACGAAATCCAGTACACTTCTTCATATCAAGAGCCAGGAGAGGCCAAGAACATTTACGAAATTTTTTGAGATGCACCCACGACCGCGTACAGTAGTAGCACAGTAGTAGCACGTACGTGGTAGATATTCCTTCGTGTTCGTTCGTTCAGCACAATACGAAATAATCCGTATGCGCCCAGCATGATGCATTGCAGATGATATGACTACTGCAGGTATTACCGAGGTCGCGCCTCATTACCACCAATTACTAGTTATGAGGCGAGCGAGCGAAGCGAGCCTTGTTTTACTTGGTTTTTAACCAAGGAAAAAAAGCCTCTTCATAACGGCTCGGGTACGAGGGTAGGGTGCCTTGTTTTAAGTTTTTCTGTATGTATGTGTGTGTGCGTGTGTGTACGTGTGTGTGAGAGTTGGTGTGTGTAATTCAACATTTTTTGTATCACCTTTCACCACCGCGCTCGACGCACACGCCATTAAATCCAGTCCCGGCGGGCTCTGTGCACGCACACACACGCAAGACACTTTCTCGTCCCGGTGGCGTGGAAAATCGTTCACAGTTCGTCGAGCTAGGTGCGGCAACGTGTGTAGGCACGTCTGTGCTGCTGGGCCGTGTTCAAAATACAAAATCATAACGGTTTTTGTGCCTGACAGTACTGTGCCAACAGCAGGCAGACTGGGCCTGTGCACAGCATGCACACTGTGCCTGCACACAGCAGGCAGACTATGCTTCTCCACAGCAGGCAGACTGGGCCTGTCCACAGCAGGCAGACGGCTTTGTTGTTTTAGCTCTTTCCTCTACCTACGGAATAACTAACGAAACCCAACTACGAGTGGTCATAGGCAGACTTCGCCTGTCTGTCCACAGCAACGTTCGGGCCATGTGCTGAAGGTGATATTGTCAGGTCTACCCTCCTACTGACGAGGGGACGGAGAAACAGGAGAAGATCTGCTGTAGTTGTACAGCAGTCAGTAGTAGTGGTGGCGCCTGCTACGAGGACCTCTGTTGGATACATGTATGTCATATCGGAGGTTGTAGATATTTCGTCTTCAAATTATGAGGGTGGAATCAGGAACCACACACACAACATCGAGTACGGTGTACAAAGGGCACAAGCCGAGCGTACTGCGACGCTGACCCTGGCCTCGTGGATCCTACCGCTACTACTGCTGCTGCTGTTTTGCTGCTGGAGAAGCTCCGATGTAGATGTTACACAGCTGCAGTAGTTGTGGCACCTGCTACGAGAAGCTCTTGTTGGGCATGCATTGTTCGTGTTGTCGTCTCGAAAATATTATGCCGACTTTCGAGGAAACATAAAAAAAAACGAGTGCAGGGTACGTACTACAGTACGTATGTGTATATGTACGCGTACAAAGGGTAGGAGTACAGTAGTACGTACGTACGTGTTCGTTCGTTCAGCACAATACAAAATAACCCGTACGCGCCCAGCATGATGCATCGCAGATATGATTACTGCAGGTACTACCGAGGTCGCGCCTCATTACCACCAATAATTACTAGTATGGAGGCAAAAATTGCACATGCACGTTTTAGTCAGTTGTGTTCAACAATTTGGCGGCTGGATGCGGGGCCCGACCACGTGCCCAACACCCATATATATATATAGAACGGAAGCTTGCCAACAAAAATATTCTACATTCTATCATGACGCTCGGTTTCTTTTGTAGCAGTTCCCGCAGTAGTTTAGCGTGTGAAAGATTTTCCGCCCTTCGCGCGTCGAATTTTCTCTGCGTCTTACTTGCATAATAATACTAGTATCGCTGTTGTACGGTACGCTGAGTGGTGCTATATTTCACACCAGTTTTTTTTTTTTTTTTTTTTTTTTCTCATCCCATTATTTATCTTCGCACATCTTCTTCTCTCTCCTTCCAACTCGTAACTCAGATCCGGGGTCACATAGCAGGCTCTTCTCCCCCCTTCCCGCTACGGTACGTGCCTTCATTTTTTATCGCGAGAAGATTTCAGCCTTTTCTTCCCTCGTGGACTCGCATCGAATTGTGCCTACCCACGCTGCAAGGCGCTCTCAACAATTGAATCCTTTTTCTATTTTTGCAAATAAAGTCAAAGTCCGACCCACCTGGGGCTCCAACCCAGGACTCACACAACAAGTAGAATTCGAGGTTAACCACTTGAACCACCTGGGCGACCGGCTTGCTGTGGAAATGTGTAGATGTTGAAAATACACATGCTCTGTATATGGTTGTACGTACACGACTCTCAACGGCCTTCAATTATCGCGGAAACTTTGTTTTTCGAGATTAGGGAACTTGATTCTTGAGTTACAGATAGATAGGAATTTTTTAGTCTCCGAGTTGGATCTGAAGTGATCACGATATATATTGCGATGCATCAACCCTGCAATGTCGTGCCCTGCACAAGCGCAGGGGAGGGCATTCGCATGGTCGTGAATAATTAGCAGGGGGGGGCGTTGGTTTTACTCAGGAACACAATACATAAGATCCATCTTAGCTTAACTTATGAGATCCATGCTGGAAATGGATTCTGGTATGTAGTACCTGGTAGGGTATTGGGATATATATGGGGGTAATATGTGAGCCCACACCAATCAATGCCATTTGTTAGGTGTAGCTTGATATGAGGCGAGTCGACTTGACGGCGCGGATATAATATAAAAGGTGTTCCTTGTTAATACCTGGAGGCAACCACGCGTTCCCGTGCCAGCTGCGTCTATACCTTAAGAGATCAATCAACAACTCGTTTTGGCCAGACCTGTCAGAGAGCCCATACGTACACTGTTTTTTCTCTGCGAATGTGTGTGCGGTCCCTCGGTTGCACAATTATTATTCTTGTGTTTAACCTCTGTACGAACTCGTACGTGCGTCTGCGTTTATGCACGCAAATTGTAAGAAAAACCTCCAGCGATAAAATTCGTGGTCCCGCGTCTGTTGCGCGCAGCGCACACAGACGACTCGAGGCGTGTTGCGAGCCGCAGGCGCAGAAGCACCCCGCAGACCCCTCCCGGCAAATTGTGATATATATATGCGCGAATGTATTCCCGAAAACCAAGTTTACAAGTGCTTTTAGACGCTTACCGAACTTCGAAAAGGCGTCTATCGAGATGTGATTTGGGACCTGGGATGCCCTGGAGAAGAAACGAGCTGATCAAACATATTTACGTCCTCACCACACCCAGCAGGTCAATCAATGAAGCATAAAAAAATATGTATAGCCCCGTATTTATATGAATCCTATTGTTGTTGTTGTTGTTGTTGTTGTTGGTGGTGGTGTTGTTGTTATTGTTGTTGTTGTTGTTGTTGTTGTTGTCGTTGTTGTCGTTCTCACATGAACTCATCGCCACAAAACAATGCAGCCCGTGGTCTCAAGACAGGCTCCAATAACTCTGGAGTGGAAGAAATACCTCGGTAAAAAAAAGGCACCAAATAGTACGGATGATAACTGAAGCACATAGACTAATACACCTCACACACAAAAAGGTGAGGTGCGCGCACGTACGTATCATATACATGCGGTACGCTGCACAAGTCGCGACGGAAATCGGTAAAACTGCATACTACCCAGAAGAAGTAGCAGGGGTTAAAATAACGACTAGACGACAAAAAAAAGAAGTAGAGAGAGAACAATAAATCAGGCGACGGCGTCCCGAAGGCTCGCAACAAACAGGAGCACGTTGTCCAGAGATGACTTGACGCCGAGGATCTCCGTATCCATGCGGGAAAACTCGGAGGTCACCTGGTTTTGCGAATGCCGCACGTCAGCTGTCGATACTACTCCCCCCGAGGCTGCCGGCATAGATGAAGGACGAGCCGCAGCAGCAGGAATAGCAGCCGTAGCAGCAGTAGCAGCAGCATCGTTGGCCTGGCGAGAGGCCGCAGCAGCGTCGGTGGCCCGGCGAGACTCGAGTTCGGCTCGTCCAGCATGGCGTGCGTCGACCTCTGTTTGCGCAGCAGCTATAGCAGCATGAGCATTCGCCTCGGCTTGTGTTTGCGCAGCAAACAACGCAGCCTGCACACCTCGCGCCGCAGTAGATGCGTTGGCTTCGGCCTCCGGCGACTTGCTCTCGTCAGACATCCCGAACTCAAACTAGTCTGTATCACACCTTGAACCTGTAGCGTGGCCTCTGCTTCACTACGCTGTTGCGTGTAGGTTGCGGGTACGTACCAGACCAGGTGTATGTACCAAGGGCTACGATTCATGCTACCGTGAAACATCGCATTCATCTGATTGGCTAAACTTCTTACGTACGTAAAAAACTCACATTTTCTCATTCTTCCGAGAATGCTCTGCATGTGGAAGCAATAGAAAGCAAGAGATCAAGAAATGAAACATAAAAGAAAACGCGATTGTTTTCGCAGATTGCAGGCTCGCACGCTGCTACCGAAAGGAAACACACAACAAGGGAACGCGAATATTTTCGCACATTGCAGGCTCGCACGCTACACGAGGGGTGCAGACCAGGGATATTACCAAAAAAACAAATATACGTACTCCGCTACTACGAACATCCGGGAGGCAAAAAGTATATATTAATAACAGACAAAAAACAAAACGGAACACGAAACAAAGCAAAATTCACAAGCAGATAGCAAAGACGCCCAAAAGGTTTACGGTAGACACAAACAGCAACCCAAAGAGGGGCAAACGGAAAGAAGGAAGTAAGAGAAGAATGGACAAAACAGTGACAAAAACGGGCCGGGGGAAAATATTATGCGACAGACAGTAACTGGTGCCCACAGACACGGAAAGTTGCCCGGGTGCCACCATCGTAGATACTTGGGGTCCCAAACAAGGAAGCGCCCAATGGCAATGATGCCCATACCCAGGCTTAAGTTTGATGGGCAGACCGCGAACTCCCGCCCTCACCACTCCTCCCCCTCCCCGCTTGTCCCCTTTCGCCTCCCCCCTCTCCGCTGCAAAATGCGCACGTGCGTTGGCGTCAAACGGTTGTAGTTGTGGTGGCAGCCGTCCTACGCCGTTCTGCCAATGCCTCCTTCTCATCCTCATGACATTTCCTCGTGAAAACTTCCGCCCCTTCCTTCACCCGTCGGAGTTATCTGCCGGTTTTCTGTGCTGCCTCGCGCCACCTTTCGAACTTGATGCCAAACTCCTGGAGGACCACCTCAAGGTACCTAATTCAATCCCACTCCTGTCCTCCGGAATAGCCTTTCCCCCCGACCATGCGTGTCACAAAACCCACAAAATAATAGCCTACGTCTGCGTACCGTCGTCTCAACGATCTCAGACTTTGTCCCGGGAAGCGCGCTAGCATAGGGTAGAACATGGTCTTCGCTATTTCGTTTTCGCCAGCCGATGCATCGTAAAAGCCTCTTGCAGTGGAACTCCCGTAATCTGCCGTAATCAGTTTTTCTCGGGCTCCAAGTAACGAAACCGTAAAGCAACGTTTCGATCACCTCGGCCCCCAACATCCGCACAACCCTTCAGGCGTAGGCGCAAACCCAGGGAGTCATAGATTTCTATATTGTGCCGCTCGAAGAACGCCCATGCCCTCTGGAGTCGACGAGTTACGTCGACACTTCTCCTCGTCCAATATGCGCTGATAGCCCCGCCTAAGTTCACAAACTCGGGCGTTTGTTTGTGCACCTGGCCAGCTCCGGTGACGGTGAACGGCACCTTCCCCCCATATTTCCTTTGCAAACACGTTATCTCCGTCTTGGCCTCAGAGACCATCAGGCCAAAAGCGGTGTATTGTCGAGGTACGATAAAACATGTGTTTTGTGTGTATTGGACGAGTTGCCAATTAGATCAACATGGGTTGTTGTACCCGTAGAGTCCAGAAGTACACCTGGGACGAGTTCTGCTGTTTGTAGTAGTTGAATCGCGATCGAGAGGACGCAGCGAAGCAGGGTCGTCAAGACAGGCCCAAGGTGCGGTGAAAACTTGTCTAGCTTCTGTCGACGAGTGACCTCGACTCTTCTTCTCGTCCAATCTGCGCTGATAGCCCCGCCCAAGTTCACAACCATGGCCGTTTGTTTGTACTCTTGGCCACCTGTGGTGACGTTGAATGGTACCTTCCGCCCATCTGTCGTTTGCAGACACATTATCTCCGTCTTCGCTTCCGAGACCATTAGGCCGAAAGCGTCACATGCAGCCACGACGACCGTCATCATGCTCTCCAGGCCGTTTGGTGATCGTGATACAATGTTCGCATCGTCAGATGTACAGCATTGCTCACAATGTCGGGGCCTCTTTTCTTTTCCTCTGTCCGTCGGCTTGTCCGGCACGAACCTTCTCCCTCTTATTCTTCGGCTTCTTCTGCTTTCGTTGGGGTTGCACCATGCTGCCCGTGATGTCTTTATCAGCGGCGAAGTGTTTCTCCGCCACACACCACTGTGAAAACAATGTTGAACCGCAAGGGCGCGAGCACGCACCATTGCCAACGACCCTGCTTCACGTCGAACATATCTGAGCACTCGCCATCATCCAGCAGCACCTATGCTCGCAGGTCGTCGTAGAATTGGCGGTAACGGTGAACATTATTATATTCACCATTATTGGCCATTGTCGGCGACGTTCCCCACTCTCGATCTCTTTTGGCGTTCCTACGCTACGGTTCGAGTAACATTTCATCATCCGCTACAAACCTGAGGATAGGCCAGCAGTGTGGCCAGCAGTGTTGTCGAAGACTCCACACACGAAAACAACGGGCCAAACTAACTAATTAACAAAGCACCGCCCGTGGCGCGCGAGTTTTACTTGGTTGTAGTATTTATCTATTTTTGGCCCAAACGTGGCCAGCTATACCTGATTTTCACCTCAGCCTTTATTAAATATATCTGGTCTGGCGGAGATTTGACCTCCCAAATGATAACTGCGGCAATACAGCCGGAGACTGCTACGATCTTGAGTATACTTCGACAGTATAGTGGTATGGGCCGGTCTTAACGAGAGCAAAATAAACGAAAAAAAAAAACATAAAAAAAAAGAAAAACAGAACTAGAGAGCATGTGAGTTTTATTGCTCCAATTATATAAATTAGAAGTAGAGATCCCGATACCTCCGTTTTCACATTTCGTTTTTTCTAAATCCCAGATTACATGAAAAAAAACGAAACGGGTGCCGAAAAAACAAAATATGGGATACCCAGGGTCGAAGAAGAACCTAGGAGGAGCTCGAAGCGTTGGGATGAAGTTCCGATTAATTTTCTACGACCGGTTGGCAAGCGCACGATGGCCGAGGCAGGGCATGTGACTGCCACGTGGCTTGTCTGCTGACGACGCGAACACATATGGGTAGAGAATCACCATGGGGTAGCCTCGCAAGAAACCGGGGATCAGGAAGTGGTTGTGGCGGTATTGTTTTCGATATGTCCCACTCAACATTCACACGTCTGCCCTCGAACAGCGATGGCCGATACACAAGTTCTCGAGCACTCCGTAGGGAGCGGGTTGGACCACAAGAACCGCCTGCTGTGGAGGGTGCCTTACGTGTGGGAGTTGTGTCTATCAACCGTCGCTGTCGAGCGCTGTCACCGGGAACCACGTTCTGTGGCGGTTGAGTCATTCCGAAAAATTGCACCGCGTAAAACATCGACCCGGCTTCTTGTTTGTGTTTTCTTTATTTTCTTTTTTTTCACCCTCGTTAGGACTCAACTTGCTGTTTTTTGCGAAAACCGAAAGTCTTATCTTTTATTTCGTTTTTTTCAGCTTTTTTTGCCTCGCTAAGATCGGCCCTAAGGTACTTTAATGACTGTGCTCAATAGACACGACGTAGATGTTTCATTTGGTATCAGGGAGTTCCATATATTGATGTGGGATTATAAGAGCGGGAGATTAATTGTGCCTGCAATGTGATGGATAATCACGTGGATGCGCCGCTACCTGCTGTCACTCGACAGCACGGATATATAATATTATATATAAGAGAAGTTCCGTGTTATTGTCTGGAGTCAACCACGCATTCCCGTGCCAGGTGCGTCTATACCTTTAGAGATCAATCAACACACTAGTGAACCGGTGATCTTCTATTGGCAAGCGTAGCCGAGGCCAACCTAGAGAGGTGGGAACCTTCCGACATGTCTGGTTCAGATGGCATGTCTAGTCAGGAAGCAAGCGCGGCCATGGAAGAGATGCTGAGGATGCAAGAGAAAATCGAGGTCCTGGAGAAGATGACAGAAGAGCAAAAGCTGGGCGCCGAGAGGAACGCGCCGCAAGAAGGAATGGAAGGGGGGGGCTGTCGGGGGGCGAGAGGAGAAGCAGCTGCGAGGGAACCAGCAGCATCGACGGTGACGACACCTGGGCTGGGAGCCCGTCCAGGCATGTCACCTAACACTTCTTTATACCGCCCTAGTTTGTCCCAGTCCAGACCCCCCAAATTCGATAACATAGAAGCCCACTTTAGTATGTGGCGTAGTAAGTTCGAAGCGTACCTGTCATCCCTAGGGTGCCTTCATGTGTTAAGCACGTCAACCCCTGTTATGGTTGGTGACGTGAGGGTGTCGGAGGATGAGCTAGAATCGAGGCACTCTCCTCAGGAGATTAGGGATGCACGATTAGTTTATGGATTAATGATGGAAGCAATGACTGGATACGCAATGGCTGAGTTCAGAATGCAGAAGCAATGTCGCCAAGTGGTGCATGGAAGGAATTAGAAGATTACTACACGCCAAGGACGATAGCGGCCACCCATAGGCTGAAGAGAGAGTTTGAAACCATCAGAATGGTCGAAGACGAAAACCCCGTGCTGTTCCTAGGGAGGTTGGATAAGGCAGCAGATGAGCTGGCCATGCTTGGTTGTGGTATGAGTGTGGAAGAGGTTAACCGACATGTCGTGACGAACCTCTCGCCTTTATATATGATACAAAGCAAGTCCGTTCTTTCTCGCCCGTCCATCCCCCGTTCCGAGATCGATCAGATCATCCGCGATGCGTACGCAAACGATAGGGCAGACAAAGAGATGGTTTCCAAGGCGTTGGGTGTGCAGGGAGTGGGAAATCAGCATGCCTTGTACGCCCGAGGTGCGCAGCCTGCCAGTGGTGGAGGTGCGGGTCCAGGAAGGGATAGGACGGACAGGAGAGGCGGGAGATACAAGGGTGGGCAGCAGCCGCAGCAGCAGCATCAGCAGCAGCAGCAGCAACAGTATCCGCAGCAGCAGCAGCAGCAACAGCAGCAGCAGCAGCAGTATCAGCAGCAGCAGTATCAGCAGCAACCGCAGCAGCAGCAGCAGCAGCAGCAGCAGCGACCCCAGCAGCAGCAGCAGTATCATCAACAGCATCAGCAGCAACAACCCCAGCAACAGCAGTACCAGCATCGTCCCCGTCAGCATGATGGCATCCGGGGAGGAGGTTCGCCGAGGGGAATTACCGGCCCCAAATATCGTTGGGATGCCGTGGCCTGCAGGTACCGTTCGGATGACTCCGGTCCCGACCCCTTCGGTACGGGTGGGGCGGTCCCGCCCATGGGTTGGGTGCCTACCGAGCCACCACCAGGGGCAATGCCCCCTATGCCCCCGCCACCCGATATAACTCCGGCAAGCTGGGGTCTCCCGCCGAGCAACACGCAACCGAGGAGCAAGGGGGTCTGCTTTCGACGTGGCCAACACGGCCACTACGTCGCAGCTTGCCCGGTAGCCGCCCCGCAGATGAACTTCGCGGTCCCGAGTACTGCTGCCCTTCCCCCTCAACAGATGTACTACGAAGGTGGCTGGCAGCAGGAGACGCCCTACGGCAGTGGTGGGTATACCTCAGCCGGAGCTTTCCCGTCACAACAACCCTCCTCGAGCACTTTCCCTTCCCCTGGCCCAGCGAACAACGGCAACCCTACGCCCACGTTCGACCCGCACCTCCTCACCGCGCAGTTTGCGTACCAAGGCAAGAGTATTTGTAGCGACGATTTGCTTCGGGCTAGTGGGAGGGAAGAGAGGGTAGCGGATTCGGGAGCAACCTTTCACGTAACTGGTAACCCCTTTGGTATGGTAGGCTGTTCCCTCCCTTCCCCCGGTAAGAATAGTTTGGTCGTCGGTGACACGAGGTCACTGAAGGTCGAGTACTTCGGACAGATTCCAATGGTAATGCACAGCCCGCAGTGTGATGTTCAAGTTAGGCTTTTGGACGTAGCCTATGTGCCCGATGTTCGGTTCAACCTGTTTTCACTTCACGCAGTAATGCTGAAATGCCCGGTGACTTTAGATTCCCAGGGAGCTCACTTGTTAAATGGGCAATTGTCCTTTATGCGAAAGGACGCAGGTTCGTACGTAGACGCCACGCGGACTGTAGAGACCCCGATTGCTGCCTCTGTTTTGGCTCCCGGAAAAATGACCTTCACGTTTCCCTTGCCCACTCCCATGCTGACACTCTCCGTGAGACGGCACGCCAGATGGGCATTATGGTTTTTGGGGAGTTGGTTTCTGTGCTGGATGTTCTGAGGCGAAGGGGAGGAGGATGGTGGTGCCGTGGACGACCGCGTGCCGCTCCACCAGGCCTCTGGAACGTCTGCTCGTGGATCTGTCGGGACAGCAGTCGACGTCTGCTGGCGGTGCGCAGTACATGATGATGATCGTCGACGACTACTCGCGACTGGGATGGATGTATTTCTTGAAGTGGAAGTCCGACGTCCCGAAGGTCTTCGCTGGTTTTCTGGCCGACATCAACGCCAAGGGTGTTCCGTCCATCGTGGAGTGCCTTCGCTCGGACAACGGCACCGAGTTCACCAAGGCGGAGTTCGTGGAGCTGCTCAACCATCACGGTATCCACCACGAGCACAAGCCCGTCGATTCTCCGAAGCATAACGGCGTGGTCGAGCGGCGAATTGCGATGACGCTGGAGCTTGCAATGGCGTCCCGCTTGGAGGTCCCCCGCCTGTTCGGCGATGCAAGGATGCCGGTGACGCAGCCCCTTTGGGCTGAGTCCTGCGTGTACGCGAGCGACGTCATCAACATGACGACAAGGGTGAGGGACAAGCCGGAACTGCACTCGCCGTACCGCAAAGATTACGGGAGAGCACCGTTTGCGCGGCTGCTCCCAGTTTTGAAGCCAGGTTTCCACCACGTCAGGAGGAGCTTGAAGACCGAGCCGAAGGCGGAGGCTTGTTTCTACCTCAACGGCGGCAACCACCACGCAGCTGACTGCAGCAAGATTCTGCTGGCATCTGGCCGGAGGTCGTTCTCCCGCGACGTCACTTGGGAGCACCCGAGGAAGCCGTTTGTGGGGTTACTCCCTTCGGAGGAGAAGAGCTCCCCGCCGCCGCCGTCGCCGTCACCACCGCCCCCGGGTACGCCAGAGCCTCTGAGAGGCCCTGACGTATGGCCTGGATTACAGTCCCCACCCCCACTGCTGCCGTCGCTGCCGCCGTCATCATCACCGCCGCCACCACTGCCACCGTCACCGCCACCGCCGTCGCCACCGCCGCCGCCGCCGCCGTTGCCGTCGCCGCCGAGATCATCGCCGTCGCCGCCGCAGCAGTCAACGCAGCCACAGCTTTCGCAGCGTGCTGCCCGGGAACTGGGTTCTTATATCCCGGACCCAGAGGATGGCGACGTACTGAGGGGGCGGACCTGGGGGGAGACTGCACGGCACCAGGAAGGTGGTGGCGGTGTGCAGGGTGGTCGGACAGTGTGGGAAGCTGGACGACACAAGGAGGAAGGGGGCGTACTGAGGGGGCGGACCAGGGGGGAGACTGCACGGCACCAGGAAGGTGGTGGCGGTGTGCAGGGTGGTCGGACAGTGGGGGAAGCTGGACGACACAAGGAGGAAGGGGACGTACTGAGGGGGCGGTGGCGGTATGCAGGGTGGTCGGACAGTGGGAGAAGCTGGACGACACAAGGAGGAAGGGGACGTACTGAGGGGGCGGACCAGGGGGGAGACTGCACGGCACTAGGAGGGTGGTGGCGGTGTGCAGGGTGGTCGGACAGTGGGGGAAACTGGACGACAGCCGGAGGAAGGGGACGTTTTTAGGGGGCGGACAAGAGGGGAGACCGCGCGGAACCGCGAGGCTATGGAGCATGGGCTGTTATCGCTGATGGCAGCACGGGAAGGTATAGGCCATGAACGTTTCCACCAAGCCCCACCGCGCGAGAATCATCCCCTTCCCACGCGCCCGGCAAGCGAGCTTTCGACGCCGAACTCGTATGCTGCAGCGTGTGTAGACGAGTATTCTACGATCTGGAGGCAGGCGATGGACAAGGAATATCATGGACTGGCGGACGCGGGGACGTTTGGAGCGACGTAGCAACCAGATGGGCTCAACGTCATCTCGGCGAAGTGGGTGTCCGCCTGGAAGTCCAACGAGCATGGTGATGTGGTGCGGGCGAAAGCAAGGCTGGTGACACGAGGTTTCAAGCAGCGTGAGGGTATTGATTTCTTTGAGACTTTTACTCCGACCCCTGCAGCGTTTTGTTTCCGTTTGTTGGGTGCCGTTGCGTGCGAGTTGGGTCTGGATTTGTGTCATTTTGATGCTGAGCAAGCGTTCGTGCAGTCGAGTTGGGATGAGGATGTTTTCATGCGACTGCCCCATGGCTGCGGCGAAATGTCCGGTAAGGTAGTCAGGTTGAACCGCAGTCTCTAACGCTTGAAGCAAGCGTCGAGGTCGTGTTACAACCACCTTCTCACTCACATGAAGAGTCTAGGCTTTGAGCAGAGCCCCGCTAATGCGTGTGTCATGAGGTTGGTCGAGTCGGGCTCTGTCTCCATAGTAACAGTGGTTCATGTGGATGATATTTTAGCTGTAGGGCGCAAGGCGAGTTGCGATCAGTTCTGTGAAGACCTGAACAGCCTTGTTCCGATCAACAATCTGGGCGAGTTGCGGTGGTATGCTGGTTGTTGTTTTTCGAGGGATTGGGGTGCTGGTACTTTGACGATTTCGCAGCAGGCGTTCGCTGAGAGGACCGCGGCGAGGTTTGGTGTTAGTTCTGGGAGGAATAATCCGCTTTTGACTGGTGTGAAGCTCGACGAGTTCGACGAGAATGAACCCGTGAGTGATTGGCCTTTCCGCGAGTTGGTGGGGTGCTTGATGTGGCTTGCAAACCATACACGACTTGATATTGCAAACGCGGTGAGGGCGGTAGCGAGGTACACGAATAGGGCGAGGGAAGTACACTGGGAGACAGCGGTCGGTATTTTTAAGTATGTTTTTTCTACGAGTGATTTCGGCATTACGTTTCAGAAGGGTAGCGGGCTTGAACTGGTATCGTTTGCAGATGCGGACTACGCCAACAAAGCCACTGACAGGAGGTCAGTTTCAGGTGGAGCTATCATGTGTGCTGGGGCGTGTGTGTGCTGGTTTTCTAAGACGCAGAAATGCGTTACGCTCTCGACCACTGAGGCTGAATATGTAGCACTAGCAGACACTATCAAGGAGGCGATGTTCCTGCGCTACGTTTGGAGTTTCATTTTTCCCGGGTTTGGGGAGCGATGCATTACGGTTTTCGAGGATAACGAGGAGGCAAGGCACCTGGCACAAAACCCAGTGTGCACGTCGAATTCTAAGCACATCGACGTTCGACACCACGTTTTGCGAGAGCTTATTTCCAAGGGGGAGATTGTTATTACCCATGTAGAGTCGGAGGAGCAGCGTGCAGACAGAGGCGCTCAATAACATGGTTTTTCGTTTCCCCCCGGGACTTTCTTATGAACCTTTGACGCCTTGTTTCCGAGATGTTTGTGTTTTTTTTGTTTTTTTTTAGTGAAGAATGTGTTTGAACCATAAAATCGTTTTGTTTCTGGTATTGGATTTTGAGTTTTTTTTTGGTGTTTTCCGAGTGGTCGCAAAGTCAAATAATTTTCTAGTGGGGAAACCTATGTGCTATCTCGCATTACCGTCGCGATCTGTGTATCTATGGCGGGAGTAGGGGATAAGGGGAGACTCTTGTCCGGAGGAACGGGGTTCCTCGCGATCTCTGGCATTAAGTTTCTTGACTTGATTTTATTTTGATTGGCATGACCACTTCTGTGGTATTTTTCTGATGATACTTGTGATTTAGGTTTTTGATAAGGCTGAAGTTAGATCCGGAAGCGCCTGGGGGCGTGTGCGGTCCACATGAAAATGTTTTCTGACGAGGGAAGGTCTGGACTGTAGTTCGGAAATTGATAGAGAGGTCGGTAGGACTGAACAGACACTGATATATTTGAATCAATTCCGCGGAAAATGCCGTTTTACGTGGCTGAATCCGAGAAGAATGCCGTTTTACCTGGCATTGGATTTCGGTGTTTTTATATGTTTGCAACAGAGAGAGGCTATGGATTTGAGCATTTGAATACTGGTTTGAGAATTTGAGTGTTGATTCGAGAATTTGATTTTTGAGTCACATATTGGGTGTTTGAGTTTCTGAAGTTCATATGAGTTGGTCATAAAGATGAGATATATCGACCCAGCGAAGTCGTACATTGTCATGTTACCGACCTGGGGGGGTATTGAAGTATGGTCCGTGTATAGTGAGCAGGGGGGATATTGACTGTGGTCAATAGACACGACGTAGATGTTTCATTTAGTATCAGGAAGTTCCATATATTGATGTGGGATAATAAGAGCGGGAGATATATGTGCCTACAATGTGATGGATAATCACGTGGATGCCCCGCCACCTGCTGTCACTCGACAGCACGGATATATAATATAAGAGAAGTTCCGTGTTATTGTCTGGAGTCAACCACGCGTTCCCGTGCCAGGTGCGTCTATACCTTTAGAGATCAATCAACATACTTTAACAGAACAGAACCACACCCAAGAAAATATATTCTCGGCGTCCCCGTGGTCCGCGTGTATCTTTAAGGGAACGCTGGAACGCTCAGGAATGCGTCGACAAGTAGCCGCGCGTAGGCGTTTCGGCATAATGGGCATACCACTCGGATGTAGAGTAAGCGATTCACAATCAAGACCGGTATAACGTGGTTGTAGAATATTTGACGCAAACATGCGAGAATCCTGAGCGTTTTAGCCTATTGTTGCACTTACTTCGTGCTTTGTTTTACCCAATACCTTACTACCCATCATAGGAACGTAGTTTTGCGCCAGGCAGCATCTTTGACGACTATATCATCCGCCAGGAAAACAACAAACTTCTAGTGAAGGTCATTTCTTCATCAGGGATGTCGTCATTATGGCGGTGTTATGCTCCCTTAGCGTGAAATGTGGTTTTGTGTTTTTGCGTCTTCGCGAGGTTTTTGTGCTTCGCGCTCGCAACTTCGATGACACGAAACAACCTCGTAAGTCGTTTCCCGCTGCCTAAGACTGTCGTCTGGCGCACCTGATGCCCTCACAGACCCCACGTCATGGGCATCCCTCACTTTAGCGGCCTGTAGTTCCCTGTGAAGAGTTGTAGCCGTCCGTAAATGAACTGCAGACGTTCAGCTGGGTGTTGCTTTTTGTCTCATTTTGTGCACCCGATTTTAACGACCAATTTCGACCACTCACTGGAGCACCTCTTGGTCGTCAAGGTGTAGGGCTTGGTTGAGAGCCGGCGTGAGGTCAATCACGAGAGAAACACAAACTGCTGTGATTAACCACTGACAAGTCACTGTCGCTCTACGGTGAGCACAAACCAGCCGAAGTTCTAAACGTAGCCTTTTAGGACCGCAGCCCTGTATTGGAGAGACACTACTCAAGTTTTGAGTGTTTTGCCCCCACAGTGGGAGTGCGGCGCTAAAGGGATGTTTTTTTTCCTGTTCCGGTAAAAGATCTAGAAATTAGAGTAGTCGAAAACCTGGGACCCAAGGGACGCCTGGGTGCCAGCGTCCCTTTGAACGAATTTCGTGGGTTCGAGTATCCCCGAGTGCATCATCGTAAGGGATTTTTCTTGCATCAAAATGGTTTTTGCAGAAAGCGCGAAAGCATGAGAGAGCAACATTCGATGAAAATCGAAGAGCACAGTTGGTATGCTGAACCCCCGATGCGGGATAAAACTGAAGGCACGTACCGGGGGGGGGAAGGGGCGACTGCTGTGACAATCAAGGCTGGCTCAGAACAAGACCGCTGAGGGTATAACCTCCTACGAGGAAAGCTGGAAAGTGAGAGTGGGGTTTAACGTGTACCTGATACATACATAGAAACGCGGCGGGTTTTCTGTGAGTTACTCCGTGGGTGGGCGCAGTTCGAACAAAAGGCTGAAAGCGTCACGCGAGGAAATTGAAAGGTGCGAACCACGATGGGGGAGGGAGGGGGGGCGCCGAGTTTTGTGGTCTCGAATCTGGGGGATGACCATAAATATTATGTAATATTAATAGTGTTTTGTTGTACGTAAATACACGTCTTAATAGGAGGCAGAAACAAGAAGGGCGAAGTTCGCAATAAAATAAAAGACAGAGTAAAAAAAACAGCAGAAAAGCTCAACGATTAAATATATGCGCGTTGGGTGTTTCCAGCTGTTAGTTGTGTTCCATTTTCTCTCTCGAACCTACCATTGTGATAAATACAATACTTCTCTTGCTGAACCACGTACGAGTTACTGGTGTGTGTACGTGTATCCTTCCCAGTAACCGGTGTAGGACCACAGCCCCGTTTTAGGGGGAAAACACTTGATATTAGAGTGTTCTGTCCTCAAAACAGAACTGCAGAAGTAAATGGGGTATACCTCCCTTGGTGCGCGTGTATTTAATAGTCTTGAGAATCATTCTTGAAAACATAATTTAATCATGATTTCTCTAAACCATAATCACATCAACCTGGTTTAGATTTTTCAAAACATGGTGAATCATCCAACTCATCTTTGTTGTTTGTTGTTTTCTCAACATGAAACGAAACAAATGATAAATCCATCAACTGAGTACAGCAGTGGTATCTTCGGGGTGCGGCCGGTCGCCCCGGTGGTTCAAGTGGTTAACCTCGAATTCTACCTGTTTGAGTCCTGGGTTCGAGGCCCAGGTGGGTCGGACTTTGACAATTTTTGCAAAAATAGAAAAGGATTCAATTGTTGAGAGCGCCTTGCAGCGTGGGTAGGCACAATTCGATGCGAGTCGACGAGGGAAGAAAAGGCTGAAATATTCTCGCGATACAAATGAAGGCACGTACTGTAGCGGGAAGGGGGGAGAAGAGCTTGCTATGTGACCCCGGATCTGAGTTACGAGTTCGAAGGAGAGAGAGAAGAAGATGTTCGAAGATAATGACTGGGACGAGAAAAATAAATAAATATATATTTATAAATATATATATATAAAATAAACTTCTCTCCAACCCGACCTTTATTTAGGTATTCGGTGAAAACGGACTTACTTGGGGAGGTTTCATGTTAAATTGGTTTTTCAACAGAATCCTCTCTATTATTAAGGCTCATTCTTATCGGAAAGCGTTCTTTCCAAATTTACAAAGTTTGGAAGTAAGTGGAGATATGTATCAATGTACAGAGGCGTTCTGCCATTCTCCGTGAAATTCTACAGAAAGAAGCTAAGAAACCAAGTTCGTTAAATTTCACACATACATTTATTTGGGAAAAAAATCAGGACAATATATTATGGAAGAATGAATAAAATCGCGAAAAACAATGTCAAAATTTTGGATACAAAACTCTCCGATAATAAGAAAAATAAGCCTAAGCCGAATATACATATGGGCTTTACAGAGTAGTACCGTACTCTCGTAGCTGAGGGCGGAATGAAGAGAGAGGGGAGAGGGACTCTTCTTGTGCACTGGCGTCAAAGAGCTTGATAGATGTTGTTGTATACGCATTGGGCTATTATTGTGCGTCGCAGGCCCCAAACCCAGCATGATCCCTTGTTGTTTTCGTATATCATAGACAATAACACACTTACTTACTTATCGTACGTGTCGTCGAATTTATCCCGACATTTATTTGGGCATCACGGTCAACATAACACACAGAACAGTGTTCGGTATCGTATCTAGAATTCTCGATCTATCATGTGCGATATTTCAGGATATATAAATAACAATAACGAGAGTATTCCGGAATATTTTTTATATCGTACCAGGTATCTTGTAATATCGCATGATATATCCCAGATACCGATATCGGGGGATATATCGGGTGATATAAGATACGATATTACCTACCCGTAAATACACACAGGTTGTGTATCGAAGAGATCATGTGCGTGTGTCGGATCGGGTCCAGATTCCAGATGGAAACCTGAACCAAACACATAAGTATGACCGCAACAACAATCGCTGCGCACATACATTGAGAAACAATCTATGTGCTATACTGTACCTTCTGGAGAGTACGTCGTAGTAGGTTGCATGCACAACACTTCGAAGCAGGTGGACGCGAGGGAAGAAATGCCGAATGTTTCTCGTTGTTAACCAATTTAGGACCGGCGCAGACACGTTTTGGGGGCAAATCACTCAAAATCTAAGTAAGTTGTCCCCAAAACGGGACTACGGTTCTAAAAGGGTCAACACGAAGGCACGCACGGTAGAAGAGAACGTATTGCACAGAAAATTGGCGTCGTGGATTGGACGGCAAAAAAAGGGTAGGTTTGTCCGTAGACGAGGTAACGGCCTCCGCAAACGAAGTAACGGACAAAGCAGGGTTTATTGGTAGAGAGAATGTGGCATGTCCGTATCGGGAACTGGGATAGAGCAAGCTTGGTTGGAAGGGAAGGCCTCGCACGCAGTCCTTCCAAGCAAAGCACCGAGCGTAGGTCAGCATCCCCACGCCGGGCACGAGCAAGCACGAGGTCCTGTGACGAGCACGGGCAGACGTGAGGTAATCGCTGGTATGTCGATCCAAGCCAGGAATTAGTGCCTTATTTTACGCCGCCCCACCCCCCCCCTATTTTTTCTTTTGAAGGGGGGGGGGGGGGGGGCACGAGTAGCCGGGGGTACGGAGGAAATGTCTTTCCTTCCGCTAGGGTTTATTTTAGCTAGATTGGAGGAGGAGTCGAATGGTACCGTACCATTCGGAGGCTTGGTCATCCGAGACAACTGTAGGCCGTACTATTAATAGTTAGGAACCCGGCCGGTATAATAGGAGGGAGAGAGAGACGTAGAATTAGAGTGGTCGAGATATCCAGGGTATTATTGCAGGAAGCTGCGATACAGGTATTTGGCCGAGGGGGGGAACCTCTCTCTCTCCCACGACTCAGGAATCGATAATGATAATGCAATTCAAAAGATATACAACAGTCTTGCAAACAGCGGGCATGATGAATGTTTTGAGTTGAAATCCCTGCACGTTTTGGTACACTTACTTGTTGTATTAATCGGCTGGGTGCTTACCAGCCAATATCAATAACAACCTAAAAACTACTTCAGAATTACACTACTACAGCCCGAATAGCTTAAAGCGCTGATTATGGGCCAATCAACGAGAGACATGTATGTCACGGAGGGAGTAATATATGACATATATACTACATCCACTATCTCTACAGCATCAAAAAGTGATATTCGACCGAAAGTGCCCGACTACACAATTTATTATACTAACTCGTAACTGCTACCGAGTATCGAGAAGGCAAACAAAATACGGGGAAATAAATACCGAAACGAGACGGAACGAAACAAAACTGGCTGCTGCTGCTTGCCGGTACGGTCAGCCCTACATATGATATGATGTGTCCAGCTGATGGTCAACAGAAGGACGACAAGAAAAGGGCCAGACGGAAGACAAAACAAGAAGAGGGCAGAACCAAACCAAATCCACGATTAACCACCAAAGCACAGTCAGTCTCTATCAGATAATCTGAAGCTAGAGGCTGCTTGTTTGTGCCGGCGCATCCTGGAAAATATGCTGTGCCACGATGGTGTTCCCCAGGGAGCAACTATGCGTGTTATATTATTATCATTTCTCTGGCCGTCCGACAATGTGTGCAGCATGTGATCTTCAACATTGGTCGCTCATAACTTTTCCGCAAGAAGAAGAAGAAAACCTCGGAAACAAAAGGAAACCCATGCACCAAGTCTGCCTCCTTTCTGTGCCAATTTTCAATTTTCGGCTTGTTGTGTGTACTCCGTGTTATATTGTAGATTCTGGGCTCCCTCGGCAAAAAGGCCGCGGGGTTTCTATGAAATAATTGTGTTTGGTTGCTGTTTCGGGGTGATCTGGCATGATAGCACATACATACATACATCATGTCATGGTGAGTACTTCGTATAGCGATACATCGTGATATCATATACCAGTATCGTATCATGCAATATTATTGCAAGAAGATACGATAAATCGAGATATCGTACCGGTATCCATATATATCCCGAATTTTGGGGGCTAATATCGGGGCATCGTATCCCGTCGAAAATATCTCGACACCGAACACTAACACAGAGTATGCGCATTGCATGTATGTGTCACATCTCGGAAGGAACATTAAATAAGAGGAAACATACACAAAAGAAACGCGTACGAGTATTATATCATAAAGCAAAGCAGTCCAGCAGTACGCAGGAGTACAGCAGTACTACCAACCTCAACAACAGCAAAACCCAAGAATCTGTATCCCTCCTATTATTACGACAGCTTCCGCAAGGTTAACCGAAGGCTGCGATGCAAGTTTGCTTCGTTTTCCTTGACGTCATTTGTGTTATTGTATACCAGGTACAGCGGAGAGGGCCCGACGTGTGTTCTGGCGTTTAGGTGCGCAGAACGAACCCGCCGTGCAAAACATCGTGCTGCACCCTATCTATGAAGATGTGATCTGTACAAATAATTCAGAGCTGCACGGGCAGGGATTGGCGGTGGGTTCAATATCATTGAAAGCGCGTCCGGTAGTTTCGTTTGGAGACGAAGTGGCGGTCTCCGCGAACAGAGTACTACTATTAATAGTTGTAGTACGACAAGATAAATGAAACAGGGTATATTAGTAGAGAGAGTGGAGGCGTGTCAGTATCGGGGACTTGGATAGAGAATTTGCGATCTGAACGCTCTGCAACCAGTGCAGGCCAGCAGTTTCACGTCGGTTACAAACACGCACGACGTCTTCTTGCTGCGAGTACGACCAGATGTGTGAGATAGTCGCGGGGTCGTCGAGCTACCCCTGGTATTTGTGCCTTCTTCAAGGTAGCTCCACCCTATACAATCAGAGACGGGTGAGCCAAGCTATTATGACCCTTCTCTTCAACCAACCTCCTAAACCGTAGATGCCACTGCTGTATGCCAGTAATACTACTGTTGTAGTTACTCATCCTGCAACATCGGATGATACGGGCATTTCCTGATTATACCGTCCGCTGTCGCGGGTCAATGGTACAGACCCAAACTGTGTAACCCGTGGTCTGGCTCTTGAGTGTATCTCCCTGTACACCACCGACTGTTAGTCGTGAGGCCTGGTTGTGCTCGCGATCAGGGATAGGTTTGTCCGTAGACGAGGTAACGGCCTCCGCAAACGAAGTAATGGACTATAAGCAGGGTTTATTGGTAGAGAGAATGTGGCATGTCTGTATCGGGAACTGGAATAGAGCAAGTTTGGTTGGAAGGGAAGGCCTCGCACGCAGTCCTTCCAAGCGAATCACCGAGCGTAGGTCAGCTTCCCTACGCCGAGCACGAGCAAGCACGAGGTCCTGTGACGAGCACGGGCAGACGTGAGGTAATCGCTGGCTTGTCAATCCAAGCCAGGAATTAGTGCTTGATTTTCCGCCGCCCCACCCCTCCTACTTTTTCTTTCGAAGGGGAGGGGGAAGGGGCACGAGTAGCTGGGGGTACGGAGGAAATGTCTTTCCTTCCGCTAGGATTTACTTTAGTTAGATTGGAGGAGTCGAATAGTACCGTACCATTCGGAGGCTTGGTCATCCGAGACACCTGTAGGCCGTACTATTAATAGTTAGGAACCCCGCGCCGGTATCATAAGAGGGAGAGAGACGTAAAAGTAGGGTGGTCGAGACACCCAGGGTATTGCGGGGAGCTGCGATACAGGTATCTGGCCGAGGGGAGGGACCTCTCTCTCTCACGACTCAGGAAATGATAATGATAATGCAATTCGAAAGATATACAATAAATGCCAATGTGCCAAGAAGAGCAGTTACCAGCAGAGTGTGATTGCTTGCATCATGTGGTGTCCCCACCACCACACAACATGGTCTCACGCATCGAAACGGCAGAGGAACCAGTAAATTCAGGTAGGTATCGTAGCAAAATCTATTTTATCAGTTATACAAAATATTTACAGTTTACCAGCAAACAAACGCGGATATAGTTCCTACGACCTGTACGAGTAGGGTCTGCCTGGTGAATACTTTTAACCCGGTGCTTGGTACGTACCAGTACTCATTCGGTTTTCCAGCACGTCGATGCAGCTTACAAGCGTTGCCCAAATAATGCTGCAAGGACTCCGTCAATCTGCTCGTCGTGCAAACCCAGTGTATGCAGGCTAGAGTCGAACAAGTGGTACACCACTTCCTCTGGTGCTAGTGAAAAGCATGAACCAATGTTGTAATCGAGTGGGGCGGTGGCCCCGGATTGAAACGGCCCTCGGACATTAAATAATTACTACCGGCACACGTTTTGGTCTACTATTAATATAAGACCGGTGCGGCATTGGCCATACGGAGGGGCAACCACACCCACGCCGCTCTTCTGCTACTGCTTGACATCGTTTGTTCATTTTCGCGTTATGCAGTGCTTCTGCCCCCGAATTATGTTTGTGTAATGTCTGTCATTCCTCACCACCTATATTGCGTAGCCTTCGCCTTGGGTGCAAAGGGACGCCGACGCCGAACTCACGAGCCAGTTTTAGCTGAAGGTTTTTGTCACGCCAAGAAGCGGTCCGGTGGGTCAATGAGCCGACGTTATGAAACGAACACCCTTCCCCACTCCACCGAACTCTATGAGACTCTTCACCTGATTATATGGGGCATATGATCATGGATGGTACCCGGTATAGAGCCAACTCAAAGGAATAACTTCGCACACCACCACTCACTCTGTATACCAGATTTCAGACCAAAGAAATCATAACCATAACTGGTGCTGTTTAATATTTTATGTCACCCGATCCTACCCTCTTGTGTGTTGTACCACCAGTATACTATATAACGTATATAATTGCGGTTCAGCCGTTGTATTGCCTCGAAATACCTTGGTAGGCCGGCAAACACCTGACATTACGTATTTGATTACGCGGTTGACAGCGCATATCATGTATATTTTTCGACGCAAGTTCTTGATGTGATAGTACCACCACGGAGCTAAAACCATATACCAGGGTATTATATTATATATCTGGCACCAGGATGATCTTCATCTTGCGGCTTCGCCGCACAAATGCTCCTTGCCACAGCATCTGATCCATATCCCAGTTGTTGTTAGTTCGGGGGGGCATAAAAAATATAGACCATATATGGTATAATCATTATGCTTGCCATCCGATAATGTGCACCAGGAAGTGTTGCTCTAAAAAAAGATTAACAGAAAGTAAGTAGACCAAAAACTGCAATTAACTATAATATATTAGTAAAATATCGAAATAATATTTATTTCAGGTTTTGGTCAGTACCGTACGTAGGTCTAGTCCCGCGAAATAGCGTGCGTGCTTGAGTTTGCCCACACCTTCCACGAAACAAATGTGAAGTCGTACACCTACCTGCAAAGTTATACGATAAATGGTTGGGACGTCCTTCCCAAAACCAATCAAAATCTCCATTCCCAAGCAATTTGTGCCCGTGAAATGGAGTTGCACAACGCTCCGTACTAATATACTTGGGTTACGGCCAAGGACAGATTAATATTTATTTGTCGTGGAACTGCTCGATGTGGGTAAACCTATGTGAGGCAGGGTGCGTCGTGCGATAATATTTCGAAAATTCCGTGAGTTTTGAGTGCCCTGCTGTGTTTATAGTGCATCTATCAGGCCATAATCGCCTCATCTCCCAACTTGTAGGTGGTCGACCACCCCCACCCCCACCCCCCCTGCATGACACCCTCCAACCACAAAACTGAACGACGAACTCACCATCAGAAAAATGAAAGCTATCAATCAGTTATATCCGGGCATTTTCAGGGTGACACGTCAGTTTCAGTCACTATCAGCTATCGGCACTGCGAGGGGGGCAATCGTGGTCCGCTCGCTCGAAGAAATATATAGTCCATCGGGCAGAACACAGCAGTTTCCCCAGAAGAAGTTCGATATTCACATACAAATTGATACCTGGTATGTTTTGAGGTGGTCACTTGTTTTCACAAGCCATGCCAGACAATGCCAGAACGCTCTGTTTCAGACGGATCGAAACAGCAGTGTTTTAATCTGTTTTCGTCGTTGCTTTGGAGTAATTCGTTTTTCCGACAAAACATTGTTCAGATTTTAGAGGCCGACACAGTTGGCTGTCATTTATTTTTTTTCCTCCACGGATTGTAAACGTATCGCGTCCAGGGGCAAATACCAAAATAGAAGGTTATATTTTCATTCAATATAAAGCGAGATATAGGCGAAAGATCTCCTTATTTTATCTCCAGCTGTGGAGAATAGAGACGCAAAACCTGCACGATGGATGGCGATAAGCCTCTCGGATTCCGATTAATTGGACCTGGACACTGGATTGCGTAATATTCTTTACTCGGCAAAAAATCTGTAGGCCGAGATATGCCTTTCATGAATCTGCGTATGTTTATGTGTAAGGGTCGCGCTGGCACGCTCAGGTGCCTCAACTGGTGTCCAAAATCTAAATCCCGGGTCTAAAGGAACGGCGTCATTATTCGGCCCGGTCTATTCTCGCAAACAAAATTATACGTATCGCAATTTTTTTACAGCGGATCACGCTGCAAATCACCTCAATATGTAATTGCGGCTACATAGAAAATAGAGTAGCATCGATGATGAATGAAAAACAGCAGTACGGGTACGAGTACAAGTACCAGGTACGAGTACAAAGTATACCATCGGGTACAGCAAGAACATCACGAAGAGAGAAACAGCACTTACAATCCACAGCCAGTAGGTATAGCCCCACCTCCTCATCATGGCCGACGGACAGCCGCGACATATACCAAGCGCACGAACTCCGAGGATGGCCTCTCGGCTCCTGTCTCTGGGCAAGCTGCCTCTCCGCCTGTAGTCTCAGGTGCCAGTATTGAGAGCAGGTTGCCGTCGACACCCCGCCGAGCGAGCGCGGATGGCTTCTCACCTAGGCCAAGGAGCAAGCTGGGGAGTGCGAGTGCGAGACTCCGCTCCCGAAGTGGTCGAAGGGTAGCGAGCCGGGTGCAGCTACCTGTGGCCGTCAGCAGGACGATATCGTGGCTGGAGTCGATATGCAGGTGCGCCGCCGTTGCTCGTTGTACGTATTTCGCGAAATAATGTAGTCACTGGTTCTTTTTTTTTTTTTTTTTTTTTGGCTCATCCCATTTATTATCTTCGCACATCTTCTTATCTCTCTCCTTCCAACTCGTAACTCAGATCCGGGGTCACATAGCAGGCTCTTCTACCCCCTTCCCGCTACGGTACGTGCCTTCATTTTAATCGCGAGAAGATTTCAGCCTTTTCTTCCCCCGTCGACTAGCATCGAATTGTGCCTACCCACGCTGCAAGGCGCTCTCAACAATTGAATCCTTTTTTTATTTTTTGCAAATAATAAAGTCAAAGTCCGACCCACCTGGGGCTCGAACCCAGGACTCAAACAAGTAGAATTCGAGGTTAACCACTTGAACCACCGGGGCGACCGGCATATAGGCTCACTACTGCTGTATGTTGTGTGTTGGTATATACTATAATATACTACTTGCACAAAAGCAGGGGGCAAAAAAAATGCCTGGGAACAGAGGTATAAGGAGAAACCCCTTCTTTGAAAAGCCGTCGTTCTGCCCGTACTAATAATAATCCGGGGGAACATAGTAAATAGGACCAAATTTTGTTGCTGGTAAAAATACGTAAATATATGCGTTCATATGGGTACTGTAGGTCCTTTTTACTACGAGTATGGTCCTCCGTATTCCTGCTGTAGGTCGTTTTATCCATTCTCCGCTAGAATGCACGTCGTCTATACCAGAAACATAAAACATGGTCCAGATATGTACCCACCATGTTGTGCAGGATTCAATTACAAACACGATATAATATTGTCGCCCGGAGCGGTATGTTCTGGTGTATCAAACAGTGTGGGACACATTATGATCTGCAGCGTATATTGAGCTGCTCTCAGGATCCTAACCTGTTGTTGTAAGATGAAACGGAATGCTGGCAGCCTGGGCTGAGGTCTTAAGTCATTGTCACAAGGCAACACATGTAGGGTTCTGCAATAGTTTGTAGGAGTGGCAGCTGTGGACCACAGGATACCACTCAGAGATGCATAACCCAAAAGGAGAACACAAAGACGAGACATCAATGACCAACCTCAGTGATAGAGCAGAGCTTGAGTCCGACCGAGTCGAGAGGTGCGCTCCTAGGTCTCCAGGAGAGTAGGGCGAGCTTGTGGTTCTTCTGTGAAGAGGCTCCAACTGGAGATGGCTAGATGGTAAGTGATTGCTTGTTCCGTGACCGTGGTGATGGTCGCGGGAACTGAGTGAGACGGAAGGGGGATGAAACCTTCCGTCCGGAACGGAGCTACAATATGAAAACGCCTCTATGTCATCATAACTCCTGAGACGGTCAACCGAACCGTAACATGCCCCCTAGCATAATGCGAATGACGGAATGAGCATTATGCTATCGCAATCTTGTGACTATAACCAAGTTTAAAGAGCCGCAAAGCCCTTTAACACAAATAACGGCCTCAGGGATAAACAACCAAACCGAAATCGCAAAGGCCATCAAAGGGAAATCCCCGAGAAAAACCCCTACCCTTGCTTTTTCACTGCGTGTTTGGTTGCCCGACCACTATTCCATGGCTAAAGTCCCCCCACGCTCATTCAGCGATGAAATATGCGCAGTGTCCCCTAACGCCTAAGCATATAAATCGCTTCTATTGCGTCCTCAACAATTCAACGAAAATCGAACACAACAGAGAAGGCAACTCCGCCTCCTCGGTTAAAACTGTAGGCTAGCCTACACGGCAAGACTAAAATCGAAAACCACGAGAACAAAACGGAAAAGAACCAACACGGCCTCTTCGGTTGAAACACGAGATAACTAATATCGAAAACCACGAGAACTAAACGGAAAAGAACCAACACGGCCTCTTCGGTTGAAACACTGGATAAATGAAATCGAAAACCACGAGAACTAAACGGAAAAGGACCAACACGGCCTCTTCGGTTGAAACACTGGATAAATAAAATCGAAAACCACGAGAACTAAACGGAAAAGAACCAACACGGCCTCTTCGGTTGAAACACGACACACCAAAAGTAAGCAGAAACACTAGCTAAATAAAATCGAAACCACGAGAATTAAACGGAAAATAACCAACACGGCCTCTTCGGTTGAAACACGACACACCAAAAGCAAGCAGAAACACTAGCTAAATAAAATCGAAAACCACGAGAATTAAACGGAAAAGAACCAACACGGCCTCTTCGGTTGAAACACGACACACCAAAAGCAAGCAGAAACACTAGATGAATTAGAGAGATGTTTGCAGGGGAAGATCTTCGCAGGGGAAGGTCTTCGCAGGGGAGGATCCTCGCCGGAATTGCCGGATGAAGGAGCAGATCTTCGTCCATGCAGAGCGTGGATCGTTTCAGTCCTGCAACCGCTCCATCTCGCGACGGGTCAGTTCTTCCCAGTTGTTATCGGTGTAGCGCACTCGCCAGTAGCGGTCTCTGTAATCGTACACTTGCCCCTGCAGTCGCAACCCACCGCCAAAGTCCTTCCAGATGGTAAACCCTATCGGAAACAGCGTCAAGGCTTCGCGACGACGAAGGGCGGGTGTACGAGGGGTGACTGAGACTGGGGTCGTGTCTTTAGTAGGGTCGGGGTTGAACAAGTGCCAGAGTGCGATGAAACCGCAAAAACCCCTATTCTATGAAAACCGTTTAGAAAATACGCGTTGGCGTGCGCTGTAGAGGCGTGCGCTGTAGAGGCAGAAATCACGAAAATGGCAAATAAATGGGAATGGGATGCGATGAATGATGTTGGCAAACCCTTACGTCTTTTTTCGCGGCAGAGATGGCAACGGCAGAGTCGGCAACAGCATAAACCATGCAAACGTGTTAGTGTACTCAACGCCTGTCTGTTATCATGTCGGAACAACAACAGCAGCAGCGGCGGTAGACAACTGCCTCTGTGTAGAAAGACACGCAGGCTGTAAACAACAACGGCAACTGTTCGGGAAAAAAAGTTGGTTATAGTGCGCAAAACGAAAACAACGGCAGCAGTAGCGCATATGCAAATGGCAGCACGCGTACTATACCCTTGTCTCGGTGTGAGCTCGTATCGAGAAACAAAAATGGTCATTTTTGTTTTTCTATAAGTACTGCTGGAGTGTGCAAGACAAATCTCGACATTACTGTAGTACCTGGTATGTATTTGTGTCTTGTATTTAGTGCTGAAGGTCGACAACATGTGGCAACAGCAACAACCTAGACAACAGCTCCAGCAGCAGCGGCGGCAGACACCGACTCAAAGCTGCGTACAACAGCAACAGCGCGGACGACGCCTGCGTACACAGTAAAATCAGCATCAGGGACGATAAGCGCGCGGGGTTACAGCAGCAGGAAAGTAAGCACTAGCATTAACAGCAACAGCAGCAGCGGCGGTAGACACTGTTGGGGAAACGAACGCAGACTGTAAACAACAACGGCTGTAGCAGCAGCAGCATCAATACAAAAGCAAATGGCAGTAGGCGCAGTTGCGCATAAACAAATAAATGGCATTATTAGTACGTATTTGGTCTTGGATTTAGTGGTAAAGGTCGACTACGTGCGGGAACAACAACAGCACCACCAACGACCGCATACCGGGTACACAACAGCAGCAACAGCGAAGGTGGACACCTGCCTCGGTGTCTAAAGGAACGCAGGCTGTACAAAACAACGGCAGCAGCAGCGGTAACAGCAGCGCATACGCGTACTATAAAAAACACGGAGGCAAAAACATCTTGGTTGTAGATTCAGTCCTGGAGGTCGACAACATGCGGGAACAGCAACGTCAACAACAACACTAACAGTAGCAGCAGCAGCCGTAACAGCGGCAGTAGATACTGACTAAAATGTCCCTACAACGGCAACAACGCGAACGACGACTACATAAACCAACCCGAAACGAGAAAAGCAGCATCAGGGGCGGTAGGCGCGCAGGGTAACAACATCAGGAAAGGTGCAGCAGCAGCAGCAGCAGTAGCAGCAGCAATGGGCTGCGCCACCAAGTCGTGTTCTCGTATATTAATACAACCAAAAATTGCAAGTAGTGTGGGAAAAACTCAACAACAGTAGCCGCGGCGGTAGACGTAGGCGACAAACAACAACAACAACAACAACAACAACAACAACAACAACAACAACAACAACAACAACAACAACAACAACAACAGAAACAACGACAACAACAACAACAGGAGCCGCGGCGGTAGAAATAGGTAGCACACAACAACAACAACCACAACAGCAACAGAGAAGCACAGAACACAACTCACCGCCACCTCCTGTCTCGAGCGTGAAGGGCACGGTGCGGACATCGATAGGCCTGGCGCATAATTCACAGTCTTTGGCACACTTTAAGATTATCCGGCTGCCGGGGCAGGTGTCGTGGTCGCCGGTCGCAAACTCGACCTTGCCTCCAAAGTTCTGTCTCCATCATAATATAGCTGGGAGATAGATGCAGCGGTTGCACTTTACAGTAGGATTGAGCATTGACTTGGACAGGGGGGTTCTGTTCGAAATGGGCTTGCAAGATCCGTCAGAAGAAGGCGAGGCAGAGGGGTATTGAAGGCAGAACCTTTAATATCGGTAGCAGGAAAAAGTGCAGCCCTCTCTGTAGAAGCAGGACCACCAGGAGCAGGGGATGACATCTACCAGGCAGGAGCAGCACCAGCGGGAGGAACACCCGGTACCAACCGAAGCAGCGAAAGCAAAAGCAGCACGACCAGGAGCGGCACCAGAAGGAGCGGCACGAGTACGAGCGGCACGAGCACGAGCGGCACGAGCAGGAGCCACGCCAGCAGGAGGACAACTGGCCAAGCGGTATACGAGGCAGCACCAGCGTGACGCGCGTCGTATGCTGTCTACATGTGTCCACGCACGCAAATAATCCAATGAACAGCGTCGTAGTCCTGTTGAAACTATTCCGGAACAAAAGAGAAACAAAGTCGGTCTACTATCGTAAGTATGCCGTCTTATAATATATTTAAATACACGTATAAACTCGTTTGCGCTGGACGGTGGCTGTGAGGGCGTTGCGGTAGCCTTTCGCAAGATTGTCAACCGTGATTCGCGAGAGCTTGGAACCTTTCGCGAGTAGACGAATTATTTATATTTTTTTCGGGAATAGTTTCTACAGAAATGTCAGTTTTCTGGCCAATTGAACGATGATCTCAGTTGCTTTGGAGTGAAAAAATCGGCTATGAGACGGCATACGACGCGTGTTAATGGATTATTTGCGTGCGTGGACACATGCAGACAGCATACAACGCGCGTCACGCTGGTGCTGCCTCTTCGGATACCGCTGGGCCTCCTGTTGGCGTTGTTCCTGCTCGTGCCGCTCCTTGGGGTGCCGGCCCTGCTGGTCCTGCTTTTGCTTGCGCTCCTTCTGCTGGTACCGGGTGCTCCTCCCGCTAGTGCTACTCCTTCCTGGTAGACGGCATCGCCTGCTCCTGGTTGTGCTGCTTCTTCAGAGTGGACAGCACGTTTTCCTGCTGCCGATATTAAAGGTGCTGCCTTCAATACACCTACGAAAACTCCCGAAGGCTCTTCTGCCTCTCCCTCTTCTGGCGGATTTTCGAACCCCGTTTCGAACAGGCCTATCGACGTCTGCACCATGTCCTTCGCGTTCGAGACAGGAGGTGGTGGTGAGTTGTATTCTATACTTCTCTGTTGCTGTTGTAGTTATTGTTGTTGTTGTTTGTTCCATATGTCTACAGCCGCGGCTGCTGTTTTGTTGTTGTTGTTTGTCGCCTATGTCTACAGCCGCGGCTGCTGTTGTCGAGTTTTTCAAACACTACTATTAATAGCCATTTTTGTTCGTATTGATACGAGAACACGACTTGGTGGCGGCGCAGCCCTGTGCTGCTGCTACAGCTGCTGCTGCTCCTAGTCCTGCTGTTGTAAACCCGCGGGCCTACCGTCCCTGATGCTGCTTTTTTTGTTTTGGGTTGGCTGATGTAGTCGTCGTTCGCGTTGATGCTGTTGTAGGTACCTTTGAGTCAGAGTTTACCGCCGCTGCTGCTGCTGTTGTTTATGCTGTTGTAGTTGAGGTTGTTGCTGTTCCCGCACGTTGTCGAGCTCCAGCATCGAATCTACAACCAAGATGTTTGGCCAAGATTTGTTTTATACGAGCTCACACCGAGATATGGGTATAGTACGCGTAAGTGGGGCTTCTGCCGCAGCTTCTGCCGTTGTTCTGTACAGCCTGCGTTCCTGTCCACACCGAGGCAGGTGTCTACCTTCGCTGTTGCTGCTGGTGTTTACCTGGTATTTTGTTGATGGTGGTGTTGTTTCTGTTACCGCACGTAGTCGACCTTTAGCAATGAAACCAAGACAGAAAACGTTCTAATTTCCGTAATGCCATTTGTTTATGCGCTACTCCATCTATCTCCTGCCATTTATTTGCTTTTGTGCTGCTGCTGCCGCTGCTACTGTCGTTGTTGTTTACAGCCTGCGTTCGTTTCCGCAACAGTGTGTACCGTCGCTGCTGCTGTTATTGTTTCTGCTGCTGTTGTTTGGCGTTGTTGCTGTTCCCGCGGCTGCTGTTGTTGAGTTTTTTGCACACTTGCCATTTTCATTTGTGATACGAGACACGACTTGATGGTGCAGCCCACCACTGCCGCTGCTGCTATATAAATATATACCAGGTACAAGTTCTCCCCTTGGAGTGGCATGAGCGTAGCGTTTAAGAAGACTCTTCTTGCCGAAATACGTATTTGGTTGGGTTGGTTTGAACTATTCCACCAATTGCAGTTAAATGTGCTGCAGTTGGGGAAATAGCTCAAATGTACCTGTTAACAACCAAAGATGTATTAGCATAAGGAAATTAGTAATGCAACATGCAGATGAGTGTGACGCAAGAGAGCAGCTAAAATGACCGAAAAAACAGGGAAATATTATTTATTTCAACTGTTATGAGATATGATATGAAGGCGACATGAGCGTGGTATGCAACGTCGACAGTAAGCACTTTCTCGACGAATCGCAGCCCCAGTAGACACATGTCCTGGGACACTTAACGGTTCGTCAACGAACGAAACCTTTAGCGGACGCCCAAATCAACTACGACCGAAATTCTTTAAGGAAAAACGTCTTCAACGAAGCGTAGGAGTCGCACCGGGCCCGGCGTGGAACGCAAAAAAGTCGAAGCGACGGGAGTAAGTAGTAGCAAAAATCCCTCGCAAACGCGAATGTCAGCACCCTGCCAAACACCCAAGGGAAAAAAAAAATACAGGAGCTTTCGTTTTCCACAGCACCCAAAGAGGATGAAAAAAAGTTAGTGAGACCTTGGCACTCGCCAAGGCACTACTAGCGTGATGAAGGCGATGCAATAGCTGACACTCTTCTGAGGTGAAGAAACCCCCACCGAAAAAAAATGAACCAGTCCGCTCCCCACGCTGGAACTCAAAGTACCCCCTGGCACACTTGCAAGTACACGCACAACGGATGTTTGCTCAAAGTATTGAAATATTATAGACGCAGGCGCACGCTCCAACGAAACGCCCGCGAACACCTCTATGTTCAGGCCCCAGGCGCAGACCACTGGCAGATCAACTGTGTATGGTGCTCTACCGGCAGATCATGATAGACACGAGAACAGACTCTTAAAAGTGCGAATATCTATTCCGAGTCCGAACCGAGGAGATCGACCGATACAGCCTTCCCGCTTGCCGGCGCTCTTCTACACTTCCATCAGAGCTTTTCGCCGAACTTCCCGTGGCGTTCGCCCTGAACTTGCTCGACGTGGGCGATGAGGAGCTTCCTGGAGCGCTTGGAGCACGAGAAGTGCAGGGGGGGCTTGCACAGGCCGATCAAGATGCCGTTGTCGTTGATAGTTCCTTTGCAGTGGACACAATCCTCCCGGACCTGCAAACATAGATTATAGACAACAACCCGACAGCATAAAGGAGACATGTAATATCGTATGGGAGAGCGTTTTTTCCATAATTTCCTAACTTTGGAACTAAATGGAGATATGTATCAATATACGGAGGCGTCCGGTCACAATTCGTGAAATTATCCACTACCAAAAATATATATGAGTAGGTTTAGCAGTCTGGGAGAAGGGATCTTTAGGGATGTTTTACTTGAAAAATGTGTAGCGTGGTCTGCATTTTGGAATCGTCGTCCGCATCTATCTGAGAAATTTCCTGGTTCGATGCAAACTCGGCGTAGCCGCGTTTATGCCGGGTTTTGGCCCGTTTCGGCTGCGGTTTGGGGTCAGGGTTAGGGTTAAGGTTAGGGTTAGAGTCAGGGGTCGGGTTGGGCCTTCGCCCGTGCCTCGATCCCAACAGGAATCAAAATACCCGAACAGCCTACCAACCTAAAGATCCCAAAGCTCACCCTGCGCACGATGCAAAGAAGATGGGAAAAAGCTATAACTGAACGTGAGCGCCACTCTCACAACCTCCTGTCGTACTTTTTTTTCGACTCTCAACGACGTCCGGTCCGTTTTTTTGTCGATATGGCCCGGATCTTGATTGGGGGAGTTCGTCGATCCTTGCGAGAACGTACCAACCTAGGTTGAAAAATGACCAAGGAATAAAGACGTATGATCAGGATTATTAGGCATGTATGTGTGTCGGCATTTTTATTCTACAGCAAGCAGTACAACTCTACGGATCTTGCTACTGGCACATCATTTATATCAGCGTACGTACAAAATAGTAGTTGCTCATAAAACACCAAATGCATCAAAACAACAAGGAATCCCGATACGTGCATCTGCTCAAAGCAGGAACGATTATCCCTCGTGGTTCGGTTCCTTCCGGCGCTACTTGAGCGCCCGGAAAGTCGATACTTGACAAATTAAATGGGGATCACTGCAGTGGCCATTGCCCTCCACTTTGAATTTAATCGAAGGGACACTCGAGCTACCTCTTGGGGCCGTCTTCGAGCGCTTGATGATTTTATTAAAAAAAACTAAAAGAGTACGTCAGCTGTGAGTTCAACCGATCGGAAGATCGATCGATACTCAACTTTGCAAGCTGCCTGAACCGATCGCACGTTTTCCATTATTTCCCTAGCGATTGACTACTGGCCGACAACTCCCCTGGATGCTACCAGGGTCGACGAGACGATAATACTTGTACCATTTCGTGAACTGAAACAGCAGATCGACACGCGAAGGTCGGGGTACACAAGGCACTCGAAAGTTGGTTTACAACACAGGCGGGCACACCGACACAATGAAAATCGTTCAATATACTCCCTGTAAATAAATGTTGCAGCAGATCTTGACGTGCCAGTAAATGAGTACGCACGTGTTTCTTGGTGAGTCTCACTATCGTATATGTTCTTGGCCTCTTCTGCTCTTGATATATGATAAATACAGTATGCACACACCTGTGAGATTGCAGAGGGGGGTCCAACAGCGCAGGAGGTGATGTTCGTGATTTCTGTAGGCAGGCCTAGCGAGTGGCGCACTCTGATCCTACAGCTCTTTGTTCCTCATCGAGCGTCCTACCAGCCAATACGATCTCTAGAACTGGATCCCAAAGCTCGCCCTGCTCACGATGCCAAGAATATGGAAACAAAAGCTAAACCTGAAAGTCAGCGCCACTCTCACAACCTCCTCCTGTCGTAATACTTTTTTCGACTCTCAACGAATTCCCGTCCTTTTTGTCGATATGGCCCGGATCTTGATTGGGGGAGTTCGTAGATCCTCGCGTGATGGTACACCTAGCTCCAGGATATGTGCCAAATCATTTCCTCTGTTTCCATCGCCAATTTTACTCGAACAATACCCGGGCGTAACGGGTTTTCGCTCATAGCGAAAGGCCGTCTATGTATGCGTGTACGAGTAGCAGTAGTGATTTATGTGCTCACACTGCACAAAGCCGGGTTATCGAGTTCAAAATTGCTCTGCACGCATGAACTTGGTAATTAAATTATTTTTCCTTGCACTGCATCGAGCGAATCCACTCGACAATAGTGCGTACATCGTTCAACAGCTGGGGAGCAAACATGGCACTAGCCATCACCTCAGCTACGGTCAACTAAACGGCCGATTCAACGTCTCAGACTACACGTCATCGACAGCGTTGGAGGTACACCGCCCAGCTGCATCTACTCCATCAGCTTATTCGACTGCTGCTGTAACTACCACGACTACTTCGCGATATTATAGGTCTACTACTCGTACGACCACGACCGCGTCATCAACGCGTCCTGTTCATCGCAGCGACTTCGAGTTCAACATCATTACATACGTACCTGCAGCATTACCCTCTGGTATTCCTACTTACTTCTAAGACAGCGAGTTCCTGCGGCTTTTACAGCAGTACCTACAACGTTTCTTCCTGTACTACAACATCAACAGTACCCGGAGCAAACATCTGGCAGCATCAACGTGATCTACGCAACGCACGAGGCAACGTCTCCATCATCGAACCAACGCCCGTTTATCTATCAACGGGCGTACAGGGGGATCAGAGATCGAGACTTTCCGACGGCAACTTCTTCACAGCAATCAATTCAACTGTTATTGTTTTTCATACGCACCACTACCGGACCTGACACCACGCTAGCCGATCCAACTCATCATTGTCATCAGAGCTACATGGACTATCATCGACACCCGCAGCATAACTTCACAACCATTTCTCCAAGCGACCCCGTTCTGCTCTCTTCTACTTCCTGAACATGAAGATCGTCACGAGCATCAACACCACCTACGACGCACTACTGCGCCATGAAGCAGAAGAGCCTCCAGCAATAAGCGCCAGGTTATATCGTACCGTTTTTCTCATTTATTTTGCTTTTGTGGGGAAGGCTTACGTTTGCATAGCTTTATTTCGAGTACGTACCATACATATACGCTCACAACATGCTGAATGTGCTACACAATTCGATACTACTTTCACGTCCACAGTTTTTCTTCGTTTTGTTTTCGATTTCTTACGTCTACGTATTATTGTAGTTGCCCTAGTATCTACGTATTATTGTAGTTGCCCTAGTATCCATTGAAGGGCGTAAAAGAGATAGATTCGTTCTTACGTGTTTTCTTTTCTAAGACACGACTCGCTGGTCAACAAAACAGCACCACTATTACGGGGGACCATAGTTAATAGGACCTGTTGTGCACATAAAAACCTATATAGTTGACCATTTCTACTACCAACATTTTGTCCTATCAACTATGGCCCCCCGTAATAGTATCTTTTGTGACAGGATTATTCCCACCGTCGTCTATTATTGCTGTACTATCTGTACTTATTTCGAGTACGTACTACGACGTACGTACATGCACAAAATATAATTATACGCCTCTTCCTTTCGCTTAATAATAAACGCTACGTAGCGTCTATAGATAAGACTAGTACTTTTTTTGCTTTAGGTATCCATTCAGGAGGCGCGGTGGACACAGCGGACGGGTTAGCGCTTTATTTTCTAGGGTATACATCGTTGGTTATCACACCACGATTTGTATTATTCTTCGATTTTGCCTATACTAGGTACACTCTGTATTCATACGAGTTAGTACCAGACATACGTACACACACGTATATACTGGACAACACGCCCCAGTTTTCTCAAATGTCACTTCAACTATCCACTCTTCATTATTAATGGAAAATGAGTCCTATTACGTACTGGTATATAGTAGTGCAACGTTTTTTTTCTGTCTGGGCATACACCCACCGACTTTTGATTGCTCTGCAAGTATAATGTACTATTCTCGTAGCTCTAGATCGTAGCATTCGATTGAGGGGGCGCGTTGCAAGTACAGCACATACTTTCCTACGCCTTTATGTCGTAGCTTACAACACAGCGGGCATGCACAACCACGGTTAGCCATAGTGACACGAATGTACCAATTTTCGACCGTTCTTAGGGTCATTCTTATCGGAGAGCTCTTTTTCCAAATTTCATTTTTTTCGCGCAATTTTCCAAATATAGGAATGTTAACGAACTTGATATTTTTGGTTCTGGAGAAGTCACGAATAGCGACAGAACGCCTCCGTGTATTGATACACATCTCCAATTATTTCCAAACTTCGGAAATTATGGAAAAAACGCTCTCCGATAAGACTTAACCTTACACGGACCTGCGTATCCATATTACCGCTGCCATCGCGCAGGAATCAATCTGTTGTACCATTTTGCATTATGGTTTTCTGAGTATCAGGTTTCTACACCGTAACCGTAAGCTACTGACTGACATCACCGGGGCGTGTCAGTGTATGGACGTTGAGATCCATATCTATGTTGATGTGCAGTCACTTCACACGAGCTTACCAAGTACCTTATGCTAGATTCGGAGAAATACGATATGCGGCGAGATTTGAGTTCGTTCTTTCTTGCCGACGCACTGTATCCAACTCACCTCTATCATACTGATCGTAACGCAGGGTAGCTATAGCTTTTATCACCATAGGTATCAGGTAACGTTACACAGAACGTTACGAGTACGCCACATAGAACTTTGCAGAGAAATTGCTAAGAACGGTTCAGGCAACCTTGACGGGCTGCTGTAAGATACACCTGCCCGTAGCATGGGTACTGTCTCGTGATAAGGTGATGGCATGCCCCACCTCGATCACTCTTCCACTCTCCACTCCTAAACTCCTTTTCCTTTCCTCTCCTTCTCTTCATCTCTGAGATCAAGATTCCTTCTATAATGGCCACTTAAGCGCCAATTTCCAACCATCTTCTTTGTTGATCACAAGTGATATTCATAGACACTTCGGTGCCACCTCAGCCATATCTCTTCACAGAGACAGAGCCTTGACACATGCATGATTCCTTCATCCAGTATTCTAGATACTGTTTGTACTTGGAGTATTTCGGGTATGGATACTCTAGATACTGCTTGCATTCGGAGTTTTTCGGGGTTCGATACTCAGGAATACTGTTGTACTCCGAGTATTGTGGGGTTCGATACTTGAAATACTTTCCGTACTTGAAGTATTTAGGGATACCGCACTGCTCGTACTTTGAGTACTCGGGAGTATTTGGGCATTTCGTACGGCGAAAACTTCAATACTCATCAAGAGTATTTCAGGGGTTCATATTCCGTGGTACGAGTAGTACTCGGAATATTTCAGGGTTTTATACTCCAAGGTACTCCGGGTTTGAGTTTCACTCGGAGTATTTTACTCGGATGATGAATCATTCCTCGGTTCAATGCCCACGATACCCGTAGTACTCCAAATATTTTAGATGTTCGTACCCCGGGTACTGCTTGTACTCGACTGTAAGTACAGCTCAAACTCCCAGTACTCGGATTACTTAGGATACCAGTACTCCTAAATACTCCGAGTACTCGCGGTATCGAGTATACTCGGAGCAACTGTGGAATGTTGGTTCGACGAAGTGTCCGCACGGATGATGATTGCCACGGAGCATTTTATGATACCGAGAAGTCGAACGCTTTCGAGCCGCGAGCATTCTCGGTACAACCCCGAAAAACCGTCAAACCAGCTGCTGCACAGGTGATGTAGGGCGAATTTTGACGCGGTGAAAAGTGGATCATCCTCGTTCATACTGATATTAAAGTAGTAGTGGACCTCGAGCAGGGTGCCAGCAACAGCATCATGCGAGGGCGAAGCAACAAGAACCGACGGAAGATGATAAACGAACCGCGCATCGGCGTAATACATCCGCTCCTGCTAGGAGAGCCAACGTCGTTCCCACCGTGAACAAGCGTGTCGTAACAGCGAAGAAAGTGGACCGCAAACAAGCGATAAACATGCGAGGAGCACGGCTGTGAAAAAGAGATAAATGCGTACAGAACTGTTTGAAAAACACGGGTTAACTCGTGTCTCGCGGCCGGGTTAATAGCTGCGAGGCAGACAGAGAGACGCGGCCAACCCTTTGGCCGACTTCGCGCTCTGTAGGAGGTATAGTCAGTCTGTGCGTTGCGACGATAGGTTTTTATGTTATCTCGCCACAGGTGCTGCAAGCAGTTTTCTTCTTTCCTCTGCTACATGCAGTTGAGTTGCCTTTCCTCGGGGCAACGTCTTCGCGCCGAAACTCACCATCATCGCCACGGGGCACCGACAACGCGGTGTAGCGAGCGTCGCTCCGCATTCTCTTCATAGGGGAGATGAAGTCGGATGCAAATCATGCGGCGGGTTTTCGATATGTAACGGCAAAGCGCAAAGTGCGTCGGAACTGAAGTTCATACTTCATACCTGGTACGATCTTCACCAACAACGCGGCGGGACACACAAGCTTCATTTCCTTCTCGTGTCAAGTGTGCACGATTGTGTGTGTACAGGAGTGTGCTGCGGTAGATAGAGATAGGGTGGACGGGATGGAAATTGGGTGTTGGTGCAGAGCTAAAGAAGGGAGGTACTTGTTTATTGTCTGCAATCCACGGCATGGTGTATGTAGTGTATACAAGGCGACAGAGAGGATTGCGTGAACCCCTCGATAGCTCGCAAGACTCTTATTCCGATGGAATTCGGGTGAAGCGGCTGTAGATGACGAGGACCCGATGTTCGAAGCGCAGTAGGGCAGAAACACATGCGTGTTTCGAAGATCACGCGTCGCAAAAAGGAAAATGTCTTGGAACGTTGCACGAAGGCAGCTTACAAAAGCTGATTTCGGGGTACCAGGTATGTGAGATAATATATATATATATATATATATATATATATATATATACAGGAGTGTGCTGCGGTAGATAGAGATAGGGTGGACGGGATGGAAATTGGGTGTTGGTGCAGAGCTAAAGAAGGGAGGTACTTGTTTATTGTCTGCAATCCACGGCATGGTGTATGTAGTGTATACAAGGCGACAGAGAGGATTGCGTGAACCCCTCGATAGCTCGCAAGACTCTTATTCCGATGGAATTCGGGTGAAGCGGCTGTAGATGACGAGGACCCGATGTTCGAAGCGCAGTAGGGCAGAAACACATGCGTGTTTCGAAGATCACGCGTCGCAAAAAGGAAAATGTCTTGGAACGTTGCACGAAGGCAGCTTACAAAAGCTGATTTCGGGGTACCAGGTATGTGATATATATATATATATATATATATATATATATATATTATATATATATATATATATATATATATATATATATATATATATATATATTTTCACGTTGCATGAAGGGAGCTTGCAAAAGTTGTGACTACGTGAGGTAAATTTGTTTTTAACAAGATGGTATTGAAGGCAATACTACGATGAAGTTATAAATTGGGCATCACGCTGTCTATATACAATTATTAGAAGGTCGTAGCAGTAGGTACTATTAGTACTATAAATACTACTGCAGTGTACCTGGTATGTATTATGTATTAATGCTGCTTCCACCTGTATACTGCTGCATCTACGTATTACCGGCAGTGGTGGATGGTGTAACAAAGTATAGTATTAACCCCTTTAGAACCGCAGTCCCGTTTTGGGGACAAGCTATTTGCAATTTGACTGGATTGTCCCCAAAACGGGACTGCAGTTCTAAAAGGGTTATTAGTCATGCCCCCAACCTATCCATGGTACCACGTGTTTTTACTTGACCTCTCTGTTTACCATGAGATTGTCTGTATTGTATGAGCGATTGGTCATTCTAGACCAGTACTATTAATAGTACCTAGTAGTATTGTTACTTAAGTGATCAGTAGACGTAGTATGCCAGGTAGAGTGCATGCTCCTTCTACCTGTATTACATCTACGTAGTAGTAGTGGTAGTGGTGTATAACTATAGTAACTGCAGTATATAGTAGTCAACCCATGGCACACCGCGCGCATGTAATGTATACCAATTACCGGAGAAAGAGTTGTACGCAGTTCCTGCTGACTGCTAATAATATTTCTTTTTCCTTCGGCCAATACGCTACGCCATGGCTCACGTTTCCGCCAAGAACAGCTATAAGTGTGTTATATATCATACCTGTAACTATTTTTTCGCCTTGCGACGCCCCCGCGATTACACGTTACCTACATCCCGAAGGAGAAACAACCTTGTAGTGTATACTTTTTTCATTTTTTTTGGAAGACCGGTTTAAGATTCTTCCCGGCCACGCGATTCTGTAGCACTTCGTTTCACGTGTCAATTCTTTAACATGATGGAGAATAAGCCAAGGCTTTTCGCGGGTCGGGTCAAACCTCACGGGTCCAGGTGTACACGTCAATTGCACGTCCAATTTATGCCCCCAACGAGGATTCACGAGCGTGATGAAAATACGTCTGTTAATAGTTTGAGAAACTACTGGATTTTATCAATTCATATACGCACCAGGTGCAAGAGGAGATGCGATGCGCACATCTCTCTGTGAACCCGTTGATGATGTCCAATTAGCTGCTTACTCACGGTAAGTGTTCGTGACCTTCTCATGTGGGCAAACTACACCGGTCGCTGCCGAAAAATATCGTCTGAGCTATTGAAACTATCCAGAGGAAAGGCGAGAAGAAGTAAGTGTATCTATAAAGATAATATGGAGGCAAACGCACAGAGCACCTGTTTTGAGGACAAGTGTGAACAGACCAAGAATCTGTATGAAGTACCGGTACTGTCGGCCAGTACCAGTAGGCAGATAAAGGAAGCAAGTTTACCTGTTACATGCTCTACGCCGTGTGCGTTCACAGAAAACGAAGCCAAACAACAACAGAAATTTTGCCGCTCCCAACACTTCACCAAGAACATAGCAGCACTTCAACAGTGACCGACTCGAAACAGCTTTTGAGCGGCGAAACATGTCCCACGGGTTAGCTCACGATCGTTCGCTTCTGTAGATATCGAGTGTGTGGAAATCGATCTCGCACAGCTCTCGCAATGAGTGCTACAGAAACGAGGATCTTTAACAACCTGGGAGAAGGTATCTTCAGGTTGGTAGGCTGTTCGGATGTTTTGGTTCCTGTTGGGATCAAGGCACGGGCGAAGACCCAACCCAACCCCTGACTCTAACCCTAACCCTAACCCTAACCCAAATGCTGACCCCAAACCGCAGCCGAAACGGGCCAAAACTCGCCATAAACGCGGCTACGCCGAGTTTGCATCGAACCTGGAAGTTTCTCAGATGCGGACGACGATTCCGAAGTAAGTGCAGACCACGCCACACATTTTTCAAGTAAAAATCATCGCTAAAGATCCCTTCTTCCAGACTGCTAAACCTACTCACAAAAACACAACTTTAGTTACAAAGAGACGAAGCCAGTGCCCATCGCTATACGAAGTACTTCTTTCCGCCTATATATAGGCAAAACAAATATTCGGTCGCTTTGCTCCCCCGTTTTGTGCCGCTTCGCGCCAATTTAATTTACTTGCCGGCTCCAGGTAAGATCATGGGCATGCGGCTCAACATACAGTATGTAGGTACACAGCTTGCCCCGACTATGCAGGCATTGACGCAAAGTGTGCCCAATATTCTCGACTGTGTATTGCCGCTGCCCGTGCTTGTGCTTACGTGGAGCTTCGACTGTCTGCTGTGGGCTCTGTTGCAGAAGATCCTGAATCCTGACGGTCTGCTTGCGTTTAGGTCGAAAAGCTTGCGACCTGTTGACCCTTGTGTAACAATAGAGTACACCCTTGCACATCCTTGTTGGCCTTTGCGACAACACGGCACTAAGCGTGCTATTGTTGTGACGTTTGCGCCATGTATGCATTCGGTGGAATCCTGTCACCCCAAGACGGTATTCGTATGGATAACTGAATCAAAGATTGGCCGGGGATCGACCGTGTACCGTGTCCGTTTTGTCCGAGTTACGGACAGCCTGAGGGTTGGTATCCTGCTCAGCCACGTCGAGCCCTTTTTGAGCAGGATGTCGGGTACATGCTCGACGGTCTTTGTGCACGCCAAGTAGGATAGGTATGTGTACTGCCGGTGCTCATCTCTTTGGATGGTATGGACTACTACGGCCGTAGTATATTATTTCGTACATGTACTGGGTAAAACATCTACAGTTACAACTGCAACTGTTGCGTGTTCGTGAATCCCGATATATTTTGGGTGTTGTTGCAAATCTAAAAGAGTCTGCAATGTCCATGTACACACCCAAATATGTGCTTGCAACTTCGGTCACCGGCAGGTGAAATCTCAACCAGTGCTGCGCGGCCACCGAGGGAAGTCGACCGACGATCCCACTTGATGTCCTACTTCCTTCAAACCGTGGGATGCTGAGGTTTCGTTTAAATAGGATGACTTCGTTCCAGAGTATTTTCCGTTCATTGTAACAAGCTTCAACGCCATGAGCAAGAGCCTGGTACATCGTTTAGTAGACGATTTTGTCGCTGGTATAGGCTTTTCGGCCACGGCGAAGTTCTTAGTCTGGGGCATATGACGACGTGCATTCATCGACACAGTACACACGTCGCGTTAGCGAACCCTCATCGAGAGCGACGCGAGGGGATCTTCTCGATCGTTGATATCGGTGATTGCTTCGTGTTTCGAGCGTTCGAGCAATGCCTGGGGTTCCACTACGATTTCCCTTCGAAGCATTACCTCCGGGACATCTTGCGCACGTGATTCATCGAAATTTCAGTTGTACGGGCGAGAATAACGCTCTCTTGTTATGCGAGTCACCCCACGGTAGGGCTTGAACGTTTTGGGACAAAGGTTTCTGACCAATTGAGTTCCTTAAGTGAGGAACTGCCAGCTTGGATGAAACATTTACTCGTATATTCGCTTTAGGACGAGGGCATACAAGTATCGGTCGGGTGGCATGAACGAATTTATTCCAAGTATTGTATCGGGTGAGATATTGAGCTCCTAACGTGAGGGGCTCAGAAACTTCTGGTGCATCCCTACTGTGGGGTGGCCCTGGCGTGGGTTAGAATGGTGTCGGCAGACCGTGTGAGAGGACGAAACCGACTGTCGTAGTTTGAAGACCAAGTGACCTCTGTTCTGTTCCCCTCGCAACGATCACATGCCAGGACGAGGAACGCACGTGGACACGTGGGCAGTGTCTTCAATGACGGGCACAATAGATAAGCGGCCACGTATTCGCAGGCCATGCGTTACCGCAAGTCTTCGAAGGTATTTGGTTGTCGCCATAGCCGGAAGGGGAGCGCGATCATGAACGACTACGACCGAGTGGGTGGAAATCAAGGCGCGCATGCCTGTCCGTACAGTGCCGTCTAATAGCTTCGACACGCAAGACTGGTACCAGTGTAGAAAACAAACGGGGGCAACCGATGCACAGTCGCTTTCGTGTTGCCCTCCCTGCTCAGTACTTGTTGTGCAGGCCAATCCAAATCAGCTTCACCTCGCGTCTTCCATCTTGTCGGTCGTATTTTCAAAGGCCTTGAAGACTGCTTCAGTACATGACCACAACAACGATCTGAAGATGTTGTTCGTCAAACGGTTCCGCGATCATGGTCTTGACCTACCGGTCATGGGTTTGACCTACCGGCAGTCGGTCATAGGCGTTACGGTGAGTTCACTTTGATTTGTTTTCATATATTTATCCTCCGGCGGATTAGTACAAATACAACTGAAGCTCACCACATTTCCAATGTTCGGATTTCGCGTCGTGTGGTTTGAAGCTTGCAAGTTCGGAAGCTGTTTTTAAGTCGTCCCTGCCGGGTCAAATTTTGTGGTATTATTCTTACAGTCAGACGATTGTTGGAAGGATCGGAGCATGCTTCTGGCCATTTTTAAGCAGATCGAGGAGGCTATTAGTATCCGGTTTTTACGATGCTGCGGCTCGCGAGGACATAGACCATCGAGCTGATACTTTGCCAGCGTGGACGTTCCTCTCGCATAAGTGTGGAGAGCATTTGTTCGGGCCCGAAGCTGTCAGGCTGAAGATCGCCAAGCGTGCCCGAGGCTTCGGATAGCATAGGAACGCCGTGGGTTCGGACCACGAGGGGGAACCAGCGCTGGGCGGAAAGGCACCAAGCTCTGGGTCGACTGCTCGACTCGCGCTTCCTTATGACACTACAGCCGTGTTCATTTGGGCGCGTGAGCGTACATATCTCGTTTCCCCCCATCTTTGCAACCATTTATGGTATAGCCCAAATTCTGACATCAAGGAGGTGCGTTTGCGTCTTGACAGTAATTAGGGTGGAATCTGCTCGAGAAAAAACGAATGGACCCGTTTGTGCTTCCGTTTCTTTACAAAACTCCTGACGCAATGTTTTAATGTCGGCTTCCTTCAGGTCGGCGTCAACGTCAATTTGGGCGCATCGCATCTGTTCAAGGACTACAACGTTGATGTTGCCAACGACTCAGCCATCCGCTTGTCTCACTAGAGCAGTCATCCATTCACCCCCGAACAGGCAAGACACATATTGACCCGTGGTTGTATTGTTCGTTTCCGTCAGACGAGTTTGTTGAGAAGGTTTTACTTTATTCGTCTTGCTATCGGCTCATATCTGCTTGACTCTGTAGGTTCAGAACGTATATACCTCCACAGGTAAGCAATGCCTGCCTGACCGAGTATGTCTCTGTTGTGGTATACCAGGTTATCGAGGAGCTGAAGGAACCGATACGCGGCCCTGTTCACAACTCTTTGGAGCCCGGCCCAAAGGTGCACATACAGCACTCATGGTCAGGTCTCCCATGTATTGAGATGTACAGCAGTGCCACAGTAGACCGGTTTCGCTCGCCATGGTCTCAATGTCACCACGGTTGGACCGCTGTCTCACGCGCTCACTATGTTAAAGGTACGGCTGTACAGCAAAAACCACGCCAGTTCCATAGTTGTCGGAGAGCTGCAGGACGACCACGCGGCGAAACAATCTATCTACCGGTGGGGGTCGGGCTTACGTGCGGGCGATCAACGGTGGGCTACGCAAGTGTTGGTTATGCTGACCGAGGCGTTTGTTCCCCGAGCATTCATCCCTCACAAAGGCGCCCTACCACCACCTTCGATTATAGACCCCCGTCTGATTATGAAATGTGTTTTCAATGGCGGTGGGCTTGCTATTTGGCACAGCCTACGTTCCCCTGGCATCGGACTGGAAAGCGCCTCCCCTGGCACAGGTAATGTCGGGCTCAAACGCACGTTTGGCTCACGACGACAACGCCGATTTCTTTGCCGCTGCACCACGTGGACGCGTGGAGTGCCGTGCGGGTAAGACGTTGCTCCGACTGCCCGCCGCGATGAGTTCTTGTGCTGTAAACATGCTAATCAAATTTAAACGGATCAACTGTATACGTGCTTTGACCCGTCTTCTTTGAATACGTTTTCGCTGTGGTGATTTTCGACATGGGTTCATTTCATTTGTCTGATTTTGTGTGAGCCATGCTCCTGGGAAGACGTTGACGAGGGAGAGGACGATGTAGACAGCGATGATTGGCCTTACTCTGGTAGCCGTGGAAGACATGTGAGCGAAGAGGCTCACGACATCTCGGCCGAAGAAGGTAGATATGTCGACATGGAGCATGTGAGAGTAGCGAAACACCAGACAAACAAATCGATGTGGCCAACTTCCGGTCGCCGTCGACGATATGTTACATATCTGCAGATCCAGAGGCCCCCTTTTTGACTCCCCTGCTACTGTATGTTTGCCTGCTACCGCCGTTTCCCCTGCTTCACCCCTTTTGTTTTTCACCGTTTGTTTTCCTCACTAGGGAAAGGAACCGACCAGAAACACGATCGTGGTGCGACTGGATATCTTTCATGGGCTCCAGCGTGTATCGAGGATGGTGAAGAAACGGCACGGCGCCTTCGAGGCCTTCATGGCTCGATTGAGAGACGCGCGTTTGATCATCAATGAAAATAATGTGCTGTTGGTGATCTTTCCGATGCGTGAGATATAGAGCATGGAATTTAGGAGATCTGCAGAAGCATGACCACATATCTCACTCGCTACCCTTGCATCGGGTGTTGCCCCTGACAGCAGCACAACGCGTTTTCCCGACGTACGGCGATGGCAGGTACAGATATGTTGAACGTGCAAGTATGACACCAGAAAAAGTGCAAGTGCTCAGGAAGACAACTGGAGCTTCGTTTTGCGCTATTGCCGTTGCCTCGTGCCGGAATGGAAGCGGTCATTGAATCGTTTCGATTTGGAGATCGATCAGTTGGAATACGTTGTTCATTCGAAATCGGGAGAAGTGGTCCTTCGACCGGAAGCAGTGGCAGCTGCCAAGCTAATCCGCAAGCACATTTCCAATGAGTGCTGGAGCGTTCCTGAAGGCGTGACGCTCTATTTGATGTCGGGCACGACGGCAGGAGCAACCACAACGAGATGTGTCAGAGGGACCGACGGCACTAAGGTGAATTTAGGTCTGGGATAAGGAGGTCGATGCGTACTGAAGAAACATGTTAAATTGTTTAAGCATTATTGGTTGCGTGCACCATAGCCGATTGTTCTGGCGTGCCATGAACATTGCCTCGGACCCCTCTGACACGGAGTTTCACCTGGTATGTATGTCTTGCTTTCGGTATAGTTTCATGAGTCAGTGTTTATCGTGCGCGGGTTTCTACGCGATCGCGTTGACCGACCAATACATCGAAAAAGAAAACCCCTGATCCGCCCTTCTTCTACCTCGTTTCAGATGTTAACATTGCTTTCGCGGGACTCTGCTACGAGTATCGTCCTTTTTTGCACCTCCTGCCTTAGGCCACACTATTCTGCTCGAGTTCAACTACCGGTGAAACATCAAGCTGGCCGTGAAAAGCGGAGGTTTTCGACCAAGTCTTGGAGGTGTTAAATACTAGTCCGGTGTAAAGCTCAATCAGCGTCATCCGGCTAGCTGGAACCCGGACTAGCCCCTGTTTTCTGCCTGGGATCATGTGTTTCAGGTCGAATTTACTGGAGAGAGAAGCGGGCTTTCAGGAAGCTCTTGGGGTTGTCACGGCTGTATGAACGTAGCAAACGAGGACCAACGCAGTAAATACTTGCCGGCAGATTTTTCGGGCGCGGAAGAAATAGTTGAGAGTATCGTACCCCTGCCGAACCTCACGCACACCGCGAAGCAGTACGCAAGTATGATGCAAACTACGATACCAATATCCCCCGTCTACTGTGGATTGGAGAGGCGGGAATCTGCCAGCAAACTCGTCGACAACTATTTTTGGGGAGGGTATCCGAGGTGGAGATTGTGGCAGTTTCAGCGCATCAACATCGATGAGTAGACGGTTCCATGGAATGCTTACTATACCAATGTAACGCCTGGAGGGTTGGATTGGGAGCCGATGTACAGGAAAACCTTCCGAAGGCCTCGGAATGTATTTCATCCTGTATATGCAACGGGCAAACACCACTCGAATGATGATGCTTATTTAGTGGGAGGGAGAAAAATTGAAAAACAAAATGCACTAAGCTAAAACAGTAAAATAGTCCGTTTATTTAGTCTGACGTAGTGCCTACTCCAGCCCGTCCGCAGCAGGGCTGTGGGTCGAGCCTTGGCGCCGTTGAGGAGAGGGTTTCGCAGGTTGTGGTAGCCGAGGTGTCTTGACGAACAGTAGTGATCGTGAATAAATTATAGATGTTGGCAGCGTCGGAGGGGGGGGATTGAAAATCCTACCGGCCTTAGCAATTCGGCGCTCAGGAGAAGTCGAAGCAGCGACCGAAGACATGTCATTAGTGCAACCAACGCAAGCAGGAAGGTGAAAACCACGCGCTGCACAGGCATGCCCGCATATTATCGGAAGGCGGCAAGTCTCAAGCAATGCCAAGTACCAATAGAGGAGCGGTGGGATAACGTCTTTACAACAGGAAGGAAAGCTGGGGGGAGGAGAAATGAGGAGGCAGTTTGACGTGCGTAGTTGTGCGAAGTGCAAGCTTGTGCCACCAGTAACTGATCTTTAGACTTTCATATACGTGTAAGTAAGCTCCCCGGGCATATTTATGCTGTTTGAAGAAGGTAATTCTTTATGATATGTCCAGACTTAACGCTCTGCAACGGGGACATTCTACTGTAACAAGGATGGGGTGATATGGTATGGCATCATGCATATCTCCCGTGCGATGTTGCAATATATCAATGGGCCAATACTATGATCATACTCGAAATACAATGGTGTTTAATCTTCACAGTTGTATTGAACCGTTACGGAGAAGTGAGGTTTGGTTCGGGTACGAGTATATTGTACGTAATATACATCCCAGATGCGTATAATACGAACATATTAGATGATGCTTGGGCGGACAACGTGAACACCAACCATACACACTCGGCACGAAAGCGCACATCAACCTTCCACTTTTTGGCAGTACGTCCGCGGCTGTCCTTTCCCCCATACCACACGAAAAATACAATATGAGAGATAGATGTGTGTGTTTGTGAAAACAAGACGACACTAAAAACTGCGGTGCGGAGCAAATATGTCAGGAAACGGAAGTTCCGCCCCATGACCGACAAAATCGACGGCCATTAACCGGGGGCACGGAAACAAATGCCCGTTTTGTTGCGCACTGCCTGAGCATACTCTTGAATATGTTGTGATTGTGCTTTAACAATGAAACATCGTTGTTAACACCACATCTAGTGGCCTCCGTTTTTGTATGATATTCGGGTATCATGGTGGGACACCATTGGTAGGTTTCATTCGGGTATCATGTTCGTAAATCCTTTGTGGATGGTAGCGCAGCCTTGCGCCGGTAGTGGCCGAGGCACCCGGGTGGCGTTTGCAAGTAAAACAAAGTGTCTCATTTTGAGCATCGCCGCTTGGGGGTGAAAGGGAGTAGAAGAGAGAAGGAAGCAAGAGGAGAAACAAGTGAGTGGGGGTGTGTGCTTTTACTGCCGGCGTAAACTAAAATCCTCCCGGTCGAGTTACTCATGTACCTAGAGCAACATTCCTTTGTATATCTCCTAGCATCGTTCGATCGCAACGTCTCGAGGAAACTGTTGCCTCCTCAACATCGATTACCAAAGGCCGCTCTACCCCAACGTGATTGTAAGGCACTTATTTACTGGTGCGTCCCACCACATGTTGCTACCAGCAAGTACCCGACCAGTACTTGAATAGCTGTAGTACTAAGACCGACCTCCTAATCTTCACCGTTATGCTTAGGTTTCTTGAGTAATACGTTAACTAACCTACGGAGTATTCACTAGGTGGATTGCTGTGTTGTAGCCGCTGCTGAACATTCTAAGCTCTGCTGTTGCCTGTTTCTTAACATATTGTGATAGCGAGCAACCCTGCTAAAATTCGTTTTCCACTCTGAACGGCCATGACGCGAAGTTCCGAAGCCGCGAAATTAGGACTAACTCCAGAGCCTGTTCGTGTATCCATCTTGTCGCTGCCATCTTGCAGTACATAATACCTCGTTCCATTGGCGTGGTGCTATTACATCCCTCACCTATCAAGTTCCTCTAGCTACTGAGTCTTCGTCAGAGGCGCGTATTGGAGTACGGACGTGTTGATCTTCAGTCACTTGGCTTCCACCTTACTTAGTTTTTTCGGTCTTGATGCGGAAACGTTGAGTGTGCGGCGAGACTCTGGCTTGATCTGTTCTTCTCGTTGATGTATTGAATACTTCGTTTATCCACCCCGAGCATTCGATTCTGGGAACGTTGATAACCACGATCCTGGAATAATTACGTACGGAGGAGTGTCCACCAGTAGTACGCCAGTACGTATTTTGCACCTCTCCTTGGCCCCAGGAAGTTAAAGTGTTGGCCACGCCCACTTCATGCAGTTCTCCACGTTTTCCCGTCTCGATACCTTCTGTCTTCGGTTGTCAATGTCTCATGGTATCAACCATCTGTTTTTTGTTTGTACAATGAGCAAGTACGCACCCTTCACTACACTATGCCCCCTAATGTAGTTCATCGTCTCCTGTGTTTTTCATACATACCCGCTGCCCTCTCTGTATCATGCTTCATAGACACGCAGCATGGACACGCTTCATCCCTTCAGACACGTAGGAGTTGACGCAACGTATTGATCGGGACGGAGCGCTAAGAAGTCGTGTGTTAACAATATACTACAAATCTAAACGGTTCTTAAGTTTCCGTCCTGCGTGGCATAGTTTACAACGTGGGTGGGAGAGAATACTTATACCCAGAAACAACAGCTTCTCCTAGCGAGAGACCTTGGAGCACCCCTTCTGACTGAACACCAATTACAGCAGTATATACAAATACATTGTACCAGTATATGGGTTACCTGTTATGACGGTAAGTCTGTGACAGCAATACGTGCCATATACCACATTGATTGGTTGAAGCCAAGAGGGAACGCCAATAGCCTTTCCCATGCTGAACAACATGCGAACAGGGTATTGTATCTCTCGCGCTGCTTTTCATGAAGCGGAAAGGGTAACGTGTGCGTGCGTATTCAGCATAAAGGTTTCTTGATTCCCACATATATTTGTGCCGGTTATTTGTTTACAAAGAGGGCCGGGTATTTTTTGGCAATTGGCTAACACTCATACAGAGCAACAGGCCGGGGGGGGGAGTGGTGCTGACGCTTGCGAGGAATGTTCCTACGTACATAATGCTTGCTCGTGTGTCTATCTCGCTTGAGTTTAGGATTAACCCGTGGATAAGCGTTTGAGGGGTTCTACAATTGAGATGCACCCTACGTTTGCTGAGGTTCCTTTATTCCCCCAAGGTATAATGCGGAGTCCGAAGGAGACGAAACCTATGAGTACCACCGATAATACAAACACTCTCATACGTGTACGTACACATTACACCCACACGAAGAACCCTAGTTACGTACCCGAATGCGACCAGGATCTATCGAGGTCTGAAGCAGGAGGCGCCCCGTAGGGATCCCGTGGTGGCTCATGACTGTGTTTTTCGCCAATTTGATACCTCTATTGGAAAACGCCTCCTTTCGTGAAGGAGAGACCCTGATCTTGGGCCCTAGATATCATTTGGATGGACTTGCACATCGAGTCGATAGATCACCACCCCGATGCAAAAGTGTGGAATCACCTGCGCTTGTTCAACGTTTTTGCTGAAGCACAAGTGTGAACTCGGCGGCAATCGCATGGGCACGCAGTACTCGTACAACAAATGGTTGAGACGTTCTATGAGGCATGTGTTATGTGCAGTCGCCGCGTGTGCGTCAAGAGTTGAACAACGCGAACCCGAGCATCATGCCTGAGCTGGGCCTGTGCAGACCCTAGTGCGCTCTCTGTATAGAGAATACTCACCCTAGCTACAGCAACAACCATTGTGCTCAGTGCCACATACCAGGTAATCGGTAGGTAGCGAATTCGTGGTGCGAAACACATGCCAGTTTTCGTGGACGACTGTAAACCTTACATAACCCGTAGAACGGGCTATCGCGGTATCACACGAAGTTTGCATATATGAGCTTTGAGCGGTTACCTGATATCAGACCGAGGACGATGGAAACGCGTTGTATGAATCGATAAATTTGTTTTCAAATATATCCTGATGTATGCATGAGTGCCGTTTGCTGTGAAAGCGAATATAAGCAACCTAAACCAAAGCCTTGAAAACCCAAGACAACAATTTTCAGGGCAAATGTTGGACAAGAGTTCGTCTTGAGAAACACTCATGGAAATGATAGATTCCAACAGGCGAGGTTTCAAGTCGTCCACAAACATCGATTGACAAATCGAACGACAGCATCATCATCTATGAACGGGGCGCGCTCGCCAGGGGCTCCGGACTATTCTGTAGCCGCAGTGTTCACCCGATCGCGGGCGACATGTAGCGAGCACTGGACAGACGTACGACGAACAATTATTTGGCCGCAGGTGCGTAGAAAACAAGTGACCAAAGCACTCGATCCCTCTCCAATGGCAAAGAAAAACGGTTTTGTTCAGGTTTGGGAGAACAGCATAGGACGCCGCGGGCCAAGGCTCGTCCCCTAGACCACGGACCCACCTAGCATCTCAGGGGCCGTCATCTACATGCACTGGCCGTGCCCGACACGAAGCTGGTTGCGCGGTGGTTGGTGGCCTTTCGTGACGAATGCCTGTCGTCGCATCAACTGGTGTGTCTTCCTTTCGTTGAACTCATACACAAAATATGAAACGATCAAGCCCAGTGCGACCGCACGAAAAAACTACGGTTACTGCGACATTGTTTTCTCCGCTTCCACCACGGCAGCGAGTCGAGATTATTCTGGGTGCTACGATAGCTGATGTGCAACTATCTCTGTGGATACAAGGGAGGTAGAAAAATACCGGTGCCACAAATACAGAAACGCCGTTGCAACTGCGTTGTATTACGGGGGGCCATAGTTAACAGGACCTATGGTACACAAAAAAGCCTATATGTTTAACCATTTTTACTAACAATATTTGGTCCTGTTAACTATGGTCCCCCGTAATAGAAGGCAATGCATTGTTGCCCAGCCTGCCGAACGACGGCACATTTATCATGCCAGCACATGAAAAGTTACAAATCTTGGTATGCCCAAGACGCTGTTAAGGTTTATCTTCCTTGGGAGGCCTGTCACCTCAAATACCCCACGTCCAAAGTCTGCTACCCCTCACGAAACCCCTAACGAAACCACCAGCTGGCTGTGTACGTAGGGTTTGGTGTTCGCGAGGTATAAACGGATACCTATTGTAGGAGCGTTGAGCGCGATTTCTGGATCTACTCTGGATCGTTCGACACACAACCAGTTACGTTTGCCCTCAAAAATCCCAACCACTATCACAACCGTCCCTGAATCGGGTGATTATGTAGCGCTATACAATATCGTCATTTCTGCACAGACATGCGCAAACAAAAAGCAGCACATGGACGAAAATTTTCCACCAAACGTGGCTGCGTCTCGCTCAGGCGTCACAAACAATGCGTGAGCTCTACCTTGGCGACGAAAGTTTCCTACTACAAGCAGTGTACCCCGCATAAAATAGATTACCTCGAAATGTTGCATGGAATCTGGCACCTGCGACTGATGTGTCCTCAAAGTGTTCCTCCATTAATTATCTTCTATTTTCATATATGATTCGAAGAACAACGAATCCTCCACTAATTGACTGCCATTATACAAAACGTGTTGGCTTTGGTCCCCACTAGCTCGATCACACCACAACGCTAATCGATTCAAGTGTAAACGTGGATGTATGTACTTTCCACCCAAATGTATGTAGACCATCAGTTGTGAACCGCCTACACAAGCGAAACTTGTCCCATGATTATCGATTAGGCTCCTCCCATCGTCCGATGAACTATGTATGGCGCGCCTTTACTCGCCTCGAAAAGTTATTGTCTCCCACGAAACCAAAGGTGACACCGCCACCAATGTGAAAAACTGGAGGGCGACCACAACAGAAAGGGCACGGCTTATCACAACTCTGCTCTGGCCTGCGTTCCCACGCTGCACGATACAAACACGTGCCAATGCCATTGGGCCCAGACGAACGTCGACACCTGAACAACAGCAAAATGTAGCGCCTGACACACAAACACGTCATATAGGTTGTTGTATGGGATATCAAAAGTCCAACCGTCCAGATAAAGCTTGTGGCACGTGCCCCTTGCGAGCTTACGTACGCCGGAACAATTGTTAGACTATCCCCCCCAGATATCTACTGCTACCTACTGATACCTATTCCAGACCGACCACACAAGGTGATACGACGACATCGCCGCTCGTCCGCCTCCCAGGTGATCGTGCGCGCAGGGAGTACCAGCACCTACACCCACCTACAGAAACAAGCCTAGTAAATGACCTCTCTAGCGAACCTTCGTTCAATGCTACCTTGACCCGTGCGATACAGGTGGCATGGTTTGGTCAACACATCTCTGGCTGACGGACTCCCTCATCTGAGAACCACCAGTATCGTTGACCCCTTGGTGGAGTCTTACTACCTGGTATGAAAACAATCGCACAATATCTACAATAGGCCGCGGCGTAGCATGCAAATATCTCATCACCAGGTTTGTGTACACTTGGAGAGAGTCAAGCGAGTAGCCTCACAACAATAGGTACTATCCCTATCATACCACGCCTCACTTGCGTTTCAGGTGTATGCCCCTCTTAGCAGTAGTATATCCCTTTGAGCAGTAGCGCGTAGCAGCAACTGTTTTTGAAAGTATGAATCTTCTGCAGCGAAAACGAAGTAAGCCCCGGCGACGCTATCCTCTTTCACAGAGCTATTCGGCTTCAACCGATCTCCTCTCATCCGAAGGAGAACGCTCTTTCGTTTCTTCGTTCAGATTCTCCGACGAAGACATACATTCCTCCGTGTCGTCCTCGGAGTCGAAGACAGGAGTGTCCAGCAGCCCCCGAACACGTGTGCGTCCCCGGCGTATGGGCGCCTTCGACTCTAACGATAAATTGTGCATACTCACTTCATCGTTCCCAACACTTCTGTTCGACAACTGTGGTGTCTCTATGTCGGAAGCACTGGTGGTTTGAGAGACGGCCAACGTTGGCCTCTCGATGGCAACGTCCGCGCTGTATAGTCTTAATGTCTCAGAACGGGAAGCAGTGCCTCGATACCTTGCCGTGTGCATGCCGTTGGGAGTTTCCTCGGGACTGTCACCGGACGAATATGCGATGTCGAAGAGATCAGATGCATTTACTATAAGTCCAGCCCCGCCTCGCATTTCCAACTCACGTCGAACTGGGCTAGTTATTGGTGTTGAAACGGTCGACGCGGCATTTGATGGAACTGGAGATGCGCTCAGCGCGACGCATGTTGGGTATTGGAAGTCCCCATTTGGGCCTGGAAAACGTCTGCTCACACCGGTCCCGACCCCCTCCAGCCACGCCGTCCGTCGCCCGACCGGTACGTTCACGCCACCAAATCCGACGTTGTACTGATCGACAGTAGAGGCAACGGGAGATGGTTCAACGTCTTCGATCACATAGCGACCCCTTCGGAACAACCGCGCACAGGCGCTACTCGCCTCTCCTGTATCGCTGATTACAACGCTAATGTTTCCTGTATCCTCTCTGCGTACGAAAATTCGAATGTCTGAGGGTGGTGTTCCGCCTGGGGCCACCCCGTGGAGAGATACCGCGCGGATAAGTTCGTCCCTATCGTAGACGTCCATTCCAATGCTGGAGCGCAAGCAAATCGACCATACGAAACCCACTGAAGTCAGGAGCATGACACACACGAAGCACAGCAAAGTTTCTGCACTAATTGTCAAGCCATAGTCAATCGTCTCATTATCTTCTATCGGTGCGATGCTGTCACCGTCGGGGACCTCGCCGAACGGAAGGGCTCGAACGGCAGCGTCGGTGTACGACGGAAATACACTGCTGTATTGCCGGAGCAACCCAAAGCATGCGCCTCCGGTTATCTCACCGTGAACTACTCCGGTCACCACCGCCTCCGCGAGCCGCATCGTGGCTGCGATACGGAACTCAAGGTGCAGCTCGATGGAGTTGTCGTTGGTTGAAACGACTGCCCAAACAGAATACAGAAAGCTCGGGGAACTGCTGCTCTCCTCCACGACAAGGAACGTTTTCCCGTCACTGCGGCTCATTATTATTGTCGGTGGTGTCGTCGGGGGTTTACCGAGGTTTGCTTCCCGCTGTTCTTGCGACTTAGACGTCAACCTTGGTCCTTGCTCACAAGCCAATACGTGCCCCCACGGGTCGTCGCCCTGGTACACCTTCTTGGACGCCGGGGCGTCTCCTTCGTCAGTGCAATTCAAGCCTTCCACGGTGGTCGTGGTTTCCCCGGTGAAGTAGGAAAGTTTGTCGCTTGGTGCGGCAGCCCAGGAGGCAACGACGATATCGCCGTTGACTGACCTATTTTGTTTCTGCAGGGTATACCTAGACTTGGCTTGGCTTTCGAACACGCCGGGCAAGTTTCGCCAGTTTCTGTCGTATTCAAGCTCCTCACTGGATTTTACCTGGGCACGAAGGCAGGCATATAACAGGATCGTGCACCGTGGGCGGACGAAAGGGAAGCGGGTCATATTCCACAGCAGAACGCAGTAGGGCATTCCATCCCGTCACCGAACGATAACAAGGGGAACACACCCGAAGCCTTCAAACATGGGGCAGAGTGAAGAACAGAGACCGATGGGGGGTGTCATTCCATTCGACCTAAAATCTAAACTTCACGGTTTTAATGTAAGTTTGTTATTGCTGTGCCCCCCCCCCCCCCCCCACGTGAGGTATATCGAGGGCGACATACTCTCTAGAAATTAAAGTAATGTGTTCTTCGGGGCAGTGGTCGGGCAGGTGAGACCAAAAGTATCAGGGGGCAGGTTGTTCTGTCAAGCACGACATACGACTCACCTTCCAAATCGTCAGACCACTGGTATCCACCACAACTTCGACCGGGGGAGGCCGATTGAGGAGGTCCGCGGGACCAGTATGCGGGGCCAGTTCCATGGACAGCTCCAGACCCCAGGACGCCAACGAAAACACCGCCAGCAGGGCCGTTATGATCCGCGCCGCGTCCCACCTCTCGCGCCCTCCGAACATCTCTGATAGTGTCGAATAGTGAGTAACCTCCACGACTTCCCGCTTCTCGATGGCCCGCCAGGCACGGTAGGCCCGCACCCTCTGATACGCGGACTCGACCGCAGGGTGCAAGAAGTACGCCAGAAAAATGAAGCTTACACCAATTACTTGGGTGCCATTTAAACCCCTGGTTTCCAAGACCCAAGGTTCGTGACCAAAAAAGGAATACATGGAGAAATAACGGTGCGAGGTGTGATTTTCCTTCGCCGCAGGTAGGTTCGTATGTTGGAAGTCGGTTTCCAGGCCGCACGCAGGTGTCGGTGGCACACAAAATGCCTGTAGAGAACACGCTCTGATGAGTGGAGAAGTCGATATTTTTTCTTCCCCTACGTGTCGTCGTCTGTTGTCCAACACCTCACATTACGGGTGACGTGCTCCTTTCTTTCCAACAGTGCCCTTCACGAATGACGGTTTGCGCTCTGGATGGTGGCACAAGAGGATGGCAAGGGATACATAATACAAGTAAAGTCAGCTGTTGAATAAAAAGATCCTGCTGTTATTCTTGTCGGCGTCCAGCTGGGACCGTGGTACAGAACACTATCCAATAGCGCGGAAAACAGATGCACCGTAAGCCCAACGCCCGCAGAACGTGAGCATCACATAGCAGCTTAAATGTGGTAGTCAAACGTGCACCTGGTGTACCTAGAGCACAGTCGTGCGAGTTCGTAAGCCAGTAACTAGTACGACCCGCCCTCGTAGTCCTAGCACTAGCAACAGGTCATTGTCGTGAGGTGGCCTCGAGGAAGGATCAGCATCCAAGCGTGAGAATCTCCCAACGCTACTGTCGTCCGATCGCTGCGCTATGGTCCGCATGTAGCCGTCAAACTCGAATTGTGCCGAGTTGGCCGACGAGGAATAGGCCCACACCCTTTACTCTTTGTTCGCTCTCATGTCGTGTCTCCATTGCCCTCGAGGCCTGCAAGCACCGCTTTCAACATCAAGTAGCATCTGCACACTATATCGCCGGCAAGGTAAATGGTAGTCTAACCACTGTTTGACCAAGCACGTGCCACCATTTACGAACGACGTATCGTAACAGCAGGACTCAACTCGTGGCGAGCAGCACAGTGTACAACGTTACGACTATGTTTAGAGAGGGCGGCCACTGCCTTAGCATTCCGACATCACATACGTATTGTCAGCACGGTGTACATGCGGTAAAACGTGAAGAATTGTTTTTCAATATGTTTCTGGGGGAGTACTGACGGTGTGTGGCAAATTTGATTCCACAAGACCCAGACCGGAGTTGGCGACAATAGTAAAGACGCAGACACGCTGTTGTCAAGACATACCCCTGGCTATATATTTTCTACGTGATGTCTCTCGTCGGAACCTGCAATTGTAGACCAATTGCGTTCACCCACCGCTCGCTTTTGACGGTGCAGGAAACAGGTAGTTCACACATTTCCTGCGATACGGTATGGTGAAAAACAGAGCCGTGCTACGGAAGCGTTTGTACATTGCACCCTCCGCCTGTGAAGAACTACCCTATACCTTGCTATCGAGGACGTGAACGTTTCAAGATTATTCGACCCCTTGTTGGTGTCAAGAGATATCCTCCAGAATGTTTTGTGCCACTTGACGTCTCCCGACCGAACCTGCAACTGTAGATCACGTGTGTCCGTCCACCACTCGCTTTCAACGGTGCTGGCAACGGATTGTTCGCACGTTTCCTGCGCTACGGTATGGTGAAAGTACACAGCCGTTGTTTGGAGGGGTTTTCACGTTGCGCCCAAACATGTAGCATCGACGGGGTTCCTCACGTTAAGAGCTCCCCAATAACTTGTATCGGATGTGAACATTTCAAGGATGCTCTTTTCCTGGCAGGTGCATATATTGTCTGCGCCTTCACTTCGATTTTTCTCGAAATCAGTTGGCTTTTTACGTGAACAACCCCAGACGTTTCAGGTGCTATCCCTATCTTGGCAGACGTCGGCATTGCAACAGGGAGTGCGAAGACATGGCATCTGTAGTTGGGCGGTGGATATTTCGGTCATATTTACAGAAGCAGGTTTCGTATTTTTAGACTCCGGCGAAATAACAATGGCAACGTAAATTTTAAGCGCACTCCCGCATCCGTGTCGTGCGTCAGTTTGAATTCGGCTGCAAGGCACGAGGCTTCTCGCTTAAGGGGACACTAACACGATCGGGGATACGTCGTCAAGCACGGGCGTGTAAGCGTTTCGGCAACCCTTCGCGGTTTAACCGGTGTTAGTACGTTTGGGGGCCAAACACATATTTTACCAATCATGGAACGATGCGATCAGCAATGGAGGGTCAACAACAATATTGTATTCATACTAGGTATGTTGGACGATCCTCGGGCCGGCGAACAAGGCCCCGTTCTACGCTGAGTTTCCCCACTTCTCCGGCGGAATCCCAGACATGAACATGTCAACAGTAGAGATGGGCGCCGGATGGCACTTTCGAAAAATCGTGAACAGGGTGGTAGGCGTTCCCAAAAAAAACAAGATGTTTAAATTGTTATGTTTAACCAAAACCGGTCGGCCGTAACGAATTCTAAACATTGCAAGCCAAGGTAGCTTTGTATTGAGTGGCGCCTTGTGGTGTACTCCCAAGTGCGTGCGTGCTTCCATTGGCAAATGTTGCGACTCTTAGAGATGGAATGCCACGGGTATTGGTGTCGATCAGCCTCTTTTGTTTAAACCAAGCACGACGGCAGACTGCACCAAAAACCACAACAACCAGAGACCCGCACATTCCATGCGCGCGTACATAGCTCCACACTCTCGCGCCACGGCTATCCTCGTGCGGGGAGGACAAGCAATAGTCACACTGTTTTTCTCTACACATGGAACGACTTAGTGCAAAACGTCAGCAAATCAAAACCATCGAATCCGCATCCTGTAAATTAAGTAATGTGTTGAGGGAGAGACGGGAAAATACCAGTGAACACACTTTGTTTCCGGAAGAAGAACCTCTGAGCGTGAAAGCTCCCGCCAGTTGGGCCGGGAAAGAAAAGTGACAAAAAAACAAATACCAGATAACAACTAAATTTTACGAAATTTTCTCACCGTTAGAAACAAAGACCCACACCGTATCTTCGTCGCCCAATATCAGGGTCCGAGCTGGCGCCGCTGTCGTTTGCCGAATCGACACCTCAACGATAACGACCTCTTGGCTCTTGTCGTAGTGGTAGTGTTTGGGAATGAGGAGATACGGCGTGTTGTGCGTGTTCTGGGTGTGCGCAGAGTTGAGCTTGGGACGAAGGGGTGTGATCGAACACCGGTTATCCAGAAGAACCGATGCTGGGCCCACCTACGTTCATGGTGTCGTCATGTTCTAGGCTAAGAGGTACCCTGGTAGTCGATAACGGCGTCCGGTCAACCAACGTTCACAAGCTGTGACGTTAAATAACGGTTATGTTTACGCTTTTGTTTATACGTTGTCCCCCGCTGTAGACACATTTGATCCCGCACGCCAGCTGGACTTTCAAGTACCACCGTTAACCCTCTTAGGACCGCAATCCCGTTTTGGAACAAGCTGATGGAATTTGAGTCCTTTGTCCACACAACGGAAGTGAGGCTGTAAAGTTTTGTTGCTCTCCGGTGACCATTTCTGGCCAGCAGTCAGTTTATCTGTGGGATAGGGCATCTGAGGTGGAACCCTTCGGAAGTTTCGTCATCGAATATGGTACGGATACCAAAAACGGGTTTTCCAAGATCGCAATGTTCCTTGCGGTTATCTCCGCGTTTCCGGTAAAAGCGCTGGTCTTACTATCACCAGCTTTGGGTGGTAGCGGAAACCAAAACCGGCTTCAGCATCAAAAACCCTCATGCTGTAGGACACCTCTTGTTAACACGCCTCGTCATTGGTACACCGCTTCTAACAATCGCCTTCGTTATCACACCCCCTGTAGTTTGACGGGGTCTATTCATATCAATCACAAGGAACCCACTGGCGCAACCCGTCGTTACCGTACCCTCCCCTGCAACCCGGCCGAGTCTCTTCGCACTCGTAAACAAACGACGTTCCGTCATCACACACCCCAGCGGCCGGCTGCGGCGCATGTGGGGGGGTACGCTTGATTCCATCCCCCCCTTTAAAACTCCACCGGTGATGACACTTTCAAAGGCCACAACAACATTACGGGGGTGTGCCATCATTCGTGTCACAGGCTACTCAGCACAAATCTATTAAGCAAGTCTTATATGGGTTCAGCAGGTACCAAACAGGAATGTTAAGACACAGCTTGGAACTTCTTCGTCATCATACATCTGTTATATCTACATATGATTACGTGATTTCACCAATTAGCCAGGATTACACCGGTATTACGTATATACCCACCTTCTGTTTTCCGTGTAACAATGTCGTATTATCCCATGTCCCTCTGCGGCTGCAAGTACCGGAATGCGATATTTACGGTTATCCGTCCGTGAACGGTGCGGTTTTCTCAAATAAATCGGAAATCCTACGGTCCGGTTCGGTGCGGTTTTAGAATATTGGAAATCTTACTATGCGCTTCGGTGCGGTTTTCAGGTATTGTAAATCCTACGATGCGCTTCGGAGTTGTGATATTATATAATACAGTGCGGTTCAGAGCGTTTTTGAAAAATCGGAACTGCTACGGTGCGGTTCGGTGCTGGTCTAGAAAATCGCAAAACTTGCGGTGCGGTTCGGTTTAGTGATATATCATACGGTCCGGTTTGGTTCGGTTCCCCGTTGAATAGGTTTTTCTACGTTGCGGTTCTAATCCCCGTAGGGAAACCCGCACAACACACGTTTTCCCATACGGGGCACCGTATATATAAACCGTGAAATGCCGCGGTTCCGTACGGTTCTAAGATGTTTTATCGGGGCACTAATAAAACCGCTGTTTCTACGGTTCACCATGTATGTGAATGAACCGTACGAAACCGTGGTTTCGCACGCCTCTGAGGCAGTTACTCGTGGCACTAACAGAACCGCTGCTTCTCTACGGTGCACCGTATGAATAAACCATAGAAGACCGCGATTTCGTACGGTTTCGGACGCTTCTTCTCGCGGCACTGAGGTCGCTTCCTTTAACTTTGCGGTTCGTTTGTTTAGCTTCAGATTTTGACACGATCACATTTTCAGATGGGAACTTATCAAATCGAAACAACAGTCCTATGAGGAAAAACAGTTTTTTTTGTGTGTAAAGAGATTCGAGCAAACGCCGAGACCAACGGCTGTTAAACCTTGACAGTGCTGTGGGGCTGTACAGCAGCCTTCGAATGAGCTGTCGCTCAGGCTGGAAGTCCTCGGCATCGCCGCGGTAGCCAGCATCTAGAGAAATCACAATAGAGCCAGCGTATATCGCTTTTTGCGCCCACCCGAAGGCACGAGATGGAGCATGACCGTTCTGACGAGCTCCTCTCACAGGGCTGGCCAAGGGGTTTCGCAGGATCATTTTGGTTATCTGATACACGACATGGTTCTGGAGATGCGGCTTGGTTCTCATTTTAGGCTTCGTTCCCATTTTTCCGATTTGTCTGTTTGTTGTCGTTTCAACCGCACCGAACCGCACCGAACCGATATAATAAATCGCACAATACAGAACTCTGCCTAATGCTCCATGTATCGTTCGACTATGTATATATTATGGTGTATATACAAGTATCGAACCAAACGGGATTGCCGATATGATTCAATGAGTTTCATAAACGATAACGGTGCGATAAGACGACCAAACACCGAGCGCCATCCAAGGGGATAGGACACACCGCAACAAACAGGTCAATACCATGGTATGAAACAAATGATGCTGCTGAGAGAAACAGCCGTGGCACCGAAGTGTCTGAGCGTATCATTTGTGGACAATATTTTTTTTGAAATTGGCACTTATTATATGGCCAATATAGAAGCAGTGAGTGCTGATATCAGAAATCCAGAGAAGAAGAGAAGAAGAAGAAGAGAGGAAGAGAAGTGTAGAGAGGAACGAGAGGAGTGGATTATCCGGGGCAACGCCCATGGCACGGGCGGGTTTTTTCTGCCGTTGTCCGTACCGTTCTCTGTAACGCCCTCTACAACGATCCGGTAACGTTCTAACAACGTTCTCAGCATCGATGCTGCTGGGGCTGCACTGTATATATACGAAGCATACCGTGCTACAGACAGACTCCAAACCTATCCGCATAGTTCATTTTTTACCGAAAACCCAATTAGGATTCTCGTGTACTACTATCATCAGTGGGAAGTGACCGCACATCACATATTACCGGCCGGTGCGCACGTGCTTCAGCGTCCATCCACATGCTAACATGGTATACGCGTATAATATTCGGTCATGCGTAAAAACATCATCAAGTTACGACCTTGTTTGAGGTAGTCAGTACAGGGTGGATCATATATATATCATAATATGTGTGCCGCCACGGACACTGATCGTGCTGGATGTCGACGGGTAATTATTGGGGTTCAATGCGAAGAACACTCACCTGGCACGTTTACACCATCAGTACGGATACCACACACATACCTAATTTAATATGAAATAAACCTTTACAAAAGGAATGCTAAAATTCTGAGGAAATTTGTTGCAGAGTCTCCTTGTTGTAGAGAGAATCTTGCTCGGTCAAAGTGAGGGCACGATTTGGTATTTAACTCACACGTCGCGGCAGGGCGACGATAATTCGAAGCATCAAAACGCCACAGGTGTATACTCTTGCTGGTTACCTCTCGTGTGTACGCGATGGGGCGATGAGTATTTACGATCGCATTATTTGTCTGCTGAACAGAACCACGTAAAAATATATACCACGGTATTTAATTATGGCCATTAAAAAGAGGCTGTACAATGTGACTGGGTAGTCTTGCTGATACATCTCATGCGCTCGTGATAGGGCACAGATGATTGCCCGTTGACGAGAACGTCTGCGTGCGGAACAAGAGGCCGTGCAATGCGACTGGATAGTCCTGCTGGTAACTCTTGTGCGATCGTGATGGGGCGCAGATGATTGCCAGATTACGAGGCCGCGTGCCTTTGGAAATCGCTTGGTGATCGGTTTGTATTGCATGTGCGATAACGAAAAGCGGGCGAACACCCACGTGAACGTCGTGATGAAGCAGATGAAAATCACAAATCGCAGCAACGATATATCACCGGAATTTCCGTCGAGCGACAGCAGAGACACGACGATCCTCGAAATCGAGAGAGTGATCGCGTCGTATGATACTCCCAGCAGTCTGGGCGTGGATACACCATGATGTTTCGAGATTGTTTGGAACAATGTATGATGATCTCTGTATTTTCAGGAGCAGTTCATCAGGTTTTCCGGGGAAAATATACTAGTCAATGTCCTGCTGGTAGGTACTGTCTACAAGGACTTACTTGCAACAACAGAAAACCGAGTTGGGTCGCCGTTGGTGAACCGTGCGTGACATTATCGCAGTTCGATGGCACGTTGCGACAGGGCGAGGAAAGTAATCACAGCAGGAGGGGGTTGGTGGCTCAACTGAATATTCTTGCCGTGATAGATATACCCGTCGCGCCCACGATGGGGCACAGACTATTTACATATTCTGTACCTGGTATTTAACTGCAAAAGTCGTTTCACATTTATTTAAGGTGGATGGTAATATCATACCCGTTGGTGCAAAGGGGTTTATACGTTGCGGCATGGTGACTCTAAACAATCATCCACGGGTAAGATGCCGCCCATGTAAAACAATTGAGTCCTGCCGGTCCCTATCGCAATTCTCGGCGGGGCGCAGATGAGGAATTATTGTTGATTGATGTGAACATGCACGATATATCAATATGGCACAGTGAACGAGTGATTCCCCACGCGAATTGCTGGGTGAGAGATAGTCTTCACCGCCAAATGATCGACTCGTTGGGACATATCCCGCTTCGCGGTGGAGCGCATATTGGAAATTCCCACCTGGTATAAACATGGATATGCATAGTGAACGGGTGATTCCCCACGCAAACTGCTGGGTGAGAGATAGTACTCCCAGTCAAATGATTGATTGGAGGTGACATATCGCGTTTTGCGGTGGGGCGTAGATTAACTTTGTACTGAAGGGTCCATGGCCGATATAAGAATTTCGCACAATGAACGAGTGGTTCCTCACCCGGACTACTGGGTGATGATAATCTTCACAGCCAAACGCTCTAGAGGTCATGAGTACAGATACCTGTAGATTGTCGACCGCAACAAACGGCAGAAATTGCCTCTTGACGGGTGAAAGCGAGCGGCATAATCATAAGGTTGCGACAGGGAAAAATGTAAATAAAAACTGGAACATATATATATATAATATATATATATATATATATATATATATATATATATATATATATATTTAAGCATGGACATAGCGCAAACATGTGGTTGGCTATAATGCACTATGTACTCTTGCTGGTTACCTCTCGTGTTGTCGGGATAGGGGGTAGATTACTATCACGTTCGCATTGCTTCCTAACGGAATAGCACGATAAATCCAGAAAATAAATGGGATCAGGCATATAATAGTGAAAAACTCAGCCTGTATATCACCGGACAGGTACATGCATACATGTGGTCTCGACGTTACGGTAAGTCGACGATGGGATACAGCAGTACTGCTGCTGTTTAACGGAATTGTTGAGCTGCGTCAGCAGTTTTGTGAATAAGGTGAAAGCAATGTTGCGGATATCCCTTGCGTGGTTGTAATGGGAGCATATATATATATATATTTGAAACCACGTGACTTTCTTACTGAAGCACAATTTCCTGAACAAAGCAAGGTTAACGATCGATCAATTCGACGGCGAAGCAAATAAGTACATAGATGACTGATATGCGAGTGTGCCCATGTTGGCTGATTTAGAAATATTAACTGAGAGGGCGTTCACGTCCGCGCATAAGGCGCTGGGGAATCAACTTTTCATCCCACATGTGAAGTTATGGGTTCCGCCAAGGTATGACCGCCATGTACAGTGTGCACTCACTAGGAATTATTCTGGTTTCGCATCACGTTCGCCGAAGTCATTTTTTTTCTCGAAATAGGTTTCATTTCGACTCAAGGACACGGTGCTGCCCGAGACGACCACGACGAGCGGCAAGTGGGGTGGTATGAGCGCCAGTAGCTCGAGTGGTCATAGTCGCAACGCAGGCCGACATTCTTGACGCCAAGCTGGATACACTGTGATTACGTTACACGGCGAAGCTAACCATCAAGCCATTTAATGGCTGGTCGACAAGGCAAGCAGACAGGATTGGTTGACAGAGGTTCATGTCGCAGCTATCTCCGTTAAATTCAACTGAGCCGCCGGGGATCGACGATTTGCTAGGAGCGGTGCTGCCCAGCTGGGCGAAGGTTGGCGCCTACAAATTGACGCCGGTAGGCTGGCGCACGTCAGTATTCAAAACGTCCCGTCGCACGTCGCGAAAAAGATGGGCTCTCCGTTAAACGTCCGCGGAGGGACGAAGCCTTCGCTCAGCTGTCGTGATTCGGTTGGGTGTCACAGCGGGGAGGCTCTCTCTGCTATCGATTCAGGTTTTCATCTGGTCGACGATGGTATTGGGCTGTCGATCCAGTCCCTGTTGATCAAGAGTGTACCGCAAGGTGTCTCGCGATCGCTTGAGCTCGCGGGAACACGCCCACGGGTTTGACTATCTATTCCATGGGTTATAGTGAACTCATACCAGGTACATTATTAGAGTTATTTGGCATTGTTTCGAGCGTGGTATAATATGTAGAATATATTTGGAAAAAATATATATATTCGTTTTCTCTGGTCGGTCGCGGTGGGGGCGTCTCGGTTGCCTTTCGCAAAATTGTCAACCCTGATTCGCGAGAGCTTTGTACTATTCGCAAGTGGAGGGACTTTTCGTGAACAGATTCAACAGGGCTGCCGTTGATCTCACCTGCTTTGGCCCGAAGAGACCGGCTATAAGACGGCATACATACGATAGTAGACCGATTATTTTTCTACTTTGTTCCGGAATAGTGTCAACACAGGACTACGACGCGGGTCATTGGATTATTTGCGTGCGTGGACACGTGTAGACAGCATACGACGGGCGTCACGCTGGTGCTGCCTCTTCGTATACCGCTTGGCCAGTTGGCCTCCTGCTGGCGTTGCTCCTGCTCGTGCCGCTTGTGCTCGTGCCGCTCCTTCTGGTGCCGCTCCTGCTGGTGCTGTTTTTGCTTTCGCTGCTTCTGTTGGTACCGGGTGCTCCTCCCGCTAGTTCTGCTCCTGCCTGGTAGATGGAATCGCCTGCTCCTGGTGGTGCTGCTTCTACAGAGTGGACTGCACTTTTTCCTGCTGCCGATATAAAAGATTCTGCCTTCAATACTCCTCTGCCTCGGCCTCTTCTCGCGGATCTTGGAAGCCCATTTCGAACAGAACCCCCCTGTCCAAGTCAGTGCTCAATCCCACTGTAACCGCTGCATCTCCCTGCTCTTTGATGGAGACCAAACTTTGGAGGCAAGGTCGATTTTGCGACCGGCGATCACGAAACCTGCCCCGGCAGCGGGATGATGTTGAAGTGGCCCAAATACTGTGAATTATGCACCAGGCCTATCGACGTCCGCACCGTGTCCTTCACGCTCGAGACAGGAGGTGGCGGTGAGTTGTTTTCTGGGCTTCTCTGTTGCTGTTGTTGTTGGTGTTGTTGTGTGCTACCTATTTATACCGCCGCGGCTGCTGCTGTTGTTGTTGTTGCTGTTGTTGTTGTTCTTGTTCGTAGCCTACGTCTACCGCCGCGGCTGCTGTTGTTGATTTTTTTCCACACTAACTAGTTGCAATTTGTGGTTGCATTATATACGAGAACACGACTTGGTGGCGCAGCTCATTGCGGCTACTACTGCTGCTGCTGCTGCACCTTTTCCTGATGTTGTTACCCTGCGCGCCTACCGCCCCTGATGCTGTTTTTCTCGTTTCAGGTTGGTTTATTTTGTCGTCGTTCGCGTTGTTGCTGTGGTAGGGACCTTTGAGTCAGTATCTACTGCGGCTGCTGCTGCGGCTGCTGCTGCTGTTTTAGTTGTTGTTGACGATGTTGTTCCATGTTGTCGACCTCCAGGACTGAATCTACAACCAAGATGTTTTTGCCTCCGTGTTTTTTGTATTGCGCGTATGTGCTGCTGTTGCCGCTGCTGCTGCCGTTGTTCTGTACAGCCTGCGTTCCTTTCTACACCGAGGCAGGTGTGTACCTTCGCTGTTGCTGCTGTTGTTTACCTGGTATGCTGTTGGTGGTGCTGCTGTTGCTATTCCCGCACGTAGTCGACCTTAAACACTAAATCCAAGACCAAAACGTACTAATAATGCCATTAGTTTGTGCGCTACTGCGCCTACTGCCATTTGCTTTTGTGCTGCTACTGCCGTTGTTGTTTACAGCCTGCGTTCGTTTCCCCAACAGCAGTGTCTACCGCCGCTGCTGCTGTTGTTGTTTATGCTGTTAGTATTGTTGTTGTTGTTGTTGTTGTTGTTGTTGTTGTTGCTGCTGTTGTTGTTGTTGTTGTCGTTGCTGTGTTCCCGCACGCGAGAACACGAATTGGTGGCGCAGCCCATTGCTGCTGCTGCTACTGCTGCTGCTGCGTTTCCTGCTGCTATAACCCCGCGCGCCTATCGTCCCTGATGCTGATTTTGTTGTGTATGCAGACGTCGTTCGCGTAGTTAGTTGCTGTTGTACGCGGCTTTGAGTCAGTGTCTGCCGCCGCTGCTGCTGCAGCTGTTGTCTATGTTGTTGTTGTTGGCGTGGTTGTTGCTGTTCTCGCACGTGGTCGACCTTCACCACTAAATAGAAGACACAGATACATACCAGGAACTACACCAGTACGTGTAACCAAACACTTTTTTTTTCTTGATACGAACTCACACCGAGACAGGGGTATAGTACACGTACTGCCATGTATATGGGCTGCTGATGCCGTTGTTTTTGTTTTGCACACTATAACCAACTTTTTTTTCCGAACAGCTGCCGTTGTTTACAGCCTGCGTTTCGTTCCACACCGAGACAGTTGACTACCGCCGCTGCTGCTGTTGTTGTTCCGACACGATAGCAGACAGGCGTTGAGGACACTATAACACGTTTCCATGTTTTATGCTGCTGCCGACTCTGCCGTCGACGTCTCTGCCGCGAAAAAAGACGTGAGGGTTTGCCAACACCATTCATCGCATCCCATTCCTATTTATTTACCATTTTCGTGCTTTCTGCCTATTTTCTAAACTGTTTTTAAAGGTGTTTCTGCCCAAAATCAGGCATACCTGGCCACTTTCGACCAAAATCAGTTACATTCTACCGGGTAAAAAACAAGTACAAAACACACCCCAGGAGCCCTGCTATTGTCCAGGCTGACATCGTAACTAAAGGTTTTGGCTCGAAAATGCCAACTTATACCTGTTTTTTGCTACTTTCTCTAGCTTTCAACTGATTTTGGCCAGCTTTGAACCAATCAGAGGGGCTACATACGTACACTGTTGTTTCTCTCCGTATGTATGCGTCTGCCCTCCCTCGGTTGAAATTATTCTGCATTATTACGCAACGTATAAACTCTGTACTCGCACGTACACGTTGTACGTCAAAGCACGTATCTACATAAATATGCATACATGAGTATGCTGGTTTCACTTTTTTTCTTCTTTGGGGTGTGCGACGTGGTTCAGTTCTTGAATAGGTGTTGTGTCCTACTGCCGCTGCTCTGTTGTTTTCGATGGTCACAGCGGTCCATACATCAATATGGTTTTTATCTGCACCACCCCGCGTCGAGTTTGTCTCAGGTTTGGTACGGCAAGATAATTTCGTGCCGAGCTGGCAGTTTGTTCCGCAAGGACGGTCAAGAAGATTTAAGCTGTCAACGGTGGGGGGGCAACAGCGTAAATACTGTTCTTGGCGCCCCCGCTGTCGCAGAACAAACGAAGCCTATTAAAGATGACTCTCTGCAGGTCCAAGCGAAGGCCGTGGTATCTACACCCTAAAGAAAACTGACCGACTTAGATTTCGGAGGCCATATATGGCACGCTTCTTTTTTTACCCGACTTTCATGGACAGAACACCGCTCGCGGGACGCGTTTTTTACTTGGTTTTAGTTTACACCTGATTTTGGCTCAATCAAACGGATCAGGTATAATTGATTTAGGCATTTGCCCTCTTGAAAGTTTTCGTCAACTAAACTCATACCAAGTAAAATATTTGTATTCAACACGTCTTACATGTCTCCTTTGTGCTGCCGGTTTGTTGTCTATAATCTAAGTTTGCAGGCCCCTAATGATTGTGTCTACCGCAAAGGAACTATCAAGGACAACGGCATCTTGATCGGCCTGCGCAAGCCCCCCCTGCACTTCTCGGGCTCCAAGCACTCCAGAAAGCTCTTCATCGCCCACGACGAGCAACTTCAGGGCAAACTCCAAGCGAAGTTCAGCGAATAGGCTCGGGTCGAACTGGAGAAAAGCACCGCCAAGCGGGAAGGCTGTGTCGGTCGATCTCCTCGGTTCGGGCTCGGAATAGATCTTCGCACTTTAAAAACCCGTTGTCGTGTCTATCATGATCTGCCGGTAGAGCATCATACAGAGTTGATCTGCCTTTGGTCTGCGCCTGGGGTCTGAATATAGAGGTGTTCGCGGACGTTTGGTTGCAGCGTGCGCCTGCATCTATAATATTTCAGTACTTTGTGCAAAAATCCGTTGTGCGTGTACTTGCAAGTCTGGTCGCTGGTACTTTGAGTTCAAGCGTGGGGAGCGGACTGGTTCATTTTTTTTCGGGGGGGGGTTCTCCACCTGAGGACAGTGTCAGGTTTTGCATCGCCTTCATCTCGCTAGTGCCTTGGCGAGTGTCAACGTCTAACTGACTTTTGTGCATCCTCTCTGGGTGCTGTGGACAACGAAAGATCCTGTTTTTATCAATCTACCTTGGGTGTTTGCCAGGGTGCTGATTCCGTTGATATTAGCAACATTCGCGTTTGCGAGGGAGGTTTTGCTACTACTTACTCCTGTCGCTTCGACTTCTTTGCGTTTCACGCCGGCCCCGGGCCCACTTCTACGCTGAAGACGTTTTTTCTTGAGCAATGCTTGTCGCATTAATGGTTAGTTTGGGCGTCCGCCAAAGGTTTCGTTCGTTGTCGAACTGTTAGGTGTCAAAAGGACATGTATGTGTCTACTGGCGCTGCGATTCGTCGAGCAAGTACTTACTGTCGAAGTTGCATAGCACGCTCATGTCGCCTTCATATCTCATAACAGCTGTAATACATAATTACTACCTGCTTTCTTTGCGGTCATTAGACGTGCTCTCTTGCGTCATCCTCATCTGCATTTTCCACTACTATTTTCTTCATAATAATTTATATTTGGTTGTTAACAGATACATTTGAACTATTGCCCCAACTGCAGCACATACAACTGCAATGAATTGGTGGAATAGTCCAAACCAACCTACCAAATACGTATTTCGGCAAGAAGAAGAGTCTTCTTACACGCTAAGCTCATGCCACCTCTAAGGGAAAACTTGTATATATATAATATATATTTCATCAATAGGTCAGGTGAGGTACGCTAATGGCTCAGGTGTGTTGCACCCAGCACATTTGTCTGACCCGAAGTGATGTTGTATTTTTTCTGACGGCTGTCAGTCAAGGCGTCGTTAATGGTGTGGTGCCGGCCATGTTGAGTTTCGATTTTTGTGGCCCTTAAAACGCCAGATACATATTGGTAGCAGCGCTGTACGAAGATAGAGCGAGGTTCGGGGCCCGTGTTCCGATCTGGGGGAGGTTGGTGGAGCTGTTGCTCTTACGGTATCACTACTGTTATACCACGCAGCGCTACCTGAACACGCGCCGCTTGCCTCATACCGTTCACGGGGGAAATTAAGAGCGTGAGGATATGGTCAGGCGTTGAAAGCGCCGAGAGAGGTAGTAAAAACGGGCATATTAACCCAAAGCGTACGCCCTCCACTCACGTGAGGATAGGAAGTACGTCGACGCTTGCGGCTGGAGGTGAACTGCCGGAAAGGAATTCCGTTGAATATAACATGTAAACCTGGGATAGTGCGGGCATGTGTCTCGAAAAATAGTAACTGGCAGGGGTTCGCAAATACAGCGAGATCATCATACTGTATGGGGTAAACTGTAGAAGTCTCGGAAAAACCTCGGTTGGTGGGGGAGAGCAGTGCTGTTGGACCATTGGGTGTCTCATTCGTACAGTACAACCCAGACATCGAAGGGAGGAAGATGCGTTTATGAGCAAAGAGATTAAGGCATGACACCGAGTTGGATATTGCGGTAGACATGTCAGCCAGCTGCCCTCCCTTCACCGCCTCAGAAAATGATAATCAACAACGCAATTTGAAAGATATATGCAACGAAGGAAAATATTATTAGAGATCGGGAACCGATATTATAATAATCTGGAGTATGTTTGTTGTAGAGATAATTAGGCGTTGTGGTTCACATTCTTTGGCTAGTACGTATCAGTAGTACGAAGCTTACTTCGACAGAACCAGCGGGCACTGTTTGGTTGATCGCGCTTGTGGGACTACCAAGTGGATACCGCACGGAACGGTGCTGGCAGACTGGTAGAACACGCGAACAGACAGGGCCCGTGGGTTGCACCTGGACAGCGGTTGCTCGCTGGGACATGTATTCGTGATTTCTCCCTCCCACCCACCCTTTTTCTTTCGATGGTGAGGGGATGGAGAAGTTTACGAGGATGTAAATAGGTAATTGTCTCGGTGGATATGGTAAAGCCGAGTGCATATCTACTTCTTTTTTATTGTTTTCAGTGGCATGCTAGAATAAATACCATGATATATGAACTTCTCGGGGGAGTACAATGGTGTCCGGACCATGGGGTGTCTCAGTCGTCCGATAATTCGCACAGAACAACTCAGACAGTGAAGGCAGGGAAATGCGTTTATAAGCCACATGTGGGCATGACACCGAGTTGTATAATGCGGTAGACATGTCAGTCAGCTTCTCCCCCTTCCAAGCCACAGAAAATGATCATAAGCAACGCATGTCGAAAACTATATACAACAAACTGATATTTTCATATATTAACAGACTGTTGTTGCGCATCTGTCTGTGCATATATATATTAGTACGTGTAGAAAACGATGCCACCGTTGATATCGGAGCAACTATTATTTATTGTTAGAAATACCAAACCAGAAAGCCCCCCCCATACAATCGTAGCACGCTCCCTCGACACGACAACAACACAGCCGTGGCCACCCCGGCAGAGTCGGCAGCGACGAGAAAGCTGAGACGCGAACAGCGAACAGCGCACCGATTAGAGGACATCCGTGGGAGCAATGACAGCTCTCAAATGTCCAGATTTTGTTTTTCTGGAAAATTGACATTGGTCTTGTTCACACCCGACCTCGAACAAGGTAATATCCGTGCGTATAACGTTGTGCGTGGTGAAAACAATATAGGCATGAGCATGGAACCTATTAATAGTTAATGGTATGATTACATGGCACCCGTCTACTTCGCAAAGCGGCGAGAAGTTATGCAACTCGTGGTAAAGACATCGAGGCTCGAGACGCGAACGATCCAGGACCTCGTCTGGATCACGCGAATGGAATACAAAAAAAGTCAAATTGACAGGTGGCTTTACGGGCTTCGTGCGCCCGTTTTTGGGCCCATTCTCTGTATCGTTGTCATTATTGTTCTTGTTTTTGTTTCTTCCGAGTGAGTGAGTAACGCTAATTAATGTTGTCGCAGGTTGCTCGACCTCGTCGTCCCGAAGAGTGTTTGGTTTCGATATCCAACACTAATCAGTCGACATAATAGTTTTGGAGCGAAAATCGTCCTTCCGAATTATGCCTATTGACCCTGGCAGCATCTAGGTAGGGGAATAAGTGCTGTTGTGATCGTATGTATATAAAACACACGCGAATAACTTTACGGGTCCATTAACAACTATAAATACCACTACATATATCGTACCTGGTAGGACATAAGTGTATAACGTAGACCCAGAGGGTACCAGGTATAATAAAACAAGCCCACGCCTGATTACAGCGTGCCGCCCCCATCACGCAGGTTGTCAAATTGAGTTGTAAACATTCAATCGACTCGTGATCACAGCTCACGTATTAGTAAAATAACTGAAACACATGGAAAGAGAGGGAAAGAGGAGAAGTCTACAAGCGGCTGCCCTAAAGCATATTTCAATCTCGTACATGGTGGCTCGGCAACACTTTGTACTCTTGTTTCCTCGCTTGCGTCGGCGCACTCTCATGGGTATGAACGTACTGTATGTACTTGGCTGCTCCACGTGTAGGACTGATTGCAAGGCCGCTGTGCGGGCGGTACGTAGAAAAATGATGTGGCGATCGGAGCTTCGTCTGTGCCTTCGACAGAAGAACAAAAAATAGTATCGTGTTGAAGAAAGAGCGCGAAGCAAGCAAAACAAACGAATACAACCCAGAAAGGTTGTTAAACTTCGAATGTTGCCGTCGGCAGTTTGTGGTCTCTGAAGAGAGTTGCATCGGTCGGAGAACCATACCGAGGGCGCGCTCCGTCGTAGGAGAAATTTCAAGAAATATATATACTGAAGCCTATTACTGGGGGCCATATTATAAAGAACCCACGGTAAACAGAAAACCTAAATGTTTCGCTATTTGTCCTAACAATATTTTGTCCTCTTTATTCTGGTCCCACGTACTAGATGAACCAACTGGAACGCTATGGACATCTGTAAAAACGCTGTACTCCGTTCTCGTACTGCCAGAGCAAGGCTGTCGTGGAGTATGTCGCCTGGAGGGTGCTTTATTTCTCCTGTTGTGCTTCGGTTTGCCTGCTATACGTACTACTATTAATACTACATGTATTGGCTTCGTTATTGGTCTTACGACATTCGTTATATATCATAGTGTAACAGCTGTTGGCTCAAGGTTTCGTGTTCTTTCAATATTGTGTTAGATTAGTTCCTTCGTTGTCCTTCCTTTATGAAAGGTGTATGTAGTGCCTGTCTTATCCGTGTGTGTGTTGTTCACGTTCAACCGATCTTTCTACCCGTCGAGATCATGCACAACCAGTGTCGGTGCCGATTCTTCGATAACATCAATAGGGAGATAAACGCTCATCTACCTGTGGCCACAAAACTACGCCACATCGATTTGCAGCATGCAGGGCAGACAAGGCAGTGCCATATTATCCTTCCAGATACGACGGGAACGACATATTCAGCATTCTTTGCGAAAGAAAAAATAAAAGGGACGCAGGAGCCGAAACAGAAAAAACAAACAAACAAACAAAAGCGAAGAGAAAACTTCAGTACACAGATGGGTACGATATCATGGCATTTGCATTGTCCGCTCTGCCTACTGCGTGACACAATACAAATTCATAGTAACATATGTCTGGAGTTCCATCTCTGTGGGATTGAAGAATTGGCACAGACATTGGTCGTGCTGGGTGCCGAAGAGTAGATCGAACGGTGTACTGTGAAGAACACACACACATGTGATTTCAGGTTTCATAGGCCACACACGTACGTGTGATTTCAGGTTTCATAGGATAAGGCCAATGAACTGCACTATTGTACTACTGTGTACCAGGTATGCACTTAGAAGTTGAGGTTCCATGTTAACTCGGTTCCTTCGAGTAAGCGACCCCCCTTGTGAGGGCGGTGGATACATATTTTCACCACGTTATCCAACTTCAGTGCGGCTGCCGAACTTGTTTGGATCGGTCCCACTTTTGTGCGGCGGACTAAAGCTCGCTGAATCGGGACCTTCACGACACCGTATTTCCACGTACAAAACGGCAGCACAGCTGTGTCACAGCACGCACAGGACAGCAGTTGCTCAGCCCCTTCGGGGACTCCAGTCTCGTTTCGGGGACAGAGCACTAGAATCAACTAGAATCATACGTAGTTTGTCTCCAAATAGGACGGCAGTTGGTTCTTAAAAGGTCAACAACACGGAGTTAATCCACATGCTGGCAGAAGTTGACATATATATCCCCGGGAAAGCCCGCACAGACATACATGGCTTTTTTGGATGCGGCTATAATGTAGTCTAATGACAGTACAGAGGACGAGGACGATGCGGTAAGTAGGGTCTATGCAACTAGATGAACACGACGTGATAACGGGGAGCGTTATCAACTCTATCGTAACAAGGGCATTTATTCTGATTGCCAGAGCGAGAACACCAATTTTGAGGCTGAGGGGGTCGGGGGCATCGCTGTGCCGCCGTCTTACCGGCGAGTTTCGTCTCAGTTCGGTTGTCTCAAGAGTTTGGAGATTGGCGAAATCGTTTAGCAATCCCGAGGGCGCATCCTATCTGTAGTCTGAACACGGCCAGGAGGTCGTTTATCAAATCGTACGCGTTCAAAACAGCGCGACGGACTGACATTCAAGAGTTTGAGAGCGCATGCTGAGTTGGGCCAGCAAGCTGTAGCGCATCAGTGGCGTATTGGTGTAGGTTGTGTCGTCTAGAAAGGGTGCGATTAACCCTTTTAGGACCGCACTCCCGTTTCGGTGATAAACTACTTGGAATTTGACTGGTTTGTCCCCAAACCGGGACTCGAGTATTAGAGGGGCAATTTCCCTGTTACTGCCGTATGCACTCTGGTATACCAGGTACTTAATATGTACAGGTAGGTTTGTGGTTTTTTGTATTTTCTCGAAACATATTTCTTCGTTCGAGTATTTTTCGTTGAACGCCAAGTAGATCGACACGAAAAGCCAGTCCCGACACACTGGTCAAGGCCTGTGCGCGATCCGTGCCCGCTGAAACCCATCGCGTACTGTCGTGCATCCGATGTCTCGCGTATTCGGTCGCCGTGGGTGATGATGGACGCGTTTGTGTTGGCTGCGGCTGTGAATGCAGCAGTGCAGAACCGGTGACTAATATCTCGGGGATAAACCATGATACAAACCAGGGTATTTTTCAAATACGCTGATGTAGTAGTATTTCAAGCGGTGAATCGTTTCCGTGATGGGTTTGATCACTTCGTCACGAAGTTGCCTCAGTGGCTGTCGTCCACGTTCGAGTGCGGCCCGCGCGCTATTCAGGGTAGCTTGCAAATACTGTTTAAGCATATAGCCCCACTTGAGTTAGGTGTCGGACTCACTCGCCTGACGACCCACTCGGACTGCGCACCAACCCACGCATACTTCCCTCTCGGCTACCCGCAGGCGAATAGAAAAAAAATGAAGTTTATCATGCTGCTTTTGTGATCCTGTTTTACCTCGGATTTGTGTCCACAACGCTGAGCGCTATTGACAGTCGCAGACGAACCTACCTCTGGACCCAGAGTTCGACCGTCCGTGGCATCGTACGCGGCCAATTCAGAGTATAGATACCACAAACAGGAGTTCAGAATCACTCAAAACTCGTTCTGCTCCAGGGCAATTTCGTTTTCGTGATGCAAACATCACATCAGTGAGAGACTATCCTCCCTTTCAGATCCAAGGGAGGGCCTAAACAACTCTTGGGGGCGATAACGAACACACTAAACATAGTATTATACTAACGTAATACCGATGCCCACCCATTCTACGTAATAGTCGCAATTTTTAGCCGGGAGATAGCCCGAGACCTACGTAGTCCTGGAATTAAACCGTTCGTTAAGTAGTTGTCTTAACCCTTTTAGAACCGCAGTCCCGTTTTTGGGACAAACCAGTCAAAATTCAAGTAGTTTGTCCCCAAAACGGGACTGCGGTTCTAAAATTATGTCGTGTTTGGGTTAAAATAGTTTCGCTGCCGTAGAAACCACTATTTATTTACAACATGTATTGCAATAACGCTGGTACTTTTTTTGTATTGGTCGAAGGGGGCCGTGCATTACAGTAATATTTTTCAAGAGGTAGGCTTCCATATTCCAAAGAAATGTCAAGCATGTTGTTCGTTATTATAGCACGACTTCGGCTTTACATCGGTTGGTCGAGCCGACAACGTCAAATATTATCTTTTTGAGGTAAACGCTCCCGAGCTGTGTTGCACCCTGCGGCTCTGTGGCAGTTGCTACTACACTACGCGTACGGTACTCGTACCGCAAACGGCCTCAGCTGCCTTGTTTGTTGGGCTTCTCGGTGTGTCTTTCGTTCCCTCCCGTCCTTAGGCTTCCTCTTGTGCTATCTAGCTTTATAGTCATTTCACATTGTCTAGTATTATTGTCTGTCAAACCTCCCCCGGAGGCAACGGTAAATTGACTATCTATTCATCTCTGTTTTTGGAACTTTTCTTCCTTCGCTCCGGGTGACAATCAATGTTCGTATCGTGCCTTTTTTATCCGATACGATCACGTACATGACATTGCATTATGTGAGCTGCTTACTTATTACATTGCAAATGCACTAAATGTTGATATATTATTACTAGTGGCGTGGAGTCATGGTGTAGTCGCTCCGGTCGCCGAGAGGTACTCTCGAATACTGCTGTTGCGGGGGGCATCAATAAATAGGGCCCACGGTACAAACACACAAAAAACTACATATTTCCCTTTGTATTTCTAAAAATATTGGGTCCTGTTTACTATATTTCCCCATAATATTAATAGATACAGTAGAATGGATCCTGGCCGTCCAAATCCCACCACCGTGGTGATAATTTCAGAAGAAAAACAACTTAATTAATAAGGAAACCAAATATTAAGAACGCGCTGCGTGAGTGAGGCGAGATTCCACGCGAGTCGAGGAGGGAGAAATGTCTGGAGTCTCCTCGTGATAGAAACGCCTTCCAAGGCAAGAGCCGCATTGGGGGGAGGGGGGAGGATGGTCTGCTGTGCGTCCCCACGACTGTGTTACTCTATTGTGCCCCGGAGTAAGGGTGGGTCTTAACCCTTCTAGGACTGCAGTCTCGTTTTGGGGACAAACTACTTAGCATTGA